>OX438687.1:24976024-26196200 GCA_949316375.1 Mythimna vitellina | reverse complement strand
TAAATATCCTATCAACAAAATTGATTTAACAACTTTCAGGTGTTGTTTTAGTTACGCTTCAACCTACATTTTGGCTTAAAATTATTCTTATATTTATTCCACTATGGACGATCCAGAGAAAAGAATCCCAGTGCTGTGCCTAGGTCCAAGAGGTTCCGGAAAAACTACGTTATTGAAGAAATTGCAAAATGCTGAAGGGATAGACAATACATACAGCCCTGTACCCACGATCGGAACTAATATTTACGACATTTATTACTTGAATAAACACGGGAAGAAACAAATGTTGTCCATAAGAGAGGTGGGAGGAGAGATGGCGCCACTGTGGCACAATTATTTAGACGGTGTTGAAAAAGTACGTAAAACTAAAATAGCAATAGTTTTATTCTTGGTTCTAAGTCACCCATAATAATAAAAAAGTATAACTTGAATGTTTACTTGTATTGATTGACTGTAAGTCTTCTACAACACCAACTTTCTATAAAAATTGTTTGCTTCTATTTCAGGTGATTTATGTTGTGGACACATCGAATTTGTGTCAAATATCAGCAGCTGCTGTATTACTTTACACTTTACTGGCTGAACCCAGACTTAAAAACGCCAAGGTATGCTACACCCTCGCTCTGTACAGCTGAACACAGAGTCATTATGACATTAATTATATTAGGTACCCTCTGATAGTAAACGATCATGTATGGACGATGGAACACGCTTGCCTAGAAGTAAACTATTCACTCTTCACTTAAAGACTAATTCTTCGCCAATCCCAACCTATGTCCTCAGTTCATCCTAGTCCTGAGCAAGATGGACGCGGCGTACAGACAGATGCGCAATGAGGCACTCCTGATGCTGCAGCACACGCGTCTGAGCACGGAGCTGTCCAACGCACCTACCCTTCTGGAGGCTTCGCCCCTCACCGGTGAGGGCATGGATCAGCTGAAGGCGGCGCTGTGTGATACCAAGATTGTTAGCACTTTTTAATGAAGCTGGCAGTACTGTAATGAGAAATATTTAAATGTGTCTGACCTATCATAGCTCCGCTCCGGAAAAGGCGGTCCACAAAAAAAATTTGGATAGTAAAGGCTACTTACTATCTAGTGCAGCTTAATATATTACAATATTGCTAATCATGTGAATTGACAGTTCAATAAATTCCCAAAGAAATTGAACCCTATTTTAATTTTGGTAATTTACTAGAATTTATTATAGTTGCAGAACAGGAAAAAACAAATGATTGGACAGCAGTGCAGCAAAGAGTATGTAAAGCTAACGCTAATCTATGATCATAATTTTTTGATTGATGCATAATTTAGCAAAACTGTCATCCTTGTTTTTTGTTTCACATTGTATTGTGCTATTTCTTTCTTTGTTCGATCTAAATTTTACACCAGGTGGTGCTATTGTATGAATGTTCAGGAAACGGAACGCGCGTTTTGACATTTATTTATTTATTGTGTCGACTGCGGCGAATCGTGATTTTTTAAATTATTTTTATATGAGAATTAATAAAAATGGATACTTCTAAATTGTGTAGAAGTTGTATGAAAGAAGTGGCATCGTGGGAAAAGGACAATTTTGAACCTCGAGCTGTGGAGATGTTCTGTTTTTGTACTAATATAGCGGTAAGTTGCTGCCAGGATTTGCATCTTTTAATTTATTTTATTTATCAATCAAATAAATCAATCTTCTCCGAAATTCAGTGTCTTGTTATAAACTAAAGAATCAGGCGTCATGTCTTTAGAAGAACTCTCTTGAAGTAATACTTAGCACCCTCAAAACAAAAATAAATAATAACAAGTTAGCATTTCAACCTTATCTAAACGGGTGTGATTGGTTATTGCACTCGTTTCAAATGCCGTTTGACTGAGTAAAATATTTAACTGGTGACAAAAAAATAACCGGATTGTGTTAAAAAGTATGTAGTTCAATCTGGAAATTAAGTAATTAATTTTAAAATACATGTTCACTGTTGTTTAATTCAACTAAGTAATAAATATCTTTTAATATTCCAGATCTCAGAAGATGATACACTACCAAGACAGTTTTGCTTTGACTGCATCATGAAGATAGAGGCAGCGTTCACCTACATCACGGAGGCTCATAAAGTGGATGCCACACTAAAGAACATCATCTCAAGAACTAATACCAGCATCATCATAGAACCAGAGACACATTCTAGACCTATAGACAACCTCAAACTTACTTTACCTGACTATAAAATAAGTGTTACCGTAGATAATTATGATGAACGCATCCTTTTTGATAATATAGACTTACCGGCCAGTGATACAAGTCATATAAACCCTGAAAAACCTTTAGAAGAAATAGAACTTATTCAAAATGTTACTGAAGAGGAAAAGAGAGAGGTTATTCAAGAAAATGAAACAAAGAATCAAGAATGTGTGAACGAGATTTTGAATGTGGATGATACTAAGAAGAATATTTGTCCTGTATGTAGGAAACCTTTCACATCCAAAACTTGGTTCATAAAACATATGAAGAAGGAGCACATAGATCATAAGTTGGAGTTAGCAGGTGGGTTTTAATTAATTAAGTTTCTGACAATCCCTCTTGCTTCATCCAGAGCGGTACAGTTTGTGCAAATTAATATTAAGCCTTTTAGGCAGTTGGGCGAAATCATTGCTTACAATCAGGTGAGATAGTGGTCGACGCGAGCCTATACTAATAAAATAAAAAACATTTATTATGGTGTTATCGGCAATCGGCGGCGACGATCTCTCGCGCCGGACCTTGGTGCAGGCCATGGTCCGGAGCGAGGAGGAGTGGCAGGCGGTCGCCTCCTTCTGCGAAGCAGTAATGCTAGCAAAGGAGGCGGCCGATCGCGTGACGCAACGGTCGGACGATTTCCGGCCACCGTAGGCGCGGGCTTGCGGACGGCGAGCAATGGATGGCTTGCCGTCCGGTAACCGTCCGGACCGAGCCCAAATTGTCGACGGCGCGTACTGTTCCACGCGCGCCTCCTGGAGATGTCAGCAAACGTAGAGGCCCAGCAGGGTCGAAGCCTACTGAGGCCAAGGGTCTGATTCTGAATGAAAGACTCCCCGGTACGAAAGGCAACGAAGGAACAGGAGTGGGTTTTTAGTCAGTAAAAGTCTGACACTATCTGCCGCCCCGCCCGAGAGTGGGGGATGTCATAAGATGATTTTCCCACTGGAAAAAAAAAATGGTGTTTGATTATTTTAGATGTTATTTTAGGGTACCCTGCTTGAAGCTTTGCTTTTTTATTTTATAGAAGCTATCTAATTAATATCTATAAATTACTTAGGAGTTGAGCTTCTTGTATAATTTTTATTTTAACAGACCGGGCACCCGGGTTCCAATATCATGCCAGGATTATGACACTGGGGAGTTTATTGCACTTTAATTATTTTTCTCACTTTAAATACTAACAATTTTTTAAGGACATGTCTCTTAAAATATAATTACCTTTTTAAAGAGAAATTATATTCATCTATTACTTGAAAGAATTAAATTTCATTTTGCCAACTCCACTACTTATGGGTTGTGGAGCTCTTTGGACTGGGACCACAGCCCCAACTTCCGCCTAGGCGTGGTAAAAGTGTGTCATCTTTGCGTAATTAGTAAAACTTATACTTCTGCACATTGCGGCCCGACTCGGTGATGCTCATCTTTAAAATATTTATACATTCTAGACCTATGGACAACCTCAAACTTACTTTACCTGACTATAAAATAAGTGTTACCATAGATAATTATGATGAACGCATCCTTTTTGATAATATAGACTTACCGGCCAGTGATACAAGTCATACAAACCCTGAAAAACCTTTAGAAGAAATAGAACTTATACAAAATGTTACTGAAGAGGAAAAGAGAGAGGTTATTCAAGAAAATGAAACAAAGAATCAAGAATGTGTGAACGAGATTTTGAACGTGGATGATACTAAGAAGAATATTTGTCCTGTATGTAGGAAGGCTTTCACATCCAAAACTTGGTTCATAAAACATATGAAGAAGGAGCACATAGATCATAAGTTTGTTTGTGCACATTGTCCGAAAAGTAAGTTGGAGTTAGCAGGTGGGTTTTAATTAATTGAGTCTCTGACACTCCCTCTTGCTCCATCCAGAGCGGTACAGTAGACTAGTTACCCGCGCGAATTCGGGGCGAACCGCTAGTTAATAATATTTAAGATAATGTTTATCTTAAATATTATTAACTAGCGTTTCGCCCCGAATTCGCACGGGTAACAAATCTGGTACCTAGCATAGCATAGCATAGTCGGCCTTATAATGTTCCCACTGTTGGGACTCAGGCCTCCTCTCTAGGAGAGGGAACGGGCCGTAATCCACCACGCAGGCCCAGTGCGGGTTGGTGGATGTCACATGTCTTCGAATTTTTGGTTCTAGGACATGCCGGTTTCCTCACGATGTTTTTCTTCACCGTTTTGAGAGCAGTGGTGATGAAATAAATTACACAAAGTAATGCGCCTGGCTGGGTTTGAACCCGCGACTTACAACTCGTAAGTCGGGGCCGTTACCACTCGGCCACCACTGCTCGCTCTCTGGTATCTACCTCTATCTGGTACCTACCTACATATAATATTATACAAACTAAATCTCACTTCTAGCACTAGGTTCTTGTCATCATGTGAAATTTATAGAACTAGTTAAGAAAAATGTAACGAACCCAAACTAGACAGGTTTACTAATAGGCATTTCAGGATTCCATCAGCCACCTCTCAGTTTTAGCACCTGATGCTCGTCATCACGAGAAATGTATAAGCACTGGTTAAGGCGAATCTAATGAGCCCAAACTCGATAGGTTTACTAATAGGCAATCCAGGGTTACGTCTCTTACCTTCGAGCTTCATCATCAGATCAGCTCAATGGCAACAGCATGTACAAGAGTATTTCAAATATTATGTCACACATATTTTAAAAGTAAAGTAAATATCCATTATGTGTTTAACATCCCTACCGCAGTTAACAAACGAGCTGTAGATCTTAAACACCTGGACAGATCTTCAAAAATTATAGCTAAGGACCATCTCGATTAGTCAGCTTTCAAACAAAAAAAACTGCATCAAAATAGGTCCATTCGTTTGGGAGCTACGATGCCACAGATAGACACACAGACACGTCAAACTTATAACACCCCTCTTTTCCGTCGGGGGTTAAAAATGTATCATTTGAAACAACGGCTCAAAAGATACGAACAGATAATTTGAAACAACGGCTCAAAAGATACATACAGACACTGACTGTTATGAATCGTGATCTGTTACCTTGCGTCATATACACTAAAAGTTTTATTTTATTGAATTTTGATTTGAAAATCATTTAAAATAGATGTTTTTAGTTCAGGTCATTAATTACACAATTTACGTTATAATTTGAATTTTAAAAAGACTGCTGGTCACTTAAAGTAAAGAGTGTTTCAGTGTTCCAATTGTTCCAAATGATTCATTTAAAACATTACTGATGTTCTAATCTTTCGGAACACTAAAATGTTTCGGAACAGTGAATCGGTTCAGTAAAGAGTTACACACGCCTACTTCCACCTATAAAAATAATAAAAAATGTTTATGGTTTTGTTGACCATAAGAAAAAAGCCATTAAAGTATAGTTACCAAAAAAAAAAGTATTTTTTTTTTTGTGGTCCCAAAATACTACTGAAAAAAGAAAATTATTTTTATAGGTGGAAGTTGGAACCGAGGTCCCGACCTAAAGAGAACTACGACCCTAAACTTTTTTTTATCTTCAGCTTTTTCCAAAGCATCCCTGCTAGCCGACCACGCGGCCTCCCACTCGGACGAGCGCAAGTTCGCTTGCGCAGCGTGCGGCAAGCGCTTCAAGCGACGCAAGCAGCTCGCGTGCCATGCGCGCGCGCACACCGACGCAAGGCCCTATGCTTGTGATAAGTGTAGTATGAGGTAGGTTCTTCGTTAAATATTCATTGAAACTCGATCTTCTGTATATATCACATTCATGATCTTACATTATAATGAGGTTCCACCAGAATTTTGCCACAGCCACACAATAGCCTTGGCTTTGCCCTTCATTTATTCGACTATCTTATCATTAAAACAAAGGTACTAAGGCAGACTTTCTAAGGGTGCCTTCAAATGAGCCGGAAAGTGCCGCGCGGCCGCATATCGACGGTGAAGTGCCAATACCTCCTAACTGACATTTTTCGAGATAATTACTTTTTAGCGCTCTTAATTCAAATGTGTGTTTCTGCATGTTTTTGTGAAATCTCTTGAAGCGAATATTAGTTGCTACTGCATCAAATTAAATTGTAGAAACACCTCTTAACTAAACCAGCATGCCAATTCATAGTATTACCTCCTGACGTTTTTAAGTCAGAAGATTTTTGACTTCGACAGTTAGGAGTTATTGGCACTTCACCGTCGATATATCACATTCATGATCTTACATTATAATGAGGTTCCACCAGAATTTTGCCACAGCCACACAATAGCCTTGGCTTTGCCCTTCATTTATTCGACTATCTTATCATTAAAACAAAGGTACTAAGGTGGACTTTCTAAGGGTGCCTTCAAATTAGCCGCATATATTTCCGCGAATGTAGCGCAGCAGTCGCGCTGCCGTCGCACGTTTTTTTTTCTAAACGCGGCTGCAGAGGTACCGCCGCGCTGCTTTGTTAGGCTGTATACAGAAAGAAAGCTGGAAACTTATAAGCGCTTACCGGCGGTTGACAGCGCTGGTAACCCGCCCAGGAAAATATACGAACGTGCGCCGATAAGCACTGAACGATGCCGACAAGTTCCGACAAGCTTCAACACGCGCTGGTCAGCGCTGGGCGCTGCCATTTAAAATTAATAAACAACTGCGACAACACGTGCAATTACGACCAAATTATCGTCCGATGAGTCCGACATTTTGCTTAGTCTGCTTCAACCTGCTTCCTTTGTGTAGAACGGACCAGCGCTGTCAAGCGCCGTTAAGCGCTTATAAGTTTCCAGCTTTCTTTCTGCATACAGCCTAACAAAGCAGCGCGGCGGTACCTCTGCAGCCGCGCTGCCGTCGCGCGGCGCGGTGCGGCCCTTAGTCACTCTCCACCTGTCAGCCAAGGGTGATGGTGAGAAACAATGATAGTTGCAAACAAGTGTTCTTTAGCAAAAATGGGTGCAAGTGTATATATTATGTACTTAGTTAAAGTAAACAAAATTAATCTTAAATCTCAGCTTCACGCTTCAGAAATAAAGGCGTGATCATCATCATTATCATCCTGTCCTTGTCTCGTGTAACTTGGGGTCAAAGCAACTCGTTTTTTTCTTCCATTCTATCCTGTCAGCAATCACGCCAATTGATTACCTTTTCTTTTATATCCCTCTTCACACAACCTATCCTTATTTTCTTTGGCCTCCCTCACTCCATCCATCTAAATGTATGCTTATCTACACTAATATTAAAAAGAGTTAAAGATTTTTTGTTTTTTTTTATGTTTTTAGGGTTCCGTACCTCAAAAGGAAAAAACAGAACCCTTATAGGATCACTTTGTTGTCCGTCCGTTTCTCTGTCCCTATGTCTGTCAAGACCCTTTATCACAGGAACGCGTGGAGGTAACGAGTTAAAATTAAAACCATATACAGGGACCGTAGCCCTCTACGGTCCCTTGAAACTGTGAAAAAAAACAAACTTCTGAGTTAACGAAAAAAAAAGATAGGGCCGTTTATGTCGCAAAAAAAGTGTATTTCGACACTCAAGGAAATCAAAATTCATAGGGTACTTCCCTCGAATCACCTTCACCTAGAATCCTTAAATTTGTCATGAAGCAAGGGCTCATAGCACAAGCACTGTAAATTTGTAGTTACGAAACAAAAAAAAAAAAAATATTTTTTTGCGATTCGGAAAAATCTTCGTAACTTAATTTGGGAATTGAACTGTTGTAGGTAAGTTAGGGAACCCTCAGTGCGCCGTTCCGACTCGCACTTGGCCAGTTTTTTAGTTTGTAGAAGGTAGTCTCTGAAAGTACTGGTTTGATTGCGAAAATTTTTTTAACTGATAGAAAGCTGCTTTATTCCTAAGTGACAAATGCTATATTTTATGTATGCGGGCGAAGCCGCTGACAAAATCTAGTAACCTAGTAAATCATAAAGTAACATACGTTTCATCCCTCGTCATAACATGACTAGCGTCCGTAGCACTAGCAAGAAAAACAATTCCTTTTCAACTTTTCGGTTACTGACGCCACTTTCAAACTTCCTCCAATAAACTCATTTGTCACTTTATCCATTCTCGTCATTCCAAACACATCCATCTCAATATTCTCATCTCCGCTACATGCAATCTTTTTTAGCCCAAATTAGGTAGGTAGTAGGTAGGCATAATTTTACTGGACTTCAGAGAAAACTTAACTTTTCGGCCCTTTTATTTTCCATCCTAATTTTACTGTCTGAGAATTATTTTTCTTTCAAAGCATGAAGAGAAACAAGGATTTAAAATCATGATTTCATTGACCATTGACGACGCACGGGCAGCGACGCCATTAAATTCCCAATTGACACAGATGACCTTACTCTTTGAGTCCACTCCAGAGGCGCTAGAACTAACTCTTATCTCCTAGTAGGTACGTATACACCTTACAGAAATAGGGCTATAAATGTCTGACCTTGAACTCAAGGTACTAAAATCGTGTAAAATAACCTTGATCAAGGCATTCCTAAATTATTTTAGTCATAAGAAAATACGGTAGTCTATTAAGTAGGTAAATTGTTCAAAAACGTTTCTAGATACTATCTGCAAAAATACCTAAGTTTAGTAACCAAAACGTTTAGTTTTTCGACATAGTAGCCTAGTAATCGTATAACATTTTTTCGATAAATATGACCTTGATACATCCGAGCTAGAATGGACCTTGGCCTCGAAATAACTAGTTTCGGTGACCTTGACCCAGTTACCCACATTTTGGGGTAACCTTGACCTACATGATATAACGAGGCCGTCATTATATCACAAAATCATGGCCAAGCAACGTTTAGGAAAGATTTTTGGTTTTATCGAGTTATGATAGAGGTTGAGCAGATCCTGAAAACATTTTGGAAGTTGTAGTGTTGTGCTGGTTTTTTATCGATATCGATGACGGAATTATCGATAAACGTTAACGTTTGGAGTGTTGAGTATATTTTCCTTTGTTTAGTTGAATAATAAATTCAAATAAACGCTAGAAATATTAGACTATAAATATGTGGGTTGCGGGAACGTTTAAGAGCTACCGTTGGCCCCAGAATTCAAACGACAGGGTTAGTCAGTAAAAGTCTGAGACGCCCTCTCGCTCCACTCTAGGCGGAAAAAGGCATTTGATGATTACCCACCCTAAAAATAATAATTAAAATCACATTAAAAAAACTATAATAATCTACATTACCTGTTGCTGTGAATATCGATAGTCATCATTTATATTTCTGTCTATAATTTTCAATATATATGTATCAATTATATAGCATACATATATAAAAGATACACAAATATATATCTGTGTATCTTTTATAATATATATATATGTTTACTTGTCCAGGCAGATACTGTCCATTCCAGGTTGCCTCTGAAGAGATCGCAGAATGCGATAAGGCCGCCCATTGTATGTATCTATGTTATTATTTATTTATTTATTTTTATTTCAAAAAGGTAAGTAAATTATAAGATAAGCCCCACTAAATGTGTTTTAGTTTTCTTTTGTATGTGTAATGGTGTACATTGAAGTATATAATAAATAAATATTTATAATCGCTTTATTTCGTTTTACAGGTTCAAAATAAAAAGCATACTCAAGTCTCACATGAAAGTGCATGACGGCGTTAAGCAGTATTTGTGCTATTTCTGTGGGTGGAGCTTCGCGCAAGGTAAGGTCATTACTTTTTATTGCTCTAATAAGTTAGGGAAAACCTCACGAATAATTAACTGTGGTACTTTTTCAACGTCAAACTATTTATAAAAAGGCACAAAAAGTACAGGGTCAAAAGTAGCGCCTAGCGAGCGTGGTAGGTGTCAAGCGTGGATGGTTTGGGGTTACTAATTCTATCATCATCAACCCTTAGATCGTGGTATTCCCGCCAGCCCCAGTCTGGTGTCATCATAATTTACTCAATAGCATATTGACCTCGCTCTAATCACACATATCCAGTGCCGTAACTAGCCTTTTACACGCCCGGTGCAAACTTCTTTAACTACGCCCTAGAAAAAATACAATACAAACAAAAAAACGAAATATAAAAAAATTCGAGACTTAGGCTGTGCTGCAGTCTCTCCAACGGTCCCAGATTGACTATCGGTACTTCGAAGTGCTGAAGTGTTTGTACGCTAACGCCACTATGTCAGTCCGACTTTAGGAACAGACCTCGAAACCTGTCCTCCTGCAGCGGGGTGTGAGGCAGGGAGACGTCAACGCTGCTTAAGGTCGGTTTGTAGATGGGTGACCATCCTCAAGTGCCGAGATTCTTCTGTGCCCTAAAAAGCACGTTAAGCCTTTGGTCTGTCACTTGTATACCTTTGATTGTCGTAACGGATAATCAGAAGCCAGAAAACTTGACCCCAATTTGACCACGTTTATTCGTTGCTCCCTCAGCCGGCAACCTAGAAGTCCACATGCGTAAGCACACGGGCGAGAAGCCGTTCTGCTGCAACGAGTGCGGGTTCAGCGCAGCCGTGTCCTCTAACCTGCGCCGCCACCAGCGCCAGCACCAGGCGAACAGGACACACATCTGCAAACACTGCAATAAAGGGTTCTACGACGCCAGTGGCTTGGTGAGTGTTCAGTAGATACTCTGTCGTCTTCTGAACTGCGTCATCACCAGCGCTAGCACCAGGCGAACAGGACACACATCTGCAAACACTGCAATAAAGGGTTCTACGAGGCCAGCGGCTTGGTGAGTGTTCAGTAGATACTCTGTCGTCTTCTGAACTGCGTCATCACCAGCGCTAGCACCAGGCGAACAGGACACACGTCTGCAAACGAATAAAGAATTTTACAATGCTAGCAGGCTGGTCGGTAGACGTTACTTTAAATCAGAAATGTTATGGAGCTCCGCAACCTTAAACGAAAATATCGGATATCCGAAATAAAAAAATAGAACATTCGGATGAAGACGGATACATAAATAGGTTATAATAATATTTACCTAGATGACAGATAAGGAATAAGGATAAGGTTGGAGACTCTATACTCGTAGTTGTGGACGATTACGTTTACTTTGGACAGACAGTCCAGTTGGGTAGAACTAATTTCGAGAAAGAGGTCAAACGTCGAATCCAACTCGGCTGGGCAGCGTTCGGGAAGCTGCGCGGTATCTTCTCATCCAATATACCACAGTGTCTGAAGACGAAAGTCTTTGACCAGTGCGTGTTGCCAGTGATGACATATGGTTCCGAAACGTGGTCGCTCACAATAGGCCTCATCAGAAGGCTCAAAGTCACTCAAAGGGCAATGGAAAGGGCTATGCTCGGAGTTTCCTTGCGTGATCGAATCAGAAATGAAGATATCCGCAGGAGAACCAAGGTTGCCGACATATCACGAAGAATCGCTAAACTTAAGTGGCAATGGGCAGGGCACATTGCTCGCAGAACAGATGGCCGTTGGGGCCGAAAGGTTCTGGAGTGGCGACCGCGTACCGGAAGACGCAGTGTTGGAAGGCCCCCTACAAGGTGGATCGATGACCTGGTGAAGGTTGCGGGAATCCGATGGATGCAAGACGCACAGGACCGTTCTTTGTGGCGACATTTGGGGAGGCCTATGTCCAGCAGTGGACGTCTATCGGCTGAAATGATGATGATGATGATGAGATGACAGATTGTGAAAACTAACGATAAACTAGAAAAAATTGTCAAATTTCTATTTTAATTTTATTATAATTTTTAAATTCAAACATACGTAAACGAAACCAGCGGATAATCCGTAATTTATATATTTAAACTTCATGTAAAGTAGTGGTACATAGGCGAACTTAATGCTACCAGTCAACTTTTGGGTTAAAAAATACAACACAATAACACAATCGAATCCGAAACCGATATAGTATTATTCCTTTATCCGTATCCAGATCCGAAAATTCAAATCCGCAACATGCCTGCTTTAAATGTGACACAAAATAATAAGTAGCTCAAATGTTATTTAGGTTTTATTTTAAGAAGTGCCCTGATAGTACATCTGAATTGATACTGGTTCCAATTTGACATCTAAAACATTAATCATTAAGGCCGCAAACAATAATTAGCATATAGTATACTCAACCTTTTAATGTTCCCACTGCTGGGACTCAAGCCTCCTCTCTAGGAGAGGGAATGAGCCGTAATCCACCACGCGGGCCCAAGTGTGCGGGTTGGTGGATGTCACATGTCTTCGAATTTTTAGTTCTATAACATGCCGGTTTCCTCACGATGTTTTCCTTCACCGTTTTGAGAGCAGTGGTGATGAAATAAATTACACAAAGTAATGCGCCTGGCTGGGTTTGAACCCGCGACCTACAACTCGTAGGTCAGGACCGTTACCACTGCACTAAAAAATAATGTAATATTCTGTATATCCAGCATTTGGATTTTTTGTTTATAATTTTTCCTGTAATTCCTTAGGCTCGTCACGTGCGCACGCACACGGGCGAGCTCCCCTACCAGTGCCCGGGCTGCGCGCGCACGTTCGCCGACAGCTGGAAGCGCAAGACGCACCTCATGCGCGCGCACCGCCTGGCGCTGCCCGACATCCCGCGCATGAGGCGAGACGGACGCACTATACATTGAACATAAAATCGTTTACTGGAATGGACACACATTGAAAACGTGTTTCGTGTAAACTGCATTCGCCATTTCATTAGAAAAAAAGAACCGGCCAAGTGCGAGTCGGACTCTCGCACGAAGAGTTTCGTACCATTATATATACAAAAAAAATCACGTTTGTTGAAAGGGAGCTCCCCTTGATTTTTTATTATATTCTGTTTGTAACACGGGGTTTACCACCACGCCTTCAAGGTCTACAGGACTCCTGACGCGGATTTTATACGAACATATGATTAGTCGTTCAACAATCAATTTTATTCACATGAACATAAAGTTGATTTTTGGATATTCATCATTATCATCCTGCCCTTGTCCCATGTTACTTTGCGTCAGCGTTAAACTGTTTTTCTTCCATTTTGTCCTGTCAAGTGGCGAGTAGGTACTCGCTATCACTGACTCCCTTTTCTTTCATATAGGTAACACTCCTCACACAATTCATGCGTCTTTTCCCTCCCTCTCCATCCATAAATAGGCTGCATAAATACCCTGATAGTTAAAAAAAAATGTGTAAGACTGGAAATGTGTATTCTATGTATTTCTCTCATTGTGGTATTGATCTCCAAATTATGTATTTATAGGTCTAATGAAGCATTATTGTGTGTTATATTTTTTATTTATTTGAGATTTATTTAGTTAGTAATATAGACGCTATGCTATAAATGAAATATGTAATTAATCCTGCAACTATATTACCCGAACGACTTTAAGTTAGGATGGAAATACCAAAGAATATAATTACCTACCAAAAATGTGTGACATTGAATAAATAAAAGAAATAATTAATTAAAACATATTTTTATTATAATCTAAACAAGCCAACAGTCAACAATCATATAGGACATTCTTTAAATAAATCGCTACTGGAAGTACATTTTTGGATTATTATCTACAACACAATCATAATATCTGTGCGCATTGGTAAACATATCTAATGAACACGCTCCTGGCCTTGCTTACAGCTAAGATAATACGAATCAATATTTCGTCGATAAACTCAATAGAGATGTTAACATGAATTGACGTGATCCCTTTCGCAGGAAGTGGTGTAATCATCACAGCGTTGATTTGTTGGATTCGTTTTTCATAATTACATTGTTAATTTTTATGTATGTATTTATTATTGTATTTCTTTACCATTAAGCTGCACCTACCATGTTTTGTTTCTGCACCACCCTAAGGTCGACTGGTAGAAAATGCCTAAGGCATTAAGTCTGCCTTTTTATAGTGCTCATTACTAGTGCATAAAGCTTTAATAAATAAAGAAAATAAATGAATCGCAAATATATAAAAAAAAAGTTATGTTTATAACTTACTGTAAAAGGGAATATTAGAATGCTAAAACATTGATCACTAACAAAAATTATGATTTATTAGTGTAAATATGTGTAAAAAAATAATCAAAAACGTTTAAAATAATGCTCAGCAAACGCGACTCAGAGCGCGTTATGTCAAGGTATGAGAAAAATTTCGACACAATTTGTGAAACTTATTATACTACACTATTATTATTTGGTTTTAACTTGTGTTGTTTTTGGCAGTTTTTTATTTTGATCTATGCTTTTGACTAACAATTTGACAATAGTTTGTTTATACTAAGAAAAATATGGATGAGACAAATAAATTATTATTATTATTCCATACATTTATTTTTTTTACATATTTATTACATTTTTAAATATTTCTTTAAAAAACATATAAATAAAAAAAAAACATTTAAAAATATAAAAAATAGTTGTCCGCCGGTGTCAGGAACAGGGTCCAAGCTACCGGTGGTTAGGGATCCAGAGACAGGAACCTCCTCACAATGCGGGCCGTATCTAGGAGTACTGCCTTCTGTATCAGGCCCTTGATCCAACCGTGCAACGACAGCTTCGACAGATGGTCGTCGAAGCTTTTGGCTATAAGGCCATTGGCGGTCACGACAATCGGCACAATGATAGCTGAGTCCACATTCCACATGTCGACAACCTCGTGTGCTAAGTCGAGATATTTGATTTGTTTCTCTTTCTCAGCTTTCACGAGATTCTCGTCATGTGGAATGGTGACGTCAACTATCATTGCGCGGCGCGCTAATCGGTCTATCACCACCATATCCGGCTTATTGGCTACAATAGTCCGGTCAGTAATGATAGACCGATCCCAGTACAACGTGACATGGTCATTTTCGAGAACTGGGTCGGGCACATACCTGTAGTATGGTACTTCTACTTATTATTATTATTAATAAATTAATTAGTTTGCAATATATTGACCAACTAAATGTCGCTTTTGTCAAAAAAGCCGTGCTGTTCATCAGACATGACAAATCAATGCACACAATGTTCACTGGAAGAATATAAACATCTATTTGAAGCACCAAAACTACTAGTCACTAGAGATTACATTATTGTTGGGAAGGCTTCAGATCTAAGCACTCATAATATGGCACCTGTATACCCTTTCTGGTTTTATATAATTTTAAATCTATCAAAATTGCTAATTGCGTTTTGAAATCGGGTAAAAAGAAATTGCCCTTCTGTTTATATCGCATATAAATGTAGATATTACAGTGTAAACTCGATATAACAAAACTGAAGGGGAACAATGTTTTTATTACAACGAGGTTTTTTTATATAGAAGTTTAGGTTACTCTACGATTGGCCACACTACAATTGCGGCGGTAAATCCCCTCTCTGAGGAGTTACAAAGGCGCCACGGCGTCCTCACTTCCTGCATCATACAGGTACCCACCGGACAAGGATGTTCCGGGAGGTATCTGTTTCGGATTACGCGAAAAGAAACGCCCGGAGGACACCGTTAGAGCGTACGGTGGAAATGAGAATTGGTCACCTCCTGCAAAGCAGTAAAGGGAGCGAAGAAGGTGGCCGAAACCATGAGAGAGAAGACATCCTCACGCCCTGGCCCAACCACCGTAGGTACAGGCTTGTGGACGGCAAGTAATGGGTAGCTCGCTGTCCGGTATTCCGGTAAGGACTAAACTCGAGTTGTCGGTGCAATGTGTTCCACAGGCGCCTCTTGGAAATGCCAGCAAAATGGACGGGTGGCCAGCAGGGTCGACGTCTGCTAGGGCTGCGGGAATTTTCGGAAGAGTTACCGCGGCCCTGGAACTGAGGGCCGACGCTGCGTGTGCTCGTGCGCCCGCACCATGCTCGGGTCTCCCGTCATGGAAATCGGATTATTACCTGCGCAGTTTCGCTAGTTCAAATTTAACGGTGTGCGTGTAGTCGTGTCGACGGAGAACTTAAATATATTATTACGTAGTGGCACGGGGCTCCTAGTGACGAGTGCACAGCAAGGTGGGACCGCGCGGCCGACCAAGTAACGCACTTTCGGCCCTGAAAGGACAACTTAAGGAATAGGGGTGGATTTTAGCCAGTAAAAGTCCTCTAGCTCCATCCAGCCCGGGAGAAGTTATTTGACGATTTCCCACCTCGAAAAAAAGGATGAAAATTCGTTATTAAGAGGCTGTTGTCAAATGTATTTGTAATGGTAAGATATTATTTCACATTAGCTCTTACGGGCACTTCTAGGAGATTTCGATATTTTTTATAAACCGAGGAAATCACTGAAGCTTATTACATTAAGGTTACACTGTATTTGGTATCAACTAATTTTTTATATCAAGATTTGAAAATGGCTACTCATAATTGTGTTAAATGATTACAGTAAGAATCAAGCGACATCTATACTTCACAATTTACGGCAGTTCGGATTACATTGGTTCTTTGTTATTTTACAAACATTTCTAGCATTACTCTAGCCGTATTATTTAGATATTATTATTATATTCTTGTCAGTCCCTACACGTTTAACTGATGGTTTTACCATGTTCATTTGAAGCACGCCTCGAGCGCAATTATTTTTCGAGATATTTTTACTAACATGATACACCTAAGTGAACGCCTAAATTGTATGGCACTATTGAACTTTCAACCCTCGGAGCTGAGCAGCAGTGTTACTACAAGCTATCAACGCGATACATTTGATGACCTAAACTGAACTGGTAAAGGGATGGAGCTATAAAACATTATTTTTAGTATATGCGAAACCTGAATAAAGTTTGTTCAGAATCAGTTATAGTATTTATATATATAGTAATCATTGAATCGATTCCAAATATATAATTTTTACACCATGTAATATGTTTTCCCAAAAAATATTTTAATTATGTCACAAGTTGGACACCACAGACACTAAGTACAATACAGGTCACGGCAGGTCATAGCGGGCATTCGGTGCTAGCGCACACCTGGGTGCGGGAGAAAAACAACCCCTCAACACCCCAGATGGCCCGGTGACCATGTATTTGTGTGGCCAACTAGGTAACATAACAAGCTTATAAAATTGCCATTTTTCATGATACAGTTATGAAATTTTGTCCATAGATTCTTTACATAAAAATACTAGGCACGTGCTTCGGGTTTCGCCTACACTAAAACTAATATTGTATAGGGTATATAGCTTCATCCCTTTTTCTCGCTCGCACGACTGACATTATAACAAGATAAGGCCCGAGAGCGTTGACATTAAATAGTGCACGTTTATTAAAGCATTCATTTAAGTGTGGCCTAGTGTTGGTAGGAAAGAATTGGCTTCATAGGTGCGCTTGCGCAGTATCCATTTAACTTTAGCGCACAGCTCAAATCGAGCGTGTCTTATCTTAGCACCCAGTGTGTATGTTGCTGAATATGAAAGATGTATTATAGATCTGCAGGCTTAGACAAATCGACGGCGAAGTGCCAATAACTCCTAACTGTTCGAAGTTAAAAAAATCCTGTCCAAAAACATTAGGTCAATTGAAACATTGGTTTAGTTAGGTGTTTCCACAATTTAATTAGTTGCAAATTAATATCCGTTTCGGAGATTTTGCTAAAATATGCAGAAACGCACGTTTAAATTACAAGCACTAAAAATACTTTTCTCAAAAAATTTCAGAAGGTAATGGCACTTGTACGTCGAAATGACTTTTTTGCCCACCAAACACTAAAAAATGTACAGCAATCACATTACCTGGCATGTTACTTGTCACATGACTTCTCCGCAGATGTATAAACTTGCTGGGCGTTTAACTTCGAAACGACTATATTATCTCTATGGTTACATTTGTTCTCACTTTATTCCATACACTTTCTAATCATATATTTACATATACTTTTAAACAATATTCTCCTCTCCGCGTAGCAACAAATACATCAAAACATCTGTTTATTGTATACTCTTGCTTGTATATGATTATAGTTTTTTCATCCATACATTCCCTTACTTGTCCACTGCAATGACTAAGATCCTGAATACCAGACGTGTCTTCACACGGTGATCTGCACATTCTGCACGATGTTGGACCACTCCACCTTGGAAGGCACCAGGTAGAACGCCGGCGCCACTTTCTGACCACACGGGCATTTGCAACCTGCAATGAACAAATTGATGTTAAGCAATTCCCAGTTCCGTATGGTGTCCGTACGTAAAGAACACCATCCCATCTCTTCCCGCGGGTGACGTAAGAGGCTCGTTTAAGGAACACACCAGAGAATGTGCAGCAGCATTCTCTGTGCATTGCAACAACTACACTGCGATCGCCATCCCGCATTTCTAGCGTGGCAATTATGGCAAAACCCCACCAATGATAAGCACAACCAAAAAATAGCCAATTGCCCGGCAGCCCGTCTACTCTAGACTCCGGTAACGGTCAAGGTTACGGCGAGGCTAGGGGTGCGAAGAATATCCGGATGGGATCCGGCTACCCCTTTAGGACTGACGACGTAGTGAGCGTCGCGGGAATGCCGTGGATGCGAGCCGTACAGGATCAGTCATGTGGCGACGCGCGCGGGGAAGCCGCCATCCATCAGTGGATGTCTGCAGGCTGAAATGATGATCTGATGTGCTCTTATTTTTGTTATTTAATGACAAGCAAATCCGAGCTATCTAGAAGTTATTAAGCGTCTTACCACTTATATTATTTACACATGTTTATGCAAATAAATAAATCTGAATCTGGGTAGTCCTATTTCCCACCTTTAAGAGGGACACAGCCCTTACGGCCTGGATCCCGAAGCCCTTGAACCTGTTGTATGTTCCCTAAATTTTTTTTTTATATATTGATACTAAGTTAGTTACCCATAATCCAGTTGAACGAGCCAATTTTGTTGAGACACTTGGGGCAGTTCAGCTTGCCCTGCGTGGAGTGGGAGACGTCCCGCATCCAGGTCATGGGCTCCACGAACCACATGAGGCGGCAGATCTCGGGCAGGTCTGCGCGCGCCGCTATCGAAGCGTCCACCATGTTCGTTTCGCTATAGCCGTCTAATCCCTGCGAGAAAGAATCGTTTTAGATAGGTTTATGAGCTGGCGTTTTACAGGGCAGAAGTGTATTGATGAAGAACATGAGAATTTGTCTTTTAATTGAGAGAAAATATTCGTCGTTTTGATCTTCTATACCTATTACAAAGAAGGGAAATTAGAGTCACAGTTTAAAGGTCTTTTGAGCCACAAAACTCAGCGACTCCGTTCCATCTAAGCGGTCGTAGACATTAAAAATGTGCTAATTTCGTCCTTATTCCAAAGGGTCCAAATCTGAGTCTCAAAGTACCCACATTTCTTAATATTACTAACCGTTTCGTCGCAATTCCGGCAGTCCAAACTGACGGTAAATGAAACTACACTAGCTAATCTAACCATTGACGTATCTAGGGTTTTTTTTTTTCAGGGGGAGGGGGAGTTGGTTCATGACATGCTTGATTATCGTGTAAAGTTATCAGTATTTTGACGTCTATCATAGTTTGGGCACGCCACAATTATGGCGGTAAGTCCCCTCTTTGAGGCGTGGTTGGAAAGACCTCACGGCGTCCTCACATTCCGCATGACGCAGGTTCTCACCGGACACGGTAAGTTCGGGAGGTTCCTGCACCGGATTCGTGCGGAAACGACGCCCGGGTGTCGCCACTGTGTGGCCCACCCGGAGGACACGGTAGAGCACACGGTGGAGGTGTGCCCAGCTTGGGCAGAGCAACGCCGTGTCCTCGTGGGGGTAATCGGCGGCGGTGATCTCTCGCGCCGGGCATTGGTTCAGGCCATGCTCCGGAGCGAGGAGGAGTGGCAGGCGGTCGCCTCCTTCTGCGTAGCAGTAATGCTAGCTAAGGAGGCGGCCGATCGCGTGAGGCAACGGTCCTTACGCTCCAACCGCCGCCGGGATTCCGATTCCGATTTCCGGCCACCGTAGGCGCGGGCTTGCAGACGGCGAGCAATGGGTGGCTCGCCGTCTGACCGTCCAGTAACCGTCCGGACCAAGCCCAAGTCGTCGACGGCGCGTTTTGTTCCACGCGCGCCTCAAGGAGATGTCAGCAAATCGTAGGGGCCCAGCAGGGTCGAAGCCTACTGGGGCCACGGGTAGTGTGAAAGCGGAACCCGGAGCCCTGGGACGAAGGCAACGAAGGAACAGGAGTGGGTTTCTAGTCAGTAAGAGTCTGACACTATCTTCCGCTCCGCCCAAGAGCGGGGATGTCTTTAGGATGATTTTCCCACCCAATAAAAAAAAAAAATAATATAAAAAAAAAATGTCTATCATAGTTTTGAATCGGTAGCCCAAAACCTAGGATGGTAGACCATACTTGCTCCCGCCCCCACCCTACTTATGTACATACGTCTATGAAACTACATAATCTAGGTTGGTATGCCGCAATGTTTTACTGGAGAAAGTACTAAAACTGAGTTTCAATTCAATTCTAGCTTGGCCGCCATTCCATTTTTTTTTAAATAATAAAACAAGTTAAAGCTAGATGAAACTACAATAGCTAATTTACCTGAGGAACAATTTCCGTATTTCTAAGGTATGTTCATGACTAACAATGTCAACAACTTTACAATTTCCTGACAATGTCGCTAAGAAGCTATTGCGAACGATTTTTAAGTACGAAGAAAATGGCAAGTGCCTTTGTGAGTATTTCCCAGAAGACATCATCATACCTGACTAGGTCCTTCGTCAGTGTCACTAGGCTGGCTGCAGCTCTTAATCTGTCCAGGACAAGGATCAACTATTTTATTAAATTTGAATACCTACTTTTGAATACTGTTAAGTACAGGAGAAGGTACTTATGCGGAAGGGACGTGGTACATGTAAATCTAACTCGCTTGTTCTTTGCATACTGTTTGTTGAGTGGCGGATCCCCGTAATGGTCAATTTCGATTGGCAATTGCTTCAATCGTTTAGAGAAAACGATAAATTTTTGCGTCAACTAGCGTCAATCCCTTTTTTTCTGTGATCGCATCAGGAATGAAGATATCCGCAGGAGAACCAAGGTCGCCGACATAGCCCGAAGAATCGCCAAACTTAAGTGGCAGTGGGCAGGTCTAATTGCTCGTAGAACAGATGGCCGATGGGGACGAACGGTTCTGGAGTGGCGACCGCGCACCGGAAGACGCAGCGTTGGAATGCCTTCCACAAGGTTGTCCGATGTCCTGGTGAGAGACGCGGGAATGCGGTCGATGCGAGATGCACAGGAATGTTCGTTGTAGCGGCACTTGGGGGGCCTCCCTAAGTGTCCAACAGTGGACGTCATTTGATTAAAATGATGATGATGATGATAGCGTCAATCACGTAATAGTATTAACACATGCTCGAACTTGATACGACAACCCGTCGTACCAAAGTCGAGCGTGCCGTACCAAGGTCGAGCACGTCATACCAAGGTCGAGCTTGTCTCAGTCTAAGTTTGGTACGCCGTAACAAGTTCGAGCGTGTCATCATCATCATTTCAGCTGAAAGACGTCCACTGTTGGACATAAGTCTCCCCCAGGAGTCACCATAACGACCGGTCCTATGCGTCTCGCATCCATCGGATTTCCGTGACCGTGTGTTAATACTAATTAAGCTGATCCCCGCCCGACCTTAGACCGGGCAGACCAAATCCATCGTGCCAAGTTCGAGGGTATATTACCACTACTAATATTGTCAATTGCAATTGACCGTTTTGAGGACGTTTAAGTGCAAGGGGCGAACCGGGCCACACGCGCTCGCTAGCGCACACGTACGTGCGTAGCACTGGCTTCTTTATATCGAGACGGCAACCAGAAATGAAACCTACATGGTATACCACTATATGACAAAGCAAAATGTGTCCAGTACGCCACGGTCTCGTGACCGTCTTGTGACCTGCATGACAGATTTCAGGGATGAAAGTGTCGCTTGGAGCTGAGCGCGCTTTTGCTTTTAGGTGTGTTTTTGTGTGTGTGTTTTGTTTTTTTTTTTGTGTGTTATTCAAAATGTTAAGGACTGAAATAATGAACTTTAGCTTCCATGACATAAGATACGATAGTTAAGTGTACACCTTACCTGGCTGGGTCCCTCGTCGCTGTCACTGCGCTGGCTGTGGCTCTGACTCTGGCCAGGACTGCTGTCCTCGTACTGGTCACAGCGCATGTCCATCAGCTGCGACGCGAGGCTCTTCAGCTTCTCTAATAGGATCTCTCCGTTTTCAGCGCACGTCAGTCCTGTCAGCTTACTTGGCGGTGGTCGCATACCTACGGAGATTTTTCGATGTCATTGGTTATCGTTTATCGTTTTAAGTTTTAATTGGTCTTATAAATTCTTGTCTATGGTACTTTTAAGATGGCAGTATTTGGTAGTTATTGTTTTCAGAAGCCAAAAATCAACGAACAATTTTATTGGAAACTAGCTGACTTGACAGACGTCGTTCTGCCTGAAGCTGTTTGAGTGCTATTCGTATAATTTAAAATAGTAAATTCCTAATACTGACAATAGGATACAATTTCATAAGACACTAATAACATTTTTTTTTTTTAAGTTGATCCAAATTGGTTCAGTCATTCTCGAGTTTTAGCCATTAATTTTTATTTATGACTAGCTGACCCAGCGAACTTCGAACCGCCTAATAGTCAATGAATGTCAATACCTTTTAGCTGAACTGTCAAGGATAACGCCATCTACTGGCATTATCAGAACCAGCATAATTCATTTGAAAATGACAATGTAAATGATGAACATTTTAATTAGAGATGGCGTCGTATTCGATTTTTTTTTTGTAAATTTTCCATATTTTCTCACCGTTGTAACCTTCCCTGGACTATCACGGATATTTCAAGACCAAAAGCTTTAGTGAGACTAACGAACAGCTATTAATTTTTATATATAGAGATAATTCCAATGTTAAACAATATTTATAATTTTAATATTTAGAAGACAGACAGATATAGAGAAGTTTGACGTCGTCCGCGTACTTGTGTGCAAATGCATATCAGCGTAACATTGCTCTCATAATTTAGCAGGCCCGTATGCTACATACGCGCTCTGATGTATAATTGCGGACTCTAGCCGGGTGACAAACCATCAAGTCTGCAGCAATATCTATATCATAGAGACTATCCTGCACCATGGTATCAGACTACTCCGCGCGATTAGAACATATAGAATAGTCCGAAATCAACTTTGACTGGCCTGTTGGTCTATATATATGGTTATAATATTAGTATGAATAAAGCTCAAGTGTTTGTATGTTTGTACACGCTAATCTCAGAAAATACTGGTTTGAGTTAAAATTAATATTTTAGTGTTGGATAGCCCATTTATCGAGAAATGCTATATGCTACATAACATTACGCAACAACCGACGAGAGTGCAAAGTAACCAAAGACGCGAACGCGCGGGTGAAACCGCGTCGGACAGCTAGTCTATAACATCGACACCAACACGGTACAAAATCGTGCACAATAGAGAACGAAGACAAGGAGGGCGGACCCCAAATAAATGGGATAAGGTCTAGCCAGAAGAAGAATAAGGGCAGTTGTGTCACAACACTCTTCTAGTCGAAAGAAAATTGACTGGCCTGTTGGTCTAGTGGTTAGTAGCCCTGACTGCTACGCCGGAGGTCGTGGGTTCGATTCCCACCCAGGATAAATGTTTGTGTGATGAGCATGATCATTTGTTCTGTGTCTGGGTGTAATTTATCTATATATGTATGTATTTAGAAATATATAAGTATGTTTATCAGTTGTCTAGTACTCATAACACAAGCTCTGCTTAGCTTGGGACTAGACGACGTTGAATGATAGTTGTGGAATATTATTATTATTATTAAAGATCCATCTTTTTCAACAGAGGTCTGCAGGACTTTACACCATGTTCCGTATAGCTCTAAAAGTGTTCACCCACTTACCTTTCTTAGCCAGTTCCACCTTGACATCTTTAGGTATGTGCGGTATGATGTTGCCCTGGCTGGCCACGATGCGGCGACACTTCTTGCAGCGGTACACGATGGGGTCGGGGCGCTCGCGCACCAGCCCCGGGTCCGGCTTCACCAGGTCCGCGAACAGCTGCGGCAAGATCTTCACTGGAAGTGGGACCGTACATCAATTTGTGAACACTAAATTAACTTTCAGACTCTTGTATGTTGTTGGACAGTGAAGCGTTTTTAAGAGGGTAGTGCTTTAATATTTTCATATTTTTCAGGGTGTTCATTTAATAACTTCTCCAGCTCAGGGGGGAGCGAGTGGGAGTGTCAGACTACTGACATAAAGCGAAGTGTTCCTTTACTAGCATTTTACGTTTCAGGACTGCAGTGGCTCTTTCAAACAATCCCACAGCCCTGGCAGACACTGCCTTGGCAGACCTCATCAATAAAACTGATGTCTCTTTGACTTGCTCCTGAAACACAATGCTCGATAGTGAAGCAGTTCATTTGTTGAAAAAAGAATGTCTATAAGTCAAAAAAGAATAGTTATCCAAAATCAGTATAATTGTGGTGTAATGTATTTAATTTTAGGTGAATTCGACATACAAATATAGTACACCTCATGAGCATGTTAAAGCGATTCATGAATATAATTACTAGCTGCCCCGACAGACGGTGTTCTGTCGTAGATATGAACTGTCAAGCGCGCGAAGATTAAATAGTCGTCGTAGTTTTTTGAACTTTTCTATTTATCTTTGCAACTTTCATAGTAATATATACAACAAAAAAAGAATTAGCGAAATTGGTCCAGCCGTTCACGCTTGATGACGTGACCAAGGGAAATAGAGATTCATTTTTATATAAATAGACTAGCTTCGGCCAGCGGCTTCGCCCGTGCGTGTTCTCCATACATTACCCCCTTAGGGGTTTTTTTTTTTACTGGGTGGGAAAATCATCTTATGACAAATCTCGCTCTTGGGCGGAGCGGGAGATAGTGTCAGACTTTTAATGACTAAAAACCCACTCCTGTTCCTCCGTTGCCTTCATCCCAGGACCCCGGGTTTCGCTTTCACTACGACCCCCCCTCTCTTAGGGGTGGAATTTCGTGAAATCCAACCTCCTTTTTAAACCTTTAGGGGTGGAGTGTCGTAAAATCCGTCATTCTTAGCGGATATCTACACCCTATAAGGAACCTACCTGGCAAATTTTAGGTATAAAGGTGTTAGTTTCGGAGATTTCGTAATTAATCAGTGAGTGGTATTTCGCTTTTGTTTAAATAGATTGATAAGTCCTGTAACAAGTAATAAACTAATTCGAATTTGAGAAAAAGAAAACAATATAACAGTAGTTACCTTCTTTCAGCTTCTGTCCGGCTAACTTGAGACGAAACTGCTTGAACCTCGGGTCATCCCTGTTGATAGTGTAGCCCATATGTCCAAACAACTTCAGCTGGGCAACAAAGCCTACATTCGGGCCCACAAACCGTCGTTTACTCCTCACCAGGTTAAAGGCTTCTTCGTAACATAGTCCATACTTCTCCATGATGAAGCTGATCACTACTGCAGCTGACCGAGACACTCCGAAGTGACTGAATTAAAAATATATTATTTTAAAAGGCATTAGCTTTTCATAATCAACAAACATTTAATCACAAACTGAAATCATACACAGTTACATCTATAGGATAGTAGCTTCTGCCAGGCGGCTTCGCCCGCGTGAAAGTTTATTTCTTCATACAAACACTGGACTCCCGTTTCATCCCCTTAGGGGGTGAATTTCGGGAAATCCGTTCTTAGCGGATGTCTACACCCTATAAGGAAACTACCTGCCAAATTTTAAGTTTGTAGGTGTTATAGTTTCTGAGATTTCGTGGTTAATCAGTGAGTGGTATGTCGCTTTTATCTATAGGATATAATACCTAAAGCATACAATTTTTATCTTTGTTACCAATGGAAAAATGTTCTTATTCTTAAACGAGATGGAGTTCCTAGTCGCAAACATACGACCCTGGCGAATAGCACGTAAAACACTTGTCGGACCAATCCGACGCAAGCAGTTAAAGTGCAGTGATATAAGACTCAGCGTTGGAAGGCCTTCTACAAGGACCTGGCCTGACCTGGATGACCTGGTAAGGGTTGCGGGAGTTGCGTTCATTGTGGCGTCACTGGGGGAGGCCTATGTCCAACAGTGAACGTCTTTCGGTTGAAATGATGATGATGATATGGAGAAGACAACATTTTTTTTTTTTTCAATTTTAATTCATTAAATCCCAAGCGAACGCTGGCATTCGCACTCTCATTACCTTTCTATTGTATCTCTAATTATGGTATTCGAAAGGATATTTTTTTTTTTTATTGCGTTTGTCGCTTATAAGCTTTGTTGGCGTTCAAACCCGCGCAGGCATCCGTCACGGTAAGCCGGGTAAGAAATATTAAGTTCTAATCGACACGACTACATGCATACTGTTAAAGTTGAACTAGCTACACTGCACAGGTTATAATCCGGTTTCCGTGATGGAGACACCCGCGCTTTGACACGCGACGGTTTTTTGTATTTGTATTTGAATATTGGCATAAATTCCTGGTACATGCTCTTACAAGAGTATTAAGATTTAAATGGTCAGCAGATATTATCTTATAGGCACATATAAGTCCGAGTTACTGGGGTAAATACTATTGTGCAATTACTCTTGTTTCATGATTTTATAGGGGAACTATATTTTCTATCACCAAAATTTATATTTGTCATCAAGTTGTATCACCTAATAAATAGATCTATCGCCACGAAATATTTTCGTTCTCAGATAAACAAAAATTGTTCCCAGGTATGAATTATCAAATTAATGTTAATATATGTGTAAAATAAGAGATCGATAACCAATAAAATTATATTGCATTACATGAATATAAACTTCGTTCTTATAATAACAGTTTTGTTACTTAAATAATAGCTCTGTGCTCAGAATGGTAGATCTGTCACCAAATAAATCGATTATCGATCCCTGACTGCGACTCCTTTTTATTTGATATTTTGTCACCAATACAGTAGTAACATTTTATTTCGTTCAGATATTAAATTAATAGTATTCGTTACCAATTTAATGCATCAATTTATAATTTTAATGAAAAAATGATCAAAGGGGCGGAGACAAATTGGCGCGCTTTAAAAATTGACCAATCCGTTTATTTTTGATTATGGCATCAAGTAGTGGTGAAGGTAATGCAAGTCATTCAAAAAGTTTATCGTCGTTTGTCGAGCAATCATTCGTGGAGAAAGTGCCGATATTGGAGTCTGATGAGGAAAATGAGGAAGGTACTGACACTGATGAAGGCACCATACCAAAGAAGAAACGGTCGCAAAGCAAGGATTGGATTTTCGTTACAAAATTTGACTTTAATTGTTTTATTTACTACTCTGCTAAAAATTTTATTTAAATATAATTTATACTACCAGTGGAAATTTAAAACCTTGGGAGTCTAGTTAAGTAGCAGAATCTTTTGGTTGAAACGATGATGACAACCCTAATTTTTTATTTGAACTTAATGCAATTTTCTAGTAACATAATATGATTTATTGGTGATCTCTTTAAATTAGTTTGCTTAAATACTTATTAGGACACACCTATTATAATACATACAAAAACATTTATTTGGTACTAGACCTTATATCTCAGGATTTTAGGTGATTTATTGTGGAACTGATTTTGCATTGTTTGGTGACTACATTTTGGTGACAGATCTACTATTTTGAGGACAAACCCTATTATTTAAGAAACACAAAACTAATAAAATTGGTGATAGCTTAAATGATACCCATTTTATAGGAGTCTCGATCCTATATTTGCCACTAAATATGATTCCATATAGCAATATAAGTACAAATTATAGGATTAAATGTACTTGAGTAAAAATAGCATATATATATGCCGTTAAAAGCGCAGTAGCAACCACCAAAACCATTATCGGAGCTTTATAAGTCCATGTAGCATTATAAAATCGCATTCCAGGATTATTTTGCTAGTGGGGATACAGGATAATGACTTGAATGAATGATAATGAATACTGACCAGTGTACAAGGATTGTCCCTCCTTCTGCAATAGCTTGCTTGATGAAGTCATTGGTCTCTGGTAGGTGGCTGATTAGATCCTCTTTTGGTACATCTGCCACTGTAAATAAAAATTAATAGAATTAAAAGTAAAAAGAACAGATCGAGTACGGAATAACACGCTGCGTACCAAAACGGGCGTAATAGACATGCGGAAAAAGGCTGCCGGACTTAAATGGGATTAGGCGGATCCCGTCAGCCGCATGCACAGGGACCTGGGTAAGTGTCACCATGCGGTGGGTTCAGGAGCAGTCAGTGCAGGAGAAGAATGTGAAGGATGAAGGACTTGAGGGCGCTCTTTGCCCAATTTTTCATTAACCCTTTGAGGACATGCTGGGACTTCCCCCACTCCACTTGTTCATACCACAGGAAGTGACAATGGCGACAGCACGCCTCAAAACACTACATCTCTGGGGTAAGAGAGAAACACAACACACCGCTCTGCTTGTGGAACTCAATAATGCACTTTCCATAACTAAAACAATCAATAACCAGATACCTAAGCAATTTATTTTTGATGAAAAATACTAAATCCAACTGCATGAGGATTGCTACTGCGAAGGGATGTTGCGCAGAGCTGCGGATCTTCACTGTTGATGAAAAAAAATAAACACAACCGAATTGAATACCTCCTCCTTTTGTTGAAGTTGGTTAAAAAGCAGAAGCGTGCTCTCAGCAGAATGCTACAATTTCATAGTAATTGTTTTCGTGATCTTCGTGAGCTAATATGGATGAAATAAATAGTAAGCAGTTCACATAATATAAATTAGGTTGAGTCCAGCTACATAATTAACAAGCTTCTGCCCGTGGTTTCACCTGCGTAAAAGTAGTTTTTTCTATACAGACGTTGGATCCCCGTTCCATCCCTTTAGGTGGTGAATTTTGGAAAATCTCTCTTAGTGCTCGCCTACATCATAAAAGTTTTTTTTTCTTGACAAATTTCACGTACTTAGTCCTAGTAGTTCTGGCTGTGCGTTGATATGTCAGTCAGTCAGTTCCTCCTCTTATATATATAAATGATACAAACAAGAAAAATAACTTTTTTTATGAGATTTATTGTGTGGCATGATGTTGGTGTGGTAGACACATTTTGCTTTGCTCACTAGTCTTCAAATTTGAGATGTGGTAATTAGATTATAGACCTCCTCTATTGCCTCCCATCAGGGAAGACTGAGATCAAAAAAGAGACCAAACAGTTTAAAAAAAACAGGTTTATAACTATCCCAAATATTATGTTTTTTTAATGAAAAACCCATGCTGATATCATGATTACAAAAGTAGCTGTCTGTTTGTTACATTTTCACACCTAATATGCTGAACCAATTTGAATGAATTGTTGTATATAGATAGATTGAATCCTGGAGAAGGATAGTTTGATGCATATCTTACTACTTATTATATACATTTGTTATTGTTATTTGTTTTATTTTTTAAGGTATGTGCCATGTTTGTCGTAAATTAACTCTTTTTCTTTCAACTCTTGGTATAACTTACACTTAACATAATGGAAGACCACATTGGCTCTCTCCAGTATAGACCTGGGTAGCGGCACCACATCTATTGTGAGGATGTGAGTGATCTGCAGCTTTTCCAATGTCTTGAGGTCTCGAGCACATGCCAAGTTACCTGAAAGTTGTTGACAATGTGGTTATTATATTGCTATAAAGACATGAACATAAAAGTGATAAAACAGGGCATTGTTGTCTATAGACCCTGCAGACAACAACTGTGCCATGTGCTGAGATGTGCTCGTTATTGAGAGGTTCTGTTTGTGTAATATTTAATAACAGGTAATTACTTGAAAGTTCTTTTATAAGTAATCTAAATTAGGTCATGTGTCTTGATAGAAACTAACCTAGATATAATCTGTCGTCAATGAGGTCCACGCTGATGCCGAAGCAGTCATCCAGAAAGTCAGCTGCATCATCATCATCTTCAGCGTGGACCACTGCGGCCACACTACGTTTAGCCATCTATGCACCCAACAGACCGCTAGAAATCATAAATTAAACGATAAGTAGGCATAATTGACACATCTATGTATCTTTTCTCTACATTATCGTCGTCCAAATTGACTCAGGTTCAGGAATAATGCGTAATCTTTGGACATAAACACACACCTTGTAAGAAAATCAATACTCTTATAATCAATACATGAGCAAGTTGCGCAGAGTTTTATACTTCTAAATTCAACTATTTACACTACAACGAAGATTCACAGTAACTGGAATATGAACAATAGTTATTATTATACAATTTACGTAAAAAAAACGAAATAAAATCCTCCGAAAACGTGAAAATTTCAGAAAACACCCGCGAATTTTCTTATTTTGACGTTTGATTTGACAATTACATTTTCTTTTACTTTATTAATGTTTTGAACTTGGGTACTAAGTTTTTAAGCACCGTCTTTGTATGGAGCTGTTACTTTGAGTGCCATTAGTAAGTGTAACACAATGTTTTCGCGTCATTTGGCAACAAATGTATCGATTCGGCCTTCTCGGCAAGATTTGCTGAGGTAGTCAATATACTACAATGAAATTTGCAGCTCCATTTTGCAGAAACGCGTCTGTTTCAATGATCGCACATATTATCCAGTTGTATAAACACTTGATTTATAAAACTACACCAATTTTATATTACAATATCTACTAGGAAGAATTCTAATTAAAACCATTGAACTATTCTCGACTTACGTATCTGTATTAGTAAATGCGTTTCGTTAGGTGTCGCTTGTTTTCTTGCAACTTTTTTATTTTTTTAGAACATTATTGATTTACTAATATGATTTAATTAGGTATTTTGATGACACACATTCATATAAGTGTTAAAATAATTGTTTTATTTAAAAGTCGTTTGACACGTTCAAACTGTTCAAACCAGACGGTTGAAGGTTTGCAGTGCACTAAATAAACCATTTGTCATAATCATAATTTCAGCTGTCCAAGCTGTTGTACATATGCCTTCCCCAAGTGTCGCCACAACGAACGGTCCTATGTGTCTCCATCGGTTTCCTCGATCCTCACCAAGGTCATCGGTCCATCTTGTGGGTAGGCTTTCTAAAACTTAGTCCTTCAGTACGCGGTCGCCACTCCAGAACCTTTCAGCCCCACTACCACTTAAGTTTGGTGATTCTTCGGCTATGTCGGTAACCTTGGTTCTCCTGCAGATATCTTCATTCCGGATGGGATCACGCAAAGAAACTCCGAGCATAGCCGTTTCCATTGCCTTTTGGATAATTTTTAGCCTTCTGATGAGGCCTATTGTGAGCGACCACGTTTCAGAGCCATATGTCATCATTGGCAACACGCACTGGTCTTAGCTTTCGTCTTGAGACACTGTGGTATGTTGGACGAGAAAAAAAAGCGCTGCTTTCCGAATTCCGCCTAGCCGAGGCGGATTATCGCCCTTCTTAATGAAGAATACCACCACCTCTGTTTAATGCCATTTATTAAATAAAAAGATAAATTCGCTGCAACTAGTTCTGGTTGTCGCTCCGCTGCCACTTGGCCCATCCTTGTAAATCCCACGCAAGCAAAATTAAACTAATTCCGGACTTATTTATGTTACGGTTTCTTTCCATTAAGCCCCTGTTAAAGAGGCATTATCAGGGGCATTATCTAAACATCACGTACGTATATTAGAGAAATGGTTTAGTTTTACCAACTGAATACAATTTATGAATACCAAGCAGTAGAGTAAGCACAATTGTTTGGACAACTTTCTAACCTTTATTTATCTTCAAACATGGATACCTGTTTACCCATTTACATACGTAAAAGTGTAACAGCCTAGTAATCTGTTTGGCTCGAATTATTTTATCCTACCATATTATTCTAATCAACGTTTAAACCTAAGCCTGTCGCTCTGCCTGCTTTGATGATCTTGAAAGCTTTGACGTTTTTGACTTCTAAAAAAGGAGGAGGATCTCAAGTCGTTTGTTTTTTTTTTTGTACTTTGTGCAGCGATATATTCGCCAAATGTAAACTGATTTTAACGATACTTTTTTTATTTCGAAGAGTTTGTCTGCCAGGTGATCACATTTAAATTTGGCGAAGACCTGATGAAGAACTTCGGAGATAGACCATGCAACACTTAATATATATGTATTATATTAAATATATATGTATGTGTATTTTAATTATATGTATAATTTTTTTTTTAAATCTTGTTTGTCTCTTCACCACCCTAGGTTGACTGGTAGAGAATACCTAAGGCATTAAGTCCGCCTTTGTACTTTATGTTGCATGAATTTTAAACAAATAAATAAACACTTCAATACATGATGACTAATCTTCCGGGGTTGCTGTAATAGCATGTCTGTTTATTGTTAACACAATTTTCAAGCATAACATCACGCTAGTACGCTCTGAAGGGGTACCAAAGTCTGCAGATATGTAAAGTTTACACAATATCCACAAAGAATTAATTTGCTAATAATTAAAACAGCCACTGAACATCCTGCCAAAACCTCCAAAGTTTTGGTGTTGCTAACTGTGAAGAAATCGATTTCCAGAACACAGTGCAGTGAGTCAGTGACTATAGGTTATACAGAAGCAATAAATACTTGCTATTTTGATTGCGTAACAGCGTAACTTAAGCTGAACAAGTTTAATGTGTGTTTTTTTTTTCTGGTGGGAAAATCATCTAATGACATCCCCGCTTTTGGGCGGAGTGGGGGATAGTGTCAGACTTTTACTGACTAAAAACCCACTCCTGTTCCTTCTCTGCCATTTTATTTCCAGGGCCCCAGGGATCTCTTTCGCATCACCCATGGCCCCAGTAGGCTTCGACCCTGCTGGGCCTCTACGGTTGCTGACATCTCTTTGAGGCACGCGTGGAAAAGTACGCGCCGTCGACGACTTGGGCCCGGTCCGGACGGTTACCGGACGGACGGACGGCGAGCCACCCATAACTCGCCGTCCGCAAGCCCGCGCCTACGGTAAGCTTAATGTGTTATACTCAGAATTTGCATGACCTGATTTGCATTTATATCCCACCGTCTAACTTCACCCAAGTAGTCCATAGCCCATAGGTCCAAAGTCCAAACAGATTACACAAACATTGCTCACAGGTTTGGACTTTAGAATCCGCGGACCCACTACTACCTTATGCAAGAAACCTTGGTCATGATTACCTAATAATAGCAACTAAAATTAGTATTTGTATCAAACTAGGTCATCATGTGTGTAATCATTTATACGGAAGTCATTCGCCTAAAGCACTAACTGAATTACCGTGATGACTGTTTGAAATAACAGTAAAGTTAGAACTACATTAAACTGACGCACACGTGTAACACTCCTGATTTGTACGTAGAATGACGTCGCGTGGCGTGGATCAAGTGTAGCTCTACAAGTCAAGTTTCATATAAAATGTGTATGGCGCGTATTGTTCCACGCGCGCCTCGGGGAGATGTCAGCAAATCTTAGGGGCCCAGCAAGGTCGAAGCCTACTAGGGCCATGGGTAGTGTGAAAACGAAACCCGGGGCCCTGGGACGAAGGCAACGAAGGAACAGGAGTGGGTTTTTAGTCAGTAAAAGTCTGACACTATCTCCTGTTCCGCCCAAAAGCGAGATTTGTCATTAGATGATTTTCCCACCTAAAAAAAAAAAAATGTGGAGACCGACGCGACCAGATCGTCGTGTGTGGCACACGTGTGCGCAGTGTAGTTCTAGCATAATTGTTTTTTTTACGTCTTAAAATAAGACACATTCATTGTGCGTACAGCTAAGGAGTGGAATTCCTTGCCGGAATCTGTGTTTCCTGATAGCTTTAACCCGAAAATCTTTAAGTCAAGAGTGATTAAGTTACTTCTAGGTAAGCGCGCTCCATCGTCGACTGCATCTTCGCTTTCCATCTGGTCTGCATCTGTGGTTTAGATAGCGGTCAAGTGCGAACCTATAAAAAATAAAAAGAAGATACCTAGTTGTCTGTAAAAAATCGCTTTTAGCCATAAGACCGCCCATAAGATACCCTATTAATTTTAAGTTCCTAATGTGATTTTTATTTTGGTGTACAATAAAAGAACCTCTCTTCGTGTACCTGTGTGCCAAATAAACGTGTTTTATTTCTTTTCTTTCTTTCTTTTCTTTCAAATTTATATATCTATCTATCTAGTTAAGCATCATCATCATTACCATAGGTTCTTCTGTTGTGTTAACCTCACAATTCTGTGTTAGCCTCATCCAGGTTCTATTTGAGATGGAACCAATATCATCTGCCAATCTCGCTGCCAGATGATTAACATTTGTTTTATCAGTCCTTGGATGCGCCACGGTCAGGGTTGCGCCTTGCTATGTGTCCTGCCCAACGCCATTTGAGTTCCATAGCTCGTTTCTTGACATCGAAGACGTTCGCACTCATACATCTTCGGATCTCGGACCTTTGGACCACGATTTTGGCGTTCACTTTAGACACAGTTCCGTAAAGAAGTGAAGTTTCCGTTCAACAAAAATCGAAGTTAGATGTATGAAAAAGAAACATCATCTATATAGATTGACCTGTTAAAATAAATTGAGTAATAAATTCTTTCCGTGCACACTGTCTGACTGTTGGTGTAGTGTTATTAAATGAAGCTTTTATCACTACACTACATAAAGCACATTTCAAATGGTATATGCCAGCCACAGCTGGATACATTACTGAATGCAGGGTCCATATAAGTTTCCATTTTTTTTATCTATTTTTCAAAAAAGTTGATCTACACTAGGAATTACTTTTGTATCGTTGGCGTCTTACATACACAAGACACCAAAACCCGGAAGAATCATATATGTACCTAGACCATACAAGTATTTGTTCCGTGCGGGACTGGAACTCGTGACACATAACGCAGCACCATATCGCCCAACCACTGCCCTAACCGTGCCATAATTCTCCCGTTGTTATTCTAGCAATCTTGAACCCTAAAAGAAGAGCGATATTTGATTAAAACAACTACAAACGTTGGCCCCAACTTTCGTAACAAACATTTGGCTTTTTTGTGCAAGAACTAACCTTGGCCTTCATAACTTGGGTAATAGACGGGTCCAATAGTCCACTAGGTCATAATGTAATAATCTCCATAATGACTGCTAAAACTTTCGAAAACACGTAAGAGGAAACTTAGATAAGTTAAGGATTGTAGGACGCAGTTTAAAGTAAACAAGCTGATGTGACGATGTGCTGCTCATATTTGTGGACTAAATAGCAATTGGTTAAAGCAGATAAATTAACTGCAGAAGTGAAAACGTAGTGTGAAACGCTCCAGTAGGATGGGACATTGATCATAAACGTAGTGAGGGACGCTCCAGTTGGATAGGACATTGATCATAAACGTAGTGTGAGACGCTGTAGTTGGATAGGACATTGATCATAAACGTAGTGAGAGACGCTCCAGTTGGATAGGACATTGATCATAAACGTAGTGTGAGACGCTCCAGTTGGATAGGACATTGATCATAAACGTAGTGAGAGACGCTCCAGTTGGATAGGACATTGATCATAAACGTAGTGTGAGACGCTCCAGTTGGATAGGACATTGATCATAAATGTAGTGAGAGACGCTGTAGTTGGATAGGACATTGATCATAAACGTAGTGAGAGACGCTCCAGTTGGATAGGACATTGATCATAAACGTAGTGTGAGACGCTGTAGTTGGATAGGACATTGATCATAAACGTAGTGAGAGACGCTCCAGTTGGATAGGACATTGATCATAAACGTAGTGTGAGACGCTCCAGTTGGATAGGACATTGATCATAAACGTAGTGAGAGACGCTCCAGTTGGATAGGACATTGATCATAAACGTAGTGTGAGACGCTCCAGTTGGATAGGACATTGATCATAAATGTAGTGAGAGACGCTGTAGTTGGATAGGACATTGATCATAAACGTAGTGAGAGACGCTCCAGTTGGATAGGACATTGATCATAAACGTAGTGTGAGACGCTGTAGTTGGATAGGACATTGATCATAAACGTAGTGAGAGACGCTCCAGTTGGATAGGACATTGATCATAAACGTAGTGTGAGACGCTGTAGTTGGATAGGACATTGATCATAAACGTAGTGAGAGACGCTCCAGTTGGATAGGACATTGATCATAAACGTAGTGAGAGACGCTCCAGTTGGATAGGACATTGATCATAAATGTAGTTTATAAGGCTCCAGTTGGATAGGACATTGATCATAAATGTAGTTTATATGGCTCCAGTTGGATAGGACTTTAATCATAAAAAGGTACCAACCATTGTGCCATTGTCTGAATGTTGAAGGCACAAAACCGGGAGCAGTGGCGAAATTTAGTAGAAGCCACCCACGATTCAGGAGTAAATCCTAATATGAGCCAACGGTATTTAATGGCTAGTACGAGTAGGACTTGCGCACTGAGGGTTCCGTACAAACTTGCTTATGAAAACAGTTCAATTACCGAATTGAATTATGAAGATTTTTCCGAATCGCAAAAAAAGTTTTTTTTTGTGACATAACAATAAATTTATAGTTTTCAGATTTATTCCTATATCTATGCTATAAGACCTTGCTTTATGCCAAATTTCAGGATTCTAGGTCAACGGGAAGTACTCTATGAAATTTGATTTCCTTGAGTGTAGAAATATACGTTTTTTGCGACATTAACGGCAGTATCTTTTTTGTTCATAAACTCAGAAGTTTAATATTTTCACAGGACCAAGAATCCAAGGGACCGCAGACCTGAGTATATGGTATTAATTTCAACTCGATAACTCCACATAACGGATCTTGACAAACAACTATGTAATCCTATAAGGGTTCCGTTTTTTTCCTTTTGAGGAACCCTAAAAACCAAGGAAATTGTGCACAGGTCTCGCACTGATTATACCTCTTTCTTATTTTTTTATTGTGTATCTTTAGAATATACGGTTGTGTGAGTCTCAAATAAACGTTTTTTCTTTCTTTCTTTCACAGGCCAACAGACTGGTGTATGTACATGATGCATAGTTTTTCTGTCCCTACAAATTGTGACTCAGTCACCAGCATAGCTGGAGGGGCATGTTCCAATACTGATGATTGAACTCCTCTGATGCTTCTGGTTCTGTACACAGTTTTCCAGCACTCCATTCAAAAGCTACCAACTGTTGAAACTAAATCTAGTAACTTTTTAATGTCAGCACCTCGCACTTTCATATGTGAACAACCTTGGACTTGTGTTGTATAATTACAAAACCACTGTTATTATGCAGACATAATTTCATATAAACGCATACGAAATCGTTCATAAGGAAAACCCACTGATTGCCTGTAGGAAACGGGTTTACGCCTCTTGGAATTATTATGACACTACTTGCTGTTCGCGTGATAGTAGAAAATTATCCCAAGGGAACATACTCCCGGGATAAAAAGTATCCTAAGCGCTATTCTAGGACATGGTCTACTCATGTACTAAGTTTCATCCAAATCCATTCAGCCGTTCGAGCGTGAAGAAATTACTAAACATACACATATTTACAAATTTTCGTCTTTATAATATTAGTGTGACTCAATATCTTTTTTTTGAGGTGGCAAGTCATCTAATAACTTCTTCCGCTCTTGGCGGAGTGAGAGGAAGTGTCAAACTACAGGCTTAAACTTCTACAGGCTAAAACTTCTAAAGGCCAAAACTTCTACAGGCTAAAACTTCTACAGGCTAAAACTTCTACAGGCTAAAACTTCTATAGGCTAAAACTTCTACAGGCTAAAACCATACAGACAGTGTTCCTTCAGTTGCTATTTGCAGAGGGCTACGATAACTATCAACCATCCCCCGTAACTGGCCCCTTCAATCTTGCTGATATCTCTGTGAGGCGCATGTGGAACGCAAAGCCTCATCGGCTCGGGTCCTTATCGGACAGCCGGACGGAGAGCTACCCATTGTATTGTTGTAAAAATAAATAGATAAGTTTTTGTATGTAAGAAGATAAAAAAAAATGAACTAATACATATTAAGAAATATGTATTAGTACATTATTTTTAAGATTATTCTATGTATTGTGTTATGAGTTTGCCTGAAAATAAAGAATTATTATATTATTATTGTTCGCCGTCCGCAAACCCGCAACTACGTAGCTGGAAATCGCTGTGCAACTTAGCCTAGCAGTTCCTTTTTTAAATAAGACTCGTCTGTGCTGGTTTGATTATTGTAGCTACCGCCAACTATACGCTATCAAAGTAGGTATAACTTGCATGAAATTGCTTGTCAGTTTCAAAAATGAAAATTAAATTACCTTGCCAATAAAACTATATAACAATCATATAATCAAAATCATATAATAACTCCGTAATTGCAATGCTAACATGTAATTTGCGGCTGTTCTGTTGGCAAACTTATCGTAAATCGATAATAATGGATTTGGCATACATTCATTGTGCCAAATCATGCTGGACTAGCGCATAAATGTAATTAATCTGAGATTATAGTTAGATAGACACTAGACTGACAAGTAGGTCACTTAATAATCTAAAATACTACAATATAAGACGGTCGTGAGTTCAGACTTCAAACCCCTCCGGTGGATCTATTGAGCACGTGAACCTGCTTCCGCTTGGAGACTTATTCTAATAGTTTAATTGCTCAGTAAAAAAAAACTTTTTACAAAAAAAGAATAACCGACTTCACTAAAAAAAAACTTTTTTGTAAAAAGTTTTTTATTTCACACTTTTTAGTTGCGTTACACTTATAAACAGAGTGCCTATTTCTCATGATAATTCCAATTAACCCAAACACTGCTAGGTTACATTGTGTTATTATGAAGTTCCTGTGTCTACTTTCCACCTTCCGGCCCCATCATCAGATCAGTTTGATAGTACCTTATAGCCAAAGTGCATCTCATGACAATTCTAATAAGCCCAAACACGGCTAGGTTACATTGATTAATTACGGAGTTCCAGTGCCTACCTTCCGGCTCCATCATCATCATCAGATCACTTCGATGATACCATTTTCAACGTAACTATTCAGAACCATTCATTTATTTGTATTGTCATAGTCGCTTAACTATCTTCATTGTGATATCTATACGAGTAAGAAGTTCCGTTGACTATTTCTGGTCTTCTTCATCAGTTCCACTTTATCAAATGTTACTTTTTGACTGTAAATACTTAAGTTCTCGATGAAAATACCAAAATCACTATATAGTTGCCTATAATATTTGAGGAGTTCCCTCGATTTCACCAAGATTCCATCATCAGATCCCAACTGGGTGACTATGGGATTATTTGGGAACTATACCCTTTCCAACAAACAAAGAATTTTTCAAATCGGTTGGCAAGCAACGAAGTTATGCGCGAACAAACATAAAAAAAAAATACAAACATCCGAATTGAGAACCTCCTCCTTTTTTAGAGTCGGTTAAAAATAAATTGTGACTCAGTTTAATCAGTTCCCTGCTGGAGTCTGTGCTTCCTGTTATCCACAGCCTGGAGATCTTTATCGATAGTTATCTAAGCAAACGTAGATACTCCATCAACGACCACATCATCACTTTCCATCAGATGAGATAGTAGTCAAGCGCGATCCTATCAATAATAAAAAAAGTTGTACAGTCAAAAACTTCACCTTTTTGTATTTTGTATTTGTCACCTACCTACATAAAAAAAAATGTTTTGCAAAATTGATTATAAAATTAAAAAGAACCTTATAATCGAAATTAAAACGTGTAAGTATCACATTAAGATCACATTTTGGTTTCGAATTTATCCTTAAGTTTATGAAACTTTGCAAAAGCAATTTCGTAAAACAGTACATTTTGATAAAATTGGCTAAAATTGTCATTGCACCCGAAGTGGAATACACGCCCGAGCCGAAAGCGAAGTTGATTTTAGGCTGTATGGTCGTTGTTTGGAGCTAAGAAACATGGCGCCGCGCCACCTCGACGAATGCCTGTCGCGCCTCCCGACCAGTGGAGATTACGAAGTGAACAGCCCATGATAATACTAGTCTATGATACTGCCACTTAGAAAAGGTTATGTGAGTTTGAGTTTATTTATTTACTGTTAAGTGGGTACCTAGAGTAGTGTTGCCAGGCGTCCCGATTTGCGAGGGACGTCCAAATTTGCACCTGATCGGGACGCTAAATGTCCCGATAAATCAAATTAAATACTAAAGCCATTATTATTACATTAAATTAACCTGTATTGTATTCGCGTCTGAATGACACACGGCACATCTGCCGTCACACGCACATCAGCCGCCGGGATTCCGATCCCGATTTCCGGCCACCGTAGGCGCGGGCTTGCGGACGGCGAGCAATAGGTAGCTCACTGTCCGACCATCCGGTAACCGTCCAGACCGAGCACAACGGCGCGTACTGTTCCACGCTCGCCTCAGGTCAGCAAACTGTAGGGGCCCAGCAGGATGGAAGTCTACTGGGGTCACGGGTCGTGTAAAAGTGAAACCCGGGGCCCTGGGACGAAGGCAATGAAGGAACAGGAGTGGGTTTTTAGTCAGTAAAAGTCTGACACTATCTCTCGCTCCGCCCAAGCGCGCGGGATGTCATTGGATCATTTTCCCACCGAAAAAAAAATGCATCCTAACTGCTGAGTAAATAATTTATTGGACAAACACATAAACACAAAGCATTTCAAAGATTAAAGAGAAAAACACCACGGCATCGGCATCGTAGACGGCATGGTTAGCTCAGTAATTGAGGGATTGGCAGCGATGCTGCGTGTGTGCATTGTGTATGTGAGTTTACATGTGTGTGAACGCACCTACGAAACAGTGCCTAATTAGTGTGGGGCAAAGTTCTTTTAATAAAAAAATCTTTTATCGGCACAAGATGCCAGATGACAATGGGTATTGCTCTATGCAGAACCAAAGTGATTGCTTAATTTCCAATTAAATATCGAATTGACAGATTGCAGGATGAGGATAACCCACCCTCCCCTATCAGCATAATTTACACTCATTGCCGAAAATTCCTACATGCTTATTATAATTAGTTTTCAACCAAGGTCCTATACAAAAACAAAAAGCAACCACAAACTCCCAATTGCTGCAATTAATAAGGCTGTGTTCAGACGGTGCGTTGCGCAGGAGTTTCATCAGCGCGTATTGGGAGCGTGTTACGTCACACGAAGGTAGGTACAGTGTGTGCTTGGCTCTATCACTGTAACGTAACTTGAGGAAAATGCTCTGTGCATAGTGTGCTATATCGTGCGGGGTATATCACATACAGCCTATATAGTGTGCTATATAGGCTGTATGTGAAATTTTTGGTGAGATATTTTACGGTTGCAATCCTTTTACCTCATAGCGTATAGCATAGTCGGCCTTATTCCCACTGTTGGGACTCAGGCCACCTCTCTAGGAGAGGGAATGGGCCGTAATCCACCACGTGGGCTCAGTGCGGGTTAGTGAATGTCACATGTCTTCGAATTTTTGGTTCTAGGACATGCCGGTTTCCTTACGATGTTTTCCTTTTTGAAACCGTTTCGAGAGCAGTACTTCTCGGCCACCATTGCTCTGCTCCTTTTACCTCACAGTTATTCTATCTCGCAAAACAATAAAGGTGAACGTACACTTATCCCAGCCGAACGTGTCGAACGACTCGAATTTTAGAATTCTTTATTTTAGAGTCCTTCCAGATTCGGACGATTCGGCGCGGTTAGGTGTGCGGGGTCTCATAGAATTTCATAAAAATAATTCTAAAATTCATTTCCTTCGATTCGTTCGACGCGTTCGGCTCGGTTAAAGCTAGAACTACATTAGACAGACGCACACGTGTAACACGCCTGATTTTTACGTAGAATGAAGTCGCGTGGCGTGGATCAAGTGTAGCTCTACAAGTCTAGTTCCCATATACAATGTATAGAGACATATATAAAAAGGTACTCTGTGATGGAGACCGACACGCCCAGACCGGCGTGTGTGCCACACATGTGCGCAGTGTTGTTCTACCTTAAGTGTGCGTTTATCTTTAAGATGTAATTAAAAACCACTGTACCGTCGGAACTTTGCAAGAACGCCTAGTTTTCTAGCAGCTACCTTGACTTTGGACTCAATGAACCGCCCAAAATTGAGGTCTGAGAAAATTTCAACTCCTAAGAGCTGAAGGCGGTCGCTGCACTCCAGGGATACATTCTAAAAAGCAGGAGCCAAGGTGAACGGGCTCCTCTTAGCGGTGAACAGACACGCTTGTGTTTTGGCGGCGTTGAATCTTACCAGATTGGTTTCGCCCCACTTGGAGACTGCCTGAAGTGAGACATTCGTACGCTCTACCATAGCCTCTCGTTCGGACCGGATTAGCTCCTTACTAGCCCGAGGACCTGGCAGGTATCTCTCTACAACTGTGCTATCGTCTGCATACCCATAGATACCGGGCATCAGCAGATCGTTAATATGCAGCAGGAAAAGAGTTGCAGAGAGAACAGACCCCTGAGGAACTCCGGCATTAGTCGTCATGGGCTCTGATGAGCATCCATCGAAAACAACTCGGAGAAAACGTTCACTCAGGAAGTCTTTTCCCCAGTTAATCAGACCAGGGGAAATGCCGTACGCTGGAAGCTTACTCAAAAGGCTGGCGTGCCATACCCTGTCGAAGGCCTTCGAGACGTCTAAGGAGACAGCGCTTCTCCATTCTTCTCGAGGGCCTCGCCCCACATGTGAGTGGTATACACTGGTAGGTCCCCAGTAGACCGATTGTGGCGAAACCCGTATTGTCAAATAAATATTTTCGACAATTCTAAGACTTGTTTAATTTCCACTTAATTGTATGGGTCGTCATGATGGTCCAGTGGTTAAGGCACCCTCCTCTCACGCATGAAACCATGGCAAGTACCAAAGTGATTTTATATATTTTTGATATTAGAATGAATACTGTAAGAAGTAAGACATTATTTTAGATCGCTTGAAATTATATGTGTAACTGTTTGACGCATTATTTGAATGTTATAAGCCTAGAGGAAACGATGAAGTTTGTAGTAGTGACCTGTGATAGGTGTGATAGCAATAAAGTGATAGTATTACATAAGGCAGCGTGTGTTACGCTGGCGCCTGTGGCACAGAACACTAGTGTACAGAAGTCCATCTACATACAAAGCGCGCTCGAGCAACGCACACATAGACACCGCTCACGGACACGAGGTCTCGGAGCGCTCGGACCAGTGCGAGTGCATCCGCTTGAGATACGCATCTGTGAACTTTTTATGCAATTTTTCAGCAAAAATACATATAAATTATTTTAACTGTTTATTGGCCACCGCGATGCCGCCGCACCCGGGCGCACGCAAATCTCGCGACAGGACGGCAACCCTAGTCATGTGACCCTAGTGCGACCGCCGAAGGTTTGAAAAGTGAAGTACATACATTTGATTGACTTTTGTACCTATCTATGTTGTGCCAGTGGTCTGCATCCAGCCACGACGGATATAGTGATGTAGTAGTTAGAGGCTAGTACTTGCCGCCAGTGCTGCTGGTTACTTCCTATGCTATTGGTCTAAGTTAATTGTTAGGTGTCTACTGTGTGGTACCGTCGGTTACCCCAGCTAGAAGGATCGACGACCTTAGTGGTTAGGACTGCATGGTATGAATGTAGAAATAATAGAATGTGTTATGGGCACTTATGGGTCTAAGGAGATGCTATTGTCTAGCAGGGTACTGTGATAGGCTCAATATGGAATTTGTATGCCATTTTTTTAATTTACTAAATTAAATACTGTTTAGTCCTGTTAAACAAATATGAAAAAAAAAATATCTTCTTCAACAATGAAGTTATAAAACTTCTTTCTATTTTTCTTTTCTCATTATGAAAGAGAAGTCCAACGTGGTCTTGGACATTGACATCAAGGCCATGACACAAGTGCGGCCGTCATAGAAACGGCGTCTTGGCGAGAGAGACAGATACATTATTACATCGTATGCTTTCCTACCAATTTTAATATTGTTGCACAATTAGTAATCTATTTTCGTATATTTATTGATAAACTGTTTAGTTAACACATTTTTTTTTAAATTCATTATTCTGTATTGACTATTTTCGTCTCTTCGATTCCATATTTCCGATTTCCCATTTTATGATGATAATAGTAAAATCTCATGAGGTGGTAAATCGATAGTGAAAAGTACTTACTTAATCATTTTTGTAATGCATGACGTATTTCAGTTGTGTAACTGCTTCAGCTCCAATGAGTCAGTCCTCCATACTTCGACGTCAAGAAAGAAATCAAAACCTGAGTCATTGGGTAAAAGGAGGAAAAACCATTTAAGTTTCAATTCACTCATCACGTGGTCGGTACGAAGACAGCACTAATTACACCAACAGCAACTAAATAACTAAAAGCTTATTGGCAGCTTGATTTACAGGTGAGGGATGGTCAGTGCCAGTGATTAAGGCAGTGTGAGGCCTGCAGCAAATCTCACCAAGGGGCCTCCGAAGTCTTCATACATTATTACAAATTAAAACTTCTTTAACTTATTTCTCTAACAGGCAGCAAAGCCCTTATAAAGCCTTCATTGTCTTTCCGGAAAATGCTGAATTGGTTAGATTTCACATACCTAGCACTTTATCTTGACTTGTTTGTATATGTCCTAGCGGGGCCCACCCCAAATGCGGGGCTCGTAGCATTGGCTACTCTTGCTACTTCGTTAGGTACGTCCATAAGTGGGCTGCGGGAATATTTAAAAGCGTTACCGTAGCCGAGGATGGGTCTGACATGCTGTCTCGTTCCACCCAGAGTAGGAGACAAAGTGGGCCCAAACTTAAGCGGCAATGGGCAGAGCACATTGCCGCTTAAGTTTGGGCTTCGTCTTTCTTTAAGTTTCGGCTTTAGTCGCTGGGCCAAGCAGGTTCTAGAGTGGCGACCGCGTACCAAAAGACGCAGTGTTGAAAGGCCCTCTTGGACCGATGACCTGGTGAAGGTTGCGGGATTCCGATGGATGCGAGACGCACGGGACCGTTTATTGTGGCGACATTTGGGGAAGGCCATCAGTGGACGTCTATCGGCTGAAATGATTATGATGAAAGTAGGCCCCCATCCATGGCCTCGCACCCAAAGGGACCTCGCACAAGTGAGGGCCTTTAAGAACGAGTTTTTTTTTATAATTGGTAGGCTCGTTTTTGACCACTATTTCAGGTTATGATAAGCGACGATGTGGACGATGTAGTCGAACACGGTGTCGGGACAGTCGCTGTCTCGTTTTCGAATTTATGAAAGAAAAAGGCCTCGCTGATGTGTCTTCGCCCATGTCTACACTAGTCCAGGCTACGCGTCTGGTAGGAGAAATTATTCGATGATTTCCCACCTCAAAAAAGGTATGGACGGATGTACATACGTGTTGGTCCTTATGTCCCTAATGGGTAGCGGTGTGCCAATCTGTTACCATTTACGTCGAGCCATATTTTCCTTACGTAACTCGTAATAGGTATTAATTAATGTTCCAATACATCTATATCTATATAAAAGGAGAAACTGACTGACATATCAACGCACAGCCTAAACTACTAAGACTAGGAGCGTAAAATTTTGCACGAAGCTTCCTTTTATGACGTAGGCGAGCCCCAAAGAGGATTTTTCAAAATTCACACCCTAAGGGGATGAAACGGAGGTCCAAAGTTTGTATGATGAAAAACTTCTTCAGGCGAAGCCGCAGGTAGAAGCTAGTTTCTAACAAGTAGACCTGTCCTATAAATTGTTATTGTTAGTTTTTTGTAAGAGGCTCAGGGGAGACCGTTGTACAGTCTCCTCAGGGATGTGCCCTAACAGGCGTTACAAAGAGGGGGTTCCGTTCCGGAATGGTTTTTTTTTTAAATTAATATAAACCCGTGCTTGACTGCGATCCCACCTGATGGTAAGCGGAGATGCAATCATTGATGGTCAGGCGCACTAGTTTATTAAGAGCCTATTCACTCTAGCCTTGAAGACACCTAAATTATAGTTGGACGGGAAGACCGCAGCAGGCAAATTGTTCCACTCCTTCGATGTACGCGGTATAAACGACGAAGCGAAACGCTTAGTCCGGACCGTTGAAATTTCAACAACGGTCTTTTAAGAGGTAACGGCACCCCTTCTATATGTGCTGATGGTGATCACCAGGGTGATTTTAGTGAGGTAAAAATCCCACACTCCCTGGACTTATCCCCAAAGTTCGGGCGCCTTTCGAAGGTTTCCCCTCGAGAACAAAAAAAGAAAGGTATAATGATTTAATTTAATACTATAAGCATAGTTCTACTTTTTCGTTTTGTTAGTGGGACCATCATTGACCCACACATCACCAAGGAGTGAACTATTTAGCAGAGTTCCATACAATAAAAAAGCTACCGAGACACCAGACTGAATACATGTTTTATGCCACGAATAAGTTAGGCTGCAGCAGGGCTATTCAGAAATGCTTGACGAGCCACATGCGGCCCGCGGCCGTAGGTTGAGTTAGAGGCTCCAAATCGAGCTCAAGTCGTGGACAGCACGCAGTATATTCCACGCGATCCTCAAAAACATTAATAGACAAATAAAAAAAATGGTAAACCGTAGACGCAGGGCCGGTACTCGCTAGAGCCACGGGGATTTTCTGAAAAGGAAACTTGTGGTCCCTAAACGCAAAGGGCAACTGCAGGATACAGGTTTGATTTTACTCAGTAAAAGTCTGACCCGCCCTTTCGTTTTACCCTAGAGCGAGAGAAGTCAAAGTCAGCGTTTTCAAAAAAATAAATAAAAAATGCACTCGTAAATTAATTTGTGGCGTTTGTGGATGATTGATATGGGTGGATATTCTTCACGTCCATGTGTCGGTGTGAGTGAGTGGTCGGCCATTGTGTGAACAGTGGGAACGCAACACTTCGTGGTAATGATTGTTAGTTGTTGTAATGAGCCTGCAGTAGCCACATGGTAATTTGTGCATAAGTTTAATTACTTCTGCGGCTCTAATATGTGTATTCATTTTCATACCTTATGTAGGTATCTTACATGACCATACAACTTTATTGAATGTAATTTTTTTTCGTAACCAATGACTATACATAAAACAATGAAAGTATTTGAGTTTTAGAGGTATGCGACAAATCCTAGACGAGTATTGTGTCTGGTCCGGACCACTGCCTGTGCTATATACACACACAGAGTTTATTTTGGAGTATTGTATATCACAGAGTATATTTGGACTGTTGTATATGATTGAGTATATTTTAGGCTGTTGTATGTCACTGAGTATATTTTGGGCTGTTGTATATCAGAGAGTATATTTTTGTACTTTGTATATACTCTAATCGCACTGAGAACTCTGATACCACGATAGAGGATTTTGTATTATTAGTTAATATTTGGCGTCATAGATTTCGCTACTGGATTTTCAATTAATAAGCAAGTCATTCAATATCCATAGGTTTTGTCATCTATAATTACGCACTCATCTACAAAATCTTCCCCAAAAAACCTTGATCCCACAAAATATTTACTTTATATACAATCTTCCATAGTAGAAAAGACAAACTATTTCCCCATAAAGCATTTCATAATAAATACGTTAACATACAAAGAAAAATAAATAATATTCCACAAACATATTTAATTCGTAACAATCGTGACATTGTAAGCGTGCGTACACATCTGTCAGGTGGGTACCTTGTGAAGCCTAATTTGACGGATTGTTCGAAAGTCTCACTGTGGCCCTGAAACGCGACGGATAACTGAAGGAACACTGGTGTGTAGTCAGTAAAGCGAGAACTGCACTAGAACGACGCACACGTGGACCACGCCTGGGCCCTGACTTTCTGAAGCCTCAGAAACGACTTGGTTTGAAAAAAATATATGTTGATTAATTGATTATAAACTCATGTACAGTACCAACATTATCAACATATAATTTTTCGTATGACTAAAACATTTGCCAAAAAAAAAAAAATTAACGTCTTGATATTTTTTCGCTTCTTTTCCCTACTTCTTTCAAACGGCTTTGATTTTTGGAAAAATATTTACGCAAAAAAGTTGCTGGTTATGTATTCTTCAGAATGTACATAGCACATTTAAGTCAATCATTTAAAAAAATATATCTTCTAGGCAAGCGTGCTCCATCGTCGGCCACATCATCGCTTACCATCAGGTGAGATAGTGGTCAAACGCGAGCCTATCAATATAAAAAAAAAACAATATTTCGGAAAGAAAATTTCGTTCAAGGGTCTATACGCCTTAAAATGTCAGTCGTGCGAATGAGAAAGAGAGATGAAGCTATACACCCTTTAAAGCCTGCTCCTTCCTTTAACAGTTCAGTTTAGGTCGTCAAATGGATCGCGTTAAGAGCTCGTGGCAGGGTCTCTGGTTCCCCGCTTGGGTGGAGCAACGCCGTGTCCTCGTGGAGGTAATCGGCGGCGTTGGGCCCTGGTTCGGGCTATGGACCGAAGCAAGGAAGAATGGCAGGCGGTGGCCTCCTTCTGCGAAGCAGTAATGCTAGCAAAGGAGGAGGCCGCACGCGTGAGGGAACGAATGTCCTCACGCCCCAGCCGCTAAGATTCTGACCCCGACTGCCAGCCCCGGTAGACGCGGACTTGCGGACGTCGAGCAATGGGTAGCTTGCCGTCCGGCCGTCCGGTAATTAACTGAATCGAGCCCAGTCGTCAACAGCGCGTAGCGATCCACGCGCTCCACAAGGAGATATCAGCGAACCGTAGGGGCCCAGCAGAGCCGATGCCCGCTAGCTAGGACCGTAAGGAATTTCTAAAAAGGAAACTCGTAGTCCTAGAACACAAAGGGCAACTGAAGGACACAGGTGTGGTTTTAGTCAGTAAAAGTCTGACACGCCCTCGCGCTCCTTCAGAGCGGAAGAAGTCATTAGATGATTTCCAAATTTAAAAAAGGGCCTTCAGTTAGCTTCATTACACGTTTGCAAGTGTGCATGCACCGTTATCAATAGAATGCAAAGCAGAATGTATAAAGACACATTTAGAAAAGTCGAAAAGAGCTTTCCATTACTTTCGTTTGCTCTTACGGACATTTGAATAAAAATGAAATCTTTCTCAGAGTGACACACGTTTATTTGATGAACAATACCCGTCTGCCTGCATGAACCTGCAGGCCTAGCCAAGTTACGACCGTTTCGTTTCTTATCTCTTTCTACAGTCGATAACGCTTCTGATTCTTTTATTCTGACCACGTGACTTAACGTTGAGATGATGTCATTCCCATACATTTGAAGTTTTCTACTAGCGTTAAAGATTGTAGATTATCAACTTGGCTAAGCCCTCAGAAAGGTAAAGCCAGTCCAGTCTGTAAAAGAAGTTTGGGTTCCAGTTATTAAGGGTCCTAAAAGCTAGCCTATCAAGGTAGCAACGTAGCCTATGAGTCCAGTGTCGTAACTATAACTGTGCCCGTAGATAAAACAAAAAGTATTATTACAGTATTACAAACAAAAGGACTAAATGTAAAAAATCTGCGCCCCTCCAGGGACTGCGCCCTGTACCTGGGCATCGCTGGCATCGCCCTAGCTACGGCACTATCTATGATTTTCAATAACCATTCTATGGGGTAAGATAAGCTGAGTATAATATTATATATATATAAATATTGTTGATTTTAATTACTTAATTCAGTAAATAGTTGTACGCATTACTCCCGCCAAACAGATTTTAATCACCATACATCTTGACACTGACCTACAAAATGCAAAAAAGTAAAGAATTTTTTTGTTGTCGTTTGAGAACATCAAGTATTTTTTTGTTTACTAAATCACCTTATATCTACACAAAGTGAGGGAAATCATCAAATAAATTGGCCGGTAAATAACAAATACTCTGGGCCTTTACGGACGGCAAGCCACCTATTGCTCGTCGTCCTGTGACTCTCCACATTTGGACCTCTGGCGCGTGATCAACATTAACATTTTATTATATCGTTAATGCTAATAGAATAACAATATGTCGAGAGTCTAGACTAGACAAAGAAATCAACAATCAGAAATGTTTATTTCAAATAAACCTTTTATAGGGATTTTTGAATTGTTAAAATGTCGGTCAGTCAAAAAAGTGAAGCTAAATTGCACGTTCCAAAGCGTAGACCTCTATGAAGAAGAATGTGCAAGAAACTCCATGGACACTCTTTTAAATCATGATAAGAGTTATAAAAAATTGGTTACATATTGCTTGTCGCTTCTACATTGAGCACAATGTAGACAATTAATAATAATAAATAAACTATTTAAAAAATAGAAATTAAATTAAGCCATTGACAGCTGAGAGATGACCAGTCTCAACTGACGGCACCCGTTCACGAGCATGACGCGTGCATCAGCCCCGCTCAGCTCAACCATTTTGAAGGGAACTGAATGACCCAATAATACGTGCGTAACCCTATTTTTTTTTTCTAATATAAAACAGGCCCAAGTTACTCCTCATAACATCTGCTATTTACCACTGTAAATCCTGTCAAACTCGATCCAGACTCATACAATCAGGTCATAGCAAAGAGATTTGAAGAGATACAATAGAGTGGCTATCAGAAGAAAATGTCTTTGAAAAACTGTCATCCTATGTCTCGGTGACGCCATCTGGCTTTGAATAGCAAACACGCGAATTACATTTGTCAAAATTTATATAAATTCAACTATCGCTCGGTAGGTGGCCAGGGGTCTTACCATAATATGTTAAAATGTCAGTCGTACGAGCGAAAAAGAGTGATGGAGCTATACACTCTATATAGCTCCATCCCATCTATAAAATGGGTCACGTAATGAGCTCGTGGTAGAGCTTCAGTGTGTGATAAAGGAAGTTTAAGCTTTTCCGCAATTGTAAATGGAAAATAACGCCATTATCACAAAATCAGCATGTTCTGGAACTATTTATAATAATTATTGAATTTCTAATTAATTACCGCGTAAATAGATATCAAAAATATTTACGAAAATAAACCGAAGTTAGATCCAGTCATTTTACCATAACAAGATTTGCAATAGAGTAATGCGCAGCTCTATATTTTCTCAGAAAATGATTTTCTTTTAGTGCATAGAGCGGATACACACGTCTTGACGTGTAGGAGTGTCATACTAGACTGAGCGACTTATGACCACTAGGTAATAAGTATCGGATACGGTAGTATTCAATATTTAATGTCTTTGGGTCATAGCCTTGAGACACTGTGGTATGTGGGAAGAGTAGATGCCGCGCAGCTTCCCGAATGCTGCCCAGCCGAGAGACATTCGACGATTGATCTCTTTCTCGAAATTAAATCTATCCAACTGGACTGTTTGTCCGAGGTAGACATAGTCGGCCACAACTTCGAGTTTAGAGTCTCCGATGTTGATAAGAGTGGGTGCTACATAGTTGTTTATCATGACTTTGGTTTTGTCCATGTTCATTTTAAGTCCCACTCGGACCCTTTCGGAAGCTCTATTGAGGTAATAGAGCATTATGCTGAGCTCCTCCGTAGATTAGTAGAGACAAAAAGAACAAACCAACAGACAGATTAAAAAAAAAGTATTTTTGTTTAAGGTACCGAATTTACTTTCATAAGCATTTAGTCAAAAAACAAACGTCAAAAAACGTATTGCGCCGACCCCAAATAAGATGGGACAAGGGCAGGAAGATGATGATGAAGCATTTAGTCAAAAAAAATATTTCGACATTACAAGCAGTCACTTCAATTTTATTTATATAATACGTTATGTATACGTTTAGATTGGCTTTGTTATTGGTAGATTTTAGAGGGTTTAGTTATTACCTAAACAGCAGATAGTGATTGGAATCAAATTGGCCACCCCTGCTATATTAAGTTTCTTGGCGAGATATAGGTACCACAGATCCATTCACATTATTCTCCTTGCCTACTTGTATTACAACTCACAAGTACTTAGCGCACATAAAAGGTAGGTACTTAGCCAAGTGCTTTAACCTATTGAACGAGAAGTCTTCTCATGTGAACTCTATTACCTAATCAGACTTGCGTTTTGTTAAGAACTGTGTTTTATATTGAACTAGTGGTGTTACGCGGTTTTATCAGACTTTTGAATCAGTACATAAAACCTTAGGCAGTCGTTTATCTTCTTAAGGGCTGGCTTTTACCTCGGTCAGAGATTAAGCATTTTCATACAACGTGGCAATGCCACCAGTCTTTTGGGCACACTTCCAGTCGATAGCGATGTTGAGGAATTTATTGACGCCACATATTTTAGTTATTGTGTATAAATTATGTAATTTTAATTAGTTAAGTGATTTTTTTAAGTGGTATTGAAAAAAGAACTTAAAAATGGTTGCAGGAACCAAGGAAACACTGAATTAATGAATATACTTACTGTTTAATATTATTTTTCCGAACTCTTCTCACATTTTTGAGGGAAGATTTTTTCCTTTTTTCGTCGTGCTTCCATTTTTGGCCACCCTAATAGAATACGACGAATGAGTTCGTTGCATCCTGCATCGCATTATCGCATCACATTATGCGCCGAATTTTTGAAAAACTGACATAATTTTCACATTTATGTCCAGATGCAGATTTAGGGCAGGAAATGTTAAATATTACTCGTTTGCTAGCTAAGACGTGTCTCTTGTAAGTTTAATAGGTAATATTCCTTCCCTCGTAACAAAGAAATAGTAAAAATATATATTTTCACAACTATGGATTTCGAAAATATAGATTTTAGCTGATTTACAGAAAGGGTCACCGCAGTCTTGCAAAGGGCAGCTGAAGGAACACAGGTGGGTTTTTAGTCAGTAAAAGCCTGACATTCCCTCTCGCTCCACCGGACTATGGGAAAGGCACGAGTCTATGTATGTATGTAAGAATAAAACACGTCTAAAGTTAGACAAGCCTACATCTTCAATAACTTTATTATTAGTAGAGGCCAATTATTTCCCATTCTCACAGCGCCATGTTTCCTCGTATTAAGAAATCGATGTCGCGAACAATGCTTATATTATATAATATTGTAAATATTTCTGTCCCTATTTACATCTTCATAAAACCCAGTTCCATCCTGACTGTTTAGCAATAACCTCATTTGACCTAACAATATAATATAATAATATTCCACAACTTTCACACAACGTCATCTAGTCCCAAACTAAGCAGAGCTTGTGCTATAAGTACTTAATATATTTCTAAATACATACATATTATAGATAAATTACATCCAGACACAGAACAAAGCACGAAGAAACGCCAAACAAGTGGCAATGGGCAGGGCACATTGCTCGCTGAACGGATGGCCCTTGGGGCCGAAAGGTCCTGGAATGGCTGGCATCGGAAGATGTAGCGTTGGAAGGCCTCCTACAAGGTGGACCGATGACTTGGTAACAGTTGTGGGAGTCCGATGCATGCGAGACGCACACGACCGTTCATTGTAGCGACACTTGGGGAGGCCTCTGTCTAGCAGTGGACGTCTTTCGGCTGAAATGATGATGATGACAGAACAAAGATCGTGCTCATCACACACACATTTATCCTGGGTGGGAATCGAACCCACGACCTCTGGCATAGCAGGGTTTACCAGGGTTACCACTAGACCAACAGGCCTGTCAAACTGAAGAAGATAACATATTATGTGATCTAAATAATCCAAACATCATCAACCTCAATTACCTCAAGCGAATTTGAAATGATGCTCTTCCAAAATTGTGAAATGATATCCAAAGATTTACATAATCCTAACATAATAACAAAACAAGACATCTGTTACAGGCACAGCTCAATTATCTTCACAAAAGATGAGCTGAAGTCTGTGTAAAACAAAACCCACGTTACATAAGTGCCCTGCGCAAGATTCGATCCGGCTCGCGATCTGATCGCACGCACTGTTTCATAAGGGGCATTGTCCCATTGTGATAGCATTGAGACATGGCTACACATTTCTCTTCCGCGGTATATATGTTGTTTTTCACTGTGTCGTAGTGTATTTCAGTGATGTTGGACGGTACTCCATCATTGTCAGTAGGGTCTCCTTAAACTGAGATTTGTGGGAATATTGCCACAGTGACGATGGCTAACTTAGGGATTGGTTCATTGATGATTGCAATACATATTATTATGTCGTTTTCAAAGTATCGATAAGTTTCTTGGCCTGTGTGATTGATGTAGGTCATACTTTAAATTTTCTCTCGCTCTCAGAAAAGCTCTTTATGCTCAATTTCCATTATTAGTTATAGCAGTAACAACGTACCCATTTTTCTATACTCGCTATCTGCTTAACATACAAGTACACACTTGGAGATGATATCTTCAAAGAATAGTGAAATGTTTTTTCTAAACGATATCCCTACTGCTGGAAAGCTAACTTCGGCACGCATGAAAGAAAAAATGTACTTAACTGTACCTCTGTTTTTAATAATTAATTTAAATGGGCTCATAAGAAATTAGGTTCACTACGGTACCTACGATTTAGGACAAAAACTATCCCTGCAAGAATTCCACGCACACGTTTCGTTTTTTAAAAATAATTCAGTTTTCTTTTAAGAAAACATCTAAGTTCAAGTACGCCCTTGTGCGTTAGATCGATTTGGTTGCTCGCGAATGTAGTTATTCTTATCCAGAATTTACCTTAGGTAACTCTAGATCCACCTAAAGTGCTTCAACCGATATAATAATTATTTAACCGGCATTGTAATTTTCTCACGGCTGGGACTCAAACCTCTGACTCAAACTCTAGGCGATGGAATGTGCCATATTTACTCCACCACGCGGGCCCGGTGGTGTATGTCACATGTCTTCGAATGTTTTGGTTCCGGGACATGCCGGTTTCCTCACGATGTTGCCCTTCACCGTTTTGAAAGCAGTGGTGATGAAATAAATTACGCAAAGTAATGCGCCTGGCTGGGTTTGAACCCGCGATTTGCTACTTGTAAGTCGGGGCAGTGAACACTGGGCCACTACTGCTCAACCGATATAATTCTTGAAAAGTATCATCCTTAATTTGGAAAGTCCCATCTCCCTCCAACCTCTCCTGACTTATTTGAATCACCTCACAAGCATAGACGTATCACGTTTGCTATGTAGTATTGGGTTCGGTGGTGGAACACTCGGCTTCCTAGAAACCCAATACTGTACCTAGATGTTCACACGCACAGTACTGTGACAGGTGAGACGCAAGGAAAGGCTTCTGGTTAGATTTAAACTATTATATTATTGTATTACTGACTGATATGATTATGACTGAGCAGTGGTGGCCAAGTAGTAACGGCCCCGACTTACGAGTTGTAAGTCGCGAATTCAGCGGAACCCGGGGCCCTGGGACGAAGGCAACGAAGGAACAGGAGTGGGTTTTTAGTCAGTAAGAGTCTGACATTATCTCCCGCTCCGCCCAAGAGCGGGGATGTCATTAGGATGATTTTCCCACCCAATAAAAAAAATAAAATAAAAGAAACCCAGCCAGGCGCATTACTTTGTGTAATTTATTTCATCACCACTGCTCTCAAAATGGTGAAGAAAAACATCGTGAGGAAACCGGCATGTCCTAGAACCAAAAATTCGAAGACATGTGACATTCACCATTTCCTCTCCTAGAGAGAGGAGGCCTGAGTACCAGCAGTGGGAACATTAAAAGGCTGATTATGCTATATTGTATTAAGCACTTTCAAATACATTTTGTATAAAAATTACATCTCGACTTTTGTATGACGTCTCCCTATCTATTGTTTGAACCATCTATCAAACCAAAACTTTTTAAAACATAAGCCTTACAACTTATAACATGACAGTTTGCAAGTTAGTAATTATTAGTGGGACCTGCATGGTCGCCACAGTACCATACAGCCACTCTCTTTGCACACAGTACATCCTCACGATCACACAGTTATACAGTATGGTCTGATAGTACAGTTCCTAGCTCATGTTCACTTCCGCGCTCGTCGTCCGCAGATCATTGCTGATTGAGTAACATCTGGACTTTCATTCGTAACATTGTACCTGTGTTATTATGTATATTTGCTGCAGTATCTACATTGTATCATTATTCATCAGCAATCGGTATATTTTAGGACATAAAATTCTCGTAACATTTCAGTTGTAGGATATGTGTCCTATGTCCTTACAACTGAATCATCACAGCGTTGTTTTGTTAGATTAATCACCATAATAATATCGTTAATTTTTATATATTAATTTAAGTATAAATTCATTATTGTATTTCTATTCTTTACCATTAAGTTTCACCTACCATGTTATGTTTCTGTACCACCCTAAACTGGACAGCCCCCCTAGGCAAGTTACGATCGTTTCGTTCGCGTCGAACGCCTCGAGTAGGCCACGCCTCCGATTCCTCCGGTTTTGATGTCATCTCAACGCTCAGTCACATGGTCAGAACAAAGGAATCGGAGGCGGGACTGGTAGAAAATGCCTAAGGAATTAAGTCTGCCTTTGTACAGTGTTTCTTATTACTTACTGCATACAGCTTTAATAAAGGAATTTATGTATTATAATAATAAACATTTTATTTTCAGGCATCAGGGACCCATAGAAAAAATACATAAAATAATCTTAATAAATAATAAACTAATACATATTATAAAAACAAAACTTATTTAGGCGTCGTGTCGCGCTGCGTGGTATCGCATAACCGTCCTCGGAAACGTTAGTATACGCCACCTTTCGGCCAGAAGTCCTCTTTTAAGAAAGTCTGTGGCTGTTGGGTTGGAACTCGTACCACGAACAACTTGAAGTTGACGTCATTGCGCGCTTCCAACCTTACGACCCTCATAGTCCAGTTGGTTTTCACCTTCAAATACTCCACGACTTCCTCAACCTTCGTGTAGTGATGCAGGCGCGAAATGTATAACTGTGTCGTAGGCACAGCAGGACGCTGCAGCATGTTCGGACCACTCGGTGCGGTACCGCACTGGTTACGGGAACAGGGCTTCTACTTCTTCTTCTTTTCTACTGTCGTGAAACCCTCTTCATCCACTTGGCCTGTTTTTGGCAAGGTGCTCTGGACCGCAGACAGGGTAGGTTTAGTACTCGTTTTCAGTTTTTCCCCTATTTTCGTTTGTCGCTTTGGTTGCGACGCACCTGATTTGTTGACGGTGACAATAGCAGCGTAGGCACGTTTAGGGGTTAACGAACCTACATGTGACGTTTACGTAGCTGGTGTTGAGACGCGGGCGACGGCGACGGCGGGCGGCGCTTGATCAGCATTTTCGGCAGCTGGTGACGCACTTGAGTTCGTCGATTCAAAACCGCCGACTGATGCATTGTGCGCCACTCGATGTGTGTTCACCTTTGAGGCCTCAGGTGACCCACTTACTGAACCAACGTTGCGCAATGATGCTATTTCCGCACGCAGCTCAGCATTGGACTTTTCTGATACCTCCATTCTGGACTGCATTCCGGTCATCTGCGCTTTCAATGTAGTGATGTCCTTTAGCGGCCGTGTGACGTCGACGTGATCTATTGTGACGAGGGGCAGCTTACTCAGCTCCTTCGCCACAAAATCTGGCACGTCATCCGGGTCAGTCTTCTTCAACATATCGATGATATCCTGAAGACTCTTTCCAGTACCATCTCTGCAGCGTGACGTCATCTCGTCTAGTTTTCTAAGTGACTGGAACAATAACAGTTTTCCACTGTTGATCTCGTCCTCCTTGAAATTCGACCGGCATATCTGCAGGATGCTCACCTCGTCCATGTAGTCAATAGCATGGACTAGGAAAGCCAGCAATTCATTGACTATGAGTTTTTTAGAACTCATAGTATTATCGGGCAACGACTATTGCTGCGTAATACGCGAATAACATTCGTGACGTGTTCAACGACTGGAAGTGTGAAAATAATCCCACGGAAATATACTCCCGGGATAAAAAGCCGCATTTGCTGTTCCAGGACATGTTAGTCCTGAGGATCTTTGGGATAAAATAAATTCTATGACGCAGGTGATGTCGTTGGCAGCAACAAGAGTGAAAATAAAACATCACGAAGAACCCTAGTTGGTACTTACATCGCATTCTGAAAGCGTCAACGAGTGAGACAGTTAAAACTTGTGATCAATATAGTTTCTTCCTTACAGGAAGTGTTTACAACAGTCGCACCGAGGAGGATTGGCAGGCGGTCGCCTCCTTCTGCGAAGCAGTAATGCTAGCAAAGGAGGAGGCTGCACGCGTGAGGCAACGGTCCTCACGCCCTAGCTGCTACTGGGATTCCGATCCCAATTTCCGGCCACCGTAGATGCAGGCTTGCGGACGGCGAGCAATGGATAGGTCTCCATCCGACCGTCCGGTAACTGTCCGGACCGTGCCCAGGCGTCGACAACGCGTATTGTTCCACGCGCGCCTCAAGAAGTTATCAGCTAACCGTAGGGGCCCTGCGGGGTCGAAGCCTACTGGGACCAAGAGTCTAATTCTGAAAGGAAGAATCAGCCCTGGTACGAAAGGCAATGAAGGAACAGGAGTGGGTTTTTTGTCAGTAAAAGTCTGACACTATCTCCCGCTCCGCCCAAGAGCGAGGGACGGTGTCATTGGATGATTCTCCCACAAAAAAAAAAGCCTTAAGTAGTGAAGCAAGAACCATCATACCAAGAACAACTGTATACTGAAAGCTGTTAATAATATACAAAAGTTTCCTCAATGTTACACAGACTGTCGCAATAAAGCTCAAGATTAAGAAAAAGTAATATTATTTTCCTTAAATGCACATTGCGGATATCATATGCACACAATCTCTGTCAAGACTGAGTCGGGCAGGCAATAAACATGGTTAATAAATGTGTTGCCCAACGTTGAGGCCGCGGGCGAGGTCGCGGCACAAACTAGTTGCACTCATAATGTTTACCAATACTCATACGGGGAACCACGGTTTCGCAAAATTGGCAGAAAATTATATAATCGATGATATTCCACTCTGCTTTATGTAAGCCTATACTGATGCCGGTCAAAGTTTATATTAGCTGCCTGTTTAGGGCATTTGCGTTTTAATCAAATTCATCTAGGTCGATTGGAAGAAAATGGGGCAAGTGCGAGTCGGACTCGCGCTCTGAGGGTTCCGTACAAACCTACCTTTGAAAACAGTTCGATTTCCGAATTAAGTTACGAAGAGTTTTCCGAATTGCAATTTTTTTTTTTTTTGATCTAACTACAAATTTACAGTTTTCAGATTGTTTCCTATACTTGTGTTATGAGATCTTACTTCATGCCAAATTTCAGAATTCTAGGTCAACGGGAAGTACCCTATGAATTTTGATTCCCTTGAGAGTGTCGCCATACACGTTTTTGCGACATAAACGGCTGTTTCTTTTTTTTTCGTTAATACGTGATTTTTTCACAGCTTCAAGGAACCGTAGACCTGAGTATATGATTTTAATTTCAACTCGATACCTCCACGCGCTCCCGAGATAAAGGGTCTTGACAGGCAGACAGACAGACGGACGGACGGACAACAAAGTGGTTCTATAAGGGTTCCGTTTTTTCCTTTTGAGGTACAAAACCCTAACCTAACTCTACGAATTCAAAGCTGGTATTTGATCATCAAATTGTCGTTTATCGCGTACATCGAAAGACTGGAACATTTTGCCTGCAGCGGTCTTCCCGTCCGATAATAATTTAGATGTCTTCTAGAGTAAATAGGCTTTTAATAACCTAGTGCGCTTCACCATCAACGATTACATCACTGCTTACCATCAGGTGAGATCACACTCAAGCACTAGTTTATATCATTTAAATGCTATGCTATTACACAAAAATATCATACGTATAACACACCATTTCGAACTAATCTCAAAAGATTACACAACCAACTGAAATAGGTATCCTCTCATAAAAGACTTCATTTTTAAAACCTCACGTAAATTTTATTTACAAAAAAACCCATCACACCGCAATAGTTTAATATCAGCAATTGGTAAAAGTAGACTCAGTACGTTATATTGTGCTCGCATGTATAATCGATAACGACTCCTGCATCACTGTTTCCTTCGTGACGTATAATGACGACAGCTCGCTTACTAGACGACGCCGATATTTTTACGAAACTACCTGCTATTTACCTCATACATTTTATTATAATAGTAGCAGATTTTAATACCTAATAACGTTCGTTTTCTTACCGTAAATATAATATATATATCCGTATAAAATTAACACGTAGTAAAATGTTTTAATGTTTATAAAGGCGATAGGTAGCCGGTGTAATAAAATAAATTAAGATTTGTCTACAAATAGAATAAGATCGTTTGTAAACATTTGTTATAAACATATGTAAAAATAAATAATTTGAAAAATCAAAAATCAATAAAGTACCATGTCATGAATGAACCTCAGAACATAACAAATTCCATTTCAATCAAACTATTTCTAATTGAAACAATGGAAATTGTACACACACACATTTTCCAAAATTAGTGTATTTTGGAAACTAGCTTCTGTTAGTGGCTTTGCCTGTTTAAAAGTAGAATATATATAGCCTATGTCACTCAGTAATAAAGTAACATTCTACTTGTGAAAAAAAATTATAATTGATCCAGTAGTTTTGTTTACACAAACAAAAGAATCAAAGCATTTATTTCAAATAAACTATTTATAGGCACTTTTGAATTATCAAGAAGTTAGGCAGACAGAAAAATGATGCTAATTGCACATTCCAAAGCGTAGATCTCTATGGAGAGGTATGTGCAAGAAACTCCGTGGACAGCTTTTTAAATCGTATCATAATTATGTTACAAGTAGGTACAAAAATAAAAATCTGTCCTCTTTATAATATTCCTAGTATAGATAAACTCCAACACAATACATAAAAGACATCTGCAAAGTCATGAATAAAATATTCGCGACCTAAAACCTGCGCAAGCGACAACTACCTGTGACCGTTACTGTCAAAATGTTCGACTTTCAACCACTAAACAACAGTTAAGAAAACTTTGTACAACGTAAGTTTCAGCTACTCCGCAAATAATGGTATCTACTGATGAAAACTAGTGACATATTATACAGGATGTTTGGTTCATCGTGTGCCACATGGAAATGGTCGACGTGTCCGGGATGGGTGTCGGGTGGAATGGTCATCTGCTATCCTTTCAGATTCCTAAACACTTCTCTCAAAAAGTCGATGAAAAACAATCCATTCATCCATTCCAATTGTTTTACATCGACTTTTTATTGTTTTATGAAAATAAGACCCAAATTTTTCATTCAAATACAAATTTAAAAAAATATATAAGGCGTAGACTTTGAATTTTAATTACTCCCCATTATTTTAGACCCAGTGTTTAGGGGTCTGAAAGGATAGCAGATGATCCCTCCCGTCGACTATGTCAATTATCATATCTTATTTTTTTAATTCTGCGACTTGAACAGATCTTGACGACACTCCCTTCGCGACAGCCCTTCTCTGGATGTCTTCAAAAGAAAAATGAAAAGGTAGTCCTTTCACAGTTGCCATAATTTTAGTATTATATACATATATTGCTATATAATAGTGGATCTTAGTAGTTATTAGTATAATATATTTATTTTCATACATAAGACTTATCTATGTAGGTTTATATTTGACACTGGATCCTACCCTCGAATGTGATCTCTCTCTCTTCGTCACTCAAAGGCCAAATTTTAAGACCAACTCTTTCGGAAGCTTTGCTGGTCATCGAGTATTGTACTGAGCTCCTCCGTAGTCTCAGCCATGACTACTATGAAGTCGGCAAACCGAAGGTGAGCGATGTACTCGCCATTGAAATTAAAACTTAACCCACTCCATTCCATAACCTTGAAAACATCCTCCATTGCGGCCGTGAATAGTTTCAGAGGAAACTCCCGTGTAATGTCTCTGGCTCACACCCGTTGTAGAGAATATAGTCTGGTCCTGAAGTCGGACTGACAGAGTGGCAATTTAATGTCCGATAGTCACCTGGAACGTTGGAGACACTGCAGTACAGCCCAAGTCTCGACCGAATTAAAGTCTTCCTCGTAGTCCACAAACTCTAAGCAGAGAGGCTGATTATACTCATCGGTCTTCTGTATAACTTACGCAGCGTATGTTTGTGATCTTCGGTTACGAATGTGTTTAGAGTGTATAGTTTATTTATTTATCTCCAACATTACAGGAACTGCGAATTTACAGGTACATATAAAATCCCTATTCAAATGCTGCAACACTTAGGGTTACGCCCTTCCTAAAGAAGAGTACCACCACACCTGCGCTCCATGCCGACGTGGCGTTTTTCCATCGTTCACGACGGAATCAAACCGCTTCTGAATAACCTCTGGGACCGGTTTCCTACTTGCCTTCAGGAATTCGGCCGTGATTCCGTCATCACCCGCAAGAAAGTAATTATAATAAATAAATAATAATAAACAGATGTTCATAGGCGGACATCCGATGAAGTGGACGTGTCAGCTAGATATACAAGTACCTACTCAAAGCATTATATCAACATTATCTTCTGCCGGCGGCTTTGCTCGCGTGAAAGTAAACAATAAATAACCTATAGCCTATGGCACTCAGTGATAGAGTATCATTCTATTGGTGAAAAATACTGCTGACGATTCGGACACAGTGTCGGAATCGACACATTTTTTTTTCAGACCATTCGGTCTCTACCAAAATTGATGCTCACACTGTTTAGTATAGTCTAATAAAAAGTTATGAAATACAGGGTTACGGTAGCTCGGCATAATCCTTGCAGGACGTAACTTAATCTTATTAGTCTTTATATATACAGGGTTACTGGTAACTCGATCTCTTGAATCTCTCTTGAAATCTTACTAACTCCAAAACTACTGAATTTCGGTAAAACATTTATTGGCTTAATTTGTTGCATTTTAACCCTACAGTGACGTCCTGCAAGGAATACCTACGTCGAATTTCCGTTACCTTGTATTTTAAAACATTTTTTCTGACTGTACTAAACAGTGTCAGAATTGCAAGTGAAAAAAATATTGGAATAAAAATGTGTCAATTCGGACACTGTGTCCGAATCGTCAGCAACTCGAAAAGAAGTTTAAAAATCGGTCTAGTAGTTTTTGAGTTTATTCACTACAAACAAAAATACAAATCTTTCCTCTTTATAATATTAAACTTATACATGTGGCACGATTACGGCTAATACGAGTTCCTACGAGTAATACTAGAGCAGTGGATGCTGACACACACCACTCGATCCAACCACTCAACGAGTTTCGCAATTCACTTGTTAAATTTCTTATATATTCGCCTATGTAGAGCCTCCTTTACGACCTAGATTTAGAAGTAAACATGTATATAATTGCTATACTATACGTAAAATTTAATTCTTGTTACGTGTAATAATCACCTGTACGAATTAGAAGACTTTCGTAATATTTGTGAAAAAATATTATAGTGTTCAAAGAATGTAAAAAGAATTAGTTTCTTACACTTTTGTTGCAAATTAAAACTAGTGTTGTAATGTAAATGAAATGTGTTGATAAATACAAGTCATGATGATTGTTCACATTTCAGATTTTGCATCATTTTTATGACGTGTAAATGTTACTCGAGCTAGAAGACGTAAGAGACTAAAAAGACTACTCATTGAGCAGTTAGAACGCTTGAATCGACTTGAACGTTAAGACTGGTAGGATGATGATAAAATGTGTATTCTATTCACATTCGTTGTACAAGAAGAGCAGCCTTGTTGTTGGACAAAGTTGAGCATAACTTACCATCCATAAATATTCCACTGTACGGATCTGGGACCTTATCATGACCGGACTTAATGTCAGTCGTGCGAACGAGAAAGAGGGATGGAGCTATACACCCTATAACAGTTCCATCCCTTAAACGTCCATCCCTCCTTCAATCCCTTTGACAGTTTAATTTAAGCCGTAAAATGGACTGGAGAATGGAAGTTAAGAGCTCGTGGTAAGGCCTTAGAAGACTTGTTCACTAGCTGGCTTGTTCACTGTCTGGCTTGTTCACTGGCTGGCTTGTTCACTGACTGGCTTGTTCACTGGCTGGCTTGTTCACTGGTTGGCTTGTTCACTGGCTGGCTTGTTCACTGACTGGCTTGTTCATCGGCTTGCGTGTATTTTTCACGGATTGTGGACTAAGTACTGTTTTATAGAATAGTTTCACATTGGCTGCTACAGAACAGTGAAAGGAACAAACATGATATTACCAAATCATTGACCTAATACAATAAAACAAATACTAATATCCTACTTTACATTACTGTTTCATTTTACAGATGTACAGGTCCTCCACCCATTAAAGATTTGCTGCGTGAAGATGTCCCGACGCTCCTTCTAATTTTTAAAAGCTCCAGGTGCCTTCATTACTAACCTCCATTTCAGTTCAACCTAATTCCTTTACATTGTTAGGTTTTTAAATATTAATAAATCATTGTCACCGTTTTAGTCGATTATATTGGAACATTTTATTTATTACACTGGCAGCACTTTAAACAACGGTCAACCTGACGTGACGGAACCTCGCGGGAGTGGAATCTGCCTATTTAATCGGGGACAGCTTCGAATACGGACGTGTCCAAGTGGTATATCAAGAGAAAATATACATGCATCTTACTTTACTCAACCTTTTTTTTTCGGTCGCTAAATCATTTTATTACATCTAGTGATCATCATCTTAGGGATACATGATCATCTTAGGGAGATAGTGTCAGACTTTTAGTGACTAAAAACCAACTCCTGTTTCTTCGTTGCCTTTCGTACCAGGGCCGAGTCTTCCTTTCAGAATCAGACCCTTGGTCCCAGGCCAGTCCTTGACGACCGTTGCCTCACGCGTGCGGTCGCTTCCTTTGCTACCCTTACTGCTTCGCAGAAGGAGGCAACCGCCTGCCACTCCTCCTCGCTCTGGACCATGGCCTGTACCAAGGCTGGCGTGAGAGATCGCCGCCGCCGTCGCCCGTACGAGGAACTTACTCACTCTTCAGATATTTCATATGAATTTTATTATTCCTTATAACATCTTGACTCACATTTAATGGTAGTCCAAGCATGGCGCAAATAGAGCATATCATTAGATAGATCCTCAAGAAGCTCGCCAGTTGATTACAACAACACTAGTAGAAATCTATGGAGAGATCACTGTTAAGATCTACGGCGAGTGTCCACCCTTAGGTTGTTGAAATCTCTACGGTCCGGACTTAGCGTTTCTCCTCATGGTTTATACTGCGTAAATCGAAGAACTGGAACAATTTTCCAGTTGTGGCCTTCCCATCCGATAATAATTTAGGTGTCTTCAAGGCAAGAGTGAATATGCTCTTAATAAACTAGTGCGCCTCACCATCAACGATTGCATCACTGGTTACCATCAGGTGGGATCGCAGTCTAGTTTATACTAATTAAAAAAAGACACTGTTAATTCAAGCTAATTTGCCAAATTAAACCTCTTCTTATTACATCAGACAAACAGCCACTGCAATACGACATCGATACCACACAAACATTCAGCTGCCAATCAATGTTTACAGCGCAAGTTTTACACTTCTTGTGAAATAAGAATTACAGACTACGAAGAAGTCAACGTTTAGTACATTTATAGCTTTCACAACTTTTTTTGTGTTTGAAAATCATCTAAGGACATCTCCTGCTCTTGGGTGGAGCGGGATGGCGTGTCAGACTTTTACTGACTAAAAACGCGCTCCTGTTTCTTCTTTGCCATTTTTCGATCCGAACGGTTACCGGACGGTCGGACGGCGAGCTACCCATTGCTCGCTTTTCTCAAGCCCGCAAATACAGTGGTCCGAAATCAGGATCGGAATCCCAGCGACTGGGGCACGAGGGCCATTACCTCGCGCGTGCACGTGCGGCCACATCCTTTGCTAGCATTACTCTTCGCAGAAGGAGGAGACCGTCTGAAAGCTTTTACAACTGCAAAGCGCCTTCAAAATTCAAACTTATTGTAGGGAAGCTAAACTATGCTGAAATAATTTGGTCGAGCTTAAAAGCTCGCTATGTATACATATTCTTTGCTTTTGCAAAAGCACTTCGTAATGCCGGAAACTATGTGAAATACTTTTTTTATCTAATTTTAAGTCCTCACTGAAAACCCCCTCCTCAAATGGACTACAGTATACGTCCACCGTCCTTGACACCAGCAGGTCAATAGGACAGCCGTATTTAAACACATTTGTTATTAAACATATTTTAATTATAACAAGTTAACTAATAAGTTGGCCAATACAAAGTGGATCAGCGGCACGCATCGGCCGCCCTACAAGGATGCGGCGATCACCTGCGCACGCGCACTACCACCGACAGTGAAAGTGCCGCAGTGACTTCGTAACGGCGTTATGTCACAGCCTCGCGCCTGCGCAGTCGCGCCCCGACTATGACGCCGCGCGCGCACCTTTAACACCATCCAAAAAATATTCCGAATTTTGAGGCATAAGTGATCGTACTAACAAGCATGTGCGAGTGAAACTTTGAAAAAAATAATTAATATTTTTTTTCCAACATGTCTCCCCTAGTGATAGTTTTGTTAAGTGCGTTAGTTTTAGTAAATGCAGTAGAACTGCCCGACAGCAGGGAGAGTGCGCGCGAGGAGAAGTTACGGAGTGCTTTGATCGACGCTTTTCAGAGCATCAAGAAAGGATCGGTTAAAGGCGGTGTCGACGAGGACCTGGCTTCCGACCTGATCGGTTCTCTCGCCAAGCCTAGTCCTCCGAACTCGAGTCGAAACGATAAACCTACGACGGAGGATGCCTTCGACGTGTTCGCGGACGATGACGGGCTGTCGTTCGCAGACTTCAGTGAGATCAAGACTGAAGCAAAATTATCGACAACGGAGAAGTCTCACAATGTGCAACATATTGTGAAGACCACTACAAAGCCCACGGATAAAACGACTCCGAAACCGAACAAGGATGTATTGAGTAAACTGAGTGACTCCATCAGGAATACTGTGAACGAGTCCAGGAATGCGCTTAAAAGAGACGTTGTGGACATGACGGAGCTAATGGGGATCGAGAACATGCTGCGTCTGTTCGACGCCGACATCCTGGTGAAGCAGTGGTCTGAGCTGCAGAAGACCATCAGTGGAGAGTGTCGCGTGGAGATGCAGGAGTACGTGGACGGACTGATGGAGAGGCAGCTGTGGGCGCTCAAGAGTGAGTACCAACTTTCAGATTTAAAAACTAATAAATAATCACCATAAAATAATCGCCATGCGTCAGGACAAGGTTAATTCATGCGTACGATTTATAGATTTTGGTTGCGAAATTGATTTTTTGGTAGAGCCTCAAAGTTAGAGCACGAATATAAATGAACAATGTCCTCGGGTGGATCTGTGCGTTACACAAGATATACTTTTACCGAACATTGTGCAAATAAAACGTGTGCTAAGTATTGTTACATAAACTTGCAGCGATTACTTTTATGTTAGGTATTTAATTTCGAATAAACTAATGTGATTCGCTTTCCAATCTTAGTTTGGAAATATTTAAAATATCGCATTCGACGTAGTTACCAACAGGCTTTCTATTTGATTAGCAAGAATGTTGTAACTTGTCGTGGTTTGATAAAAAAACACCTTGAAAAAATTATAACTCCACAAATGGTAATTCTGGTACTTCACATTATTTCATTATCTATCATATACCCAATGAATACACGAAAGATATATCTATATGTTCAGAAAAACCTCAAGTCCGATGTTTCATTCAAGATTTTTTCTTTGAATAATCGAACAGCAACATAACATCATTTGACTGTATAACATTTTATTACAAGACTTGTGCTCAAACTGTTATTTAATTGTTTCGTAACGTAAAATGTTAAGTTCTGACTTAACAGAAGGTTTAATAGTTATACGTCATTTAAAAGGGAAATTAAAGCTAATGTGGGTTAAGAGTAAGACTGCGAACTGTGATTTATTTCTACAAAAGATTGTAAGCGCAATCAAAATGAAATATGTAACATGCTTATTAATATATTAACATTGTAGTAGTAATAAATATTGACATTGTATTAGTAATAAATATTGACAATAAGTGAATATTTTTTGACATTATTATTTTTTTTTTTCATATTGCTTTATTTAAAATAGTTACATTGAAATTATTAGTCATTTTTAATTATGTATGCAAAAAAATAACGTGGTCCAAAAAGTTACTCAAATTCATTTAAAACTGCCACTATTATTTTTTTTTTTTAATTTAACATAATATTGCATGAACTATAATTATGTGAATTTGCAAATTAGATACACATTTAATATTTCTACACCGACAAAGGTAGTATATGTGATTCCGTCTAATATTAAGATCTTCATATACCATGTACTCAGAAATAAACGATTCTATTCTATTCTATTCTAAAATGTAATTTATTATTGAAATAATTATCACACATATAATAAATCTGTAGAAGTTTTTAGTTGTGCGCGCATCTCGTAAAATGCACAAAATCGATATAGATAGATTTTATACGTTAAAATTGTGAGTAACTTGATATATTACTTAGGCTTGTTTTCATTGCAATCGGTTGCCTATATCGGAAGATATACTAAATTCATTGACTGTTAGGCGGTACGAAGGTGACGGGATCAACTAGTTTAAAAATATTTTTGTAGGCTAGACCCAATGTGATATTGTGATTACCATATTTTATAATTTAAATACTACCCTAAATATGGCATTGTTTATACCGTAGCTAATTCTAGCACAACAGAATATGCAATGAGGTTGAGAGTGTGTAGAATTTAAGTAATATTTTTAAATGAAAAAACGACATAATAATTATCTATGATTATCACATAATTAATTAATAACAACATAATTTAAAAGGTTTGATCTTTATTTAGCCACTTTCTTATTAATTTCTTCATATGCCAAAAAGAATCAGGATCTTCCTGTCCTTGACCTATACTACTTGGACTCGCGCTTGACGAAACACGTTTTATTTTCCCATCCTGTGAACCAGCGCACCATATGTTTCTTCCTTTCTTTCCTAACAAAATCTATTCATTTTTTCTTTTGCTTTTTCTCTCCTAATGTATCGGAAAGATACATAGACCTTCTACTGTAAGCTTCACAATGTTCTGCGACACAAGCTCTATCACTCTATTATTTTAAAGTCCGAGAAGATATGGTTTGAAGTGATTTTGTGATTTACATTGAATTTACATGTTTTGCGACTGATTTAGAAACTGATAATTCAAAGTTAAATAATCTGAAATAATTAACTAGTTAAGCTAATCTATGGTTAACGACTTTTAATTTTGAACTAGCTACAATTTTAATGATGATATTTTTTATATATCTAGTCCATAGACTAGATATATAAAAAATATCATCTGTGTGACTTATTATTGGATTTTACAAATTTTGTGAAATAAAAGGTTGTTGAAGAAGTGAAGTGAGTGGAGAAAAGAGAGAGAGATGATAGGGTGATGGGTGATAGGACAAAATGGAAGGAAAACATGTGTTACGCCGACCCCAAATAAAACGGGACAAAGGTAGGAAGATAATGAGTAAACGAGTAACTACAATATGATTTCTAGCAGATTTATTAGTAGTGAAAACATGCCACCTATGATTAATGAAAATAGATTTATTTTGCATATTTGTCATTCAGTACAACATTAAGGTTTAGACGGCACTTAAATATCTATGTAAACTGGGCCACTCTAACGGATGGACTACAGCAAAAAATACAACAAAACAAGTCGTTGTATCGGCCACAAAGTTTTTCCGAACGCTCCGTACCGACTGCGTGGTGTTGCGTAATGAGTTTCAAGCCGAAATTCCGTATCTGGGTCACTAGCGCCACCAAGCGGAGTTAATAAGATCAAAACGTTTGTTTACTTGCACAACCGATTTCTTTTTTTTTACTTCATTATACTTGAATAACGGCTTTGCCAAAATCGTGCTGAGATAACCGTATATTTGCAAGCCAACTTATACTCTATGGTTGAGAAATTAAGTTTTATTTCTAAATGATAAATAGTTAGAGGAAGAAACAGCATGTGCAATTGCGAAAGCTTAAATAAGCTGAGTGTTATGCAAAATATTTTGACAGTAAAGAGACTTGCAAATTACTTTTTTTTTCATTAAAGTAAGGGGAAATGATAGTGACATACATATCTTATATATCTATGTCACTATAAAAAAAACAAAGTAAAAAAGTAAAAAAAGTAAAGTAAGTGTAGTAAGTTAGTAGTAAGTATTAAAGTAAGGGGTAATGATAGTGACATACATATCTTATATATCTTATATATGTATGTCACTATCATTTCCCCAAACCAAACAAGTAAACAAAAATATACTTAGTTCAATGAATAGCACTTAGCACACTAATTTTAGAATCAATTTTAGATGAGAATTTAATAAACTTAATAAAAAATACGTAATGCATTTTTTATCTTCGAAAGCTACAATGCAATATTTGACTAACTTAATACGCATTTAGACTTGACTGTACCCAAGTAAGTCATTAGTAATTTGCTCCCAAGTAAATAAAATTCCAAAATTTAACAACCCAACTATTACGCAATGGAGATTGCCGCGTATTTACTGCAAAATACCAAGGTTTACTACTTACTTAATTAAATATATACCGAGAGCCAGCATTCTTTATCAATTGTTTGTCCAATTCATCAAATATGTGGTCGCCATCAGCATTCAAGTAATTGCCAATACTCAACTCAGAAATACCATCTCACGTACAATAAACATACGAGTACATATTTACTCGAATCAGAATAAATAAGATGTTTCCGCCATTTTCTCATGGATACCAGCTTTAAATTAGAATATTTAGTTAATCACGTTTAACACAGTAAGGTTCAATATTTTTCAAAATCAGAAAACTTGTATTTTCCAAATCTTTTATGTTCAAGGTCGACCGACCTTTCAGCGTCTGTTCAAAAACCCAAAGCCAGAAATATATGACTAAAGAATTGAAAGTGTCTTAACTCAAAATACAGGTAAATTCTGATTTTGCTATAAACTGACCATTAAAGCCTATTCTGAAACCCTGTAATGAAAAACCGTTCGAATTATGAGTAATGGGAGCAATACCGAAATCAAAAATTAGAAATGTTTATTTCAAATAGACCATTTACAGGCACTTTTGAATTGTCAAAATATCGGTCAGTCAAAAAAAAAACAAGTAAAGCTAAATTGCACGTTTCAAATCGTAGATCTCTATGGAGAAGAACGTGCAAGAAATTCCATGAACACTCTTTTAAATCATATTATGTGTTACACAAATCTTGGTTGCATATTTCTTGTCGCTTCTAATATGTGAGCAAAATGTAGATAAGTACATTAAGGCATGGCCGGATCTACTTAATGGCTAAATGGGCTGCAGCCCAGGGCCCCAGGGATATAAGGGGCCCCCAGTTCTCATTAAAAACAATCTACAATGATACACATTTACAAAAACTAAGTGTTCAGTCGGCGGTCTTCTCGCACAGGGCAATCTCTTACAGAAAACCACAAGACGAAGTATATTTAGACTTTCAAGTTAGCTATAGTAACTCGTGATCTCCTGTTCCATTAGAACGACATTTCTACAGTGATCGGTCGTTGTCGAAAAGGTACACTGTAGGAAAAATATAAACTTATTTTTAACAAAATGCCAATTAATTTGATTACGTAGGTGGGCTCCCAAGTAGTGTTAGCCCAGAGTCCAACAATTTCACGATCCGCCTCTGCATTAAGGTTACTTGTGTAAGCAAGTTTTGAAAAGTTCCAAGCTCACTTTTTGAAAAAAATTGTAATTTCTGGGCAAGGTCACTTTTATTCTAAGGGTGCGTATTGCCTGAAGGTATGTTAGGTTCTTTAGTCTACTGCAATAAAGGGATCTATTAGACCGGAATTACCTGAAGTTGGTTATATTACTATTCGCTGCTGGAGAAAGGAACAGCAGATCAACTTTATGATCAGAGGCCCTTCCCGCGATCCATTTGACGACCTCAACTGCTAGAGGAATGGAGCTATGTAGGGTGTATAGCTCCATACTTCTTTCTCGCTCGCACGACTAACATTTCAAAACGTCATAAGTAAGGTAAAGATCCCTACTGTTCCTTTCCAAGCAAATTTTGGCAAGATATTTCTGAAATCAAGAAATTCGCTGAAATATGGAACAGCACACACGGCTTTGCTTAAAAATGTGAGTTTCAAATAACATATTTAAGTAATTAAGAACAAAAATAAAATAAAGAAATGCCTCAAGTATGGAATGCACTGCGGAAGTCGTACGGCATGAAAGGGAAACGGCACACTGAGACTAAGTTAGATGCCAACTGCAGATTACTGTAAATTTGGTTTCACTATTACACACGCTAACTTTACAAAAAATAAAAATATAGGTGATTTCATGCGCGCCGCTCGTAACACTTAACTATTTATTTTACTTTTCCTTATAGTTTCTGTGCACGTAAAATTGATCTAAAACTCGAATATTATGACCAATATGAAACCTTTGAAATATTTTGTAGTAGATACATCATCCAAAATAGTCCTAACAAGAATGTGTGAGTTATTTCATCACTACTGCCTTCAGAATGGTGAAGAAGTAAGAAACAACCTGAGGAAACCGGCATCTCCTAGAAGAAGAACCAAATAAATCAACCAATGAACTCGAAAACATTTGACATCTACATTTACTACCCAAAATGGGCTCGAGTACTAACCTACCTCGTAGGCCCAGTGCAGACACATATCTAACCTCCTCTCTCAAGAAAAGGCCTGTGCTAGCAGTTAGAACAACATTATGGACATATTATGCTAAGGTACGCTATCTATGAAGAAATATTAAAAAATAAGTATTTTAGAAAAGAAAATCTACAATCGTCCCAAAAGACCGTTTAGCCAAAACCAGCCAAAGGACCGAATACACGGCTTATTTCATTACCATCACCAAGATACATTAACATATTACTCTGTAATGCTATTTTTTATGTAAAATTTAAGATAGGGTTGACGTCCAGATTTAAATGCCTTATTAAAAATAAGCAATAACTTACATTAACTTATAAAAAAACACTCATAAGGATACCGTCGGCAGACGTTAACAAATGAGTTTTTGTTTTATACTTTTTTTTTTTTTTTTTAATTGATATAAACCAGTGCTTGACTGCGATCCCACCTGATGGTAAGCGGAGATGCAATCATTGATGGTCAGGCGCACTTGCCGCTTCGTTATGTCATTGGCCCATAATATGACCTCAAGGACAAAGTATTTTACCAGTAGTTGAAGACATTATTTAAGCACAACAAGAAAGTCCGGTTAAGGTTGTGACAACCAATAAGTTACCTGCGAGACCACTCACACAAAAAACCCTAAAACTTAGCCATCTAGGACACATATATCCCAGCACAAGAAACGCAACTTCAGAAGAATTCTTCAGCAAAACTAGGAACCATTGCTAAAGTGGAACTATTTGTAGTTCCACTTCGTCTGTTTGGCACACCCCGCGGCAGACATCATAACACATGACGTAAAAATTCCGATACATTTGCAACGTACACCATTACACCACGGCCGACCTTCACCAGCTTTCCTATGTTAGCTGTTCCAGCCAGCCATCGTTGGTTTGGCAAGAACGTGGTCTTATGTAACTATGATAGCCGGTCGCTGTCTCCTCGCTGTTCGAGTGCCCACTTGATTCTATAATGAATATATAGCCATGCTTATATAGTGCTTTGGTTTTATCTATCGGCATATAATCGGCAGATTTACTAGGATGCATTTGGCGATAATAATGCTCAGTCGACTTCGAATTGGTCTTCCTCATCGCACTTTTGCTTTCTTATATAGATAGATAGAATACTTATACATACATAACTGAAAACGTTTTGCACTCAATTTGTAAATTTTGTTAAATCTATGGCCACGTTGAATGGCAATGCTAATTCTTTGGGCGAAGAACGAGCCAGCCCTCTGGTCACGCAAAGTGTCGATCGGACGGCGTGAAATTTCCTTGAAAAGGAGACGCGCACTCGGACCCCATGACCCAAGCGTTTCGACCCCAAATGGCTCAAAACTTTAATTACCAATAAGGTTACAGTATATTGCCATGTAATGAATATGGGTGTAACAAATCGCTACAAAAGAAATCATTCTTAAAATTTTATCACGCAAGAAAACATGGACGTCAGTCTAGGCAATATATGGACCATATTGCCTAGACTGACGTCCATGTTTTCTTCAGGGTTAAATATTTAAAAAAATAGAATCGACGCTGTTTAAAATGGTATATCGTAACCAAGGGAAATAGCAATTCATTTTGATATGTATAGATTTGTAAAAAAAAAAAAACACCTAACAGTGCGCTACTGACCGCACGTTACGAGTAACTTCTTTTTACTATTATGTTAAGAGAGACTTTGTCTTTCTATTGTGTCTTTAATTACGCTACTCAAAAGGTTAAAAAAAAGTAAAAAACTAAGACCAGACTACACGAAAAAAACGACGCTGAAAAAGTATGAAACAAGATTTTCAGGATGCTAAAATAAACAAGGTAACTGGAAAAACAAGAAAAGAACAAAAAGAATAGCCGTAGTCACACGTTATTAAAGTGTTTCGGTTGTTACCTATAACTTGTGACTGCGGCTTTTCAGTAAGTTCCGATAAGTACATTAGGAGCTATGAGGGAACGGATGAACATACTCACATCAAACATACGTAGCCTGTCAAAATCATAACGTCGTACATGCTTTGGCTTTGCCGTAGTCGGGTAAAAATAACCATGTTCCCTGCTTTTGCTGACCAGTCAGAAATCTGCGAGGTCAACGCCTCCAGCGAGCAGCACGAATGGTAGCAAGCGATAACAATCGCAGCCAATGTCAGCGGATCTGCATTCTGTTGGGAAATTAAAAGATGTGGAAATTACTAATTACAAGGTGGCCTTGTCTTACTCTCTCTGTTTGTCTGTGATGATCCGGTTTATCGTTTGTGTTGGATTTTCGAAATTTCGACCTTTAAATTTGAATAAATCACTCGGTCCTTAGTACAAGTTGAAGATTCCACTGTTTAATTTGTGTTACCTAACCTGCAAAGTCTCCCTTCACTACACGCATCCAGTGTTGATGTGGGGCAGTTCTTGTACCGATGGTAGTCAAGTCTATTTGGCCAAATTAGTCTGATAAATATGAGTACGTAATTATTACTTACTAACGATGCGCCCCAGCTTCACCCGTATGAAGGAGCTAACCACCGTTTCTTAGGATTCATTTAAATTCTTCTCTTTTCTCGACTAAAATATGCATGCATTTTACACTCAAACTTTCTTTTTGAATTACTCTGTCTATCGGTTTTTCAGTTTGTCACTGAGCGCGGAAATCTTATAAGTATAGATACGAGACACACAGTGCCGGTCGTTGTGACGACACTTGTGGGAGGCCCATGTCCAGCGGTGGACATGTTTCGGTTGAAATGGTGATGATGAAAGTAATTCGGTGTTTAAAACCTTAATGGCTGATAGAACATAATTATCTTGAAATATGATAAAGCTTTTTTATACCGGGACTAAATTACGATTATTCCCAACTCACACGAGGCCGCTGACTGGAGCTTATCTATATAATAGGGCTTTACTACTTCTTTTATATAATAGGTAAAGGCCTATTATATAAAAGAAGAAACTGACTGACTGACACATCAACGCACAGCAGAAACTATTGGACCTAGGAACACTTGAAATTTTGGACAAGGTACTATTTTATGGAGCCAAGGATTTTCCAAAATTAAGCTCCTAAGGGGATAAACGGTCTAAAGTTTGTATTGAGAAACCTAAATACACGCAGATGAAGCCGCTGGCAAAAGCTAACATAAGATAAATCGATTAAAATTAAAACTTGTTTAGCTCAAGAAATTGAGGAGAAAGACACAGATCGTTTCTACAAAAGGTCAGAGAGGATCAAATTGTTCTTTTTGTTCAAGCATAGAGCACAATTTCTAATCTAGACATAGTGATTTAAAAACATTAGTGTTTTGAACTGCTACACTATAGTGTACTACATGCACTGAATTGGCGAAAGAAACTAAAATGGTCTAAACAAAACATTTTAGATATAAAAAACCGCTTATAAAATGCTTACACATTGCTTAGCATAGCATAGCATAGTCGGCCTTGTAATGTTCCCAGTGTTGGGACTTAGGCCTCCTCTCTAGGAGAGGGAATGGGCCGTAATCCACCACGCGGACCCAGTGCGGTTTGATAGATGTCACATGTCTTCGAATTTTTGGTTCTAGGACATGCGGATTTCCTCACGATATTTTCCTTCACCGTTTTGAGAGTGGTGGTGATGAAATAAATTACACAAATAATGCGCCTGGCTAGGTTTGAACACGCAACCTACAACTCGTAAGTCGGGGCCGTTACCACTCGGCCACCACTGCTCTTCATTGCTTATATGATTTTAATTCGAATTTAACAGAACAGAATTATTATATTATTATTATGAACCTGTTGTGTCCCAAATCAGGGCAAAGGTTTCCCTTCTATTCTTCTACTCTTCTCTGTCCTTAGCCACTTCTGACCAATCCTTTAGATATGAGACAAATCGTCATGCCATCTCCTTCTGGCTGGCCATATCTACCGCATGTCGCAACGAAATTGAGCTGAGGCACCCACTTACTAGATCCTAAATAAAAAAAAATGATTCAGCCTATTGAAAATGAGGCTGTACGGTTGTCTTGTTATTTTTGATTTGAACATAGCCTCGATACGAGAGTAGTTCCAAGTGCTAATCATTTGAGCATATACCTACGTTACATTTTATTTTGATTTATTTGTATATCGTTGTATCCGCTTTTTCTCTCTTGTTATCACTTCCATCACTATTCATTTCTGCGTCACCCGAAGATTGTCTGGTACAATATGCCTAAAGCATTCGTAGTCCACCTCTGTACCTATTGTGTGCACACATCATTAAATGTGATATCTTATCATCACTTACTATCAGCTAGAGCTAGAGACCAAGTGCGAGCCTAAAAATATAAATAAACTTTTTACAAAAAAAGAATAACCGACTTCACTAAAAAAAAAATAGTTCCGTTGACTATTCCTGGTCTTCTTCATCAGTTCCACTTCATCAAATGTTACTTTTTGACTGTAAATAGAGAACTTAATTCTCGATGAAAATACCAAAATCACTATATAGTTGCCTATAATATTTGAGGAGTTCCCTCGATTTCGCCAAGATTCCATCATCAGATCCCAACTGGGTGACTATGGGACCATTTGGGAAGTATACCCTTTCCAACAAACAAAGAATTTTTCAAATCGGTTGGCAAGCAACGAAGTTATGCGCGAACAAACATAAAAAAAAAATACAAACATCCGAATTGAGAACCTCCTCCTTTTTTTAGAAGTCGGTTAAAAAGATCTCTACAGCATTCCCCACAGACTTTCATAACAGGTAAAATTCCCATCTCTGTTGAACCTTCTGCATTTCTTGTTTATTATCACAGTTATCAGCCGCCAGATAACTAGTAGCATTGTACTCGCATCGTGAGAGATATGCCCGCAGATCAGCAGCTTTCATCTCCGTCATATTGTTGCCGTTGCGTAAGGTCGCGGATTCGCTTCCCAGTCCGGCTGTGTACTGCGGTATGCGCTGCATGATTGGCCATTGTTTGAATGTCATAGTTGGTAATATTGTCAGTACAATAGTTGTTTGAAATGTGGAAATGCGTCTTTCTTTATTTTTATGTTACGCCTCGAACAGAACTGATGGTTGTAAGGCTTCTTACTAGGTGGACCGATGACCTGGTGAGGGTCGTGGGAATCCGATGGATGGGAGACGCACAGGACCGGTCATTGTGGCGACACTTGGAGGAAACATATGTCCAACAGTGGACGTCTTTCGGCTAAAATAATAATGAAGATGATCGTTAAAATGACAACATCTGTATCTACAATCTGTTGTCCAAGTATAAGACGCCATTTTGTATTCTTCCCTTCGCACAATTTGCCCACGTTCTACAAATATTTATAAGTTTTAAGTGTTAAGATAAAGGTAAACATAATAAGTTTACAATTGTAAATTCCTAGTACACATTGTTGTCGAACACATTGACAGTCACATTTATGAAACTTGTTTACAAAATAATATTTGTGAGGAAATAGCAACGTTGTAGCGCTGGACTGTAGTGGTTTTTCTAAAGTATTTAACAAATATTTGAAATTTGCAATTTTTTTTTTTACTTTGTCCTACACTAGTAACTATTCCTGTATCGTAGATGCGTTCGTAAACATACAAACTCACATTGACACTCAAACCCTGAACTGTATGTAGGCCATACAATGATTTGTTCCGTTACGGGGCTCGAACCCGCAGACACTAGACAATTGGTCAACCGTGCACAAAAAATATCTTCAATGATCACAATTTAAGTTAAGGTGTACAATAAAGTATATATGTAATAAATTATAACAAATGAAAAGACTAAATAAAAACTCATTAAAAAATTAAAAACCCGTTTTGACATTTGAGAAATACCCTAGAATGTAACTTGGAACGAAACGAAAAAAAACAATAAAATAATAATTAATTACATGACGTGTTTTAAAAAAATATATACATTATTTTGGCGCGTTAAATAATATGATGGAATATATTGCGAGTATTCTTTTTGCATAATTAAGTATTCGTTTTGACAGATGTCAAAACGGGCTTTTTATTTTTTGACAACTTTAATAGATATTAAACCACTGTCGTACTACTAACAATTAGTTTATATATTATTACACTAACTGTGCCCCGCGGTTTCACCCACGTTTTTAGTTATTGCTCCGCTCCTGTTCGTTGTAGCGTGATGTCATACAGCTCATAGCCATCCTCGATAAAAGAGCTATCGAACACAAAATATATTTTTTCAATTCGAACTAGTAGTTTTTTTTTTAAATCTTTATTAAAGAGCTTTGTCACAATATTGACTATGTCGCTCCATCATAGCCAAATTTTGAATTTTTAGTTATTGTTATGATTGTAATATATTTTATATAGAACTCTTGCCTCGTCTAACGTAGGCTTAGCGAAGACACTATTGCAAATACCAATTTCAAACATATTTAGAGTACTAAACAGATTTCTCCAGAGGCGTTCTCCCCGCTCACACTCCACCAGAATATGATGTACGTCCTCGATTAATCCGCATTTTTCGCAATTAGGTGAAGATGTGATACCCATAAAGAACGTAAACCTCCTCGATGGGATGTGACCAGATCGAAGCCTCATGGCAGTAATAATATCTTTTCTATTAAGTGCATAATTATCTATCCAGGGAATTGTTAATGGTTCGGGTAAAGTTCCTAGTAGCTCCTGTGATTCCTGTTCCTGTGTTAAAATTGAAAATAAACTGAAACAAAAAAACTCTTTAGTTTTACAATATCAAAAGTATAGATCTATCTATAGGCCATTTCATGGTCATCGTATGTAAAAGCCATTACATAATATCCTATAATATCACGAATGACTAGAAACCAAAGTAGTCATAGTGATGTGTAATTAATCGAAAGTTGACTACATTATGACATTGTCAAACTTGACGGTATGACACACGTACAAGTATCTATTTCAAAAGAAAATGACGATACTTAGGCCCCTCGCCCACGTCGACTTTTTGTAGCGATGCAGTAGCATTGCTGTCGCGCGTTCGTTTCGATACAGTCACGATGCCGTCGCTAGCTGTTTACCCTCACCCACACCACGATTCTCAATCGCGAAACAAACGCGAACCTGTCGCGCTTCTGTCATGATGCAAACGCGATTACGGCCCAAATATTAAATTTTTGTATATGGAATGTTTCACTAAACGCACCACCTTCCCTCTGTTCACTCTCCGATGTCGACCGACACGGTCGCGCGTTTGAATTGATACAGTCCCGATGCCATAGCGCGTTGGCATCGTTTCTGTAGCGCGTTGCAAATGTGCCTAACGCGTGTTAGTAGCGATGCTGTCGCGTGTTTACAAAACGCGCGATATCATCGCTACAAAAAGTCGCCGTGGACGAGGGGCCTTATTTATTTGAATCATCAACGGTACCTTTCTCCGATGTATGCCTTACACAAGTGGTTTCTAAGAAATTCTTTAGTGATAAAGTGGAGTTTTTTTATCGATACACTCACGCTTGACCTTTATCTCACCTGATGTTAAACAATGATGTGGTTCACGATGGAAAATGCTATCTTAGAAGTCATTTGTCAACGCAACCACCATACAGGAGCAATTCGTAGTGTGAAGCAAGGTTTAGTAAAAAAAAAAAGAAGGAAAGTTATAAGTAGCATCATTTGCTAATAAACTTTCATGCATGAAAACTAATCTTATGAATATGATGATAAATAAGCCATAAAACTATTATAATAATATGGGTTAGAGAGACGAGTAATGGGTAGCTCGGCGTCCGGCCGTCTGGTACCCATCCGGACCGAGCCTTAGTCTTTGACGGGGCCGAAGCCTACTGGGGCCATGGATCACTTCTGAAAAGAAAACCAGGGGTCCTGGAACGCATTTTGAAGAAGGAGCATAGGTGTGGTGTTAATCAGTAAAAGTCTGACACGAACTCACGCCCTACCTTACCCTAGAGCGGGAGAAGTCATTGGATGATTTCCAACCTTAAAGAAAAAACAGTATTTATATGTATAACACGAGTTAGAAATCTAAACTCCTCTAAAATTGCGCCATTTCAGTATTTAAAGTTAATATCAGCTCAAGGTGGCCTGGCCTATAAATTATAATAATATGAAAAGGTATGCATTTATAATATTAATACATATATTTCATAATGAAATGCGTCAAACTTAGTTATTTTAATTCACTCAGTTTCCAAATACTTTGCAACACTCGACTGTTGACGCAAAACGTGCGTCGCGGGTGATCTGCGCATGCGCTTGTGTTTGCAACCGTTTCGACACTTGATATAACCTAAGCCATAAACTCAATGAATCAAGACGTGCTGTTAATGCAAATCCTTTTATCTACACTTATTTATTTATTTAAACTTCATGTACAGTGGTGGTACATAGGCGGACTTAATGCCACAAAGCATTCTCTACCAGTCAACCATTGGGTTAAAAAGACAAAACTGTGGTAGGTGTGCACAATAAATAAATAACAGATATTTTTGAAATAGAACTACACACACACTACTGTACTTATCTTTATATATATAATTCTTCAACTTCTCCTAAAGAGCTTAACCGATATAGGTGAAATTTTGTGATAGCCCATTTGGCGAGGAAGGCATGTATAGTATGATGTATATCACACTATAGTGATATACATAACACTATAACCCATTAGAGAGGAGCAAAAAAAGACAGGACAGCTAGTTTTTTATATTCTTTATTTCTGTTAGTTATACTTTATTGCATACCAAGATTACAAATTTACAAAATGAAATTGTAATACAACAAAAAAACATACAATTGGCGGCCTTATCGCATTCGGCGATTTCTTCCAGGCAATCCAGAATGGATAAAGACTGCCTGGACACAAAATAGGGTTGCTCTTGGTGCAAATATAAAAGTAAACAAAGACTTAATACTTAATACTAAAATAGATACACATATACATACATACAAAATATAAATATATAAGCAAGAGAATAAGTGATGAAACGAAGAAATGATCACAGTGACAAGCAATGATCCTTCACAAGCCTTTTAAATACAGGCAGTGTTTGCGCACGTTTTATTGCCACGAGCAATGCATTCCATAGACGAGCGGCCTGTACAGGACTTATCCAGGGCATGGCATTTTAAGTTTCAAATTATCCGTAGTTATAATGTCTTAGGATTCTTCACTATTCTCTATTCACTTATATTGTAACTCATCACCCACACTTGACACAACCTCGAATCACCCTTCTTCAATTAAGTGGACCATTAGAGCTTGTTATTTGTCCTCGACTCGAGATTTCTTATCTTTGTCATGACGACTGCGTTGGTGAGAGTGGCGAATGTATGCACACAGAAAAGCTTCAATTCACAATAGTACGAATTCCTTGTGCTCACAGTTATCATCATATTTCTGCCTTTGTCCCATGCTACTCAGGGTTTGTCCAGCACGTTTTCTTATTTCATTCTGTCTTGACAACCGTCATGCTATCGTTTACTCTCTTCACTTTTATATCATTCCTCACACAACTCCTCCTTGCAATGCAATATAATGTTCTCACTGGTAGGACTCAAGCCTCCTCTCTGGGAGAAGGAATGTGCCGTAATCCACCACGCGGGTACAGTACGGGTTGGTGGATGTCACATGTCTTCGAATTTTTAATTCTAGGACATGCCGGTTTCATCACGATGTTTTTTCTTCAACGTTTTGAGGATGTTTGTCAGATAAGATGTATAAGGGATGAAATTGGAATGATTCTATCAGAAGATGAAAAAATCAAAGAGAGGTGGAAGGACTATTTTGAAAGACTGATGAATGAGGAAAATAACTGGAATGGGATTTTAGAGAGCAAACCAGTGAATTTGGGTCTAGTGAGAATGATTAGTATGGATGAAGTCAGGATAGCTGTAAATGGAATGAAGAATGGTAAGGCAATTGGTCCAGACGGAATACCAGTTGAAGTGTGGAAGTTGCTGCGAGTGGATGGATGGATGTGGTTAGCTTTGTTCTTCAATAAGTTGTTGCGGGAAGAAGCTATACCGGATGAGTGGTGCAACAGTTCCCTGGTGCCCATCTTTAAAAACAAGGGTGATGTGCTTGAATGCAACAATTATAGAGGAATAAAGCTAATGTCACATACTATGAAAGCCTGGGAGAAAGTTATTGAAAGAAGGCTGAGAGAAGAGAGTGAAATTTCACAGAACCAATTCGGTTTTATGCCTGGTCGGGGTACAACGGATGCCATTTTTTCTATACGCCAGCTGTGCGAGAAATACAGAGGTGCGCATAAAAACTTGCACATGGTATTCATCGACCTCGAAAAGGCATACGACCGGGTACCTCGTGAGGTTCTGTGGTGGGCCCTTAAGGAGAAAGGTGTGCCTGGGAAGTATGTGCAGTTGATCCGAGCGATGTACAGTCGATGCAGTACCCAAGTCCGGTCTACAGTGGGCACCACTGGCAGCTTCAATGTGGCTGTCGGCCTACATCAAGGGTCGGCTCTCAGCCCTTACCTCTTCCTGATGATAATGGACGCTCTGACGTCGGATATTCAGGAAGAGGCTCCCTGGTGTATGCTGTTTGCCGATGACATTGTGTTGGTTACCGAGAGTGGCCTAGAGGTCCAGAACAGATTAGAGGTGTGGTGGCACAGACTGGAGAGTGTTGGCCTGAAATTGAGTAGAACCAAAACGGAATACTTGTTCTGCGATTTCGGTGGTCTCTCCGGTCCTATACCCTTAGCTCTAGCTGGAACGCCCATACCAATCTGCTCCGACTTTCGGTACCTCGGGTCGCTTATCCAAGGAGATGGCGAGGTAGACCGAGACGTATCACATCGGATCAATACAGGATGGATGAAATGGCGACAGGTCACTGGAACAATTTGTGACCCACGGATGCCCCTCAAGTTGAAGGGTAAAATCTACAAGTCCGTGATAAGACCTATCATACTGTATGGATCAGAATGTTGGGCTGTGAAAAAGACGCATGAAAAAAGATTGCATGTAGCGGAGATGAGAATGTTGAGATGTGTGACGAGAATGGATAAAGTAAGAAATGAATATATTAGAGGAAGTTTGAAAGTGGCGCCAGTGACTGAAAAGTTGAAGGGGAATCGTTTGTCTTGGTATGGTCATGTAAAGAGGAGAGATGAAACACATGTTACTAAAAGAGTTATGAGTATACATGTGGATGGGTGGAGAGGGAGAGGAAGGCCAAAGAAAAGATGGATGGATTGTGTGAACAGTGATATGAAAGAAAAGGAAGTTAGTGATAGTATGACTTTTGACAGGATAGAATGGAAGAAAAAAACGTGTTGCGCCGACCCCAAATAAGATGGGACAAGGGCAGGAAGATGATGATGTTTTGAGAGTAGTGATGATGAATTAAATTACATTAATCTCAGTATAAACTATTTAGCACCCGTCTTTTTCCTAAAAATGGATTTGAAGCGGAAACCAATCAAGTTCAACAGATATGACATTAAACCATAATATGTCTAAACTAGAAATACCAACGAAAGGCACAAAAACCCTGAACTAACCTTAACAGGTGAGCTATTGGACACGTTGCGGTGCGGCGAGGCCTTGTTGCGAGCTGACCAGCTCCCCTTTATAGACGTGTGCAATGTCCTACGTCGACCGGACCGGACCGGACCGGACAGGACGCACTACTGGGGCCGACAGTTTCACTTTCTATATATGTGTTGTTTGCTGTGTGTCAATGCTTATTGATTTTCTTTGTGGTTTTCCTCTTGTCGTCGTAATGTTATTTTCTAGCGGGTAAAACACTTTTTAGTCAAACTGTGTAAGTCGTTTCGACGAGGCAGATAACTATCATCATCATCATTTCAGCCGAAAGACGTCCACTGTTGGACATAGGCCTCCCCCAAATGCCGCCACAATGACCGGGCCTGTGCGTCTCGCGTCCATCGGATTCCCGCGACCCTCACCAGGTCATCGGTCCACCTTGTGGGAGGCCTTCCAACGCTGCGTCTTCCGATACGCGGTCCCCATTCCAGAACCTTTCGTCCCCATCGACCATCTTTTCTGCGAGCAATGTGCCCTGCCCACTGCCACTTAAGTTTGACGATTCTTCGGGCTATGTCCGTAACCTTGGTTCTCCTGCGGATATCCTCATTACTGACGCGATCACGCAAGGAAACTCCGAGCATAGCCCTTTCCATTGCCCTTTGAGTAACTTTAAGCCTTCTGATGAGGTCCATTGTAAGCGACCACGTTTCGGAGCCATATGTCATCACTGGCAACACGCACTGGTCATAGACTTTTGTCTTGAGACACTGTGGTATATTGGACGAGAAGACACCGCACAGATAACTATGACTTCCTGCATTCTAATCACGGAGATAATGAAACGTTTGAAGTATGACATTGTCTCTAACATACACTTCACACATCTACTTTCATGTACGTACCTATATGAAAACATTTTAAATAAGATTTCAAGTCCTTTTCTTATTGTCATTAATACTTTTTAATTTGGTCAGAGAAAAACCTTACCATTATGCACCTACCATGTTATGTTTCTACACCACCCTAAGGTCAACTGGTAGAAAATGCCTAAGGCATTAAGTCCACCTTTGTACAGTGTGCATTACTAGTGCTTAAAGTTTTAATAAATAAAGTAAAAAAAACCATTTCTGCAAAAATCGTAAATAGTCGTTTACGATGTTCTTTGTCGAAGAACATCGTAAACGACTATTTCTACAAGGGAACGATGTGTCTATGGTTTTCTTCTGATCCTTTACTATGAGTTAACGAAAGTGATTTGAGAAAAAACTGCAAGCGCAGTTTAACACAACTCAGTGCAGTTTTATATTTGAGCGCCAGTTAGATGAAAAAATGTCATTTAAGACCTTAATGTTACCTATGTTTACAAATTAATAAATGAATGAATGAATGAATGATGTTTCAATTAATTTTCGTGTAGCACAGTGTATGAAATAAAACGTACTTGTAATATTTATACATATACGACGTGATACGTCGGCCCAGCCCGTTCCATCATCGGACCACCCGACGTACGGTGTTGCGCCACTGGTACATTGGTGGACAACCTACCCATACACACAAAACGTTTCGGGAACACATTCATTGTGCGTACAGCTAAGGAGTGGAATCCCCAGTCGTAGTTTGTCTTTCCTGATCACTACAACCTAGGTGTATATAAATCAAGAGTGAATTGGTTACTTCTAGGCAAGCGTGCTCCATCATCGGCCACATCATTGCTTGCCATCAGGTGAGATAGTGATTAAACGCGATCAAAAAACAAAAAACGTCCATAAATTTAAATAAAAAATCTTTAACTATATTAATAACAGCTTAATTTAAAACCCGTTTCCTACTCTTCAACGTAAGTAATCTGTTGAGAAAACAATCGTCATTGATAAAACAATACTTAAATATTTCGATTAGCAAAGTATTGGCACACACAATGTAAACACTACCTAAAATATTTGTTGTAATCTGTGCTATCCTTCGCCTTTAGGCTCTAAAATATTGACGTTCAGCTTTATCTGATACACAAATATTAGCTACCGATATATATATATATTAGGAAATGCTTAGTGCTTCGTAACTTCACTAAATATTGTAGGTACTTAACTAGGACTTAAGTTCGACAGAGTGAAGCACACGGTAGAAGTGTGTAGATGGCGATCGGTGGCAATGACCTTTCGCGTTAAGCCCTGGCACAGGATATGGTCCGGAGTGAAGAGGAATGGCAGGCAGTCGCCTCTTTCTGCGAAGCAGTAATGCTAGCAAAAATCCCGATTTCCAGCCACCGTAAGCGTAGGTTTGCGGACGGCGAACAATGGGTAGCACGCCATCTGGTAGACCAGAAACAGTCCGGACCGAGCCCAACGTAGTGTTCCATGCGCGCCTCAAGGAGATCAGAGTAAGCAAATCGCAGGGGCCCAGCAGGGTCGACGCCTACTGTGGCCATGGGTTAAGTGAAAATGAACCCCCGGGGCCCAAGAACGTAAGGCAAAGAAGGAACAAATGAGTGGATTTTAGTCAGTAAAAGTCTGACATTGAGTAAAAGTCTGACGGTATCTTACTCCGAACAAGAGCAGGAAAACTAGGAATTAAGTAATTACAAGTTTGTAAGCTTTTAGAAACTTATGTGAGTATGTATGTTTGTTACTACTTCACTCTCGAACGGCTAAACGGATTTGGATGAAACTTGATACACGAGTAGACCATATCCCGAAATAGCGCATAGGATACTTTTTATCACGGGAGTATGTTCTTTTAGGATAATTTTCCACAATCACGCGAGCGAAGCCGCTGGCTGCTGCTAGTAATGAAATATACAAAAATCTCTACAATTACGTCTAGTAACGCGTATTATTTAGACAATTTACTAGACAATGCGTGCGGCTGTACATACAGCCCGTAGCCTTCACCGCTGCCCATCACACCATTATCATCAGCTAACGTTAATGAAGACGCGTGAGAACCATTGTGTGGCACAAGACACGGGTCGCGGGCCTGCCGTGTGGGACACCCTCGCTGGCCGTTCGTGCATGTGAAAATCTAACAATTTCATGGTGCCTGATGAATACCGCAATAAAATCCTGGTTGTTTTATCAAGAAACCATTGGTTGTGAGCAGAGGCGGCTTTAGCCCTTGTAGCCGTGTGTAACAAATAGATATCTCTGGCGCCCTTTATTAGGTATGCAGTCAAAATGGACTCTTACAGCTATATTTTTTAACGAAAATTCGGGTGTAAATATATATAGAGCAGTTGTTGAGAGAAGAAAATATTACACATTTTAATCTTTCAATAAGCGGTCATCATAAGAAGAAAACACTTGAATCCATGAACTGATAGATCTAATAAATGACACAAAGATCAAAGTTACCACCGGTGTGTCAAATTCGGCTTAGCGCTATTTTCTACAGCCTCCCTTGCAGTCGATGCGCACGCGCCGATGACGTTTGGTTGCGCAACTGGTTGCGTACGTGAGAGGAGAGTGAGTAACCACCAGTCACTCACGTAACTGCAGATGACCGGATGTGTTGCTGCGGTATTGTCTTACGGCTAGACACGTGGCTGTTATCAGCTGCACACAATGGGCCATGCAGGACCTGTTTTAGACAGAATAGATTGAGAGTGTTATATTTTTGTAGGTTGGTAGCCCCGAGGTCCTCCTTTCATAACAATGAAACTAGATCTGAGCTGAAATCATCATTGATTCCACCTTATTCGGTAATTTATCTCTGCTTGTCATCAGTGTAAAAACTTGTAGTTAAATCATATTTAAATAACCGGTCAAATGCGAATCGTACTCGCGCACTGAGGGTTCCGTACAAAATTACCTATGTAAATAGTTCAATTTCCAAATCCAGTCTCGAAGATTTTTACGAATCGTAAAAAAAAATGTTTTGAGAAGTAAATAACCAAAAATGTATGGTTTTCAGACTGTTTCCTTTACTTATATTATAAAACCTTGCTTCTTGCCAAACAGGATTCTATGTCAACTGAAAGCATCCTATGTAAGTTAAAATTTCCTTCCGAGTCTCAAAATATGCATCCAGACCGAGCTCGCCATATCTTTAGAGCGCGTTGACTTAAGAGTTTGATTTTTTCACTGATCTGAGAAGTACTAGACTAGAGTGTTTAATATTGATATCAGCTTCATACCTCAATGTGTTTCAGAGAAAAAGGGTCTTGACAGACAGACAGCAAAGTGATCTTACAAGCCGCAAGTTATTGCCGACTTAAGTACGCAAGAAGACAAGAGTTAGATAGACGGACAAAGGTTTTATGTATTTGTCTATTTACAAGTAAATTCTGAGTAACAGGCAGGTCAAGATCCACCCACAAAATAATTTTGAGATTGACGTTTGAGAAAGCTGTCTCGTTTCGAATGTAACTATGGGCGTAATATGTGGGTTACATACTTATTTAGCGTCCCTGCCCCGCCTCAACCAAGTAGTGGGAGGATCTTGGTTTTTTTTTTACATTGGTATTATATGTGCTATTATGCCATGTGCGTGCTAGCACTTGCATAGATCAAACAAATCGCCAATTTAATAATTATATCGTTTTATTTCAAGTTTGTACTCATAGAAGAGTCAGTAACAATATTTACTTAAAACTATGTTAGTAGCTATAAAATTCCAGTCACACAAACAATAATGCTCTTACTTAAATTTTTACTACAAACATAGATTTATTTACATAGATAAGGTTAAGTTTTTTGGCCATGATTACTGTTTTTTTTTTTTAATTCATATTTAAACCAGTGCTTGACTGCGATCCCACCTGATGATAAGCAGTATTATCTGTTGTCTGTCCTACTGGTCGGCACGGTAGCACACGCTTTTTGGTAAAGACTAACAACACAGGCACACATATCAACTCGAAGAAAGGAAATATTAAGCAACTTGACCAAATAACCGACTCATTTGGTCAGCAAGATGAACTCTATTTTTGGAGCGTGGGAATTCACCAAACAACTTTTTTTGGACAGGCTCACGTTTGGCCACTATCACCAGATGGTAAGCGACCTATATAAGCGACGTTGAAGCACAGTAGCCTATTCGCTCTTGACTTAAAGACCACTAGGTTGTAGCTATCAGGAAACACAGACACCGGTAGGGATTTCCACTCCTTAGGTGTACGCACAATGAATGGGTTCCCAAACCGTTTTGTGCGTATAGGTGAGATACTTTTTCCACTCTGGGTGGAGCGAGAGAAAATAAAAATATATATTTTTTATTTGCGTAGCTAACAACTTAACACCAATAATTTAAAATCTTTTATGTAAAACAGTGGTGGTGGCCGAGTGGTAACGGCCCCAACTTACGAGTTGTAGGTCGCGGTATCAAACCCAGCCAGGCGCATTAATTTGTGTAATTTATTTCATCACCACTGCTCTCAAAACAGTGAAGGAAAACATCGTGAGGAAACCGGCATGTCCTAGAACCAAAAATTCAAAGACTTATGACATTCACCAACACGCGCTGGTTTGCGTGGTGGATTACGGCTCATTCCCTCTCCTAGAGAGGAGGCCTGAGTCCCAACAGTGGGAACATGATATGTTATGCTATGTAGAACTGTTTCAATAGCTTTTTTTTAATCGATATAAATTAGTGCTTGACTGCGATCCTACCTGATGGTAAGCAGTGATATTATCGTTGATAATGAGGCGTACTAGTTTATTAAGAGCCTATTCACTCTAGCCTCACCTAAATTATAATTGGACGGGAAAACCGCTAAGAAGCTAAGTCCAATTAAGTTGTTAGCTTACAGAGAACTGATTCACGAGTACGAGTATGTTATAGTATTACGATAGAGCAATTTTCATCGGTCGCGATATAGGTTAGTTGATACATTAGACTAGTGGCACTTAAGTAATTCGATAATGTAACGAGAGAGAGCATCACTCTTTTCCTGACTAGAACCTACCCGTGTTCTTTCAGTCACCTTTAGCTTTCCAAGGTCAACTCTTTAGATGCTTGACTTCTCGCAGTCCAAAGTGATCTGTTAAAATTGTCTGACTAACAACGACTGAACCTGTTCTGTTTCACAGCAACAACAAACAACAGAATGTATTTTTTTTTAACCTTCTATCTTCTATGTATACATATAAAAATGAATAGCTGTTCGTTAGTCTCGCTATAACTCGAGAATAGCTGGACCGATTTGGCTAATTTTGGTCTTGAAATATTTGTGATAGTCCAGGGAAGGTATAAACGGTGAGAAAAAATAGAAATCACGGAATAAAAAAAATCGACTACCACGCCATCTCTAATTAAAATGTAATTTTGAAATGAATTATGCTGTTTCTGATTATGCAAGTAGATGGCGTTATTCGTAATAGTATATTAAGCGGTACGAAGTTCGCCGGGTCAGCTAGTTAAGAAATAAAATGATGAATATTGATTTTTTTCATCATCATCATCATCATTTCAGCCAAAAGACGTCCACTGCTGGACATAGGCCTCCCCCAAGTGCCGCCACAACGAACGGTCCTGTGCGTCTCGCATCCATCGTACTCCTGTAACCGTTACCAGGTCATCGGTCCACCTTGTAGAAGGCCTTCCAACGCTACGTCTTCCGGCACGTGGTCGCCATTCCAGAACCTTTCGGCCCCAACGGCCATCCGTTTTGATCCGTTTTGTCGTGTTTGATTTTTTTACCAAACTTCAATTCGTAGAGAATCTAACTCAAGAACCAATTAAACAAAAAACAAGTCAAGCAACAATAAAACTAATTAAACCGAATCTAAGCCAATAATAAACAAATGAGAAAGTTCCATGAAATTATCAGCGGACAGTAGGTCAGGTCGTAAAACAGGGACAAGCATATGTGCTCCTCCATAAGTGCGAGCAGGACAGCAATATCCACATAATGGCGTTACGTAAGGAGTCAGGTTCGATTCTCGCGCATTTCAATCGTTTCTGCGAGGATAATGCGCGTTGCAAAATGTTTAGCTAAGTTTCGAAAGTTAGAACATAAATGTCATTATGAGACTTAAGTTTATGATGAAGTTAGCGTTAATAGTAGAAGGAGGAATGTCATTCATTACCTAATGTGGAGAAGTTATGACAACACTGTGCCTTTTGGAGAATCCCAAAGACTCACTCGATACTTGGGCAATGTTTCGTTATTGTTTGAATGTACCCTAAAATATGAGCCTCTGTCTCTTTAATTAATATTATCAATATTATCATATTTATAACTGACCACTACAACTCAGGGATATCTATACACTATACACTACATATATCTATACACTGGGAGCAGTGGTGGCCGATTGGTAACGGCCCCGAGAAACATCGTGAGGAAACCGGCATGTACTAGAACCAAAAATTCAAAGACATGTGACATCCACCGATCCGCACTGGGCCCGCGTTTTGGATTATGGCCTATTCCCTCTCCTAGAGAGGAGGCCTGAGTCCCAATAGTAGGAACATAATAAGGCCGACTATGCTATACTACAACTCGCTTTTGTCCGCTGAATCTATCTTGATTTGAATTACTTACTTCTTTAATTTATATATTATATCAATAAATATAACCATACAAACATCCAGAATAACTGTCTGCAGGCCATACTAATATTTGTTCTTTACGGGAGTTGAACCTGCAGCTGGCAGAGCAACAGTCAATCGCTCAGCCACTGCGCCGATCTTATCGTCAAACTTTGTTACTACAGCTTTTATTTCTGCAAACGCTTTTAAAAATAATAAAGAAAAAGAAAAGAATTATTCGTTGATAAATAAAATGGGCCACACAACAAGAATTTTTTTGAAACGAATGTCAGAATTCTCAATGCAGCTACATAGAATGCCTATTTTAACTGGCCTGTTGGTCTAGTGGTTAGTAGCCCTGACTGCTACGCCGGAGGTCGTGGGTTCGATTCCCACCCAGGACAAATGTTTGTGTGATGAGCACAATCATTTGTTCTGTGTCTAAGTGTAATTTATCTATATTAAGTACGTATGTATTTAGAAATATATAAGTATTTTATTTATTTATTTAAACTTCATGCAACACAAAGATACAAAGGCGGACTTAATGCCTTAGGCATTCTCTACCAGTCAACCAAGGGTAGTGAAGAGAAAACATGGTAGGTGCATAAAAAAAAAAGAAAATATGAATAGGAAAACAAGGGATCAAATGTATATATTATATATATTAAAAAAAAAATAAACATACATAAATATTTAATATAATACATAAATATATATTATTTATATAAGGAAAAATGAAAGGATTTTTGAGACTACTTCGCTATTTGTGTAGAAAATAAAGCCGCAACTTCCGCTTAAATGCATATTGACTGGTGGCCGTCCTGATGTCAAGAGGAAGCGCATTCCACAGAAGTATGTTTATCAGTTATCTAGCACAAGCTCTGCTTAGCTTGGGACTAGACGGCGTTGTGTGATAGTTGTGTGATTATTATTATATTATTTAATTTTCATTTCATATCAATTAATTCATTTACCACATTATAAACTTTACCTAATCTGCGAAATAGTTACGAACCCAGCGACATGTTATCGGGTATTATATAACAACCATTACGGCCGACGACCCAGTAACCGAGTGCCTTCCATGCAAGCAACATACATCGGACCACTTGCGACGCATTCTTATAAATAACTCTAGGAATTAATCGCCTATTGGCTGTTGGTTATTTCTTCCTTATGGGTTACGAGGTTCCCAGTAATTCTGCTGATTATTATCCTATGCAATATTTCTTTAGGTTGTTGAGGTATTTTTGTAATGTTCTTACGATTTTTCGGAGCATTGTAAGCTTTTTTAGGTTAAAGCGATTTTTTTATAAGCTTAATTCTTGAGTAATGTCTCTGAAATTAATTTCTTAGTCAGATAAAGTCACTGTACAAATTACATGGTCATGTTACAAGAATCAGCGGCATTTACCTTTTTTTTATACACATTGGAATAAATAGCAAGAGAATCATTAATTTCTAAGATTCGGCAATTGGTGTAGTTTCCAACAGCATAGCATAGCATAGTCGGCCTTATAATGTTCCCACTGTTGGGACTCAGGCCGAATGGGCCGTAATCCACCACGCGGGCCCAGTACGGGTTGGTGGATGTCACATGTCTTCGATTTTTTTTTTACAACAACATCAACCTGAAACCACGCCGTTTGTATGAAATATATCTATTTATTTGTTTATTACGGCTTCTAACGAATATATATTTTTCAATTAAATTTAATTTTAATTCAAAGAAATAAAATGTTATTTCAAATAAAACATTTACAGGCACTTTTGGAACGTCAAGAAAGTCAGAAAAATGATACTAATTGCACATTCCAAAGCGTAGATCTCTATGGAGACGAATGTGCGAGAAACTCCAATTACCTCGGTAACATATTTCTTATCGCTCCTATTAAGTGAGAACAATTTAAATAAAGTAAAAAAAATAAAATAAAAAAAGCCACTGACAACTAAGAGATGACCAAACTCAACTAGCAGCACCCGATCACGGATATGACGCGTATATTAGCACCACTCAGCATAATCATTTTGAATGGAACCGAATGATCCAACACACGCGCCACCATCAGATCAAACTGTAAACCGAACAAAAAATATAATTCACGGTCAGGCTTAAGCTGAATACTTTGGAGGATTGGATTGATATTACTAATATGTCATCCAGAAGTTTAGGTATGATTAAGACCATTGACCATTTTTAATATATATAATACATAATTTCTTTGCGGGTTCAATTCGACCCATTACTTCCTGAGATTAGCGCGATCAAACAAACAACCAAGCTAATCAATTCTTCAGCGTTATAATATTAAAATAAATAATAACAAATATACATTATACAATACTATTTCCCTGTGTGTACATAAATAATAAAATAAATAAAGTTGCCTGTAATATTTCTTGTGGTTCCGCTCGTGTAAGCTTTCGAATGAAGCCATAAAGTAAGTCACAAATAACACCTATTGTAATGGAACGCGTACCTGAACAAACTGATATAGGAACTTCCGTCAGTCATTATAATTATGTCTAATTAATATTATTTATGATTTTATTACACCGACAACCCGAAATCTATCTCCTTTTCGCTCAATCCATCCAGAGGTTGTCTGTTAAATATTGTCTTGTGCGAAAAGACACTTGTTACCCGACGATAACAAATGTCTTTTTCAAGTGTTTTTTTTTTGGTCAAATCTTTTTAGTGGATACAAGAAGGGATATGTTTTTTTTTGTAAACGTTTATCCTTCTAACTTTATGAGCTATACAATAGAGAGTTTATCAAATAATACTTAATAAAATAATTAATATATGAATTTTCAACCTTCCTATTTAATAAACAAAATATTTTGTGATCTCTATTATTACATACACCGATTTAAATAATTCGGCTTTGAAAATTCTAAACGTTTACGAAACACATAATGACCGTAAAGTTAATACTTGCAAAAATAATAGGATTTTGAATATTAATAATATCGCGAAATCTTTTAAATAACGGTGTTCACGGCCTATTACCACAGATTACTATTACGAGATAGATACTGTGTATTTCACGTGTTAATTATTATGAATTCAAAATGTTAGGAACCTTGCGCACTAGACTTAGAAACAATTCGACTATTTTTAGGAAGATAATTGTACGCGAAAATTTAATATTTTGCAAAATTGGGTTTTCTCCCCTAATTAAAATGCATTATTGACTATAACTTTCTAAAAAAATATGATTTGTTATTTATACAACTACTGAATCTATGAGAATAGTTTGTCATGATAGTTTTTAATTACAAAAGGAAAACCCCGTTTCTACAAAAAGCGCAAACTATCGCTTACGATATTCTTCCTGAAAAGGCTGAAATTTTATTCATCGTTTTTTTTAAGGATAAACAGTAATGCAATCGTTGATGGTAAAGCCTTGAAAACACCTAAATTATAATCGGACGGGAAGATTGCTGCAGGCACAATGTTCCACTTTTAATGATCAAATGTGATATAAAAAAAAATAGCGTAATGTGTTGCTAAACGCAAAACATGAGACTGACTACTGACTAAACAGATGTGGATAAACTAAAGAAAATTTGAAATGCATGGAGAACTTTTGACCGTCATTATAAGGGTGTCAATATTACGTAGTTCTGTCAAAAGCGATTATAATTGACATTGCTGTCAACTCGCTTTTGACAGAACTACGTTTGCCAGGTCGCTAAATAATTATAACTTACTAGTTGACTCGGCAAATTTCGTACCGCCTAATAATGTGATAAATAAAAAACCGCTCGACCGATTTTGTGCAAACTTCACATAAACCGTCTACTAAATAGTCTGAACAAAGCCTAAACATTTGGTTTGGATAGGTGAGCCCGCTCTTGAGTTATAAAATTACAACGAAAAGTGGCATTGATTTTTATATATATAGATTATTTATTTATTTATTTGTTACATACTTCATGCACATAAAGGTACAGAGGCGGACTAGTAAGTGCCTAGGCATTTTCTACCAGTCAACCTTTGGGATAATGGATCTTTAGATAAACTATACTTTTTTTTTTACGTTATCCAGTTCCATAATGACACTGAACTGTTTCGGTTAAGTAACACACTGCTGTTCACAGTTCAAAAGACATTAAGAATAAAGAAAGTTTTCGGCCGCCAGCGTCGCGCGTCGTGGTCGACAGACAGCTGTTACTATTACATAATTGTTTTAAAACAATACGCTTATGAGAGCCAAGTTATGTCTGCCATGCCATACATCATCGTCACACTATGTGTGTGGTTGGGCGGTACCGTTAGAGGGCCATACAATGTTAATGTTGGTAATGTTGGTAAATGGATAGTTTTTCTTGCCAACATTAAAACTTCTTTAAAACTAATAAGGGAATAGATACATATTCTTGAAAGATAGATAGTGCTAAGAACTTGTGTACAATACAGTGGGTAATATGAACCACGATTAAGGATCATATAATGGAGCAGTGGTGACCTAATGGTAACGATCCCGACTTGCAAGTCATAGTTTTAAACCCGGGAAGGCCCTATCTCTCTGTACTCTTAAAACAGTGAAGGAAAACATCGTGAGGAAACCGGCATGTCCTAGAACCAAAAATTCGTAAACATGTGATATCCGCCTACTCGCACTAGATCCGTGTATTGGATTATGACCCATGAAAATTAAAACATTATGAAGCTGATTTAAATACTATGCTGTGCTGTGTTGTATTCAGTGTACATTCGCAGTGAGCTATCGCCGTCATAGCAATCTTTCACCTTTACGAATAATTAAAACTTATATGGTCAACAGCCCATAAGCCCATACACCGCAGTGCGCATTCACCTTTACATCTCAACTTTGCCAACGACGGCGGCATCATTGCCAAATACCGACGTTTTCTGACAACGATTGGGAAATATTAATTACCACTATTACGTGGGATTACTGTGGCCTGTTACCGGCCATTATAGCAAGTGGCAAGTGGCATGCCATGGCTGAAGAGCTCGGGCCAGAACGCGACCTTGTCGAGTTATGTAAGGTCAGTAAAAGTAACATCTGAAGTATTGCAAATTGGTTACAGAGTTAATCGTCAATGTTGATAGGCCTGATGTAAGAGCTTTTATTTTCGCATTTGTAGTGAAAATTATTTTTTTGTTAATAATAAAACCATTCTTACAACTATAACTGGTTTGATCCCAAAGCTATAAATTTAAAACTATTATAAACTTATAGGACGCCCAATAATAATAAAATCAGTACTATAGTTTAAAAAAATAGTCTAGATAGTTCTTGGTAACCAGTCCGCCATAAGTCTCTCAAAACCTTAGCCCTATCTTTTTGTTTTCTATAAATCGCAAAAGTTTCCCACCAACTGGAGTTTGTCCTTGGGTGCACTTGCAGAGCCCGTACAGGGATAATCGTCAGCTGGTACCATGTTCCATGAAAACTAAAAAAGAGGTATAAGTGGCCTCTGCGAGTTGGTCTTGAGATACATTCAGAAATCTGTACTAAATTGTACAATAATATTCAAGATGCAATACAATAACATACTCGTATAAGTGATAAATTAATATGGAGAAAACGAAAATGATCCAATTTCAAATACAGTGGACCCCCGGTAGTCCGACAAACATTTAGCAGAGCAGTGTCGAACTATCGAATTTTTCGGATTATAGAGTACTGCCTAAGACCCAAAAAATCTTGCATTAGCGAATATTATCAAAATAAAATTCAATAATAAATTATAGACCATGTCGGATTACAGGGGGTGCCGGATTAGACAGGGGCCGGATTACCGGGGGTCCACTGTATATAGAAGAAACCCGTCAACGCTAAATATTAAATATAATGACACTACTATAGAACAAGTAGTAAATACTGCATTTCTGGGCATACAACTAGATCAAAACTGCGATTGGAAAAAACATGTCGACTATGTTTGTATCAAACTGGACAGATTTATCTATGCACTAAGGAGATTAAGAGCCACAATTTCAACTGAAGCGGCTCTTTGAGCATATCACGGATATGTTTCCTCCGTACTCTCATACGGTCTCTTATTGTGGGGTAACTCGGTGGATATTACTAAAGCGTTTGTTGTACAAAAAAATGTGTGCGTGCAATCTGTGGAGCTGGTTATATGGATGTCTGTACTGCACGGACGTAACTGAAATACGTACACGAACCTTAGGATCCCCGAACTCCCTTACTGATGCCCTGAAAAACCCAAGAGGCCTAATCTGTTTTTGGAGAGAGGTGGACTGATTATAATGAGCCCACCTAAGGTTATGGCCGCCATGGCCCACGTACAATGGTCCACATAGGACTAACTGCGGAAACCATACCTAAATAGATAGATAGATGGATAGCTGTAAACCGCTGTTTAAAAAATACAATATATTACCATTATCATGCATATATGTCAAAGAATTATGTCTATTTGTACGACAAAATCCAGAATATTTTATTAAGCATAGAGATGTAACTAAATGGAATGTTGCCTCTAGAGATATACATAGGTTCTGCTTGCCACTATGCAAGCTTGATTTATAAAAAAGAAATTCCTATAGAAAGGCTATTAAGGTTTACATTAAATTACCAAACGCCTTAAAAGAGCTATCTTTACCTAAGTTCAAAAAAAAGCTGATTCAATGGCTAACGTAAAAATGTTTTTACAGCGTCAATGAATATATGTCATATAACGAACGCAAAGAAGGAAATTAATGTCAATTTTGGTTCTATTTACATTTTTATTTTATTTTTAAACTGAAATTTAATCTTTTAGTTTTTTTTTTTTTGAAATATCATTAATATTCATGTGAAGTTCAACAAATACTTTCATTTTATTTTTAAGTTGACTTTTACTATTATTATAATTTTGACATTTTATAGTGATAGTAGATATTGGTGACTTTGATTTTTATTATTTTGACATTTTATCAATATTCATGGACCATTTAATTATTGGTCACTATGCTATTTAATTATTTGGTACCAGGTATTGGTAACCTCTGATGTCGCATTATTATGACATTTTTAATCAATGATTTGTGAAATTAAATATTTATAATTAATTTTTTTAACCAGACATTTTGTACGGTCTATTATAGTGATAACTGAAGTATGAATATGACATTTTTAATAAATATAATGAACACTGTATTAATATTTGCACATCACAAGTTATGGTAGAATGTAAATGGGTCTTATTTAGATTAAGATCATACTACTTTGTATACCTACATTCTGACAAATAAACAAATTATCATTATTATAAAGGTGATCGAAGTAGCTTCCAGTTTAACTAAAGACAGTTACTTAATTAAGTATACTGGCTCCATCACCACCTGGACTTGCCGATAAAGTGAAACTGCACGAGGTCGATAGTACAGGGTCAGAGTTTTTTTTTTTTTTAACGGGAAATAGTGTCAGACTTTTACTGACTAAAAACCTACTCCTGTTCCTTTGTTGCCTTCGTCCCAGGGCCCCGGGTTTCGCTTTCACACTACCCGTGGCGCCAGTAGGCTTCGACCCTGCTGGGCCACTACGATTTGCTGACATCTCCTTGAGGCGCGCGTGGAACAGTACGCGCCGTCGACGACTTGGGCTCGGTCCGGACGGTTACCGGACGGTCGGACGGCGAGCCACCCATTGCTCGCTGTCCGTTTCCTCCTCGCTCCGGACCATGGCCTGAACAAAGGCCCGGCGCGAGAGATCGCCGCCACCGATTGCCCCCACGAGGACACAGCGTTGCTTTGCCCAAGCGGGGCACACCTCCACCGTGTGCTCTACCGTGTCCTCCGGGCGGTCCACACAGTGGCGACACCCGGGCGTCGTTTCCGCACGAATCCGGTGCAGGAACCTCCCGAACTTACCGTGTCCGGTGAGAACCTGCGTCATGCGGAAGGTGAGGACGCCGTGAGGTCTTTCCAACCACGCCTCAAAGAGGGGACTTACCGGGTCAGGGTCAGTACATACCGTACAAAGCGATTATTTAGATTTGATCAGAATCAGAATAATTAATTTGTAAAAATTGCTCAGATTACAAAAAAGTGTGAGGTGTTAAAAATCGGTAGATCCTCTACGTTTTCCCAGAGGCGTACAAATATATAAATTAACATTGTCAGCTTTCATTTAACTTTGAGATTATGTGAACTTTAACTTTTTTTGTAGTTTTTTAGTTTCAGTAAATTTAAGAGATTAAATTTGATGAATTTAATGATAAATAAATCAATAAATAAATATGTGTTATGCCCGCCAATCATATTTTCAAGATACCACTTGACACTGAACTGCAAAATGCAAAAAGAATTTCGCGTTAAGTTGAATGGAATATCAATAATGCTACAAACATTTAACGTCCAACTGAGGTAATCAGGGTGCCCAGAACACAATCAGATCAGTGTTGCCTTGTACAATTAATTGATTGTAAGGTCATTTACTTCGAATAAGACCTTCCCTTTTAATGCCAAAGTTTAAAACTAAAATAGAAATGACTTTATGGATTCTTATTTTGTTAACTGTTTATGGAAAAAATTTACTGAAGTAAACTGAAGAACATTTATTTTTAATATCACTCTTGTATTTCTAAAAGGGTTCAGCCAAGGTTCGCCTGTGTTACTTCCACGTCACCAATTATGTTGAGTCATAGGCAATATTAGCGTAGATTAATGTAAGTTAAAGTTTTATTACACGCTTATAAGTTTGCTGTCACAGAATCTAATTGTGTATTAAACTCGCCTGTGTCAAATTTTATATTATTTTAAAAGTTTTATATCCAAAAAGAACAAGTATAAGGAAAGTAGGCTCACAAGCGCAGGTTACTAACTATCGGAGTAAGCTGTTGACCCCGCGGTTGAACTCGGCGATTGAGCCCGGCTGCCTGCTCTGCCTCACCACCCACAACTCCACCAGCATTTACTTCCGTTTGGATTTACTTCCGCTAAACGTAACAGCCGGTTTCCAAGTGAGTTTATCATTTATCTCTCATTCACACTCATACCCCCGATTTCTGATTAAGCATTTGAAGTTAGGTAGGTACTGTAGAGCGGGTTTCTGAATTGTGAGCCTAATTAATTGCCAATACGATACGATTTTGATACGTTTTCAAGCTAAATTAGAATTTGAAAAATATTAAAATCAAAATCAAAAATCAAAAAGCATTTTATTTTAAATACTAAAAAAATACTACTATATAATTTACAGGCACTTTTGAATTGTCAAGAAGTCAGTCAGTCAGAAAAAATAAATAAATGATACTAATTACACATTCCAAAGCGTAGATCTCTATGAAGAAGAATGTGCAAGAAACTCCATGAACACTCTTTTTATTCAACTTCAGTTCTCTCATTTTGCACGGACATGGCGCATATTTTCTTTAATTAGTAAGCAAGTCTTAAGATTTCCTGCAAATAAAAGTTTTTCTTTCTTTTCTTTCGTTCTTGCTTAAATCACCGCGGGCCCTAACAGAATACCAGCGCTGCGTTATTTATCGTTTTAAATATCGCAGCATATGCTGAGTTAGGCGCCTTTTTGGCCTCGCACAGATTTTAAATTATTTTTTTTCCATACTTAAAATTCTACTGTATATGTGACGAACGAATAAACGTTTTTTCTTTCTTTCTTTTTTCTTTAAATCAGAATCAGGAGTTGCCCTGAAAACCTGTTAAAATTTGGCATTTAACTAGGGTTTGAGACATTAAGAATGTCTCGACTCCAACTCTGTATGTGCCTTTGAGCACGTGCTCTCACACAAGTTTAACGTTTTATAAAGTATTTGTAGAGTTATTTGCGGATTTATCTCCAATTTCATAGAAAACAACCTAGCTTCTGAAATTACATAAAAGCCCATAGAAGTTTATATGTGTTTTAGTTAATTAAATAGTAAGTTATGTTAATATATTTATTGTATCACATTTACAATGTCTAATTTTATCTGCGAGTTGGACACATAAATCATTTTGTACTTTTTAGCATAATATATGTGATATTTACCTGTAATAAATTATGACACTAGACTATAGATTTGAGTGAAGTTTTGTAATAATTTTGATTGTTAACAATTATTGGTGAGCCTAATAAATAAATAAATTAACTATTTTGAACGTATTAAACTCTGATTTAGTGCCACAGTTTAACAGGTTATCAAAATAAAGTAAAGTTTGACCAATACTTAATTCAGAAACCTGTAAGAGTTCAATCAGAACCATTTCAGATGTTAGAACATTTGATCAAAAATCTCCAATTCTTGACAACAAGCACACTTGCCCTCTTGCGTAATGTTCCTATGCAGTGAAAGCGACAAGGATGGGGTCTTTGCCCCTAGTTCCCTTTCACGCCATATTAACGCTTGTAATCATGCACTTAGGGGTCATTATGGCGGAACGCCAATGTGTATGCTTCCCATTACCGCTGATTTAGTGATACAATTTGTTCTCGGCTTTCTTTTCGATGTTTCCTACTGGTTTTGTGGACGAGGATTTGTTTGATTAAAAGAAATTATTTCAGTATTTATTTATTTATTAAAACTTCATGCAACACAAAGGTACAAAGGAGGACTTAATGCCTTAGGCATTCTGTACCAGTCAACCAAGGGTAGTGGAGAGAAAACATGGTAGGTGCGTAAAAAAAACAAAAGATTAATAAGAAAACAAAGGATCAAATGTACGAGTCTATATATAAAATAAACATACATAAATATTTAATATAATATAAACCTACATATATATAAATATATATTATTTATATAAGGAAAAATTGAAGTATGCTGGTATATTTACAAGATCCCTAATTTAATAAATAGTTGGCCCTGTGGTAATGCCTCCGACTTACGAGTTGTAGGGCACAAGTTCAAACACAGCCTGGCATTACTTTATGGAACTTACTTATGTAATGCGCCTGTGTTCATCGCCACTGCTCTCAAAAGGGTAAAAGGAAAGGTCGTAAACAAACCGGCATTTCCTAGAACCAAAAATTCGAAGGCATGTGACTTTTACCAATCTGCACTGCCCATTCCCTCTTTAAGACAAACAAGCGAGAGGAAACATCATAAGGACGATTATACTATCATCTATTAACACTTTAGTACACGGTCCATCTCTAATTCTGTCCTTTGTATTTCAAAACACGCAGCCAAAGTAAATTTTGCACAGCCTCTAACGACACTGTGGAACTAGCGAAGTTTTGAGCCAAAATATAGTACTGTTTGGTCAAAAACATCGTCTTCATTCAGTCACATAATCATTGTTATCAAATACAACAGTTGCATTGAACCGAGTCAGTTGAGCAGATACTCATTGCGAGATACAGCTGTTACATAACAACAGACGGATCTACGTTTACAACTGGTGCATTACGGCAGCATCGACAATGAATCCAGATCAATTGATTTGTCTTGCGTTTCACAGAAATAGGCTCATTTTCTTTGGAAGTCACGTAGAGTATAGTATAATCAAATAGCATAGTCGGCCTTATACTGTTCCCACTGCTTGGACTCAGACCTCCTCTCTAGGAGAGGGAATGGGCCGTAATCTACCACGCGGACCCAGTGCGGGTTGCTGGATGTCACATGTTTTCGAATTTTTGGTTCTAGGACATGCCGGTTTCCTCACGATGTTTTCCTTCACCGCTTTGAGAGCGGTGGTGATGAAATAAAGTGAGAGCAGTGGTGGCCGAGTGGTAATGGCCCCGACTTACGAGTTGTAGGTTGCGGGTTCAAACCCAGCCATGCTCATTACTTTGTGTAATAATCAAATACTAATAGAATTTAAACCCATTATACAAACACTTTGTCATGTTAACTTTGCAGAAATATGCTCCTAGGTAAACAAATCAATACTCTACTAAGTTTTTTTCAATGTTTGACTTGTTTTAAATATTTTTAAATATATTTAGTTAATGTAATGGCCTTAACTAATTATACAGCTACCACAGCATTTACGTGCTTAGCGTTAATTTTTAAATAACCTTTGAATGAAAATTAGCAATTTGTTTTGTCTATTTTCTAATCAACTTGAGTTTTTTTTTCATTTGGCCGACACTAGGAATCTCTCCTGAATCGTGGGTGCATATGTTTCTAAACTCACTTACACAAGACATCCAGACCCGGAACAATTAACAGCTAATCAGTCAACCACTACGCTAACAGTCCAGACTTAAAAAAAAAAGAGTATACATACTCCCTTCGCGACAGCCCTTTTCTGGATGTCTTCAAGAGGAAACTTAAAGAGCACTTCCTTTCATTATTGACATAATGTTAATATATATTAGTATGTATTTATATTATAATTATATATTAGACTTATGTATAATATAAGTATATTTTAGATTTATTGTAAGGATTATATTGTTTAATGATAAATGATAAGTGATATTTATTTTGTAAGTAGGTTTAAAAAAACACTTTTACACGTCAATTTTTTTTTGTCATTTTAAACTAGATGAGGCCGGTGTTTCCTAGCTGACTACCCTGAGAAGAAACACCGAAACAAACTCAGGGGTCAAAGTCTGTTTTAAAGTCCATACAGTTAATATGTAATGGTCAAATCACATGAAAACAGTGCAGATTTGTCTGAGATGGTCTTTTGAAGAAAGAACCATACAAATTTGAGTGGACCTGTCCAGTCAGTGCAAGCATTTGTCAGTATTCGCAAAGCTCAACCCAGGACTACTAAGGAGCTCAACGACTTGACGAACAATACCAAGGAAAGGACATTTGGGTAGGCCGCAGAATATACTCAAATTGCCAGACATACATTGTGCACTGGTTCCTACCCTCGAATGTGTTCTCACTCTGTAACTCAAAGGTTTGCTGGGAGAAAACTCATTGTTGAGTTAAGCTCGCCTTTGCACATAAACTGTATTAAAAATGGAGTATTGAGAATTACATAATTTTAGCCCTAGGTTCCGGTGAATTGCCCATCAGCCCGACTTAGCAAGTATGCGTACGTTCAAACATATACATACATACTACATCACTATCACTACTCAATTTCACAACTTTTGTTAATGAGAAAATAATGAATGTCTACGAGCTTTGGGATCTTGACTAATAGGTCTCCTCATATACCGTCATGTTTCCGTGAGGCGCTGGATAACACTTTTAGTAATCATCTAGAGCCTCCAGCTCCTACTCCTCCAGGCAGTAAAATGTTCCATCCTAATTATAAGTTCATAACACATTTAAAATGCATAAAAACTTTACATAGAATAAAACAAAGTCACTTTCCGCGTCTGTCTGCTTATCCGCCAAATCCACTACTATTAATGAAAACCACACCAAAATCCGTCATTTATATGAAAAAGCTTTACGTATTTAATTTGCACCCGTGTGAAGATAGGACTGGTCATCATCATCATTTCAGCCTAAAGACGTCCACTGCTGGACATAGGCCTCCCCCAAGTGCCGTCGCCACAACGAACGGCCCTTTACATCTCGCAACCATCAGATTCCCGCAACCCTCACCATGTCTTCAGTCAACCTTGGTAGGCCTTCCAACGCTGCATCTTTCGATGCGTTCACTAGTTCCTAACAAAAACTTATCTTCAAATATGGACACAAAAAATCAGACGACTTGAGAACCTCCTCTTTTTTAGGAAGTCGGTTAAAAAGATTTAAAAACCTCATTTTTTGTGTCCTACATCGGGTCGTTGTTCCATACAAATATTTATTGTACTCCTACTTATAACGTAACCCACATTCCATTTCTACTGCATTAGTTTTTGTTTTATTTACTGATAAGATGATAATAATTACGAAGAATCCGGTGTCTAATGATATGAAGTCCCCTGGCTGGTATGTTAAGTGAATAGTTTGTCTTTATGACTGTTTATAGGTACCACAAAAATATTTTTAGGTACCTTTTAAGTACCTATCTTTTGGTAACGGGTCCTTGGGGCTCATCAAGATTTAGGAATGTTGTCATGTGTCTTGTAAGTTTTAGATCAATGAAAAGGCTCGTTTGAATTTTGATATTTATAGTTAATAAAAATAATAAGTATTAACAAATACCTTACGACCACGACAAACGCCTCTCGGTTTGAGAGTTCGAATATTATTATTATTATTTTAAAGAGTTAGCTATACCATACCATTTATAGACTATCAATCTACCTATGAGTACCTTTGATCAAAAGGGCAGTATCAATGGCATTAGCTTGACTTTCCACTTCATCTTCATCAACGTCTTCTGCCTCTAATAGTTAACAGTCAATTTCTTTTTTCGAAGTTGTAAAATCATCTAATAAGATCTCTGGCTCTGGGTGGACCGAGAGAGAGTGTCAGACTTTTACTGTGTACAACCACCCGGTTCCAGGGCCACGGACATTTCACGTCATCCTTCCAGATCAGGCATCAGTCTTCAAACCACCCTGTAGGCTTGATTTCCTTTTAAGCTGACATCGGTCGCTGATATCGGTCGAGCTTACCGTCGGTCGCGTATGACAAAAAAAGAAGTAATAAATCTGCCGCAGACGTCAGCGTTGCCGTGTGATAGACCATAGAATATTGTGTGACCTTAGTCCCTTACATAGTAACTTCAAAAAACTTGACCATCATCACCAACACTCACGCACAAGCTCGCCTTCCTCCACATTTCCTTACGATTCGATCAAATTATTTGACGCGTCGATGCGTGCCGTATGTTCTTCACCTTGTTCGATAAAAGGTTAGGGCTACGGCCGATTACAGCAGTTGTGCGGTTCAGTAATTAAACTGGTTACTTTATTATGTACTTAAGTATGTAATAGTATTGAATACAGTAGTAAATGTGGACTGTAATCGCTTTGTAATGTTTTTACGCATATGCGAGTTTGCGGACGACGAGTAATGGGTATAATAGCTCGCCGTAGAGGCGCGCCAGGGCCGATGCCAAGGATACGGGAAATTTCTGAAAAGGGAACTCGTGGTCCTAGAACGCAAAGGGCAACTGAAAGACATAGGTGTGGGTTTAGTCATTGAAAGTTTGACATGCCCTCTCGCTCCACACTCCAGAAAACATTGGACGATTTCCCAGCTCAAAAAAAGGCCGAAAATCAGAAACAATTGTTTTGATTGCACTAAAGGCAAGCCAGTCCTATTCAAGAATATTTCTTAACGCTAATTAATTTACCCACTGAAACAGAAATCAAAACACTTCCATAGTTCTATTTTTACTCCATCAAATATCATCCTGGCTACGTATCTTTCAGGAAATAGAAAACATAACATGCATGCGTTCATACAAGTCCTTAGCATTTGCCAAGTATCTTTAGAGTTTTTTTACTATTTTGTTTCACAATAAAGTTTATTCTATTCTATTATTTGCCTTTATTAATAAATAAACTATTGCGTCTGTCATTATATCAACGTGAGGTTATAATATTAGTTTGCGAAGTGTTATGCAATAATAACATTGTGAAAGTTCCTCCTATTAACATTAATTGCAATTATTTTGGCAAGTCGTTAATGATCCGACGTCATGGCCAAATGGCCTAGTTTGGGAATTTGCATCAGATGCTTTGAAATAAACATGAATGTTATTAAAAATTTGATTTGAGCCGGCTCTATTGTTAACATACTCGTATAATGTTACCATTGTTAAATAATAGTTTTATCAGGGTTCCGTACTTGGCTGCCTACAAGACCCTATTACTAAGCTTCCGCTGTCCATCTGTCCATCTGTCCGTCTGTCAGCGGGCTGTTTCTCATAAACCGTGTACTACCATTGCCGCTACAAAAACAAACAACAAAGTTATATTAAGATTAAAAATTAAAGAGGGCACACGAGAAACATTATTTTGTCGGCGTTTTTCGCTTGATTTTAATATTGTTTAGAAAGAAGCCGTCTGCGAGTCCGGCTCGCATTTGGCCAGTTTTTACTTTTTATTTATGGTTTAGTTCCACGTACAACCTAAATTTACAATCTGAAAAGAAAAACTATTTTTTAAACTATGTCAATATTCAATATCATATCGCACATTAGCCCACCATAATTAAAACCAGCCTGCCTATAAGCTAGTGCGATATCTCAAGCCGCGCTCGCCGGGACGGCAGGCCAGAGAAAGTGCGTCCCAGAAGTGTTGTGGAAATGTGGACGTGTTGCGCAAGCGTGGTTATGACAATGTCGGCGCAAGCCACGAGCGGTCAAGTTCATTCCGGTTACGTTTGAGTGGAGAATTTGTGCCAGTTTTGTATAAACAGCACCGAGTATCTCTGCAAAGGATTTCAGCAAGCTGTACTTAGGGATTCTCATTATTTCGCCATTTTTTTTTCATTTTTTTTTTTTTGTTTTTTGAATGCATTCCATCAGCATATTTGATGATATATTGATGTTTGATCGAACATAATATCATGCTGATTGTTTGATAATGTTTTTTTTATCTATAAATTGATTTATGCAGAGCACGTAAATATTTGTGATTTCTTAGATTTCGCAAGACATTATTGTGTATAGAGCCAAATAAAACCTTTATCAGGCTTCCTTATTATTTATCAATTGTTTGCAATACTTACAATATGCACCAAACACTTGCAGTATGCAGTATATACTTATAAAATAAAATAAACTTATTCCACCACCCTAAACTATGAGAAGGCATTAAAAAAATCTCTTAGTGAAACTTATCTCTAAATCAATTGTATAATTCCCTCTTACTTAATTATACTTATTACGTTTATCACCTACACGCTTCAGAATTTCACCTTTTCTCTTACTTCTCCCTCCTTAGTCCCCCGTTTTAAACTCTGACCCTAGCCCACCTTGACCCCACTCGCTACCGCTCGTCGCTCGCGCCGCACACGTGACCGCTGCGTCCCGCTACCGGCGCGCGCGCAACTTAGGCGCAGTGAAACTTATTAGCACCTGTTATGCGCTGTTATTATTATTATTATTATTCACTTTTACTCGAAGAGGCTCGCTTAATATTAATAGTATAGGTTACGCAATTTAATGGATGTGCGCTACTTGGTTTGTGCAAAATTATTATGTGTAAGATGTGTGTTTATTTTTGCTAATAGTAGTAGGTAAGGCATGTCTGTGACCCAGGGCCGTCGGGTTATTAAAAAGCCCCATGAACCTGGAATGTAAAGGGTAACTGAAGAAACACGGTTGGGTTTCAGTCAGTAAAAGTTTGGCACTGCCTCTCACTCAATTCAGAGCGAAAAAAGGTATTTGTTATTTCCTTCCCCCCAAAAAAAGGCATATAATTTGTGACTACAACAGGCGAACATACATATAATACTCATTTATATTATACCTACAGCTTCGTTTCGACAGCTATCCTCCATTTCTTTAGGTAGTTAACTAAACGTAAACTATCTTGATATGTCTTTTATTTAAAAGAAAAAAAATCGTATAACAGACATACAAAGATTATTTAAAATTAGGTAATTACCAAACATCGGTATAGGTAAATAACAAATTGTAAACATTTTTAAATAAAATTGTTAGACAACTTTTAGATAAAAGACATGTCAAGATTGTTTACATTTAGTTAATTACCTAAACAGTTGGAGTATAGGTTATGTTATGTTCAAGTCTCATTGCCAATACGAATGGAAACATCGCCATCAACCGTGCACGAATATAGATTGGGTTGCCACTGAAGAATTCAAAACGGATGCCGCAGTAAATCGTAGGTGTTGTGATAGTGGAGATACAATGAAAGGCTTCTGGTTAGATTTAAACTACTATTATTTTGTATTAAGCACTTTCAAATACATTTTGTATAAAAACTACGTCTCGACTTTTGTACGACGACTCCCTATCTATTGTTTAATCACCAATCCAACGTAAACTTTTTATCACATAAACCTTACAAGTATAACATGCCAGTTCGCAATATTAGTAATATTAGTGTGGCCTCTATGAAAAGTTGAAGGGGAATCGTTTGTCTTGGTATGGTCATGTAAAGAGGAGAGATGAAACACATGTTACTAAAAGAGTTATGAGTATACATGTGGATGGGTGAAGAGGGAGAGGGAGGCCAAAGAAAAGATGGATGGATTGTGTGAAGAGTGATATGAAAGAAAAGGAAGTTAGTGATGGTATGACGGTTGACAGGATAGAATGGAAGAAAAAAACGTGTTGCGCCGACCCCAAATAAGATGGGACAAGGGCAGGAAGATGAGTGTGGCCTCTATGGACGCCACAGTACTGTTCAAAAACCGTAGTATCGCATCAGTCCTCCAAGAGGTTTTTTAATAAAATGGTGACCAAATCTTTATAACAAAATGAAATCGTTTCTTTGAGAACGTTAACGTAAACAGAAGCTTTCACATTTGTGTCTCCAAGAATATTAGATGGCTTCTCTCTTTTATCACCTAGAAGATAAATAAATGTGCTTGAATAAATGTGTCATAGTTGCTTTATGAGATAAAAATAATATACTTGAATGATATTTTTTTGCAAATAAGTTCTAAAAAAACATTACACGTAAATTTTTTCGTCAGTTCAAAATAGATGAGGCCGATGTTTCCTAGCTGACCACCCTGTGAAGAAACACCGAAACAAACTCAGATGTCAAAGTCTCTTTTAAAGTCGATACAGCAAATATGTAATGATCAAATCATATGAGAACCATGCAGATTAGCGTCTGAGATGGTGATTAAAAAAAATCATAAATCAAAATAGAAAAAAACATGATAAACAAGTTTTATAGACAGCTTTTTGCAAAAAAAAAAAACTTGGAATATAAATGATTTATGTATGAATATCACACAGACGATGGACTACAAGGACCATAAATTCGTGTAACGTAATGATTTCGATCTAGGTGAACGACTTTTATTAAACAAAAAAAAAACTACACAAACCACTAAAGGAAATAAATAACTCCTAGATAAAATATGGCTTCAAAAATTCCTCCGAATCGTTGTCGACTGGAAGTGTGTCCGAAAGTCTGCGGCTTTGCCAAGTTGTATGGTAATCCTTAATCTCTGACCGAGGTAAAACCAGCCCTTGGGTCACGCGAAGTATCAATTAGGCGTTTGGATGATTTTGATCATGGCGATCAAAATGTTGGCCTCACACAGGTGGAAGTCGTACCAACATCAACAATTAAATCAAAACTGTTTCAGAAACATTTAAGGAGTGAGTACATGACCAACAGTAGTTACAACCGCGTACTACCATTCAAATGACATGCGACATTGTCCGAAATTCAAAAGAGCTGTCTATGACGCGACACGTCGTCACGTTGCGTCATGTCATCAGCTAATCGGCGCGCGCGCAACTTGACCGTTACTACGGCGCATCAGCTCGCATGTCGCCGCGGCGCCGGTGTTGTCACACCTCCACTTGCTCTGATTAGAAACCTCTTAATTAGCATACGTCACATCTGCAATAACTCTGCTGAAGTCCGGTTCGGAACTGAACAACGAACGGAAAGATGTTACATAGTGTTACACTTGTACTTCCTGCATTTTATTTTTATGGTTCCAGTTTTTGTCTTAATGGCCCAGATGAGTAAGATATAATATTGACATTAGCATAAGCTTAAGCAGCCTTTCAATGTTGCTACTGCTGGGATTCAGGCCTCCTCTCTATTAGAGTGAATGGGCCGTAATCCACCACGCGGGTCCAGTGCGGGTTGGTGAATATCACATGTCTTCGAATTTTTGGTTCTAGGACATGCGGGTTTCCTCACGATATTTTCCTTCACCGTTTTAAAAGCATTGGTTATGAAGTAAATTACACAAAGTAATGTGCCTGGCTGGGTTTGAACCCGCAACCTATAACTCGTAAGTCGGGCCCGTTACCGGCCACCACTGCTCCTCTATTGACATTAGATAATATACAATTGAAAACTTTGTGAGTGCAAAAAAAAAACTAGTTTTTCGCACGGTTTCGTTCGTGCCTTGCGCCTGCCACAGTAAACGGGCGTTTTTAGGATTAGACGTCTGCATGCTCCTATCTCACCAAGCAATAGCATATCTTTCTTTCTATGAAATATTTGTTTAAATAGGACCAGTATTTCCAAAGGTTACCTATTTCATACACACGTACACCTAAGCACATGTATTATAAACAAAATGTCGATAAATTAAACATTGATCATCAAATTCTTTGTTTAAAATATTGTGTACAGAATTTGAATTTAGAATCCCAACCCGAGATACATCCATAAACAAACATTCTTACGTTATTATGACGTTATTACACTTCTTTCTCTCTGATCTTTAAGAAACGCAGACATCTTGTGAAACCAATCCAATAAAGATCTCTAAAAATATTTTATTTCGCGTGAACTTTGGGCCTTTACAATGTAATCATAAATTAAAAATAAAATATATTTATTCATATAAACCTTACACATTTAATCGAGACTCTGAATGACGAATAATTTTTCCAAAAAGTTAAGGTTTTTATTATATTTTGGAACAAGTTTTAAGTAATATTCGAGTGAGTGACGCGATCATCGAAGGCCAACTGCGTTATCTCTCTTTTTTCGCATTGAGCTGTTTATCAAACATTGCGTTGAATAAAACCACTAGTTTTTAAACCATATTCTTGTTGACGATAGACAGATCGGGAAGGACCCTCTCAAACTAAAGATATGATTAACCAGCTTTATAAAGAAGTCTGATTAATCGTAAGATTACCAAACCCAACACTAAGATGCAGGTGTACACCAACTCTCAAGCATTACACTTTAACCAAATCGATTAAGCACAATGTCATTAAGGTTAGTCCTAAATATCCCGCACTTACATTCAAGCTGCAGTGCACTGTGAGGAAACGTAATGCGAGCCATCATTTCAACAGATCGCAGAGGTCAGCCCCGGGGCCCGGCGCATAGCGTAGCATAGCAAATAGCCACCAATTGCAACCGCAGCCTATTGCGACCAGTTGGGACATGGTTACTGATAGCACGTGAGATGCAAAGTGGAATGTCGCGGTTTCAAAGTATGCGGTTCGACGGGAAATGGGGAAATGTCTTGTGGGGTTAGAGGTTTAGCAGAGTAACGGATCTTGTCATTAAGGAGAAGGTGCAATGAGTGAATGGAACTGGAAACCTGGATAAAGTAGGTGGTCAAGCGGAGAAGAGGTTCCTCTTACGAGTATTGCCAAACAGATCTGGTTATCAGGCATTCGCGGAGGTTTTATTGCTGATACTTAGACTACTGCTGTGTGAAGTGTGTGTATTGTTGTTATACGTTGTATGTGCATTGTTTTTATATCTTATTATGCATTGTTTCTATATTATTTCTGTAAGAAAATATTTGATGTTTTTGATCCGTGCTGGTCAAAATAAATTATTATTATTATCCTTTTATTTAATTTTATTATATACATTTATTTTACAACAGTATATAAAAATGTTTAAAAATGTAAAAAATAATATTGTATGGTTAATAAATGCGTTACGTACGGTAAGCGCGAAACTCGAAAAAGACTGGTCCGATCTGGGTGAACATTTTACACTAAAAAAAATAATTTCCCTTTATAAAAAATAAATAAAACAGTATACTTACACAATTACATTTTACTTTATTACATTCTATCAAATCAATTACAACAGTTTTTCACATAATGACGTCTGTCTGGTCAGCTGAAAGTTTAGAATTATAATACATTCACATTATGGTAGAGAAAACCTGACAATTACCAACATTTGTGACACACGTTTGAAACTGGGCCGGATCACCAGTTTAAATAAAGATTAACTTGAAACTACTATTTATTTATCAAGACGTTTCATTTTAAATGTCCAATAAATAACAATTGTCACAATACGCACGAAGATAACCTTGGATAAACAAACCTAATAGCAACTATAAATCAACGCCCACATTTTTATAAATCACGGTATCAAACACTTTACTTATACCCATTGCTTAATTCTAAATACATACCAATCTGAAATAAATAGGACATTAAACACCTCGTGCCTCGAAAAGCACGCAAGCTGTTGGTCACGGTTGTCATTCGTAAATATTCGTAGATATATGTCATCTTAGACATTCGTTACAGATAGTCAGACGCCAAAAAGTTTGACTATCAGTCGATCCAAAAAGTAAGTGTCGTGTTGCCCTGTGGTTGTGGAGATCTCACAGGCATTCGCTCCATGTAAACACAGGTATTCAACCACATCCGGTTAGATCCTAAGCTGGTTGCGAAAAGTTTAGGGAGATGCTTAATTCTAAATACCTTTGATAAGTCAGATATAGTTACGCAAACGTCAAAATGTTTCATTAGCATTTCCCCGCAGTTTTCTCTCGTGACTTTTTAAAAAATGAACGCGTGTTTTTTCGAGAAAATAGTAGCTAATCAATTATGTATTGTGCGCGTGCTCCTAAACATGTAAACTCACATATATAAACGAATCCGGAACGGTAGGCGTAGTCGTTGAGCGATAGGTTTCTGCCCCCCTAGCCAAGTTACAATCGTTTCGTTCGCGCCGAACGGCCCGAGTAGGCCACGCCTCCGATTCCTTTGCTCAGTCACTTGGTCAGAACAAAGGAATCGGAGACGTGGCCTACTCGAAGCGTGGCCTACTCAAGGCATTCGGCGCTAACGATACGATTGTAACTTGGCTAGGGGGGCTGCACTGCTTGTCGCAGGCTCGATTCCCGCACGGAACAAATATTTGTATGACCTACAGATAAGTCTTTCCTGGTCTGGGTGTCTTGTGCACGTAGGCACTCAAGATACAGGAGTAATCCCTAGTGTGGGCAATATTTTTTTTTTAATGTAATTCTTCTTACAAAGTAATAAAATCTCTTTAAATATTTTAGATTGTTTGTGATCTGGCTGATCATACGACACAAGGTTGCCTGGTTATTGTAGTTATCTACCATTATTAATGTATTATAGGTTAATCTCGAAGCGAGTGGTCCTTGCAACCTTGCGTATGCGCAGCTCAGTGACCTGAATAGGATTGTGTTTGTAACTACATGTAATGATGATGATTTAGCGATCATTAGAACATCTCTTGAGAAACAGTGTTGTCACGGCACTATTTTGTTATTTTTATCTGTTGACAGGCTCGCGCTTGACCACTATCCCACCTAGACGCTTGCCTAGTAGTAGCCTATTTACTAATTACTTAAAGACCCCTAGGTTGTAGCTATTAGGAAACACAAACTCCGGCAGGGAATTCCACTCCTTAGCTGTATGTGTTCCCAAAACACTTTATGCGTATAGGTGGGATGTCTACCTTGTAGGAACCAGTATTTTAATTCAATTTTTAAGTTTTTATTTAGTAAAATAATAAGATGAATTTACAAAGGCACTATGCTCACTGCTCGAGAGCATTGCAACCTGTGCGACAATGAAAAAAAATTGCCATAAAATTAATATTTCAGGCTAGTGTTAATGAAAATCTAATCGAATTAATTAGAAGGTTAACTAATTGATTAAATAATTTTAGACCATGATGGTCTTTTGGTGAATGGTTACAGCATTTAACTTGCTTAGAATTTGAAATGTATCTTCACTTCACCCCATGGGTTTTCCGAAAGGGAACCCCAGGGTCCTGGGAAGCAAGGCAAAGAAGGAACACAAGGGTGGTTTTTAGTCAGTAAATGTCTGACATGTCCTCCTTCTTCGCCCTAGGGCGAGAGAAGTCATTGGATGATTTCCCATCTTAAAAAAATCTTCGCTTCACTCTTTCCATTTATTTACTACTTTACTTTTTCTTTATTTTGCATAAACGCATTGAACCGATACTGGTGGAATTATTTGCTTCTTTACGTGATTGATTTATTTTGCTTTCAAAAATATTTAGATGTGACAGACAGACGAAGTAGCACGAGCACCATAGTTGGGTGTGTGCAGAAAACGGAAATTGAGAATTATTTCGAACAAAATATGGTTAATTTACTACTAACAGTTTCTTAAAATAGAACAATTTCCTTACATCGGATCAATTCAGGATGGATGAAATGGCGACAGGCCACCGGGACAACTTGGGAACCACAGAAGCCCCTCAAGTGGAAGGGTATAATCGACAAGTTCGTGATAAGAACTGTATGAATCAAAATGTTGATGAAAATGGATCAAAAGACGGATAGAAAAATATTGTATGTAGCGGAGATGGAATGATGAGATGGATGTGTGGTGTGACGAGAATAGATAAAGTGAGAAATGAGTATATTAGAGGAAGTTTGAAAGTGACGCCAGTGACTGAAAAGTTGAAGGGGAATCGTTTGTCATGGTATGGTCATGTAAAGAGGAGAGATGAAACGTATGTTACTAAAAGAGTTACGGGTATAAATGTGGATGGTTGGAGAGGGAGAGGGAGGCCAAAGAAAAGATGGATGTATTGTGTGAAATGAATGGAAGAAAAAAACATGATCATGAGAGCAGGAAGATGATGAATTTCCTTAATTTTGCCATATGTCAACCCAGAATTTTATTCGCAATTATATACAGTGAGTGTTATCAACGTGTTCTAATTAAGAATATTCAAAACTCCAATAGGCATTGCAGCAGTTGTCATCAGTTTTTTTTTTCAAAAGTTGCTGTCCACTTTGTCTTGAAAAATTCACCTGTCTAGTTACTACACAGTTAATTCTTTCAGATTTATTCAGTACGTCGTATAAGGCGCGGAGTGGAATCGGAATGAACCTGTGAGTGGGGTCATCGACCCGCGGCGCCTATCTATCGGCTCACCTTGACATAGATCTCGATACTATTCACTCTTGCATTGCATAGAACTTTTTACTGCGTCTTTTCTTGTGCATTCTCGGTTTTTATTATTGGTGTTGTCTTTTAATTAAAACGAAACTGGTTGAATTATTTATTGAGGTGTCTTTTCTAAGATTTTTATAATCGAAGTTAGGTATTTTATGTTTTCAATTGAAGTAGAAGTATCTTGGTCATATTTAAACTAAACAGGTTCTTCACAACTGAAATGTTCTTTACGTTCAAATGTAGTTGGCGAAGATATAGGTATGTCGAAGATTAGACGTATATTTGGTAATGCATATTTTAATATTATAAAGCGAAAGTATTTGTTTGTATGTTAGAAAACGTTAATCTCAGGAACTACGGGTTCGAATTGAAAAATTACTTTTATTGATGAAACATTTACGCTATGTCTAATAGGAGTGGAACAGTAACCAAAGACGCAGGTGCCACCGCGGGCGACAGCTAGTTTAGTAATATGATCAAGACATTTTTACAGAAAACTACATCTGTTCCACATAGTCATACTAACAGTCTTGTCTCTGTTTATCTATAATTGACATGACTGTATAATGGCATTGTGAACTCGATTTCATTATACGTTTGTCATTAAAGTCTGCTTCAGTATCTCACGGGAACATACTCCTGTATATAAAGTATCCTATGGGCTATTCCAGGACATGGTCGACCCGTGTGCCTAATTTCATCCAAATCCATTTAGCCGTTCGAGCGTGAAGAAGTAATAAAACACGTAACTACTCATAAACTTTTGTCTTTATAATATTAGTGTAACTGATACTATCGTTTGTCTTGGTATGGTCATGTAAAGAGAAGAGATGAAACAAATGTTACTAAAAGAGTTATGAGTATACATGTGGATGGGTGGAGAGGGAGAGGGAGGCGAAAGAAAAGATGGATGGATTGTGTGAACATTGATATGAAAGAAAAGGAAGTTAGTGATATTATGGCGGTTGACAGGATAGAATGGAAGAAAAAAACGTGTTGTGCCGACCCCAAATAAGATGGGACAAGGGCAGGAAGATGATGAGTGTAACTGATAGTACTATGAACATTTTCAAAACATTTCTCTGAACACAATCAAGGTGACACTGGTGAAGTTTTAATAAAATATTGTGAGTAATGAATAGCATTATCAAAGAGCAGTGGTGGCCGAATGGTAATGGCCCCGACTTACGAGTTATAGGTCGCGGATTCAAACCCAGCCAGACGCATTACTTTGTGTAATTGATTTCATCACCACCGCTCTCAAAACGGTGAAGGAAAACATCGTGAGGAAACCGGCATGTCCTAGAACCAAAAATTCGAAGACATGAGACATCCACCAACCCGCGTGGTGGGTTACGGCCCATTCAATCATTTGATTGGCCTGTTGGTCTAGTGGTTAGTGGCCCTGACTGCTATGCCGGAGGTCGTGGGTTCGATTTCCACCCAGGACAAATGTTTGTGTGATGAGCACGATCATTTGTTCTGTGTATATATATGTATTTAGAAATATATAAGTATGTTTATCAGTTGTCTAGTACTCATAACACAAGCTCTGCTTAGCTTGGGGCTAGACGGCGTTGAGTGGTAGTTGTGAAATATTATTATTATTATTATTCCGTCTCCTAGAGAGGAGTTCTAAGTCCCAGCAGTGAGAACATTATAAGGCCGACTATGCTAATGGATATCATTTGATTAAACCTTGATTAAGCTCTGAAAAGGAAAAACCACATTGAAAATCAATAGCGGAAATGACAAACGCTTTCACTTACTGGTAGTAATAGATCATCAGCTTGTATACAAAACAACGGATATCACGATAATATCCGTTATTACTGCTTTTCTCATTTCCATTATCCGCTAGTCTAAAGATCAAGTTTGTACTTTATCTCAAGGGAACAGAGCTCATTATCGTGTGGTTTGCTGAAGAGCGCATGCAAATGGCCCTGTCCGTCATTGTCGTACTTTTGTCGCAATAAGTGATAGTTAACAAGTTATTGATCTCACCTTCAACGGTATGATAATACACTTCACTTAAGGATGTCATTATTTATTTTGAGACCTTATTTCAAGAACACTGTAATTCGGGAAACCGAAACAGCAAAGTTTTGAATTATTATCACGATCATGACCATTGACTGACCTTTTGTTTTTCAATTATAATAATAAAGTTTATGGTCACAAAAAAACATACATACATTAGTATACACTGATTAACAAAATGCTAACTACGCTGGTGAAGTTATGAATTAGAACTGCGTCGAATCGGGAATAAAAGTGGCTATAGTCAAACAAGTTCATAGTTTCAAATAATAGTGACCATAGCTCAACAAGTTCATAGTTTCAAATAATAGTGACCATAGCTCAACAAGTTCATAGTCAGGTTTGCGGGACTTTACTCTCTGTTCCGCCTACCTCCAAACTGGTGACCCTCGACAAAGAACGTCAGCGCAGCCTTCGTGCAGCTACTACTTCGTGACGTCATCATCACTTCCTCAAGCTTTCGAGCAGCGAGCCATACAGCCAGCATCCACGGCTTTAAAGGGTATCCTGACCACCAGCATGCCTACCTGGTCATACCTGGTCATCACCCTCAGCCTCATCAGCGACCTTGGCGAAGCACACTGCACCTTCGGCCAGTCACATGAAGAGCAAGGAAGAACCTCTCCTGGTCGACGCAAGCAGTCAAGCCACTACGTCGCACAGCACCGCTCCGACTCACTGGAGCCAGCAGCACTACTCCGACTCACTGGAGCCTGCAGCATCATCCCGACTCACTGGGACAGCACCACCCCGACTCACTGGGGCATCTCCGCAGACAGTTCCGACTCACCGAGAACTATGCGGCATTCGGTTCCGACTCACTGGAACCAACCTATCACTGGCCTGGCACGTATCAAGAAGCATCAAGAACCATCGATCTCCGATCTCAGGAGGGGAGTGATGTAGCGACATCTATGGCGTCATATAAGAACTAATCCTGCATCGCGCAATCAAAGTTCTCCGCGCGATTAGAACATATAGAACAACCCGAAATCATCTATCGGGCAGTTGCAGCCCACCAGACATAACATCCCGTCTGGTCGGAGGATCCTCCCTTTTCAATGGAGGTTTGCGGGACTATACTCTCTGTTCCACATACCTCCAAAATATCAAATAATAGTGACCATAGCTCAACCAGTTCATAGTATCAAATAAAAGTGGTCATAGCTCAACAAGTTCATAATATCAAATAAAAGTGGCTATGCCTCAATAGTCGTGAGTATCATTAGTTACATTTTTCTTTGATTGTCATGTCTGTATTATCAGCCTGTAACATCCCTGCAGCTAGAACACAGGCCAGTGCAGACTGACGGATGTCACATATCTTCTATATCTTTGGCTTTGGACCAAAAATTCTGCATATGATGATTTAAAGATTCAAAGCATTTTATTTCAAATAAACCATTTTTCAGGCATTTATGAAATAACAAGAAGTCAGTCAGTCAGAAAAATGATGCTAATTGCACATTTCAAAGCGTAGATCTCTATGGAGAAGAATATGCTCCATGGAAACTCTGTTCAACCATGTTATGTATTACAAATATCTCGGTTAGGTACATGTTTCTTGTCGCTACGTTATGTGAGAACAATGTAAATAAAGTAAAATGATGTTTTCCTTCACCGTCTTAAAAATAGAATAATGAGTGAAGCTTCCGTGATAAACAAAAGATGTCTGTGAACATGACCGATTCTGATAATTACATTGAGGTCAGTGTGGTTTTCGAGAGAGACCAACGTCCTCATTCATCAAACTTGCTAATGTCAGTGTCAACGTCAACATTGTACTTATGCGAGTGTTGACTTTTATAAACTGAACAACTTCATTATCATCATATTTTATTCCATCCTAATTACATTAATAGACAACGAGAACCGATTAACAGACTATCCGCTGCCCGCGGATCCGCCCGCGTTATAGGAGACAATTATCTTAAGGAAACATTGTCTAGAAAAAATAGTATTTTATGATCTATTACGATATACATCATAATCATTTGTTTGCTAATATAGGGTAATTACGCAAAATTGTGAAAAAATATAGCACAGTCCAACCATCACCATCCAGTTACACCTAAGGCACGCAAATCAAATGCTTTATTATTGTATGTCGGTCTACGGACGGCGAGCAATGGGTAGCTCGCCATCCTGCCGTTCGGTAAGCGTCCGTCCCGATTCCGAGTCGTCAATGGCGCGTAGTGTTGCATGCCCGCCTCAAGCAAATGTCAGCCAAACCGTAGGGGCCCAGCAGGTTCGCAGCCTACTGGGGCCATGAGTTCGCTTCTGAAAGAAAACCCCGGAGGCAAAGAAGAAACACAGGAATGGGTTTTAGTCAGTAAAAGTCTGACACGCTCTCGCCCTCCGCCCAAAAGCGAGAGAAGTCATTGGATGATTCCCACCCACAAAAAAATAACTTTATTATTGTATTAATGAAACATAATAATTGATGATAATAATATTAATGACCTAGATATCATACCTATGTATATTAAATAATAATATCAAAACAAATTTGAAGACAATAAAATATAATAATTTCAATTTGTGCATTACGTAATTACACTATGGCAAATAATTCCAGGACATAATCTATCCATGTGCCAATATTTAATATATTTTTGTACAGGTACATACTATACCCGGATAGAAAAGTATCCTATGTATCCATCATAATCCCTTCAGCAGTTTCAGCAAAAAAAAGTAACAAACATGCACAAGTCACAAACTCTCGCCTCAATAATATTAGTAAGATGATTTCCACGAAAATCATGAAGTATCTCTCTATATTTGAACCTTTTATACCCTCAGCTTCCAAGGCTGTCACGCCTGACCATAACACCTGAGTCCCAAGGTTCCCTGCTACCCACACAGCCTGCACTGCACTGTAATGTGCACAGAACTGCACAACTTTGGAAAGTGCACGCGCACAGCTGCAGCTGAGGTCAACCACTCTGGAACTATAGGAAGCTAACTAGATCGGTGTCGCTTTTACAATACTGTTCATTATAGCATATAGGCTGCGCGTACGCAACATTGTGCGTACAATGTGCTGTTTATTTGAACACGTTTATTACTTTTCCTGTTAAAGCTTTAAATCGATGCCCATGGAGTTTTACGCAAATAACTTACTTTTCAACTACAAATAAAAAGTATACTTTATATATTTTTTCTATAAAATTGCAAAATTGATATAATAACTAGCATAAATAAGACATAACTACAAAATATTTTATTTCTAAGTAATTTGTTTTTTGAAGTGAAATATCATCCAAAGACTATCCCGCTCTTCGTATCTGACTTTTACTGACTAAAACCACACCTGTGTCCTTCAGTTGCACGATCCGACCACAGTTTCCCTCTAAGTAATACTTGAATGTACAAAATCGTAAGGTATTTGACAATACCCTTTGATTATGTTACATTTAACATAATTATCGAAATTATATACAAAACCACTTAACTAATTAAAACTATATATATACACTAAAGGCTACTCCTAACTAAAATATGGCGTCATAAAACTCCTCCGCATATTTTGCCAATAACAAGGCATGCAAAAATACAGATTGATTTCACGTAAAATAAGCAGGAAGTATTTTTGAAAGTGTCACTGTATACACCAAAAGGTAAAGGAAATTCGCTTCAAGGCAATCCGTGTCATTTATTGAAATAAATGCTCTGTGTCATAAAATGCCGGAACAGCCGAGTTCATCTTCATTGGCACCTTATCCACTCCACTAATTTGCACACATTCATTCTTTTTTTCATTTCTTTATACACCACTAATTTTTAATTAGTACAAATAATTAAAGTGCTTATTAGAAAATGTCTTGTTATTATTTAAGTGAAGTCTCAATAAATAATATTCATAAACAGAAAAGTTATTAAATTTTGCTTATATCCCAAAATGTCACTCAATTTATGGAAATATTGTGATTTATGAATGAATAAATGGCGATCAAAATGGAATAAATACGTAGTATTTTCTAGTAGAAATTATTATGAATGATTGATTCAATTATGAATTTACCAATTATGACTAATTTTCGTGGATAATTTTGGTATTTCGTTTTTTTTACTACACACATATGATCATTTGTACTAATTAAAAAATTGTAATGTATATATCTGCACACTTTTGTTTAAAACGACGACTCTTTGGTACGAGTTTGTAAAAACTTGATACCATTTCATCAAGCTTTTCCAAATTTTTAAATCATGATACTGAAAATGGGATAATCACGAATACGTTCTTCGAATACGTTTTATTTACTACCGGCGTCAACCAGCGGCTTCGCTTGCGTAAAAGTAAAAACTATTTGCCCACGACACTGAGTGAAAAAGTAGCATTCTACTGGGGCAAGAATTTTTAAAATCGGTCCAGTAGTTTTCGAAATTATTGATTTCTTTGTGTTTTGTATTTTCTGTAATATCGCATCACTTATAACCATGAAAGCTAATAAAAAAAGTTTTTTCATATTAAGAGTTCCAACGTAGAAACTATGCATTTCAAAGGGCAAGCAATATCAATGACGTATACCTACGACTACGAACTTATAATTCCAAGTCAATCCAAAGATATAACACTTCAAAGCAACCCGTTTTAAAAAACGGCGTAAGGGAGGGCGCCCACAAGCAACTCATACAAGTCCATAACTTGATGTGGGAAACAAATTAGCTGCGAAGGCAAAAGTTGTTCGTGTGCGCTATCTCTTAGTTTAAATGTCTAGTGTTTAACAAGTGTATTCATCCAAGATTAATCTTGTATCATTAGCATAATCAGCCTCTAACGTGACGGATCTTGATACTCCACGCAAGCCCAGTGCTTATTGTCAGATGTCTTTTTTATATTGTGACACATCATTTTATGAATTCCGAAGCTTAGACTCCTGAATATTTCTTCACGATGCTTTCCATCACTATTTACCCTCTAAATATATATATCAAAATATTCACTTAAAATCAAATCAAATACATAGTTTATTTACATATAATGTACTGTACACTGGACCCGCACTGGGCCCGCGTGGTGGATTACGGCCCATTCCCTCTCCTAGAGAGGAGGCCTGAGTCCCAGCAGTGGGAACATTATAAGGCCGACTATGCTATGCTAATGAATTGTACAATATAGATGATATTAATTTATAGTACATTCGTACTCGTTTCGTATTCGTATTCGTTTAATACATAGGTACATTCTGCCTGAGTTTTGGCATGCAAAATTTAACTAATGTCATATCAATGAGACTCAGTAAATTAATTATTACAATACTAATATTAGATATTAAAATAATAATGTCAATTATACTAAACTGATTCAAAATATCACTTCATGAATTTCATTTCTGTATCCATATTACTATTTTTAAATTTTTGAAGGGCTTCATTTTTATGTCATCTGGTAGTTTATTAAATATTTTATTGGACCCATGCAAAGAACACGTACCTATATTAATTATTTGTATATCTACACACCTCCACTTACCTATACAAACGTCCATACGCCTGGCCTGTTGGTCTAGTGGTTAGTGGCCCTGACTGCTATGCCGAAGGTCGTGGGTTCGATTCCCACCCAGGACAAAGGTTTGTCTGATGAGTACGATAATTTGTTGTGTCTGGATGTAATTCATAGTTGTGGAATATTATTATTATATACTGTAATGCACAAAGCATGGATAAATAGTTAAAGTTTTAAAGATGTAGCCTGGAGATCTAATAATCTTTTTTTTTAAGAGCCTATACTGTCTCACTGCTGGGCAAAGGCCTCCCCTACTTCTTCCTCTTCTTCTTCATAATAATCTTATAATAAATAGAGATAAATACAGGATTATTCCTAGTTTAGACTCCAGATCTGTCACAAATTACAAATTAATCTAACTTCTGTTAACGTTTTTCTGCCAAATAATATACTGTATTGTGGTGTAATTTATGGAGATAAATAAACTGTTTTTTTTTTATGATATAAGTAATTTATTAGTGATTGTTTTTCTGTTTTGCAGTGGAGGATGCGAGCGGCCGCTACACGTCCATGTTCTACTGGGGCAACAACTACTGGACAGGGTCGGCGGAGCTCTGCGACATTCTCAACGAGCAACACTCGCCCGTCAAACAACGCAACAGTTAGTAGTCCAACTTCTTTTTGCACGAAATTAGAGAACTTATGAACGAAGTATAACAAAAGGGTAACAAGTTTCTCGATAATAATATAGATAATAAAGCTCACAAAAAATCATGAATATTTATTATTATTTTTAATAGAGCCCGCAGACCTGTTACTCAAAAGGCAACTAAAAGAACACAGGTGGGTTTTAGTCAGTAAAAGTCTGACACTCCCTCTCGCTCCATCCAGTACGGGAGATGTTGTTTGATGTTCTCCTACCCTAAAAAAAAGTTACTGCCCATTTCCAATGAAACAAAATTCAAGGAACCCAGATTTAAACAAGCCATAAGCATAAGTGGCCAGATCCAGAGATCTCAGTATGCCCCAAGTATCATGGGTGCATTCACAAACAAATAAACTCGCATATACAACACACCCAGATGCTGAACATCTATCTGCAGGCCATACAAATATTTATTGCGTCGGGAATCGAACCCACGACACGCAGCACAGCAGCCAGTCGCTTAACCACTGCGCCAACGGTACCAACCGTATATGACAAGTGCTAACGCCGCATGCCGAGTACTATTTACCATGTATACGTTACTGGGTCATCACAGTCAGCACCATTACCTATTATTATCTCAGTATACCACCTTTCTATAGCTCTACGAAGTTATTTTCGTCAAGTAATTTATCAAATACTTCAGTATGTCTTCTGAGAATCTCGCAACAACGCTATTGTTAGTAGGACGCGTGTCAGTAGGTGCGGAACTCAGTTAAGTTGTCTGTGTTGTGTGCCGCAATGCGTTTATCTTTGACGGGTCTTATGAGGTTAGCACGCGATGTGCACTCAGATAACTATGGTGGTTGTTAGATATAAATGGCTTAGATAGCTAGCAGAAAGGCGCAGTACGTGGCCAGAAACTCTGTTCTCTCGTTGGATAACAAACTCCTAATATATAATGTCATTCTAATACCTATTTGGACATACAGATATGGGGGTTGTTAGCCATAGTAATATTGCTTACCTGCAAAGAGTGCAAAATGGCATACTTAGGAATATCACAAACTCTCCATGACTTACAAAGAACGACAAAAATCATGTATACTTAAGCACTGAAACCGTGGCCTCAGAAATAGAGCAATCAGAGAAGACAACATACAGAGCGTCTTGCCCGCCACCCCAATCCGCTTCCCTCTGGATTGCTTAATCCTGTCAACGTGGCTACAAGGCTAAATATTTGGCAAAACATAGCGCACTGTACTTTTATACCACCCTCTGTAATACCTATGTTTTACAAACAAAATAATTGATTATGATTATTATACATTTATATATCTCAGGACCCTGAGGTCCTGGACCTTTGGAAGGCGTACGAGGGGCCGAAGCCAACTCGTGGTAGGATTATTATTAAAGAGAAACCACGTGCTTTTTAACCGACTTCAAAAAAAGGAGGAGGTTCTCAATTCGATTGTATTTTTTTTAATATTTTTTTTTTTAAGTAGTAGAGGAGTGGAAATAAATTGAACAAAAGAAAAATAATATTATAGTTTCGAGTAGTCAAATAAAAACCAGAAAATCTGACACCAGGTTTGCCAAGGAGTATCGTGTTACCAGTGTCAGGTAGATAGTCGCTGTCCATATGTAAAATAACAGCATTCGAAGGCCGTCACTATTGTTGTATAGTCTAAGCAAATTAATTGATCCTATGTTAACTTATTTCAGAACATGATCCTTCCTTTCCTCTTTCCACTTAACTCACTCCTGAGCCTGAGTTGTCATACTCGTATTGCGAACAACGCCTGCCGCAATATCGTCGGTCAGTTTCAGGGACCCACGTTATTGTGATCTTAGCCCACAATGCATTAAGTACAGCTAACATGACCGTGGAAATTCTGGGGCTGTTCTTTTTGTGACGTCTTCAGCTATTTATAATATCCGTCATAACAATAGTTTCAAATATGGTGAGTTTGTCCTATTTAAAACACAATATTTATGATCAAACTTTCGCAGTGCTCACTGTACTAACTTTTCAGGATACGTTAAGGGGTATAGGGAACAGACTCCGATAAATAGATAGGATCCTCCGACCAGTCGGGTGTTGTGTCTGGTTCGGGCGACTGCCCAAAAGTTTATTTCACTCTGTTGTTGTGTGTTGTATATATGTTCTAATCGCGTTGAGAACTCTGATATTGCGCAATATAGTTCTTATGTAGCGAGATAGATGTCGCAACAATACTTTTTTTTTTTATTTTTTTTTTTTATTGATATAAACCAGTGCTTGACTGCGATCCCACCTGATGGTAAGCGGAGATGCAATCATTGATGGTCAGGCGCACTAGTTTATTAAGAGCCTATTCACTCTAGCCTTGAAGACACCTAAATTATACTTGGACGGGAAGACAGCAGCAGGCAAATTGTTCCAGTCCTTCGATGTACGCGGTATAAACGACGAAGCGAAACGCTTAGTCCGGACCGATGAAGTTTCAACAACGTAAGGGTGGATACTTGCTTTTACTTTATAAGTTAAAGAAAACCACAAAACAAATAAAGTACCATAAAGCCAATCATTTCGCTCAAAAACCTTAGTAATATCCAATTGTGTTTAATTTACCAACACTCATCAGGAGACCACGTTAAGCGAATATCAATTAATTTCATCAATACTGTTTTACTGTATGCAAGATACTGCAATACTGTCCGAGTGCCCACACGCAATATGGCGACACTATCGACTCGATACTAATCGATATGCAGTATCGATAATAGACCACATCTTATGTAATCGCGTCATGGTAGAAATGGACGCTGTAGTCCGTGGAAATAATGTGCTTTTTAAAGTAATGGTATTATTTTTGATTTTTGCTGATAATTGTGGTGTTATGGTAAGAGTTTCATGGGGAAAGTATTGGCAGCTTGTTATATAAAAGTCACCAATTATTGTTTTCTCTTTTTTTCATGAATCAAAAAGATACTGTGAATATTGAAGTTATATTTATGCTAGCAGTATTTTAAAAATAGATTGAAGTTGTAAATTAACTGTTGATTAGATCGAAAAATTGATTCTATGCCGTAAATGAAGGGTATCAAATCGTAGGGGCCCAGCAGGGTCGAAGCCTACTGGGGCTACGGGTAGTGTGAAAGTAAACCCGGGGCCCTGGGACGAAGGCAAAGAAGGAACAGAAGTAGGATTTTAGTTAGTAAAAGTCTGACCCTCCCGGGGCCCCGGGTTTCACTTTCGTCCTAGGGCCCCGGGATTCACCTTCGTCCCAGGGCCCCGGGTTTCACCTTCGGCCCAGGGCCCCGGGTTTCACCTTCGTCCCAGGGCCCCGGGTTTTACTCCCAGGGCCCCGGGTTTCACTCCCAGGGCCCCGGGTTTCACAAACAAATGTACTATAAATATTTTGCGCAGCGAAAAGTACCAGAAAAGATATAATTAAGTTAATGTTTTTACGAACAATAATTAATTAACTTTTTTTTGACAAAATCGGAATGACAATGTCTTGTCCGTTCACGAAAGAGTTTATGTAAAAGAAGTTTTATAATAAATAGAAATTAGTTTGTATACTTAGAAAAGGTCACTACAGCGTTTTAAAAGCCGTATGATTGTAGGCATACACTAGTATTTCCTTCTGATACATTACCAGAACTTATTTTTACAAGAGATTTATTAATTTTGAATCAATCTGTTCTCGCTAACCTTCTTTACCGAAATGGATTCAATTAAAATTAATTGTTCACGGAACTGACCTACATCATTCTGAACTTGTAAAAAATACAAAAGCATCTTAAATCAATCCAGCCTTTTTAGGATTCCGTACTCAAAAACGGTACCCTATTGCTAAGACGCCGCTGTCCGTCTGTCTGTCACCAAGCTGTATCTCATAGACCGTGATTGCTAAACAGTTGAAATTTTCAGACATGACGTATGTCGGTTACTGCTATAACAACAAATACTAAAATTAGAATAAAATAAATATTTCAGTGGGGCAGCAAAAACGTCATGTTTGTTGTATGGGAATTCAACAAATATGAGGTTTTTTGCTACAGACAGTAAGGAACCTTTCACTCGCGTTCCGACTCGCACTTGCCCAATTTTTTTAAGTTTCCGTGTCTCAAAAACGCAAACCTCCATAAGATATCGAACACGATGCACACTGACACAATGATTAACTAACAGCCCAATGAAGCCTTATCTAAAGTTACGTGAACAGCTTAAAAATTATGAAACCTTAGTAGTAAAACTGACCAAATTGTCCACAACAAGTATCTACTTACAACAAATGACTACAGTGACCGGCAGCTGCAGTTCTTGTGCTGGGTCAAGGGGTGTTGACTTACGTCACTTTCTACCAACAAGCGCGGCCTTGTCTCATGCGCCTGCGCAGCTCTCGAGAAACTTCCAAAAACCGATGAATTAAAGTAGGACATTAAATATAGTCTATAATGGTATTCAAGGCGAGTTGTTGTTGTTTATTGTAAAAGTTCTAGAGTAAACTTTTTATCGAGATACACATAATAATAATAGAGCTTGTGTTATATGAGTACTAGACAACTGATAAACATACTTATGTATTTCTAAATACATAGATATATAGATAAATTATGATGATAATGAAGTTGTATATTAAATAAATTACACCCAGACACAGAACAAATGATTATGTTCATCACACAAACTTTTGTCCTGGGTGGGAATCGAACCCACGACCTCCGGGATAGCAGTCACAACCACTAACCACTAGACCAACAGGCCAGTTGAACACGTAGATTGCAGCACTAAACATTTCTTTACTGTTGACTAGCTTTTGCTCGGGGCTTCGCCTGCGTTCATAAAATATATTTCACTGTGTCACTCAGGAATAAAGCAGCTTTCTATCGGTGAAAAAAACTCAGCAATCTGACCAGTACTTCCAGAGATTACCTCTTACACACAAAAAACAAACTTTACCTCTTTACAATTTTAGTATAGATAGGCTCGCGTTTGACTAGTATCTCACAATGATGATAAGCCATGATGTGGGCTACGATGGAGCACCCTTCCCTAGAAGTAACCAATTCACTCTTAACTTAAAAATAGGTATAACTCAAAATCTTAAGTCTGCAAGTTCAAATGGCTTAACAAGGTTTAAAATGATGATGACTCACATGTGAGCATGATGAGTATTTCAAAATTATTGATATATCTTGACATCATAAATACGTTTTTATTTTAAAACATTGATGTAATAATAACTTTCATAAACTATCTATTCTGAAAATCAGAAAGTATTCCTTCGAAGAATTGGAACTTTTACCAAAGATAACTTCTTAATGAAACAATTATGCAAGTCTAATGTTAAGACTCCAACTATAATAGGATTGATGCAAACATGATAAATAAATAAAAAATAAAAAGAAAGTAAATAAAAGCATGTGTGTGTGTGTGTGCGTAGTGTAAATTAAAGTTATCACAACTCAGGTCCCTAAGATAAAAGTTCTACCTAGTTTGGGGACCACCATCCAACAAAATATATATTTTTTTTTTATATTTACAGACAATATTAATGATTATGTAATAGTTTTATGGTATATTTTTCTTATTGTAATAATGAACAAAACAACAGGCATAATCTTAAACAAATAATATTGTTTATTAGTTTTTACAAAATATTTAGAAGATATAGAATATAAATGTCAATTTTGTTTTGAAAAAATGGTAAAAGTTATTTTATTACAAAAAATAAGATAAAATAATAACAATTAGCTGGGGATCGAACTCGCGGCAAATGTCGTTCAATACCTACATTTTGGATAATTGCTCATCCCCCATAGTAAATAGCATAATAATTTATAGCCTATAAGTTTCCCTGACCTATAAGGATTATGTATGCAAAATTTGATCAGGATCGGTTCAGTAGTTTTTGCGCTAATTAATACCAACGCTAAATAATTTTACTGTTTTATTATAGGTATATAGATTTTGCAAAAGGTGCACAAAAATGTTGCGCGCGTTGATGTCTTTTGTATGGCGCTGCGTATGCGTAGCGTTGGTTGCGTAAATTCATATTAAAATCTAAGAACGTTGATATTGAAACTAAATAGATTTATGAATCCAAAGTTCAACTATATTATGAGGTTTTCGTAGATTTGCATAATGGATTTAGACTTATTTCGCAATGCCATTCAAAGTAGTACACGTGTACATTTTATTGCGAAAATTAAAAGTACTTCGTATGGATGCCTGTGTAAAATCCGAAATTTTGCAATAAATAAATGGTGAATAATGCCCAATTAGAAGAAACAAGCTTCTTAATCATCCAATGACTTTTCTCGCTCTAAGGCGGTACGGGAGGGTGTATCAGACATTTATTGACTAAAATGTGGGTTTTAGTCAATAAATGTCTGATACACAAACCCGGGGTCTTAGAACGCAAGGTAAAGAAGGAACATAGGAGTAGTCCTATGTTCCTTCTTTACCTTGCGTTCTAAGACCCCGGGTTTTCCATTCGGAAGCGTACCCATGGAGCAGTTTCACCAGCGTTGTAGTCGTAAATCATGTCTAAGATATCCCCGTGTGCCCAGTTTCATCCAAACTCATTCGGCTATTAAGAGTAACTTCCACATTTATAATATTAAGTATTTATTCATTGAACCCCTAAAAGGCCTGACTTGAGGTCTCCCACAAGGCGGAACGACGTCCTGGTGAGAGTCACGGGAGTGCGGTGGATGCGAGACGCACAGGATCGGTCGTTGTGGCGTCGCTCGTGGAAGGCCTATGTCCAACAGTGGACGTCTTTCGGCTGAAATGATGATGATGGTGATGATGATTCATTGAAGCTTATGACGCCAATATAACCCAATCGAGATTCTACAACAAATGAATAATTAACAAAATATTCGTATTTGTGTTTCCAGAGTCTCTGTCGCAGATCTTCAACGACTGGCGTGAGGACCTGTCCATGGTGGGCTCCGGGCCGCCCTTCGAGACCGCCTTCTACGTCGCCAAAGTCATCGTCACCACCAACTTCACTGACATCGTCAAGAATGTAAGATTCTGATAATAATTAACCAGTATAATAAGAAACTATTAAAAACACTAATTCCATATAATCGTACGTATTGGCTTTCCATATAAGTCACTAATCTTTACCACACAGAATAGAAAGAGAGGGAAAGAGAGAGAGAAAGAGAGATTTTAAATTTATAACAGAGGTCAATGCTAAGCAGAGTGCGGGCTAGTCAAAACATCATTGACCAGTAGATTGCACTGTCTGTACATGAATCAATGAGATCATATGAGTATCGACACCTCGATTCATGGATCAGGCAGGGGGCGAGTAGATTAAGGTTTTTTTTACTAAAACTAGTTATTTGTGTAGTGCAAGTGGTTGTGTGTGTGTGTAATAAAGTTGTCGGTTTAAGATAAAAGAACTGTTTCGTAGCAACCCTAGTGGGAGCAGTGAGTGAGCAGTGGTGGCCGAGTGGTAGCGGCTCCGACTTACGAGTACTAGATCGCGGGTTCAAACCCAGCCAGGCGCATTACTTTGTGTAATTTATTTCATCACCACTGCTCTCAGAACGGTGAAGAAAAACATCGTGAGAAAACCAGCATGTCCTAGAACTAAAAATTGGAAGATATGTGATATTCACCAACACGCACTGGGCCCGCGTGGTGGATTACGGCTCATTCCCTCTCCTAGAGAGGAGGCCTGAGTCTCAGCAGTGGAAAAATTGAAAGGCTGATTATGCTTATGCTTTATATGCCAGCGGGAGACCTCACATACTTCACCTTTTCCATTGGTACCACCTCATACACATAGTAATTATGTCTTTTCTCCCTCAGCACCGCACGCTGCACCTGGGCATGTGCCTGCCGCGCTCCTGTACCCGCGCCGCCGTATCCGCCTTGGTGAGCGGCGCACGCGCACCTCTACTACAGCACCAGGTCGTGGCCGTCCGCTCACCGCAGCATGGAGGATACACCTACCTCGGGGATCCCACTTTCCAGGTGTTACTGTAAGTACTCCTATGAATTGTTTATCTGCTGCTGTACCAGGTGGTAGTCGGGCGTTTGTCACAGCACAGACGAAACACTATAAATAAGAATTCACTAGCAATATTTGCATGAAAATCCACCGAGAGTGTTGCCATCTTAGCTAGAAGTATCCTCATATCGTGTTACCTACCACATAAACTTTGTTAAAAAAAATACTGGGTAGACTGGAATAAAACTCTAACATAGAACGTTATGCCAATAGACTAGACTTCATGATGTTGATGAGATTGATAATGACAATTGATCAATTCTGAGGAATCGCCTTAGAACGGAAAATTAAAATAATAGGCCTCTCACTAAGCAACAGAATCAAAAGAACTTAACCATACCTACCCATTTATCCATCGAATACAACGACCACACAAAGACTTGCTCACTGTTGTAACAGCACACAACGCTTACAACAGAGGTCAAGTAGGAAGAGATAACATTACAAGTCTATTTACTGTAACCAGCGAAGACAATGGTTTCGAAAATCCATATTTGACTGAACAGTTATCATCACCTACTAACTGCACTTCGCAAGGAAACAACAAATATTACTTAAAAGCTTCTGCCAGCAACTTCACCCCCGTAAAAGTAGCTTTCTCTATAAAAATTTTGGTCCGCCATTTCATCCTTTTAGGGGATGAATTTTGGTAAAATTCTCTCATAGTGCTCGCCTTCGTCATAAAAGAAAACCTTGTGAAAAAAAAATATTCATGGTCTCAGTAATTTCGGCTGTGCTTTGATATGTTAATCAGTCAGTTTCTCCTTTTATATACATGAACTATACCTTATTTATTATTAGTTTTTGTCCAGTTAAAGCCTTAAAGTCTCTTGGGAAATGTTAAGAAATTACTCACTTATTATATAAGCAATGCAATCGGGTTAATAATGTATTAAAACCGAGCATTCGCCGTAATATATAATAACTATAGCCGTCCGATGCATTTTGCAAGTGGTTGCAACACTGGCGTCTTGTTGCTACTGCAGCTGAGAATATGTTCAGCACGATATGTCCTTTTTTAGGACTTTGGGATAAGTGACCTCTCAGGCTTTATATTTGTTTTACGAATTACTACCAACAACAACTAACCAACAAACGTAGTTAGTCATCAAAATTCCAAATTATGCAACAAAGATGAACCGAATGACTTTGCTTGTTAGTTTTTTTTACTTATTATGGATACGCTCGTGTTTGACCACTATCTCAACTTATGGTAAGCGATGATGTGGCCGACAAATAAGCACGCTTGCCTAGAAGTAACCTATAACCTTTCTATTCGGACACGCTCATCATTCATCATCGTTTCTGCCGAAAGACTTCCACTGTTGCACATAGGCCTCACCCAAGCGTCGCCACAACAACCGATCATTTGCGTCTCGCATCCACCGCATTCAGGCCCGCTCAGCGCAACTTTATTGTAAATCTGTACTTTTTATTTTTTTCTGTTGTTGCCTACTGTATTGCCTGCAGCGAATAAATCCTATTCTATTCTACACCCTCTCAGTGGAGTTTCCATCTCAAGAAAATACTGAAATCACTTTAGACCCGCTATAAGGCAATATTCTTGCCCCCTTGTAACGAGTCTTTGGACTCCACTCCGCCAAGTCCATAATAAAATACAGGCTCAAAGTTATGAGGTTACGTTAGCCATATCAACATACCTACTGAGAAAAACTTAGATGATTCATTCATTACGCGTTTAACATAAAATTATGAAATGGTTGACATTAAGATATTTCCTAAGGCTTGCTTCAACAGGCGGTTTATTCCACTTTCTACAGCCGTGTTAGTGTGTCAGGCAGTCGGGCAGTCTCGCGGTGACGTCACAGTTCTAGAGCTAGACTGCACCCGCCAAGCCTTCGAATGTAGTGCGACTGCCTTTATGTAATCAACTTAGAAGTAGATTATACAATTTGTTGAGCAATTTGGAGAGTAATCTTGTTTTGACAGTGTGTTGTGTGGTAAAATAAACAAACCCCTTATGGTTTTAAGCGGCCGTATTTTGGAACTTTGAACCACTTTAACAAATGACAGTCGAAGCGGAAACATAAAAGACATTTACGAAGCCAGCATTAACGCTGTTGATAAGGCGGAATTCGAAGCTCACTTAAAATATGTAAATAGAATCATCGACGCGGGGCAGAAGTTACCGATACATTTTTATATAACATTGGGGTTGTCAGGTAGGAACCCTGACTACCCCTAATGATCCGCCGATAATAATCGTAATCTCTCTGCGCTCAGCATTCTTTTGGATACGAACCCTGACTGCGATGCGTTTGTGGACGAACGGAAGACAATCGTATCAGTAAGCATATTTAAAGTTCTACGTGTGCGAATTTTGTGTTACATATATTCTTTAAGTAATATAAATTGGCGAATAGCCGTTTTTTATTAAAGTAAAACAAATAAATAAACAGAGTCTGAAGACGTAACCCGTAATTACCCGCATTGCTAGCGCACTCTTAACAAGCCACAGCTGTGTTCTCAATTCTCACATTATTCAACGAGTATAAAACAACAAGGTACAAGAAGCATGTTCCAAATTATAGGCAAGATTTCGCGACGCACAATTAATCACAATCCAGAATTTTAGATCAGAAGTAACTGTTCCTAACATTCGCTCACTCTCAACGGCTTTTTAATGGGCTGTCAAACTCCCAGCGAAAATTAATTTGTGTTCAAATTACAGGTGATTGTGCCCGTCGGCTACAATTGGCAAAATAATCATATTATTTCAACCGGTAGTTATTTCAAACAGTTTTGCGTTTGTTATAGTTACGTTGCAAAATTCCTGTGTTTTGTGGAGCGGTAACTGAGATAATAATATAATAGTTACAGTAGCTGTCAGGTTTCTAGAACAGAATGCACTCATGTAGATGTGTCTGATAGATTTCCTGGACTGATATCCCTGTCTACGCCTTACCGCAGGCTTTTTATTGTTGCTCAGTTTTCTCAATCTGTTATAAGACTCCTGAAAGTTCTGAGTGACTACTTAAAGGGTTTATTTGGGTACTCGGCTTCTAAAATCCGAAAATGCTCCTATTTTCATAGGTAAATAAATAGAAAATGATTCTACCTCGAATGTCAATAACGTCTTAAAGTAAGAAACACAACAAACACCTCCACAAAAAAATGGGCTTATTATTCAATTGTTGGAAGTCAATCAATATGTTGCACCTTTGTCGAGGCGTGCTTGGAGCCTTAAAAACTAATGTCTTCTCAGGGGACTTACCACGTGTTAAAATGACAGCGAATGCAAGCGAGAGGGATGATGTTAAACACCCTATATAGCTCCATCCCTTTAACAGTTCAGTTTAGGTCGTAAAATAGATCGCGTTAAGCGCTCTTGGTAGCACTGCAGTTCATTTATTCTTCCATGTTTCAAACTACATTCATTTATTTTTAGGGTTCCGTACCTCAAGAAAAAACGGAAGCCTTATAAGATAATCACTTTGTTGTCCGTCTGTCTGTCTGTCAAGACCTTGATCTTGGAACCGCGTGGAGGTATCGAGTTGAAATTAAAACCATATACTCAAGTCTACGGTCCCTTGAAGCTGTGAGGAATCCAAACTTCTAAGTTAACGTAAAAAAATTATAATTCGACACTTTCTAGGGAATCAAAATTCATAGGGTACTTTGCGTTCCCGTTGTATAGAAATAAATAAATAAAATCTATAATCTGAAACAGTAAATTTTAGGTAGGTCACAAAACATTTTTTTTTTTCGCTTTGTAAAACTCTTCGAGATTCCATTCGGTAATTGAACTAATACATAGGTATGTAAGTTTGTACGGAACCCTCTGTGCGCGAGTTCAACTCGCACTTGTCCAGTTTTCTGCCTATAACACCAAACACCCATTTATTTCCAGCGCGGTAACCATCCTTGTATCCATCTTGCTCATCACCGCGACGGTGTACGACGTGAAGATAGCCCGAGATGTGAAGAGGCACCGGCAGCGCGCGGACAACATTGCCGCCAACATCGCCAACGGTGGCACCCGCAGCGACCTGAAGTTGGACCTCAATGGCCTTGACGACATCACTGTTGCTAATGGTAGGTACCAGAGGGAGAGCTGAACGCCTTTGACAGACTACGTGACATATTCTACGAAAGTGTCTAAATGAGACTACTGATATGCGATTGGTCGTACAACTACGAATTCAAGGAGATGTCAGCAAACCGTAGGAGCCCACCAGGGTCGAAGCCTACTGGAGCCAAGGGTCTGCTTCTGAAAGGAAGACTCGGACCAGGTGTGAAAGGCAACGAAGATACAGGAGTGGGCTTTTAGTCAATAAAGCTCCGCCCAAGAGCGGGGGATATCATTCTATGATTTCCCACCGAAAAAAAAAAAGATACTTTAAATATTTACGAAATTATAATTATTATTCGGCGCCTAGTCAATCAGCATTAGAATCTTTGCTTGAGTAATCCTCATAATTATGATTTCAAAAAATGCAAACGATGATACTCGGTATATATTACTTCTGAAAACTGTACTCAGAATGTATTATATGAGGGACCAATTTTGAGTAAAGTTTTGAGTTCGACGGCAAATTTTAGTTTTTTTTCGAAAATATTTTATTTGTGAGATTTACTTGTGTTTATTTTTTTCTAAATAAAGAACAATTTGATATAATAAACGACGACAGGTAGATTGTGGCAGAGATGTCTGTATAAGGGTTGAAATACTGAGATGCTATCTATTTATGGTATAACGCTAATAACAAATAAACTTTCATGTAGACACAATAATGCGGACTTTCACTCATAAATGATTTATTGTCAGGCAAATCGATGTACAACGTAAACAACAACCTGGCCCTGAACAGCAACACGTCGGAGGAGCGTCTCACCGCCGAGACCGTCTCCGCTGACGAGCTCAAACTCAGTAAGTTATAACTATGTCTAGCCTGTCCGGAAGGCCCCACGTTCCGGAGTACAGAATACAGTCGGTAGGTGGTACTTCTTCAATAATCTTTGTTCATTTATTTTGACTTCTAAAACTACCTTCCCGTAAACATGGTGGCAGTTTTATCGTTCTTTAAATCCTCATTTTCATTTTAAGAATAACTGATCTCGTGTCATCGAATTTGAGAAATTACTATTCATATAAATTTTAATATGAAAGGTAAAGGCAGGATAAAATAAAAAGTTTTAAATATTAGCTATTTTTCCTATCGGTTTGTTGCGCGAGGTCTCGACTAGAGCAAGGCCTCCGGCGGTACCCTGTAAGGCCGCTACTATTTAAATGGATGGAGATCCTTCCTTTTTTATCACGTACGAAGGATGGTATGTAACAACGTGAAATAAACTTTTATTTTCTTCATCATCTTTACCTTTTAACATCTGTCCTATAGATTGAATTTCTTTCCATGCATGCTGCATGTAAATGCTGTGTATTCAAAAACTAACGCCTACAACTTTACGAGCAATGTTTCTCGCAACTGCTCTAAATTGCTATTGTTTTTTGTTCAGGCGTTTGGTCCGAGCTACTGCTGTCGTTCTCCATGAAGGCGAACATCCTGCAGATCTTCGACCAGTCCGTCGGAGCGGACACTGTGCCCGTCGTACATGGCTTGAGGTCCTTGTCCATGGTCTGGGTTATATTCGGACATACCTGCATTGTTGTCTTCAAGGTAAGCAATCTATACAAAGTTGGTCATTACTCAATATTTCGAACTTTCATATTTTTTCTCTCGACAATTTCGAATCATTTGATATTTAAACACTCGATTATTCGTTAGAGTTTTAAATTATCGAGAGTCAACTGTATGTCCACCTAAGTCCATTGTAGACTTTGAAACTATTCATCCGATGGGCCTTGAGCAATAATGTGAAGATGGTTTTAGATCATTAAAACAATGCCTTTTTCCAACAAATAAACAAAATTTCTTTCTTTATTTAGCGCTGGCGCACACGGTGGATATCCACTAGATATGCATATAGTATTTATTGTACTCAACTCTCAAACTTTTAATCTCTGCCCATTCACTATACTACGGTCCTAGTTTAATCAATTGGCAACTTTCACACTTGACCATTTAACCGAATTCTTGAACCTGATGCTATTTATACCTTTCCTCGACAATGTTGCGGTCACTATGCACTTGACCTTATTTATATGTAGCTTGATGTATATATTTATTTCAGTATGCTGATAACACCGCCCTGCGAGCGATCCTGGAAAAGAGCTTCTGGTTCCAGCTGATCATCAGCGCCGTGTATAGCGTTGACACGTTCTTCTGTCTAGGGTATGAGTCTTTTAGTAACAAATGCATCTATCTAATCGAATTAGCCTATTCTGTCCCACTGCTGGGCGATGGCCTTTCTCTTCCCTTTCCATACACGTCTGTCTTTTGCTATTGAGGGCCAGTCCCTCCGGAAAGAGTTAAGTTCATCTCTACACCTTTGTCTCCGTCCATAGTATATTTTTTTTACCTCAACAAATATAATTCCTATAATCATCTACGGAGCGCAAACGTGGTCATTAACGAAACGTCAAAAGCTTGAACTCCAAGTCTGCCAGCGAGCAATAAAACGAAGTATTCTCGGAGTCAAAAGAACAGACCGTATAAGAAACAGTATACTTCGTTCCAAAACACAAATCGCAAACGTAGGTAACTCAGCCGCCAAACTAAAATGGAACTGGGCAGGTCGCATCTGCCGCATGTCGCAACTAAATTGGACGAAGGCAACTACTGACTGGATTCCGAACACCAGGAGTCGACCACGCGGTAGGCCCAGAAGGATATGGCGTGACGATTTGGACTCCTACCTTAAGGATTGGCCAGAAGTAGCTAAGGACAGAAAATAATGGAATAACGGAAAGGAGGCATTTTCCCTGCAGTGGGACACAACGGGCTCATAATAATAATACTACTAGTTTAATTTTTAATTCCTGCATTGAACAAATCACATAGAATCCACTACAGTCAAATGTTCCGTAATTTAGCACAAGTAATAGAAAACAATGGTTTGCTAACTGTTAAAACGGGTGTCCGTGTTTTAACAGTTAGCAAACCATTGTTCTCTAGGTGTCATGACTGACCCCTCATTACTTTAGGGTTACAATAACAGCATCTTGTGTTTTCCGCAGTGGTATGCTGGTGACATTCCTGTACTTCCGCACGAAGACAAAGGGCAAGCTGGACTTGCTGGTGAAGGGTCACAAGAAGTTCACGTCCGGAGTGCTGCAGTTCTTCGGACTTATTGGATACAGATTTGCTAGGTTCGTACGAAATCTAACAATACACGTGAGTTTCATGAAACAACACAACAAAGCCAATTCTAAGTCTACTGGGCATTTCTGAAAAGGAAGCCCGTGATCCTAAAACGCATATAGCAATTGAAGGACACAGGTGTTATTTTATACAAAAATCAAACACAACCTTCCACTCCACTCTAGAGCGCGAGAAATTATGGATATATTCGCAACTCAAAAAAAAAACACAACGAAGCAGCAGCATTGATTACTCCTTTTTCTACAGACTGACGGCCCCATACCTGTTCATCCTGGGCGTGGTGGAAGTGACGATGAAGTGGTTCGCACACAACGCCGTGTTCGAGCCGCCGGCGGGCGACCACCACACCTGCCCCAAGTACTGGTGGAGGAACCTGCTCTACATCAACACCCTCTTCCCTGTTGAACAGATGGTCAGCATTTTGAGTTTTTCTTTTGGACTATACCGTTGCATTTCTAATTGCAACTTCTGACAGCCAGAATAAAAAGTAATGACTACTAATAATCACGTCCTGCCCCCCTAGCCAAGTTAAGATCGTTTCATTTGCGTCGAACGCCTCGAGTAGGCCACGCCTCCGATTCTTTTGTTCTGACGTCATATCAACGCTCAGGTTGTGGTCAGAACAAAGGAATCGGAGGCGTGGCCTACTCGAGGCGTTCGACGCAAACGAAACGATCGTAACTTGGGTAGGGGGCTGATCCTGGTAACGTGTTCACTGTCAATTGCTAAAACATGTAAAATAATAAACACATCATGAAAGTAGTATGTTCAGAATCAACTACCAAATCGTTTTTGAGCTATTTTGATAAATCTTGATCGCGTCACTAGTGTTTTGTCTGCTATGGTATTTCATGTGTGTGTGTGTGTGTGTGTGTGTGTGTGTGTGTGTGTGTGTGCGGTATGCGTGCGTAGATACCAATACCGATGAGCTGCCAGTGTAGTGTATTTTGTCCCGTAATTTATCTGAGGTTTAGCCTCAGTTACATTAGGGGACAAAGGGTCCCCCAACATGACAGAGGCTTTAAAGGCACTCTTTTTCCAAAGACTTCTTTATTTACCCATTCTAAAATTAGATTTTTTACTTTTCAAAAAATTTATAAACTGTTTTATTTCAGTGCATGTTATGGAGTTGGTACCTGTCAGACGACACCCAATTCTACGCAGTCAGCGCTATCTTATTGATTCTAGCTACGAGGTAAGTTTCAATTGTTTGATATTAATTTCGTTTTGAGCCTATCTTGAACCCTAAAAATAGAATGTGCAAGAGAAAAAACAGAGTGAGTGCTACAAGGATCGTGAGAATTTTAGTAAAAGTTTTTGAAATTACATTTCAATGATAAGAAAGATGACGACGTTTGTCCTGATTGTTCATATTTCATCAAGTAGGCTTTCATCACGAAAGGAAAACCAAAAATCTAGCTTCCTACAATCGCATAATATATTTTCTCCCTTTTCACAGCCATTTCAAAGTGTCAGCGTCTCTGACGGGCGTCCTGTTCATCTCGTCTCTGTTCACGACGGGCTACGTCTCCTGGAGCAATAACCACATCCCCAACAGCGAGGACCCTTTCACACAGTTCGACAAGGTGTACGAGAAGCCCTGGACCAGGCTGGGCCCCTACCTCGTAGGCATGCTGACAGGCTGGATCCTGTTCAAGACCAATTTGAAGATAAGGATGACAAGAGTGAGTTCTTGAAAAGACATGTTTCACAACTTAGCTTCTCAACTTTAGCTTCTCATTTTTGCTGTCTAAAAAAGCTGGTGTTTTTAATTATGTTAATATAGAGTTTTTGCCTGATGTTAATTACATTACATCAACAAGATGATTTTCACATGATGGTAAGCGATGATGTCGACGATGGGACACGCTGTTTAATGGCTGAACAGTCATCCTAATTATGTTTCGGCATTAGATTAACACCTAGAGTCTAGACTTCTAGAGTGATGACTATAAAACTTTTACACAGGCTTAAATCAAGCTTTGACACAAGTAACGTAAAGTTTTTTTTTACGGTTCTATTGGCGTACCGGTGGAGCGCTGGACTGCGTGGCACAAATATTTGCACGGCTTCCAGATCTGGATGTCTTGTGTAGGGAGTTTACATGTTTGTGAATGCACCTACGTAAACACCAGGAATAACTCCTGTATAGGAGTTATTCCTGGTGTTTTAGGCAACGTTTTCGAGGTCAAAAACCAGAACAATATTGCACATTCTACGAGTACAATGATCACTTCTAGTAATCTTGACACATTTTTAAACATCCTTTCTGTATTCTCAGGTCTGGGCATTAGTGGGCTGGGCAGTATGCACGGCCACGTTGCTGTTCCTGATCTTCGGGCTGTACAAGACGGAGCTGGGTGTCTTATCAGCCGCTGTGTATAGTGCCCTGTCGCACTCACTATGGGCTGGCTGCATAGGCTGGATCATCATCGCTTGTTCTACTGGGCATGGAGGTAAGATCTTTAGCTGATATTGTTCAAGACGCAGCTGGGCGTCTCATCAACCATGTGTGGTCATTTACTGTGGAGTTGCTGACGATTCCGCCACTGTGTGTTTTGGTATCGTTTTTTTTCCCCATATATTATGTTTTAAATCCTTTTATCTGACTGTACTAAACAGTGTGTAGTGTATAAATCAGTCAGTCAGTGAAAAAAAAAAATTGAAATAAGAATTTGACAATTCCGACACTGTGTCCGAATCGTCAGCAATTCTTACTGGCCTACAGTAAAAGTTACTGGATCATAATCGCTTGTTCTTTGGGACATAGAAGCAAGACTCGTTATAGTTTTGACCTTAATTGTCACGCGAGACCTGACTTGGTCCTGTTCAAAGTTATAACAAATAGCACAAAATGAGACCTCTTGAATGTGTAGTGTCGCACTCTGCGACGGTTTGCTTCGAGGTCCGGGACTGTTATCTCAATGAAAATACTTGGGCAGTTTTATAAAATTTTCTATACTTTTCTTCACGAATTCAATCGCACATCGCGCTACAATGTTTATGTCCGAAGTTAAAAAAACTAGACATTTCTTTGTTGTATTCTAGAACAACAAAATGTTCTAGAATAGGTTTGAAAATTGAGTTTTTGATCCTTAAAAGTATATTTTACTTGACAGTTCGTTAACCTAACTCATGCGATCTCCTTTCGATATCACAGTAGTTAGAACTAGAAGGTTCGATTGACATTTCGAACGTTATTATGCGACACATGAAAGAAGCACAGCAATTGTTATTCTGTGACAAATTCTCTCTTATCACTATCGAGATCATATTTTTTTATTATTTATTTATTTGACTGGCCTGTTGATCTAATGGTTGGTGGCCCTCACTGCTGTCCCGCGTGGGTTCGATTCCCACCCAAGACAAATGTTTGTGTGATTAACATGATCGTTTGTTCTGTGTCTGGGGGTAATTTATCTATTATATGTATATGCTTATTTAGAAATATATAAGTATGTTTATAAGTTAGCTAGTACTCATAACACAAGCTCTGCTTAGCTTGAGACTAGACGGCGTTATGTGATAGTTGTGGAATATTATTACTATTATTATATATTCATACATGTTCTGCTTCCAGGCTGGGTGCGTCCCTTGCTGTCAGCTCCAGTACTGTATCCGTTCTCCCGCGTGACGTACTGCGCGTACCTGGTGCATCCGGTGGTGCTGCGCTACGTGGCCATGCATCTCACGCATCCCATTCACATGGGAGAGATGTTCGTGGTGAGTAGTATCCATTAAAATAGTTCTTGCCGAAAGCATTGAAAGAAAGAAAGGAACAATTTATTTCTAAGTATATGGTGCATTCTTTGCGTCTCGCATACATCGGATTCTCGCGACCCTCACCAGGTCATCGGTCAACTAGTGGGATGGATGCGAGACGCACAGGACCGGTCATTATGACGCATCTTGAGGAAAGCCTAAGTGCGTAACAGTGGACGTCTTTCAGCTGAAATGATGATGATAATGATAACATGGTACATTGAGATCTTAATTTAAACATTCATTCACATATACTATAGCCATAATCAAAGAAATGTCATGTATTCTCTAAATCATTTTTTTTCTATTCCCAGTTCATCCTGTTCCTCGGTCTGACTGTGATATCGTACGCGCTCGCGTTCGTGATATCAGTAGCATTCGAGGCGCCTATCGTCACCATGCTGAAGATCGTGTCTCCGCAGAAGAAGCCCCACAGAGTGTGAAACTACCCTAACTTAAGATACAGAGATTTAAACTGCCAGATGACTCGTTTCTCTACCTCCGGATACGACCCGTTTAAGTCACTTGACAGAATTTGTCAGGATTTATATTCCTGTTTTTTACGGACAGTTTTTTTATTTATCTGGTAGATAGTCGCTATCCGGAGGTGGTGCAACGGAGCCTTAGTTCACTACTGACCTACTAAAGGCGGATGGAATTAATAATCTAAATTACATTGCGCAGGTTTAATTGGCCTAAAATGTTTAAATGCATTCCGAACCTGCGCAAGAATCGTTACAAAAATGTTGTACAATCTTAATGTCGCTGATAGGCAACGCTCCGCTACCTGATATTAAGTGCGAATGTGATTTTAGTAATCTTTATGCCCGGTTCCTATCAACCTGTCGGCATCTCCTTAGCGTTTTCGCCAACTAGTTTGGGGTCAGCTTCCAGTCTAACTGGATGCGGCTAAAAACCCGTGTTTTATATGGATCGACTGCCTGCCAGACCTCCACAACCCAGTTAATGGGCTACACGTTACTCCTTAGATAAACTGATGGTTAGACTTTCCTATAAAACTGTAACCTGTTGTTGTCACTAGATGGCGCTGAACTCAATTTTTTTAGTTTATTTTGTTTTTAGTATATTGGAGTAAATGGTATTTGCGAAAAACGGACATTCTACTTTAATGAACTTAGTCAAATTCTTACCTCAAAGTCCACCTAACTCTGACCGTAGCTTGTAGCTTTCACCATTATAGAGACCTGACAGTAATTGTCAGAAAATAATCAAGAATCAATTATGATGTAAAAAAAATCTATAAAGCAAATTACTGTCACCAGGACCTGTACCATGACGTTTAAAGTAAGATTGTTTCATTCTTATTTAAGTGTGGGTAAGAGATGACGCTAGACAACCTGTATAGCTGTCTCTTACCCACACTGAAATAAGAATGAAACAATCTTACTTTGAACGTCATGGTAACCTAGTAATTCGGTAAGTTTTAGGAATCGGGCAGTAGCATGTAAAATAAGTTACATTCCGTTGTATGTATATTTACGTAGATATGTCTTGTTATTAATAATTTCGCCTCGAGAAGAGGCAGTCTGACTGAACACTGTATGTAATGTGTTGATTGTATTTACTGAGGACTGGTTATGAACGAGTATGTTAAGGTCTTGTGTAATTCAGAATTTATTCATCATGACAATTGAGCCAAGAGTTATATATTAGATTAATAAAATTCTATTGCCTAACCTTATAATGTTCCCACTTTTGGGACTCAGGCCTCCTCTTTAAGAGAAGGCCGTAATCCACCACGCGGGCCCAGTGCGGGTTGGTGGATGTCACATGTCTTCGAATTTTTGGTTCTAGGACATGCCGGTTTCCTCACGATGTTTTCCTTCACCGTTTTGAGAGCAGTGGTGATGAAATAAATTACACAAAGTAATGCGCCTGGCTGGGTTTGAACCCGCGACCTACAACTTGTACAAGTCGGGGCCGTTACCACTCGGCCACCACTGCTCCCCAACCTAACCTGGGTAATCGCGTATGAAAACCAAATTCATTTCGAGACGATTTCCATACTAGTTTTGTATGCTTCGATAATATTGAACGGGGAGAAAGTCGTTTTGGGTTCACTTGACCCAAAGTCGAGGCACCCAAGTAAATCCACGTGAAAGACTTAGTATTGGTTGACCGACTTATAATAATTGTAGATATGTTTCTTAAGTAATGCTAAGGCTGCGCACGCGCAGCCGAGTGAAAATTTAGTCGTTGAAATAAAAATCAAACATGGATTAATTATATTTATTATTCTTATAGAAAACACTTAAAGCTAGAATCGAAATAAATAAAACAATACTCTGTTGTATTTTAAGTTTACTAATGTTATTAAATTCATGCTGTTATGTACATAATTGTTAGACTAAGTTTCTACAAGCGTTTTGTGTATCGGATTTTAAGTTGGCTTTAAATATCTCGAGGTTCTTGTCTTGATCTCTATTCTTTTGCTTAGCTTTTTGATAGATTCCGTACTTGATAGTCAGGCTGTGCCTAGATGTCTAGAATACGTTACCCGGATAAAAGTTTATCTCGCCTTGATTCGGGTTATAAAGAACGAAAGAAAAAAAAGAATTTATTTGGTACAGCACAAGGCACAAACACAATATAGTCTTTACACGAAACAAAAATAAAAAAGAAGAAGCAAAAATGTAGTTGTGTGCCTCACGGCTGCACCAAAATAGGTCCAGTTCAGCCAGGTTCAGGTTATCATGGTCTTGATTGGCACATAATATCTTCCTAACTGAGGCCTACTATTCCCGGACTCGTAACTCCATAGACACGTGCGTCATCCTTACTATCTAGTACATGATGGATCCTTATCTAGATTATTTTATTAAAATAATTTCTGCTGAACAAACATTATTAATGTAATATTATGATAAATATGTACATTTACCTATGTACCTAATGTAAATAGGCTGTAAATATAAATAGTTAAGAGTTTTTACCGAATATTATAAATAAATAAATATAATTTTTATATAAAATATATACTTTGTTTTATTGTTATGACGCGCAGTCGGAGAGTCTTCTTAGGAGGCTGCAACATGGCATCTCTACCAGGAGGGAGAGCACCAAGGCTGCCAGGAGAGTCATCAGCGTCGTCCCCGCAAAGTATAGCCACTGTGGAAGAAGGGGATCTAATTTAGAATTCGGCAGATTTAAATTGATTTCTAGTGGATATTGTGATGTTAATTGGTGTAGTTTTGTAGTGTTGACTACCTCTGCGAAGATTGCCAAGAAAGCTGTTTGCTACAATAAACCTTCACTTAAAGGTCTCAGTTGCTAGGCCATAAAAACCAAAATAAATAAAAATACATTGCCAAAAGTTACATTGACTTTTGACTGGCCTGTTGGTCTAGTGGTTAGTGGCCCTGACTGCTATACCGAAGGTCGTGGGTTCGATTCCCACCCAGGACAAATCTTTGTGTGATGAGCACGATCATTTGTTCTGTATCTGGGTGTAATTTATCTATATACGTATTTAGAAATATATAAGTATGTTTATCAGTTGTCTAGTACCCATAACACAAGCTCTGCTTAGCTTGGGACTTCACAGCGTTGTGTGATAGTTGTGGAATATATTATTATATTCTTATTATATTACTTTTGGCAGTGTATTTTTGAATCTCAATGAGTTACAGAACAAAGAAGCAAAAACAATCCTAAAAAACACACGACTATAGTTCTTCTAATTGCTCATCTTACTGCATCATAAGAAGTCAATATGTATGTAATCATTCGAGACCCACCAAATCCTAAGAAAGTAACGAAACAAGACAATTGCTTGTACTTATCTCGAACCTCTAAATTTATAAATCAAGTCAAGCATAGTTTAGTCAACGATAATAAAATACTTACAATACACAAAGTAGTCGAACACAGCGCTGAACCAACTGACAGCAACATGGTCCGTGCTACTGCAGCATGAAGCAGCAACATGCCGTAACTCAATCTGCTAAGTGCTGCTATTGACGAGCGCGCTAGGATCCGCCGGAACACACCTGGTTACATTAAATGTTACAGGAATAAAATAAACAAACATACATACATTGTGACAAATACAAGGGGCTCCGGCTTTTAGAAAACCTCATAGGTGCTCATGATCATTTGATGACTCTAAAAAGTGGCGAAGTTAAGAAGAGAAATGCACACTGATCGACCGACAAATAAATAAATGTTCTACTTACATACTGCGTACTTAATTACTCGTACTAATTATGTTAGATAAAAATATAAAATGAAACCATTACATAGAATTAAATTAATTATTATTATCAAAAAATATTATAATTTATACGTAACCTAAAAGGCGTTTACTAATCGTGTTTCTTTATGTCTATTCTGGGGGTCCTCGGCACCCACTGTTTATTTCTCATGGGTGCACTAGCCCCCGAGCACCCACGGAGTCGACGCCCTTGGTCAAATATAAGTTTGGGGACGCCCCGATGGAAGATATTCTGCCTATCCCCTTTTATGGATCTTTCGATGAGGTGGTTATCAGAGCCGGAAGTAAAATTCAACTGAACGTGTGCAGTTTATGAGATTGGATTAATGAAAATAATCTAGTCCGTGTTTCGCGACGATCGACGAGCGAGAGAAAGAGAGACGCTAAAGATAGCGCCCCAAAATTATCTTACCGTGTTGCCACTTAGGTAACTAACTTAACAATATTGATCTAAATTTTAACATGCAACAGTAAAACTAAGATGCGTTCACTTATGCAATACGTGATGCCACTTAGGTATCCGTTAACAACAGCATGACAAAATACTTCGAAAAGAGGAAGTAAAAGAAATCTTCCACTCATATAAACTTATTTTTTAGGGTTCCGTACCTCAAAAGTAAAAACGGAACCCTTATAGGATCACTTTATTGTCCGCCTGTCTGTCTGTCTATCAAGACCCTTTATCTCGAGAACGTGTGGAGCTATCGAGTTGAAATTGAAATCATATAATTAAGTTTGCGGTCTCTTAAAATAATGTCAAAAAATCAAACTTCTCAGTAAACGACAAAAAATATGTATTCTATATTTCGACACTCAAAATTCATAGGGTACTTTTTGTTGACCCAGAATCCTGAAATTTGGCATAAAGTAAGGTCTTATAGCACAGATATAGGAATAAATCTGAAAACAATAAATTTGTTGTTCCGCTACAAAAAAAAAATTGCGTTTCGGAAAAATCTTCGAGACTTCGGGAACTGAACTATTTATAAGTTTTTCCGGTTCCCTCAGTGTACGAGTCTGACTCGCACTTGCCCAGTTTTTATTGGATATACAATTAAAAACCAGAATCGTTGATGATGAGTTGATAAAGTTTTGCCAAGATGAAGAGAAGGATACGTCTCTCAAGAAGTTAAAGAAATGACTCTAATGTTGAAAAGCTTTTAAGCTCTCACCAGCCATATTTGTAGTGCCCATCAGGACTGGCCACAGCAGAGCAATGGGCCAGGTCAGATGCAGCCAGGCAGCCAGCCACGGCAGCCCCACCATCGGCACTGCTGACGACGTGAACATGAACGACAGAGACGCTATCCATAGAAGAGTAGATGTTACCTGAAATTATATTGAATCTAGAAAATTTGATTCAGTGAATCACATGAATTACTGAATGCTTCTAGGAAGGCATTTGATTCAGTGAATTACTTGGAATGTTTTATGACATTACGATAGAAAGTTAAGAGTCATTAAGTGATTGGATGTATATATAGGTATGTCGTAGAAGAAATGTTCATCCTGTGCATGTAAAACAAAAACAAATCGTTAATGCTGTTTATCTTGTTAATCCGGGACTGCCACAGGGATATCACTTGGGATCACTTGTATTTAGATACCAAAATTATTATTATTAGTGACGTTTGTTATTATAATGTTATGGATTACCTTAGAAACCTTCATTTTGCCATTCATCATGTGAATGAGCCAGCCCGTGAACACGCCCATGAAGTAAGGAGAGACGCGCGCCCACGGCCGCTCGATAATAACAGCGTATGCACCAAACGAATTTGAAAATCTAAAAGATTCAAAATATAAAACAGCTCATATCTATGCTAAAGATACTATAGCTGAGCATAATCATATTAAGTCAATAGCGCTTCCGTTAACCCTCTCCTCTGTAGGAGGGTGCTAGCGGACGTCACTTATTTTAGATTTCTTGTGTCATGGTCATGTAATTTTGATTGTATCATTGTAATAAACTTAACATTTAGTTGTATACTCACAATTGCCCATAGTCGAAGTAAGCCGCACTAGCATCAGCGATGGTAGCGGACAACATGGCGACGATAGTGAAGACGGCAGCTAGGCGCGCGCGCACGATGGAGCACGCGCTCACCGCGCACAGCAGCGCGCCCAACACGTGCAGCTGTGTCTCCGTCGACAGGTACCACGATACGAGCATGCACTAGGAGAGAATGAGTTAATTAGAGATAATATGGCGAGGACGTGAAGTCCGCTACAAGCGATCCCTCGCCTCGCACAGCAATGTGTCTAGCACGTACAGCTGCTTCTCAGTGGAGACCACGACACGAACATGTACTGTGCAAATCATAAACATACAAAAAATCGTGCCTGTTTTCTCCACAGGTAGCTATGTACCATGTCATATGTTGCCAATCCTATAAGTATTGATGAGGCACATATCCCGGAATATAATCGGCCTTTAAACATATTTTTTTTTATTAAAATTAGATAAGTCAATGTTTCTTTCCTTACTAGGTAGGTACTTTGAAAATAAAAACCAATCCCAGGGGTAACCTCTTTTAAAGTGTAGTGATTAACTTGGTCAAAATAATAAAACCTAATAAAATTGGGTTAGCACAAACCTGTTCCTCAGCAGGATAAACAGTGGTAATATAGAGAAGGTTCCTCCAGCCGTGCTCGCGGCAGTTGTGCTCGTCACCGTCAGGCAGCGCCAGGGTGGCGGTCTTGTACGCGGATTGCGCTACTACTGCTGAAAGGAGGACCGCGTACGCGTAGGATGGAAGTAACCTGGTGAAGGTTAAAGTAAACTTTTGAAGCTTTCACAGTTGAAGATGAGATATCACAGAGAAACCTCTACTGATACTGTTTTCACTAGCACTAAATTATGGGTACCTAAATATAAGCACAAGTTGATCAGGTGTTCGTTTAGATTTCTCCTAGAGATCAAAACATTAACGATATATTAAATTTCAATTATTTTACATTGAATGTTGTGTCTAAAAAAGAGATAGTCCAAATTACACAAAATTTGTTACTGTTTTAATAGTCTAACCTAGTTAAAAATTAAAAACAAAAAATCTGGCATTTATTTTCAATCTATATTTAATCGACATCAAAAAAACAGACATTTTTAAAAATAATTGGCAGTCTTTAAACTAACAAGACCAATTGGTTGAAGCAGAGCTAACTAGTTTCTAGACCATACAATCTATTAAATATGAATTCTAAACTGGACTAGTTACCAACCTAATGACTCTGTTGGTAACGAAGCAGACGAACTGCAGGACTTGCCCGCAGACACCCTGGAAGCCCACCAGCTCCTTTACGCTGTACTGACTCTTCAGGAAGAAGAAGTGGTGCGCGCTGAAGAGACCGCTAAAAAACGAAGATCATTGAAATTAGTTCAACAAATTAAAAGGAATTTAATCGTCAACAATTACTAGTAATAAAAATGAAAGGTTGCTAAAAGGAAGCTCGTTTAATTTTTAGATATGAAGCCAATCAATGCCGTTTAGTAACTTGTTAAAGTTTTTGATAAAACATGGAGGATTGGATGCTGATTATTAACTGATATAGAATTGAATCTCTAACCTCACATAAAATAATGTATCGAACGCTATTGTTCCCGTAGCGATTATTAAGTAAACATCGTTCTGTCCATTTATATCGCCAGCGAAATCTGGAAATCAAACACACTACATTAATCCCAGATCATTCTAAAGAATATAGAAGCATAATAACTTGATGATGTTACCTGAGATATACTCGACTATAACAGCGACATGCACGAACATAATCCAGAACGTTGCTAAAACCCTCATCACATGTATCAGCGACAGGTCTTTGTTTGCCGTGTTCGTGTTAAAGATTCTCTTCCAGCAGTACGCTAGAGAGAAGCAGAGCAGCAGTCGGCAGAAGATATTCTTCTTCTTGCTCTCTGTGCTCAAGCTCGCGAAGGAGTTGTACTTCTGTCGTGGGCAGGGAGGCAGGTTGTCGAGCTGGCGTGGGTTGCTGCACTGTTTCCTGTACTTACCACACCTTTTGCAGCTTCCCAATGTCTTTTCCGCACAATTCACGTCCAGCGTAATCGTGGGAGCGCCACACTTCACCAGACTATCCACCGCCATGTAATGTGTGTTCGTGTTCTCAAAACCAAGCGCCTCCGTCTCAGTCTTTGCATCATTCTCTTGTTTTAACTCCCTTCCTTTTCTATTTGGATCTGTATTGTACTTCTCTAGATCGAACGTCATTGATTTTGTTCCATATGGTAGACATTTCATCAAATCTAGATCTATGACAGTCGCGACTAAGACTAAAGCTACAAGGAGTGTTGTGACGCATATCAACAGCACCCCGGCTTTGTCTGCCGTTATGTCGTAGTGTCCCTGCACGCGTCTGACGCTGCTGATCCTCGCGATACGTGATGACGTCTTGTTCGTTTTCAAGTTATCGTTGATCATGATTGAGAAGTTAATGACGGACATGATGTCGCGTGGAGAGCAGGAGTATGGCATGCAGAGGCCTAAAGTTATGTCGGTAGACTGAAACAGACAAAAGTAACATGAAATCGTCAAAAATGGAACCGTGTGCCGTGTGCCGTTATAAAACTTGAGCATTTGTTAAGTAACTTACCTTTATCATGTTTGACTTAGTGATATTCAGTGTGATCCCCAGGGTAGTGTACGCGAGCCGGTATGGCGGCCAGCTTTCTGCAACATTCTGTGGCGCTTCGTCGTACTGCACCATCCATCGCCACTCATGTGTTTCTATTATAATTTATCATTATTAGTTGATGCGAGGACTGCTTGATTAAACATGATTTCTATGATATTTCACGTACCATCGTCAAAGTATTTCGTCCTTGTTACCGGAGCGATGACATCGACAAAATCATCTGGTATTGCGCTTTTATTCGTTGCAATCGACTCTTCATCCTAGCAATCAGGAAAGATTTTACTGGCAAATAAATGATTACGAGCAATAATAAATATATTATAAAGAATTTTCGTACCAATTCCATACATTGTTCTTTGGATCCCAACCAAAAGCGATTGCCCATGAACAGTCCCGATCCATAGCGCCCTGATGCGTCAAGAGCTGGAAATATATGATTATATGTGTCTACTTACAGAATTATCGGAGACATCTTAAATAAATAAATTAGTAGATTGACCATAAAATTCTCACTAAGTACAAATTGAAAAAAACAGATTATGATTAAAAGGTGTAGTAAAATACAATTAAGAAATTATATCTAGCATTAATTGCACAATCGTGTCTAATTGAACATTTATTATATTTGTTAGCTAGCTAAACTATTAATTGTACCTACTTATGATTGCTTTTAGCCACACATTCATTGGTAAGTAGATCCTGATAATAACAGTAGCCGAATGTCTGCGTAGCAACAGTCATTCGCGTAATTTCACCTTAATAGTTTTTCCAGTGCGAAATAACTCTCACTGAAGTCATGCTGTATGATCTCACGTCATCTCCGAGTGCGTTAGTTAACTGTGTGACGAGCTGCGTCTTCGAATACAGTCGAACGAACTATTTAGTACACAGTCATGTTTATTTTAGTCAAATGACATCCTCTGTTGACCTCCCCAAGTGTCGTTACCCTCCACATCGTCCGTACTTTCCCTGTCCAAGGGGATTTTCGAGATATTTACCATTTCAGTCAGTCCATCATGTGGTAGTCCCACTAATATTGCACCTTCCAGAACACGATCTTAAGAACTCTTCGTAAATTAACTTCTAACCATACGAACACTCATAATCACAACATTGTTTATATTGCAAGTTCGCTGCCTGCAGGGGCTGCAGCTGCTACATAGCTACGTACTGCTGCTTGCTCGATCGTACCTACGCTACGTTCTGTTGACACCGCGCGTGCTAACGGCACTCCGCGATTGCGTGAATAGTTTTCTTTTGTTTTTGCTAATAATGCGCATAATTTTTGGTTCAATGCCTAGCGGGATAGACAGTTTTCATGAAACACCGCTTTACATGGAGAAGAGTAAGTGTAGCGGTTTTTCTCACCTGTTATTAAAGCATTGTCTCCTACTAATAAGATTTATTTTTTCTCAAAATATTGATGATTCAGTATAGTGTTATTAAACAATATCAACTGACGAAAACGACCGATCGAATTGACCATCAGTTGCCTTCAAAATTATTATGTAGGTACACCTCATGACGCCGGGGAGGATCACCGTTCCGTGACGCCGTAACAAATCGCGACACTGCGAATAGTGCTGCTACGGCTCGATCTCATGGCGTCGCACAGCAGCACTGGGCACGCCGCAGTAAGTCCCCTCTGTGGCTCAAACCGTAAGTGAGTGGACATCCTAAAGCCCCAGCCTCTAACTTAGGAAACGCCCGCCGGGCATCGGGAGTCAGAGGTAAGGCGCCCTAGGGCGATTTCCGAACACCGTAGGTGCGGGCTTGCGGACTGCGAGCAATAGATAGCCCGCTGTCCAGAAGTCCGGTAAGGACCAAGCTCGACTTTTTTATTTTTAATATTATAAACTTTGTGTTCCAAGCGCGCCTTAAACAAATGTCAGCAAAATGCCATAGAGCTGACGCCTGCTAGGGCTGCGGAAATGTTTGAAGGAGTTACCATGACCCTGGAACGCATAGGGCAACTGAAGGAACAGGTAGGTTTAGTCAGTGAAAGTCTTACATGCCTTACATGCAATTTTGATGAGGGGAATTTGATGATTTCTCATCTCAAAAAAGGTACATCTCATGAAGTATCAGAATTTGCATTATCTAGTAATATGTAATGACTCGATTATATTAATGTTGTCTCAACACTAATTAAACGCCTTCGTTTGGGGTTTAATGAATTAAATTTTTTCTACGGACGGACTATCAAAAATGATTCCGAAGAATAGGTCCGATGTAAATATTAGTTCCACGCCTCAATAAACTGGCATTGACTTTTTAAAAAAAAAAAAATATTTGTACTGGGTGGGAATCGAACCGACGACCTCCGGCATAGCAGTCAGGGCCACTAACCACTAGACCAGCTGGCTAGTCAAAAAAACAAAATTCAACAAACAAATTGTATGTAACTTGCTCTTATATATCAAATGAGCTGATTCAATCAATATTGTTTACCAACTAAAACGTTATCTACCTATTAACTGGTTCGATTTGTTTATGTTAGGTTTTACTATCATGTAATCATCGTAAATAAATTATGTGATCCTTACGTAGACTTTAGTAACAAAAGAGCACTCAAAACAATAATATAGGTAGGTACTATTCTTGTTATTAAAACAAATGGCTAACTAGACACGATTACCGCCCATTGCAAAATACTGTCATCTTTATTTACCTACGCATCGTTTACTAATCACAATCGATTGTAATGATGTGGTAATAAGACCGGCTGCTTGAGCGAGCAGTGAACTTGGAGAGCGTTCACATTGCAACGAATGCGAACAATCGAAAGTTGATATTGATTAGTGGTCACGTCAAAGAAAAACAATAAATGTCGATAATGAGGAAATGAAATGGTGGAATTACTAGTGCTGCTGATCGAAAAACAAATCATCGCTATTTTTTACAACACGAATTTTATTTTCATGAATGGTAAAAAAATAGGTCTGTTTTTCATAATTATAATGAGGAGCAGTTATTAAGGAGTGAGACGCAATTTAAATGACATTCACATAACACTAGGTACGCCTGTATTCTCCAGGTAGATTCCACATTTCGGCAGTCCCATGTTATGGTAGGAATGACTTTCCTCGGTAATCTTTTGCCATCCACACTTCTGTAACGGTAACGACATCTATATCATCATTTCAGCCGACAGACGTCCACTGCTGGACATAGGCCTCCCCCAAATGTTAACCACCACAAAGAACGACAAAGAACGCCACAAAGAACGGTCCTGTGCGTCTTGCATCCATCGGATTCCCGCAACCTTCACCAGGTCATCGGTCCACCTTGTAGGGGGCCTTCCAACACTGCGTCTTCCGGTACGCGGTCGCCACTCCAGAACCTTTCGGCCCCAACGGCCATCTGTTCTGCGAGCAATGTGCCCTGCCCACTGCCACATCATCTATATCGCTACACATGAAATAAAATACAAAATTCTGCATCGCGGAATCGAGTGATCTGCGCGATTAGAATACAATAGTCTGAAATCAACAATCGGGTCGGAGGATCCTCCCTCTTCAATGGAGTTTACACCCTGTTCCACATAGCTTTAAACTTCTTCAACTTATTTTACTTTATCAACCTAGGAAACCAAACCAATATCCGCCGTCAACGCATCTTTTCATAGCTCCTTCGATTGATCGATTCCTGTTGGTCTGCCAAAAAGGGCAGTGATGGCCATTAAGGACCTTGTTTTTTTCCGACGACCTACCTATGACGTGCCCATACTTTAGTAAGTACCTAAATGACTTCCGATAGGTACATGCTAAATGATCGGTTTGCATGTTGCATGTGCATAATTTGCGGGCACTTTCTTCAGGAAAACTGTCCCACTCTTCTTTTATTGCATATATACCTACTAAGGTGTTTTGCATATTTACCTCAAGGTACTACTACCTAAGAAGTTATGGTGAGCAGAGAAGTCGATAAAGATTTTAGCTACCTACTATGCCTTCCTTGAAATTGTTATGAACTCATAGGTCCACGGTTCGATTCCAGCACAGTTTTGAATGTTTTACAGATACACATTTTTAATGAGCTTAGGCAGGGAGATTGATATTAAAATTTTTACAGCATAAGATTTAGTTACCGACTTGCTATATGACGAATGAGATACACAACTTTACAAAAGCAAATAATTTATTCGCTTAGAAATTTGTACTTAGCTATCTTATACATTATGTATTAGATGTATCTGTATTTTCTTTTCCATAACGTCCATGTAATTATATTACCGTGTACCTACTTATTGTCTTCATTATCTCATTGTATGTACCGTTAAATGTTACTTACCGTTGTATGCCCAAGCTTTGCCTTCCGTCAACTCTTTGAAGAACACTCCGAGTTCCTCCCAGCAAGTGTGGTCGACCAGAATATGTATTCCATTTGTTATCTTGGGCCACACCACTGCCAAAAACGTCGGGTCATAGATATTGAACAAATTATCAAACACTTCAGCTTTCGCGGGACGTTTATTTAATCTATTTAGTTCCTTCTTTGGGTTTTGGCGCGATTTCCCGCATTCAGCCAAAACTATGAACAATAGCACACAACACACTTTTAACCTGAACATTTTTTAGCACATATTATTTCGTATTTCTGTATCGCGTATGCGTGCGTGCTCTGTAGGCACACGTTGGCTAATGTTCTGCAGTAAGTTGCGACTCGCGTTTAGGCGTGTTTACAAGCAGTCAATGTGAATTGTAAAGAGTAAATAAATACTAGGTTTACTACCTAACAGACAGCCAGTCTAGTTGCAGTTACACGACGATTAACAAGTCGCAACAATGTATTTTTTACCGCTATAGCCTGTCGGGTTAATTTGCCTAACTGCAGTCCAGAAAGGTTGATCTAGCCTTCGATTTTCCGATACGTGCTCAATTATTACTTTCTCTTTTAATCAAGATGTTATGGAGTAATTATAACGGGATATTAAAAGCAATTAGAACAATTACGAGGCAAGATGAATACAAACAAGCCTGGCGGTTCTCAACGGCACACTGTAGGCCGACTCGGTAAATGGTCAGTGATTGAGATATAAATAATTGCGGAACTAATCTTTTACGCATGTTATAAGAGCCCATGAAATTATACACTATGAAATTAACTTGATCTATAGAATCTTCATTTACAAAATAAATTGATGGCTCTGGTTTGATTGGAGTACTTAGCTCATCTAGTTTCATACTGGGTAGCTTTGTACGCTTCGTTTTTAGGAGCCTTGTCTATTGCCGTACTAGCCATAAGCTTGGTTATGTTGACCTTGTGCAATGACGAGAGCTCCCTTCCTGGCAGCACTTTTCATAGCAGCCATGTCTACTAATTGTGCTATGCACAAGTTTGAGCTAAGGTTACGCCTACTTATTTCTGCTCAAATGTCTTGCACGCATAGCATGTGAGTGAAACCTCGGCACAACTAAAATAGTTTTACTGTCATCATGTTCAGGTCACACAAAACGATGATATTGTGTTAATTAAATGCAAATAAAAGGGAAATGCTCGCCACAATAACTTTCTTCCACTGGCTTCAATTACTTTCGGAATTTAAATGAAAGAGCAGTTTAAATGTTAGTAATTACATTTTATTACCTGTCAAAAAGACATTAGCTTACAATTATTTTATTCCATGTACTTAGTAAATACAATTAGCTAGATTTATTTCTTTATTGATACTGCAAATCATGTCACTGTTGTAGAAGTCTCTGATAGGGCGTTCTTCACACTCACACACACGAACATAGGAGGACGACGCACGACACTGGATCTTATGTCTTAATGAGTACGGTTACATTTGCCGGAGCCTCTTGTTTGGCCGCTGGCCGTCGTTCATGAACCCACCCTGCTGAGAAGCAAACTATTATTACGATTAGATGGGCGAACATTTGCATTTCTTCCGAATATTGGACTATCAGTTTTACTCGAAAAAGAAAACCTACTTCACGCAACTCAAAAGAAAAGAAATTCAGTATCCGAGAGTAAATATGTCAAACATCCTGGTTAAGTTGATACTGTCGCACGCGTCTGTAATTGAGGTGTCCTCATAGAAGTTATAAAAACCGCGCTTTTTCTATAACAAGATGTGCGATATTTACGGTCGGGTACTGTGCCTAAATATGTCCATTGCTGCTACAATTGGATAGAATTATTAAACGAATAGAAAGAAAATATAATATTATACCATTTGAATACATGCAACCAAACAGTAAAAAAGCAATCATAACAAATGAACAGCAAGCGTACAGCTATGAGAAGTAGGATTAGTCGAGGACTGTTTGTGAACATCGTTTGTATTCCCTGTAGACAAGACCTTATGAGAGACCCTTTGGTTGTTTGTACACACATGGCATGTGTAGGTGGTATTACCTTGGACTTAACTGGTGTAATGTTTCTACAGGTAGCTCTGAAAAGAATGCACAGAATGTGTTAATGCATAGAATTGCAGAGCTGGTGTGTATTCTGTTGTTCTTTTATCAGTGTCTCGTCATTGTACTGCATTTCTTTGCACATCTTTCTATGCACTCGTTTCTATGAAATGGACATGAGCATGCAATGGTAAAAAAGCTATCTTAAAAATTATTGCAAAAAAATACAGTTCGAAAGATGTCAACTTAATAATTTGTATAGAGGGAGGGAGGGTAAAATATAATACATATTTATATACTGACATCTACCACATGAAATCGACACTATTTCACACAAAATGTTCAACGGAAGGAAGCTGTTACATCAAGCTAAAAAGCATTTGCTATACAAACTGCTATGACAGAACATAAGACTGTACGGTCTGTAAAATGTGGATAAAGGCGGCGATACACTTGCCTGCATCTGGTACAATAGTATGCAAGATGCGGGTTATGTCACTATGGCATTCAAGCTACTTGCATACTTATATGCCAGATAACTACACATGTGTATCCCTGCTTTTAGATGGGAAGCTAAAATCATGCATAGGAATATACTAAATAATGTAAAAATAAAGCAGTGTCGTTAATAGGTAGTATTAGTCGCGGAAAACTAAAGTCAGGCAGTAGTAAGTCAATGAAGGCCAGTCTTTACGGGAATCCTTTAGGTAGAAATATGCGTCTCCAAGGCTCAATTTATACCGCAGCAGAATGGAATTAAATGGAAGCGTCAATTTCGCCCCATGACGCGTGAATTCGCTGGAATTCTCGCGCATTTCAGCGAATTCACGCAACTGCGACTTGAACTTCGTAAACGCTTGGCACTGCACTACTGTTTTTTATTTTAGCTAGGGGAATTCTCGAGAATGCGAGAGGATTCCCCGGAAGACGCGCGACCTGTTTTTGGCTCGTATTTAGTTTGTATATTATACAATTGACATAAAGTTCATTATGCTATGTCATGTACAATTTCGTTGCAAAAAGTCGCTTCCATTCAATTCCACGGCGGTGTAAATTGAGCCTTAGAGTGAATTTAAAGACAGAGGAGACAGGAGTCCCACATTCTGCCACAGTCCTAAATCAGCACGTACTCCCAGTTCCACTAGCATATTCGTGTGTTCTTAATGGTATGATGTATCATAATGAACTTTAGAAAACATTCACTGCGAACTGTTTATCGTCATTTCCCTATCCTATTCCAAGTAGCTTGGGGTCAGCTTCCTCTAACCAGATGTGATTGAATATCCGTGCTTGTAAAGCACGTGTGGAGCGACTGCTTGTCAGACCTCCACAACCCAGTTACTGGGCAACATCTTGGATAGACTGATGATTATTCTGACTACTTGAAATAACTCGACGATCTACGAATGACCACCGGGACCAACGGCTTTACGTTCTTTCTGTGGCACAGGGTGTCAGTAATCTCTTAGATAAACTTAGAATTTGTTAGTGAGGACTGTTTATGAAGATTTTTTAATTAAGATACGCATATTTACACATTTACTTTAGTTACTTGTTTCTGGCTATTCATTGACTTAGTACTTGAGTGTAGTATTAGTGTGGTGCGAGACTTACCGGGCGGCCCATGAAGCCCTGCGGAGGCATGTAAGTGTTGACGGGCGCGAAGCCCCCGCGCGGGAAGGCGCCGCCCCCCCGCCCGCCGAAGCCGCCGCCGCGCCCGCCGCGCGCTCCTGAGGGGATAGCCGATATTGAATAATGCTGTTCATACTCTAACAAACAAATGCACATCAAAAATATTTACTTTACAGAAATGTTAGAAGATCGTGATGGAAATGTAATCGTCCACAACCCAACTGGAATGGATCTGGTTATTTGTTCAAATCTCCATGTTCCACAGCAATATTTTTTTTCAATGCGAAAAATGACAGCGACGGCCGGACTCTTTTATGAAAGTTTGGCAAGACCAGTGACAAGAAAGTTTCGTTTGCAGTGGGGCAGTAGTTGCTTTCGGTATATTTTATTTATTTTTAATAAATGCACTGCAGTAACCCTCATCCTTTTCAGATTAGGTACATCATTCAACTGCAGGGCAAAAGCCTCTACTCATAACTTCCAGCTAGTATTGTCATACTTAAAAATGTCTTAAAGCTGCACACTTCATGTTTTGATACCATGAGTTGCTCCTTAAAGTTTGGGTACAAATCTTAATTATTATTATACTATACAAGTGTCCATGCAGTAAGTAGGCGAGCTAACTACGACAACAAGTATAATGAGAGAAAAGCAGACACCTCTGAAGTTACCTCTAAAGTTGCCCCCCCTGGCGTTGAAGGACTGTCCGCGCGCGCGGAAGTTGTTGGCGCGGTTGCTGTTGGGGCTGGCGGCCGCCGCGTTGTTGGCGTTGTTGCGGTTCTGTTGCTGGTTCGGGTGCTGCCGCTTGTTCTGTTAGCACGACAAGTGATTATGGATATAACAGGCTTTAACATCTACTAATCTTTATAAGTGTTTCTATGAACAAAATGAACTTTGAACTTTAAAAATTGTTTGATTGTTTTTGTTGTTTGAGAGACTGTCAAACAGGTATGAGTGACAAAGATACGACGGATATTACAATACTGAAATTTTTTAAAACGTGAGCGTCCATATGAACGACAGCAAAGTAACCCTTGTTGATGTTGGTAATGAACCAAAGCACAGAGCACGATGACGCGTCCGCAGACCGTAGCTAGATACGCTTTTCATAAAAACTAAGCATTAATGATTTTTTATTTACTGTGATTACTCGCTAAATATTCTCCATCGTTTGATGGTATATTAGTTCACACGTGTTATTGGTAAAATTGTAGTTTCTCTTCGACAAATGCCATTAATGAAGAGTTGAAGTTGAGTTAGAGAAATACTCAACTTCAAATGCTTAAATCAGAAATCGGGGATTAGATGATTTAGATTGAGCGCTGTCTGTTAAGGAATTCAATTTAAAAAAAATATATTAAATTGATAAATGGCGTTTCTAGCCACAGCCATGGAAAAGCGTCACCGTGCTCTGGAGCGTCCACACATACATAATAGAATACCTTGTTAACGTTGGCGGCGTTGTGCGCCTTCTGCTCGTCCTCGTCGCGGTACTTGGACACGGTGACCAGGAACCCGTTGATGCGCAGCTCGCGGTCCAGCTTCAAAGCCTTGTCCACGCAGTCCTTGTCTTGGAATGTAACTCGCACTGTGAACAATGGAATGGAAATGGTGATGTTTAGCTATTCGACTAACATAGACGCACACTTGAGCAGAAAGAACAACACGCCACCTGCCATAGGTGCTTGTTTTGATTTTTTTTATGTTCTTACACAAGTTGTGAGTACTAAAGATGTTATAGATGTTCGATTGCGGCAGTGAAGGTTCAGAGCTTCCGATTGATTTTTTTTAACCTCTCGATTCCGATTTCGGTTCCGATAAATTTTAATTAAATTTTCTCTTTCATATTTTGTTGTTTTGTTTCTGGAATGTTGTGAAATCGCTCTTCATTTATTATACAAGTTTCTTATTAGTTGTAAGTTTCATTCGACGCTTCTGCTTCCGCCTCCGCGCGTCCGCCTCCGATTTCGATTCCAATTCCGATAAATCAAATATAAAAACCCCCGGTCCTGAATACGGTTCCAATATTTAATAACAACTTTCGTTACATCCCTCGTGAGTACTACTACGCATCTGGTCTTTTTATCTTAAATCTTTATTGATTTTATTTTAACAGTAACTTTTCCCGCTACTTAACTCCTGTCTATCCGAATGAAACCGTATTCCGGAATATAAAGTATTTCTACCGGTGAAGATTTATAAATAGGATAAGTACTTTGTAACAAATATTTCAAGATTTAGTTATATTGTGTTAGCAAGCTGCTAAGCATACGCTCAAAAATAAACCCATCTTTTACAAGTATTTCAAGTTGTTTCCTGCTCGAAACATTGATAGTGACAACAGCAGCTAACAAAGTTGATTGTAAATATGAGAGCGATTTTCCGCTTAACATATTATTTAACCTTTCCATAACTTGTGTACTTTGATAAGATAGATAAGTAAAGGCGGTCTCCCCCGCCCCTTGCATCAACCCCACGTAGCCTTTTCCTTCTAACCCCTAAACGCCGCGGGCGGGGACGCCATCATTTCTCCAGCCCCACTTAAGCGAATACGTAATAACGTTACTTGTACCGCTAAATAAAATTGTTGTTTTTGACGAGTTACGCCATTGACTTGTGAGCTCATTCATTGAAATAAGCGAATGGACACCGTGTCACGTGGTCACGGGAGGATATCAAGTGTTTTATTGGCATAACGTAACCACGCGCCAAGCGTTCATGTCTGCAAGTGCGGTGGCTTCCTATCGATCAATTAGCCGTATTGGCTATGCGAAACCTACCAACCATCGTGCTTGTCTAGTTTTCGTAAGATCGATTTTATGTTATTCAACAAATGTATAGGTAGCTAGATGCACATAATCACCCCAACGCAACACCGACCCTCGAATTCACAGACGTAGGGGAGATGAGATACATACGTATAACTAAATACAATTATAGATCGCTCTGTCTTATCTGTTAAACTCGGTTCGTCGGTGGACTACTGAACTTGATTTTAGCATCAACTGAACTTGAGGAAGGTAATGAGGCATTTTCCTTGAACAATTTAATATAACACACTTGACACGACGACTTGTTAAAACTCCCAGATTGCTTAGAAATACAATAGGTAGACCGGACATTGCACTCCGATAAAATCTTTAATAGTTTTTAAAGGATTCGCATAACAACAAAGTCACGAGCCGTGGCTAGTTTGACATGGTTACGTAACTCATTCAAGTGACCACTTTGTACTCGACCGGTGGACCTTGAAAACTATCGTAAACTCATAATGTGGTCAGTAAACGTAACACGCCTTAAATTGCCTTTCATGTATTCTACTTTCAATTCATGCGTAGCTTATCAAATTAGTTTTATCTATATTTATATCAGACCACAACTACTACGTGTACACTACGCGTACGAGTAGATCAATCAAACTTATTATTTTTACGTAGTGTTTTAGAGGAGTTTGGTTTGCAGTAACTAAAGTTGTCAAAAAATTACAAGGCCCGTTTTGACTTTTCTATTTTGACTACCTAGCGGCTTATCCGGTGTAGTGTCGGTACTACTAAAATAGCTACTACTACACCGGACCCAAGTTACATTCTAGGGTTTATCTCAAATGTCAAAACGGCCTTTTATTTTTTAACGAGTTTAATCGTGTTAAATAATGTGCAAATTGCATAAAGCTGTCGTTGCTACTAGACTGACGGACATCCGCACGCGATAAGTTTGTAGCAACATCGCGTCCCCAGCGTTGGGGAGCTAGCCCTCTAGTTACGAAGCTCATTTACATGTTCTACTCTGCACACAACATGGATGCCAATCGTAAAATAAATCAATATACGAGCATGCCGGCGCCGCGATTTGCTCTTAACGCGTCCACGGGAAACGTCAATAAATTCTCGATAGGTATACTATGTAGTACGCACTGAGATGTACCTTCGTACGTATGAATAGAAGTAGATAGGGGCGAACCCTCTTTGCTCCGAAGACGGGACTCGCACAATGAGATTATAACAAAAAAAAAAACGAGTGTGCGCAAGCGTACACTTGTAATTTTTAGACATTCAATGATAATGTATGCAGGTTTTATATTGTAAAGATTTCGCAACCAAACAAACAGGTGCCGTGGTAATAATATTCCGTCTTCGTAACATTTGTACGTAATGCAAGCGCGGACAGTTAATCAATATTTTTTCTCCCGCGTCGCCCTTCACCCTTCTGTTAAACTCCCCTTCTGCGCGCTAATGCCGATGCCGTTTTATTGTCCGAGGGGTTCGTTACCCCAGAGCACATTGTTTAGGCGGACACCGCGTAGTAGATGTTACTCGGGCGCCCCCGTGCGCAGCCTCGACATTTACAATTTGGGCTATATTGAGAAGACTGATTATTACGCGCTTGTTTTGTATGGCAAATATTCTTTTTCTTATTCTTTTGAACAGGTTTCAAATGCCACGTGTTAATTGCTGCTTCTTTATACTAGCTACGTGAATATTGTACCTAACACTAGAAACGCGGAACATTAATGTCAATTTTATTTTTGCTACAGTAATAAGGAGAGATGGTATACAAAATATGAATTTAGTAACTGATAATATATGTATTACATATATTTCGGTGTACTTTGCGATTCTACGCAATAACAAAAGTAGCTGAAATAAAACTAGAGCAGGAAAAATATAGGAATGGGTCAAATTTTGGACGCCCGCGCTTCTTGTATTAAAGGTGAGAAAAACCTATAGGAATACACATGATTATGATGACGCAGTTTAGCGCAAAAAGATTACGCGCAGTAGACACCTGATGCTGGGCAAACATTTTGATGCGATTTTCACCATCATTTGCTAGCTAGGAAAAGGTAAAGATAAAATATAGCACTTACGTATTTTGTACTTGGTCTTGCTGAACTCGTGTATGTGAGCCACGTCTCCGCACTGGGAGAACAGGAGCTTGACGTACTCAGTGCTGGCTTCGTAGGGCACGCCCACGAGCACGGCGGTCTCCGCGCGCGACTCCACCGATACGGTGATCTTGCTGCCGTCGATCACCGTGCCCTCTTCGGACAATGCCTGCGTTTTTATCATCAATGTTAGCGTTTGAAAGGAAAAAGTTGTGTTGTGTGTGGTAAAGTCAGGGAAATGTGTTGTTTAGCAGGTTGACACATTAGGGCTCATACAAACGAGCGGCATGTTGCAAGCGGCAGAGGTAACTGCAGGCGTCGACATGGGTCGGCCGTCGATATTCCAAATTTGAAGATCAGCGGCAGCCGTCATGTGTCAAGTGTCACTAAAGGTCAACGGATGCAGTTACCTCTGCCGTTGGCAACGTGCCGCTCGTCTGTATGAGCTCTTACGTATTTTGGACATTTCATACAACTGATAAAATTATTAGTCGTTTTTTGAATGGACTACTTTGATGGTCAATTTGCTAATCCATTCGTTTCGCTGACTGTACAGTTAGTGTGAAGTGAATTTTCTCATCTTTATGTTGAACTGTGTGGTTGTTTAAGTTTTTATTATCAATGATACAATTAAAAAAAAAATAGGTCTGTGTTGTAAATCTGTCTACCAGATTTTCTTAATAGATCTTAATAGCTCAATATTATGTATTAGATTATCATAAGACAACCATTGTTCTCGAGAGAATTAAAAATCTTAAAACCTAGATTTCCATGCTTAACACGACACAAATCATGTCCAAGTATCGATCTAAAACACAAAACTTTAATATTTTGTTTAGCAATATGAACAAGATTTAGATCAGAGTGTACGTAACAAAAGATAGTTTATGTGTAATCACAGACCGTGTGCAAACTAGACAATGCGGTGTTTCCCGCCGTTACGATGAGTAAAGATAGAACTAATAAACGCTCCCTGGCTTCTGCAATCGACACACGCCCTGCATAAACAAATCACACAAGTTTACAAGAAAATTTTCAGATGTCGCGATAAGTCCACTTCCTCCTGGCATTGTTTGTTTACTAACGTAAACGGGGAAGTGAACAAGTGTGTGCCCAGATTCTGGAACAAAAATTATAGCAAAATTGTTGCAAATAATTGTCAAAGACGTGTTTACTGCTGTAATCGATTGAATGGATTGTGAACAGTCAACCGAGTGACCTGACTTGCGCTTAATTTGTGACGAGTCGATAATATCTTTCCAGGAATTGGAGATGTGTGTCGGACGGTGTGTAGGTATTTAGTTTAAGTGTACAGTATTATGTAATCTGCGATTGACATGAGAAATTATTTATTAGCATTACTTATTGAAGTAACGGAAGCTAGAGGGTCTGTTTCGAAAAAAAAAAAAAAAAAAAAAATAGTTATGCTAGCATTGAGTGTGTTGAATGTGAGCCCTATTGCCGATTATTATACATAATTATTAAATTAAAAAGAGTGTTTAATTGAATTACCTTTAGGTACCGAAGTTTTCCAAAAATAAATGATTACGAAACAATAACATAGGCTTCCGAAAACGGAAAAACTTACATCGTGTAGGTTGTAATAAAACGAGTGTGGAAACTTCGAATACAAACATTTTACCGGCGCCAACGGTTGGCAGTTGGCATGGCAACTGTATGAGGCATGGCAGAATGTTTAGTCTACCAGTTCGAGAGCTACTGCGCCGCTCGGTTTGGACATACATAGTGTATTTAGCAGGTTACAAGTCTGCTATACATCAGGAGTTCTACTTACCAAAAAGGCTGTGCAATGGGCTTCATTGGTTACAGAGAAATCAAAGAATAGTATAAATGATTAGGCACAGTTGTGTTGTTGAAAAAATTATAGTATGTGTTAGAAAAAGATTATTCTTAATTGTAGTCAAGTAAGTACACAGTTATAATTTTTTTTACATTGAAATCAAAATCCCTAGATATATGCCTTTATTAAATTGTAGACATTTTTTAAATGCACAACATAGCAGTCATAACTTACATGTAACATGTTTATAATAGCCGGAACCTAGACAGTTACATATGGAACAATAAAGTGTTGCACACATAACTTTTAAGTCCTGAAGCCCACTGCAACAATCCTGAAACTTACCCTCAGCTACTGCAAATACACATAAAGACACATCACAAATGACATGAGTATATACTCAGCTGATCCACTACATCACATCAATGTCAATCATCAAATTTGATCTTTACTTTGTCAACACACAAAGCTGCCAAATGGATGCATCAAGTGTAGAAGACCAGCCTGTTCTAACATTCAAATAGTCACTCATTCTGCTCATGACTTAAAAGTGGCAACATTTCTGTCTGGATATACATAATTTGGAAAAAAAAATAGTCTTAGCCATAAATACAGCCTCTTTCAGAAGCAGGCTAATAAAGTTCTAATATCTACTTAATCACTTTTGAGTATAAAATATAAAATGTTAATAAACTTTTGTTTACCTTCTCCAGAGACTCTTTGTTTTTGAATTCGACTATTGCCGATAATGTCGGAGTTGTGGTCAGTTCAGTTACAATGATTGGACCACGTCTAAAAAGAAAGAAAATTTGTCTCATTAATACTCCGTACAGTAGAGCCCGTGTTGCTGTGTTCTGAGAGCAGCTTGCTAGTTCCTCGAGAACACATCACACATCATATTATACTAATCAACTTCATTCAGAAATACAAAAATTGTGATTCATTTCAATAGTTATGACATTTCAGGGATTGATATTTGAATGTTGGCAAGTTGTATGTTTCAGTTACATAGCTGATACTGTGAAACAGATATACTCACTTGACGTTGGTAACTTCTCCATGTTTCGAGAACAACTCCTTGAGTTTCTCCTGATAGTCGAACAGGTAGGTCGACGGGAGGTTCTCAACTAGTATTTTACCAGACTCTACTTTGTCTTCTTTCTTATCATCGCCCCCAGCTTCATCGGCGTTCTCCTGGCTCTGGTCGGCGTCCCCACTGCCCTCCGCGGCCCCGGCTTCGGCCGCCGCCGACTCGTCACCTTGCTCAGCCTGCTCGGCCTCGCCGTTGTTATCTTCGGCCTCCACAGGCTCGGAGGTCTCCATCTCGGGAGCCTGTTCCTCGGCGGCTTGGGCGGCGGCCTTCGCCTTCGCTGCCTGGTTTTTAGCGCCGCGTCCTTTCTTCTGGGCTACCATTATGACGATCCAGCTGTAATATACACAAGAACTGACTCAAGCAATCAGGCGTGCGATCCGTCACGCTCTCACAGTGGCAACGTTTCCCGCCATATCTATTTTTTGCTAAAACTTATCTACAGCACTTGGCGCCTATTCTCAGATCTCAAGGGCGCAGTTACTAACGCGCGAAACATCATATTACGCAGAAACGCAGAAAATACAGTCTTGTTTAGCAGATGAGCTAAATTTAACTGTGTCTAACATCATAGATAACGGTAAATACATCATAACAAGCCATACGCGCCATGAAGCATGGCTTTATTCCGAGTGGAAAATTCACGAACCTGAAGCGTTACCTCGTAATAACTTGTTACAATGGCATTTCGTAATCCTCGTTGGATATTATACAATATAATTAAAAGTTTTACTTACCAAACGTGAATTAACAGGTAAAATCAATGATATCACAAATCCACAAGGAAAGACGCCAAACTATATGCAATAATAACACGAAACCGGCATCACGCAAGCGCATCCGCCATTAAAATAGATTTTAAAAAGTGAGGTTAGCAGTGTTGCCGTACTAAAATCGCTTCTAGAAATATTTTGGATGTATCCGAACGGAACCAAGCTTCCCGTAAAATCAATAACAAAACTAATATTTAGATGAGGTCCAACTTAGACGATCAAGCCACCACAAAACAACTCTTTTCACCTCTGTGCAGCCAATCAGAGACACAAATCAAAATATATGGAAATTTTGTGTTATTGTTGCAAAACACTAGCAATCATGATCATGAATGGAACTGATGCAAAATTAATCGTCAAAGGATCCCTGTGGATATTTACTAATCATTATAAATACTAATCATTTGCTTGCTTTAAAATGAGAAAAAAAACATACACATATTTAGCACAAGCTGAAACAGCACACTGCGAGAGTAAAATAAAACTAAACAGTGTAAAGCCGGAAACTGACTAGGCGAACGAGTAAACGAACACCAGTGAACAAGAACCATTGCATCCGTATACCTCCTTACATATTGAATAAAATAAAGTCCATTGCGCCTGTCTGTGTATTGGCGATAAACTCAAAAATTATTGTACGAATTTTCACCAATATATTTTTCTATGGTAGCGGCATCAAAGTTCATGCTCTGAACTGTGTGGACTTTATAAATGAGCCATGCACCCACAAAGGTTTCTCTCCACGGCTTGAGTGTGACTGATGGAATGCAATATTGTTGTCTGTCATAAAATCAAAATCAAAAGCATTTTAAAACCATTTACAGGCACTTTTGAAATGTCAAGAAGTCAGTCAGTCAGAAAAAAAAAATGATGCTAATTGCACATTCCAAAGCATAGATCTCTATGGAGAAGAATGTGCAAGAAACTCCATGGACAATCTTTTCAATCATGTTTTGTAATTACAAATATCTCTGTTACATGTTTCTTGTCGCTATCATGGGAGAACAAAGCAAATAAAAATAAAAACTAATTATAGATATTAAAATAGCAACTGGCAGCTAAGAGATGATCTGTCTCAACTGATAGCGCCCGTTCACGGACATGACGCTAATATTAGCACCACTCAGCTCAACCATTTTGAAGGGAACCGAATGATAACACGCGCCACCATCAGTGAGACATTTGAGTGAGCATGAAAAACCCTCAACTGCCATGCTCATTTATGTCATACAAGTAAGACTTATAGATGTAAGGCCCGTTTTAAACCAATCCGTTTAAAACGAAAAAAAACTGTTTAAAACCAAAATATACCATTATTTCGATTTGAAAAGGTTGGTGTTGATAACTATGTTTTTCCTAATTATAACTATATTTTCTTGATTTTACCAAGGACATAACGAGAACCTATAAACTTTGTAATGATTTTTTAAATATGGGATGTACTGATATTGATATAATAAGTGGGTTTAGTTCTAGTTAGTCCATCCGACCAAGCGTAGGTATTATCTACCTAAGTTATGAAAACTGTATTGATAAGTTATCTGTGTTGGTAATTAAACATTTTTACATTGTTTTCAAACGATATATAATTATAAACAATTTGATTTGGTCTATAACAACAAACTCAAACTCTCGTTGACGTCGACACTCGTGAGTCATGACTCGACACAACGTTGCCAGCACGTGTAAGACACAGTTCTTTTATTTTTGTAAGCAAGCTTCCTTCCAACCGCTTAAAACGAAAGCTTAAAGCGGAAATATTTTATTAAAAACGTTTCAAATCGGTTGTTTTACATCTATAGTCAAACTAAAAGTGAATTATCAAATATGTCATCACTACACTTAGCAGCTTTCTAATTTTATAGTAAATCGTTCAACCGAATACTGCATTTTCGTATATCGCCTAATGACTAATTAACTTCCATTCTTAGGACAGGTTTAGATGTACAATACATGCAAATTATTGCAGATATTAGCCGTGAATTTCAATTATTAGCAACACCTGTGTGAAGCTGAAGCGGGTCGTTAGTCACTATTAAAATAATCAATTTCTTCTTTCTGTCTCTGTACTATGTTGGGGATAAGTAACATAAATATATAAAACATCATTTAATATAAAACACGATTGATATAATTTTCGATTAACTAAGTTTTATAAGCATAACATACATTAATAATAAAATCTTTATATATACCACTTAAAAGACATAAAACTTATTTAGTCTAATATGAAAGAACAAAAATTTCTTATAAATCATAATGGCTTTTAACTTAACCTTGTCCAAATAACATCTAACATTAGAAGGGGATCTGGCGAGCGTCAGCCGCTGCCGTGACACGCTCGCTTCGCTCGCTCGCCTTCGCGGTTTAATAGTCATTATTAATATAGACAAAACCAGAATTATACAACTTTACAATAGGAAACGGTATAATTACAAATTAACTGTCTTATACGACAACAATAATATAGCACAATCAGATAGTACCTATAGTTTTCCTTGGGATGTCATTCGATAGTCAGATCTCATGGTAATTACACAAAATAAACAGATATGTTTACGCTCTATGGCGTCTTACACGAATCTCCAGCCAAAAAACAGTTCTTCAAGTCTATCATGGATATGTAGCTTCTAACCTACGGTATGGTATTATATTATGGGGCGGTTATATTGGGCAGTAGAATTTAATAGAGTATTCCTAGCTCAAAAGCAGTGCATTCGTGCACTTTTAACGTAGATTCATTAATCATTGTTTAAAAAACTAAATTTGCTAACAGCACCGTTCATGTATATATTTCAGTCTTGTATTTTCGTTAAAACACATCAGTACCTACACAAATCCTTTGGAGATTATTTTAATTTTAATACCCGTTATCCGTAAGTGTCAGAACCCCTGGACCACTAACGATATTTGATGTTCAGAGAATACCAAAATTTACTACCTTTTTGCTACCTACATTCAAATATTTGATACACGTTCTAAGTATTTGACGCTTCGTTCTAAGTAGTACTACTACTTAGTCCCTAACAACACCTTAATAACGGTAGTATATTTTGTTATTTTCTAAACATCAGATATCTTATGCCATGTGTGGCAAAATAAATATCCATTTCGAAAAAAATATTTCTCACTTATTTTTTTTTCAAGTATGCCAAAAGCTGAATAAAATATATTTTGAGGTACTAAAAAGGTAGTAAATACTTATAAAAAGAAAAATTACCTTCGTTGTCTAGAACCATTAAAAAAGAAAAATGGTCCAGACATCCTGATGTCAGAATTTCTGACCACATTCTTGACACGTTTTCTCGCTGTCAATAGAGGTAGTACTAAGGATTTGACGTTAGGGCCCAAGTACTAGCATAAAGGTAGTGTATTTTGGTATTTTCTAAACCTCATATTTCTCATGTCATATGTAGCAAATTTGAAAAAAAAAAATACACATAACATGTTTCAGGTATGCCAAAAAAGCTGAAAAAAATATATGTTGACACTTTCTTCATGCATCTCCGCTTACCATCAGGTGGGATCGCAGTCAAGCACTGGTTTATACCAATTAAAAAAAAAAAGAGTTTTCTCGCTGTTAATAGAGGTACTAAGTATTTGACGTTAGGAACCAAGTAGTAGCATAAAGGTAGTGTATGTATATAAATATACATTTATATGTAGGTGTATTTTAGTATTATCTAAACATCAGATATCTCGTGTCATATGTGGCAAAATAAATATCCATTTTTTTTATACTTTTTTCAAGTGTGCTAAAAAAACTTGTAAAAAATATTATATTGGGCAAGGGAAAACTCAATAGCTTTCCCTTGTAAAAACTTGTAAAAAATATTATATTGGGCAAGGGAAAACTCAATAGCTTTCCCTTGTAAAAACTTGTAAAAAATATTATATTGGGCAAGGGAAAACTCAATAGCTTTCCCTTGTAAAAACTTGTAAAAATATTATATTGGGCAAGGGAAAGCTATTGAGCTTTCCCTTGCCCAATATATACTGAAGAACTGAAGAAACTTTTATCTGTTATCCCATGCCAATTAAATTACCCTGTCCTATACCAAAAATAGTGCCCTGAAACACCTACCTATTACATTATTCCGAAAAAAATGTATCCTGGTTAGTCCATAAATGTTTCTATATGACCCAGGAATATATTAGTTATAAGAATAGAAACTGTAACACCTCGCTATGTTCATAATAGTGCAATAATAGCCAGTTACATATGTTAGTATGTAATTAAAATATATATTAAAATAAGATGGCTATGAGTATGTCTAGGCACCTAGGTACAGGTATCGACACGGATCTTGAGCGCTCGGCGAAAGTGTAGGATTCACTTTGCGCATCGTACACTTATGGCAAAGAAAATGTACACCTATTTTATTTTATTTTTTCTTTTACCTGCTATCTTCTTAATTCTGGTTGAAGGTAAAAGTTAAAAAAAAAAAAGTTTAAATCAAAGTCGCTGTGTTTCTCTGTCTGTTTTTCCGTTTACTTATTAACCATGCAACAGTTTTTCATACGGTTTTCATTATCTTTTAGAGAATTTCTACCGGAAGCTATGCTTAATGTAGAAAAGACGAAAATTTCAAAGATTTGTAACACCCCTACGAAGAAATTCCTAAAATTTTACCTACTTTTGAAAGGAACTTTCTCTGTGTGCCTGTTATGCGTTCTCGGCTAAAACATTTTTGGTGACATAATAACCACCAATAAAATAACCAATAATAAAAATAAAATCGATGGATTAAAAATCATGAGTCAATTTATTGGTACGGAAGTGTACTCGCCGTCGTTAGGTACATGCAGCAAACGCAGGGAACCAATCACGAGTGACGTCCATGATGCGATGCGCGGCGAGTCAATCACTGACGCTCCCCGCCCCCGCGTCTCACTTCATACCACCAAAGAGACCTGATACTTTACTTCTGCGCAAGTAAAAGTCAGCGCTTAAGATCCGTGCCGATACCTGTACATAACTATTCCTTCTAATAATTATTTTAAGCACAGAGTACCTTTTTATGTTTTTAAGTTTCGCATACCGTATATATGACGCCATAATCGTGAATATGACGATCTTTACTGTTATATTTGTTTAATGTCACATTCATGTCTTTTAAATATCTATCCATATAATGTGAATAAATTAAAAGACTGTCAAAAAAATTTTTTTGGCAAAAGTCATAGGAAAAAATCATATGTTGATAGAATACATTGAACATATTTTTTCAAACCTTATTGACCTTAGACCTAGCTGTTACCGAGGAGTAGGCTTCAGAAAATGACTGTTTTATGGCACTGCTTGGGAGCTAGGGCCTCAAGTTTGTATCATCTACAGAAATACTAGCACTCGGCTCAACTCGGCTGGAAGGTTGGAAGCACTGAATTTATGACTGTTGTCACTTGGCAGTATGGCAGCAGTTGCAAAACATAACCTCTAAACGTTCACTGCACGTCTTTGCGTGTTTATCATGTGTTATTACATTTTGTTTAACAATATTTCAAGTTAAGACGGTATTTTAAACTAGAAAAATGAAGTCCAAGTCATTTGATTTGAAACGAAGTGCTGCTGAAAAGCATGCTCTGTCAGACAAAACTTTAGACTTTGTTGGTTTTTACAAATCCGTCGCTGATACGAGTAAGGTTGCTGAGAAACGAAAATCTGATGAAATTATAAATAAGGAAACTCCAAAAACCAAGATAGGTACCCCAAAACGTGATTATAGCCAGAATAAAAACAAAAAACGGAGCAAACAAGACGCAGTAGACATATCGCATATCAACATTGATGGCTCTAATTTAGGCCTTAGTTTACCTCGGAGCAGCCCTACCGATGATTTTAAAGTTACTTCTACACCTAATACAAGTGGCAAAAATCAATCAGTCAAATCCATTATGAAAACTAAATCACCAGCTGACCAAGAGTCTTTCGACAGTGCCAGGTCAAGCGCATCCAGCGCGAAGCCCAAGAAGAGGAACAAGTCCGTCAGCTTCATGCTAGAGGATCATGAGGAAGTTGAGGTGAAGAGGACCAAGTCTGATGACACTGAAGTTAATAAAAAACCTGAGGCTATAGCCAAAACTGTTGTTAAAAATAAAAACATAAGAAAAGCGAAGGACCTGAAAACATTAGAAATTAACCAACAATCTGAGAAGGAGAACAAAGCAGCTGAAGTTAACAGTTTAAAAATGGAGGTGGACAGCAGTAAGCATAGTGTAGCTAAGAAAAAGCCAGCCAAGTTCAATAAAACAAAAAGAATGCTGGGAGAGTCTCCACCAGGAGATGCTCAGGTTTCAACTCAACAAATTAGAGAGAAAAAGAAGAGGTTCAAAAAAGTTAAGAAACCAAAATCTGAACAAAGTACAGAACCGACCGATGCAGACACTAGTGGTGAGGTTTCTTCAGAAATCAAAGAGAAAAAACTTAAAAAGAAGAAAGTGAAGACCCCTCCTGTTGAGAGCACAGAGGCTGAAGGGGAGCCTGCTTCAAAATCACGTAAAAAAGATGGCAAACCTGACATAGCTGAAGATTTAGAGAAAGTGTCAGAAAAATTTGTCAGTGCATGTGCACTGTCTCCGATACTGAGGAGTACTGGAGACAATGTAAACACACTGACAGACTTATTAGATGAAATGACTGTAGTTGACAAGGACAAGAATAAAAAGTTAAGACAAAAATCCAATAAGAAAAAAAAACCTAAAGGACCTCAAGCAGCCAATAAGGAGGATTCAGATAAGAGTGAGGAAGTAAAGGAAAAGGTCAAGTGGAAGAAGAGGAAGTGGAACAAGGATAAGAAGGGAGATGTTGATGAGGAGGGCCTGGCCAACACCGTCGTTGTGGAGAACCTGCCCATCGCCATCATGCTCAACTACAAGAAGTTGCTAACAGACCATTTCATTAAATATGGATTGATAAGAAAAATTGGGTAGGGTTCTAGAATTTGATGATTTTGTTTTTGCTCCTACTATCCTGAACTGGGCAAATGTATAAAAAAGTCTTAAAAATGTAGACAAATATAATATTTGCATTTTTCTGTTTCAGCCTTGCGGAGGTGTACCCCACAGAAGACTCAAAACCCGTTTTTACTACTATCCTCAACTTCTACAGTGACACTGCTGCCGAACAGGTAACTTATACAACTTGTCACTTGCAATTTGAGCTTTATGAAACATAATTTGTACTATTAAACCACCTCTTGGGTCTTGCATCCAATGGGAAAATTCGTAACCCTTTTTGCTTTTATTTAATTATATTGATTATGAATTTAGAATGATCATAGAGAATTTGAGACTAGTAAATATCATTTTTACCAATGAGTATGTTTATCTGTTATCTGTTTGCCCATTCTCCATGTTGCAAATCAAAATGGTGTTTATGAACATTTTAACTCTATGTCCACTCCAGCAAACCTTTAAGAAAATTTTCACACAAAATAACATATTATACTTTTTTTGAGATACAAAATCATAAAATGACTTAATTGAGAGAGAATGTCAGACCTTTACTGACTAAAACCCACCTGTGTCCTGCACTTACCCTTTGCATTCAAGGACCGCGGTTTCCCTTTTAGAAGATTTACTTGATTTGAGATGATTGAGTTTGAGATAATTTATCATTCAAATTAACAAAACAATCCATATCTCCAGGCTCTACAAGAGAACAACGTGTACATCGAAGGCAGCCGCATCCGCGTGAAGAAAGCTCTGCCCATCTCACAGACCACGTTGGTGGTACGCTCGTACGGCGACCTGACCGACCAGGCGCTCAGCTCCACCTTCCACAGCGTCGGCAAGATCCGGAGCATACGGCATCTCGTTAAAGGGAAGAAGAGCATGTGTATGTATTATATATAATGCTGGAAAAAGCATTCTGCTAATTTGCTAACCACCCATTGGGATTTTAAGTGTCATTAAATATATATGATATAATGAGGGCCATGAGAGTGTCACAAATCCTAACAACAAGTGTGCATAGGAATGCATGAAGTGCACTTCTTGTTATCATGTCTACACCCACATGCTGAAATCTATATGATGTTTATTTATATTTGTGTTATTTACAGCGACAGCATTTGTAGAATTCGATGGACCTGAAGCAGTAGAACGGGCCATCCAGACGTCAGGTGACTCCAAAATTGGCGGGAAGAAGATTCATCTTTCAAAGTTCGAGATACGCTCCAAAAAGGAAAGGAAACCTAAAAACGAGGGCGACAGTGCCGCTGACGCTGACAGCGAAGATTCTAACGATTAGATATAATTAGTATTATATATTTTTACAGTACTAGAAAGGTGAATAGATTGTGACCTCATAATAGCATATATTGTAAACAGATTGTTAAAAGAAGCATTTAATTAAATTGTACACTGGCATGATCTGAGTGTCTAGAAAACACGACGGGCCGACGTCCTACAGAAAATTTATAAAAAAAAAAATTACTAGAGACAACGAAGGTGAATTGAAGACATCTAAGCATGATGGAATGATGTTAGTGATTGTTAATGTTTGTTCATACTGTACTAAAAATCCAATCATCATGCTTAGCGATTGAAAAAGTTATTAAAATTATAGTTATTAATTTATTGATAAGCTTTTGTATAGTATAAAAAGAAATTATACACAATTTTGATACTTTGATACATAGCGCCGTATGACGCAAACATTGTTTTTGGGAAATGTTAAATTATCTAGCTGGTTTCACGAATGAGGAATAAAATGTAACCTATCTAGTGTTTTTTTACATAGAATACATATTTTAATAATGTTATCGCGTAAATTTGCAATGTATGGATGTAATGTTACCAATAATCCATTTTTATTATTTTAATAATCTAATGATATGTGTTAAAAATAAGGTACTTGGCTTTATCAAGTACTATAATTATATTATATTTGTTAGATTATTGCTAATTTCGTATACCTACGGTTCATCTATGAGGTCCTTTTAAAAACGTTGGCAATATTTCAATTGAAATGGCAGAATTTATAAAAGGGCTATAATTTGGAGTTATGGAAACCAGCATTGTTATAAAGAGACGATTATGTTGTGCGTGACGAATATTATGAAATAAACTGGCTCGTTGAATTTGAAGTTGTTTTTCTTTTTTTAATCAATTATTCTTCAAGGTAATCAATCAGTAAAGTTTTAAATATGGGAAATAAAAAGAAGTTGAGAAATGTATCACAGTGTCATGAATGTCATACGCGAAGCACAAAAAGCTATGTTTCCGCCCGGGATCGAACCGGGGGCCTTCTGCGTGTTAGGCAGATGTGATAACCGCTACACCACGGAAACGATATCCAAGTTGACCAATTTGTGAATCCTGTTTCGCGCATTCTACATATTATGATTTCAAAATTAATAATAATCAGGTGATTTAAGTTCTATTCCACGTTTGTTCGCACAAACTTGAAATTTTGCACAATGTTTCCTTTTATTACGTAGGCGAGCACTAAGAAAAGATTTTGCAAAATTTAACCCCTAAGGGGATGAAGCGGGGGTCCAAAGTTTATAAGGAGAAACCTACATTTACGTTAGCGAAGCCGCGGACAGAAGCTAGTATAATATACATATAAACGTCCATTATTCAAAAAGCCCATCTACGTATTCATTTTTCATTCAAATCCGTTCAGTAGTTAGGTGTCTGACTGTATAAATGTGGAGCATTTCTCATCAACATCATCATTTCAGCCGAAAGACGTCTACTGTAGGACATAGGCGGCGTAGCGTCGCCACAACGACCGATCCTGTGCGTCCCGCGACTTTTACCAGGTCGTCGGTCCACCTTGTGGGAGGCCTTCCAACGCTGCTTTTTCCGGTGCGCGGCCACTCGAGAACTTTTCGTCCTCATCGACCATCCGTTCTACGAGCAATGTGCCCTGCCCACTGTCACTTTAGTTTGGCGATTCTTCGCCCCATGTGGGCGACCTTGGTTCTTCTGCGGATATCTTAATTTCTGATGCGATCACGCAAGGAAATTCCGAGCATAGACCCTTTGGGTGACTGTAAGCCTTCTGATGAGGCCCATTGTAAGCGACCACGTTTCAGTGGCATATGTCATTACTGGCAACACGCACTGGTCACAGTCTTGAGACATTGTGGTATGTTGGACGAGAAGATACCGCGCAGCTTTTCGAGCGCTGTCCAGCCAAGTCGGATTCGAAGATTGACCTCTTTCTCAAAGTTAGACCTACAACTGGATTGTCTGTCCCAGGTAAACGTAATCACCTACAACTTCGAGTGTAGTCTCGGATCGGAGTGGGTGCTATATGGTTATTTATCATGACCTGGACTACTACTGGTTCCTCATCATCATCATTTTAGCCGAAAGACGTCCACTGTTAGACATAGGCCTCCCCCAAATGCCGCCACAATGACCGGTCCTGTGCATCTCGCATCCATCGAATTCCCGCGACCCTCACCAGGTCATCGGTCCACCTTGTGGGAGTCCTTCCAGCGCTGCGTTTTCCGGTACGTGGTCGCCATTCCAAAACCTTTCGTCCCCATCGACCATCTGTTCTGCGAGCAATATGCCCTGCCCACTGCCACTTAAGTTTGGCGATTCTTCGGGCTATGTCCGTAACCTTGGTTCTCCTGCGGATATCCTCATTTCTGACGCGATCACGCAAGGAAACTCCGAGCATAGCCCTTTCCATTGCCCTTTGAGTAACTTTAAGCCTTCTGATGAGGCTCATTGTAACATTGTTTGTACTGGTTCCTATTCGTCTCAATTTACCGACAATTCAAATTTTAATTTTGATCATCATTTAAATATAAGAGTGGTATCTAAAGCAGTGAATTAAAACAAATAAATCAAATTGAAACAATAATTTATTGTGTTCTTAGAATTAATAGTTATGCTTTAAAATTAATTTTACTGTATACACAAGATTTTTAATCGTCCGACATTAATCTACGGTCTTTATTACAATTAATTATTTACAATAATTACGAATAAATTACATGTATGTGTCGCCACGACTCGGTTACAACTATATCGTACAAATAATACTTTGAAAAACATACATTATTACTATCACTTAATAATTTGTATTGAGATATTACAAAAATATTTTTATTTATTTCAGAAAAATAACATCGTTTTTTATAGGGCTGCATTGCTTTTATCAATGATTGTTTAGACATGTTTGTCTGACTTAGACTCATACACACGAGGAGCATGTTGCGAATGGTAGAGGTAACTGCAGCCGTCGCGTCGACCTATAGTGGCACTTGACACACACGACACTTGCTACTGATTTTCAAAAGTTGGAATGTCGACTGGTCGACACGTTACCAGCTGCCGCCGACGTGTCGACACGTTACCAGCTGCCGCCGACGTGTCGACACGTTACCAGCTGCCGCCGACGTGTCGACGGCTGCAGTCACCTCTCCCGTAGGCAACAAGCCGCTCGTATGAAGGAGCTCTTACGATTGTAAATCGCGTCCGGTAGACGGACCCAGTCTAAAATGACATAGTGTTTGGGAGTTTACTTATTCTAAAACTAAATTCTATTGTGAAGTGACACTACGAGTAGGACTGCATTAAATTTCAGGATATTATCGTCCTCTCCGTTTACTTCGTTCCATTGCAACTTCCAATGTTTATTTTAACTTTGTCTATAATTAAAAAACAAATTTTAGAATATTTTTTCTTAAATTGATTTCACTATTCTGTTTAAGTATATGAGATTAGAGACCTTTAGAGTTTCGAGATTTATTTATATAAAATTAGCCATGTATTGAGCAACAAATTCGATAAAATATATTCGTATTAATAATTTTCACATCATAACAACAATTTGGGCAGAAGTAAGAATAAATAACTTTCAATAAATTATAAAATAAATAATGATAAATACATTCCGAGATCGTGAACATATCGACAGTAGAACCTTATCCAAAAGACGCTATAACAAGAAACGTCACTTCAATGATTTGTAGAAAACTAGAACTTATTGACTTGATTCTTTGCTAGGGTGGGTACAGTGGCTAAGATGTGAACACACCGAGTGTCTCCACGTCATCGTCGAACTTGGGGTTTCGGCGGTAAAGTTTCTCATATCAGAAAGGCCCAAATGACACAAGTAGGGGTTGCACCTGATCTGTCGTCGGCATTTGATTGATTAAAAACGTGATCATAACGCAGCGGGACAGATGTACCAATACTGTGACATGTCTCTCGACGGTAATCCTTAGATCAAAGCTTTCGGCAACTTCTCAGAGTCGGGTTAACCGGACAGCGAACGCGAATATCTAACGCCGCCGTCGGGGGCTCGGCACCCAAAAATAAGCTTCTAAACGAGGTGTGAGGATGAGTGGCAGGAGGGAGCCCAGCACCTGCTGCACTCTATACTATGTAGACTTTCCTCGCGTGTGAGGCACTGTCTAGAAATACGTATATTTGCTCACTTTCATTGTCTTTAAACGTACCTCGTTGAAGGCTCTAGGCACAAAACACCTGGCTGGAAGCTTAAGGTAATAGACGGACTCAAATCCGAAATAATCAAGTATCAACGGGAGCTCCATGAGGACGTGAGGCAACCACAGTCTGAATTGGACAAGCTTTGGCAGAAAGTAGCGAGCCTAAGTGCTCGATTCAGAGTATTTGAGGGGAAGCAGCTCTGGACCGCACAGCTGCTCGGGCACTGACATATCACCTGAGGAGAACGTTTGGCTTAGCCAGGCAACACCGCCGGTAACCCATACAGACTCAAATCCTTCAAGGAGTAGGGCCAAGAGAAAAATATGGCAGTTAGTGCAAATTTCCGATATTTCAAGCCAAGTCGCCACTAGAGTTGCGTGGTTCCTAGCGTAAGGTAGTGGAAGACAGCTGGAAGCAAGAAAAAGGCCAAAAGGCAAAGGCGATCCAAAAAGAGGCCAAGAGGAAGTCAAAAACGCCAGGCTCTGTGCACAGGGCGAGTGGGACGCCGTCGCCTACTTTTTTGCGTGAAAGTGATGGTTGTAGAAGAGTCAGGGAAAAAGAGAAAGACAATATCCGTTTCAGGGAGTGTGTCGACACGCGCAAGTATCCACACGTGTGCTTTTAGTCAGTAAGTCTGTCCGACCGCTGTACCCACCCTAGATGAAAGACATCCATGAGGATTTCTACAAAATTCCCACACAAAAAAAAAAGTGAGATTATCAAAGTTCTGTTTGAACAAAGAATCAAAGTTCTCCCACAAATTTAGGCCAACTACTACAGGCCCTAAAGCCATTTAGGTTATGAATAGGCTCTTAATAAACTAGTGCGCCTCACCATCAATGATTGCATCACTGCTTACCATCAGGTGGGATCGAAGTCAAGCACTAGTTTACATCAAAATTAAAAAAAAAAAACTTACACACTGATCCCGTAGACACTGTCGGAGAGTCTACGGGTCCGTTGCGTCAAGAAGCGCTTCACGCTTCACGAAAGTGACCCTCGAAGATTCCTGTTATAACGCTGCAAAAAAATCCGCTTGTTCAAAGTCCCAGCTGATTATTGACTAAGGTAAACCAGCCGCTGAACAGCATTGCATAGAAGCTCATATCTCGCATCCTCCACTTATCTATAGTAAGCCATACTTAAAACACTGTCTCACATTTTTGTCCTTGCTGGCATTATCACATTTTACACTGAAGTAATTAACTATACACGAATTGGTTTTTTGGAACTGTTCGATTCGATTATCTAGCCAAGCCGTTATGGTAATATAAAACCATCAGACAACTATATTCAGGTATTTGATGGTTCTGAAATTAAAAACTGACTAGAGTTGTTTGAAAGTGAATTTTTTAAGTGATCGTTACACGCGGACGCGCACTATGAGCCCTGAATGCGCATTTCCGTGCGCTCTTCACTTAAAACATTCATATTTTCATAGCAGGCAGGCTAGCAGTAACCAATGTGACGTAATTAGGGTGCATAAATCGCCATGAGTGAAGAGCTACGCAGCGCGCGCGGCGGCTGTGGCGGCGACTGTCGCGGCGACGGTCGCGGCGACGGTCGCGGCGACTGTCGCGGCGACGGTCGCGGCGACTGTCGCGGGCTGGCGAGCGCTAGCGCCGGCCGCGCTGCTTGGCTAGTCGTAGCCCTTCAGCAACCCCTACGGATGCCGCTGGTTCGGCACTGGGATGCTGGGAAAAGGAATACTAAATGTTACAATTTTATTTTAAAACGATGACGATTAGAAAAATATTACATTCCTTCTGGAGGCTTCCCTTTCAAACAAAAACTGGTTTTTTTTTCAAATCATTCTAGGCATGTACGAATAATCGGGAAAAATACATAAACAATAACAAGATTCGGAAAAATTAAAAACACACCTTCTTTTTGAAGTTAGTTAAAAATGCGACTAAGTGGTTTTTGAAAAGATCAATTCAATTACATTTTAGATTTTCAAAGTTTTTTTTTTTATATTCCACAACAATCACACAACGCTGTTTAGTCTCAAGCTAAGCAGAGCTTGTGTTATGAGTACTAGACAACTGATAAATAAGTATGTTTATATGTTTCTAAATACATACATATTATAGATAAATTACACCCAGACACAGAACAAATGATCGTGCTCATCACACAAACATTTGTCCTGGGTGCGAACCCACGACCTCCGGCATAGCAGTCAGGGCCACTAACTACTAGACCAACAAGCCAGTCAAAAGTTTTATTACAATAAAGTTACTATTTTTATTGTAATTTTTTAGTTTACATACCCGTAAAATGCAGGAAAACTGGTATCAGTATTGAACTGAAAGTTGACGGGCGTCTTCGGGGACGCACAGCTATAGCTCAAGTAGTCATCAGACGCATGCAGCTGTCGGTTCAGGTTGGGCTCCGACGCACTGCGCGTGATCTTGGGCATGGCTCGCAGCATGGACTCCAGCGAGGCCAGTATCTGACGAAAGAGAGGCCGTTGTTCTCTGTCGAACTTTATGCAGTCCTCGAATAGACGTTTCAGGGCTTGTGGAGCGTCTTGGCGTAAGCGTCTAGCGTCGGGTCGGAGGTTACCGCGTCCTACAAGCCAGAGGATCTGCAAAATGTGATGAGATTATGAATTAGTAAAGTAGACTAATGATTCCGTTGAGACCGCAAGGGTTGTACCGGTACAAGACGAACACTGTGGATGTCTAGATAAAGAAAGAAAACTAGTTATTCAGAGTGTCTAGCAGTATACGTTTTTTTGTCTAAACGGCGTCTCAGATTACCTTGATGGATTTTCTAAGGAAGTGCCACATAAAACTGGAAAATGTGTCATAAAATCCGTCTCTTACATTTCGATGACGTTTTTTTTGTTGCGAAAAACGCTCTCTACATATATACCAATACGCTGACGTTATATGCAGGGGCGCCAGCTTTCAGAAAACCTCATGGGTGCTCATGATCATTTGATGGTCTCGAAAAAGTGGCGCGACAAATAAATAAATGTCCTACTTACATACTGCGTACTTAATTACCAATTTTTTGATAAAAATATAAAATGAAACCATTATATAAAAAATAAACTAGTTTTTATCATCAAGAAATATTATAATTTATACCTAACAGGCGATTACTGATCGTGTTTCATGATGTCTATTCTCAGGGGTGCTCGGCACCCACTGTTTATTTCTCATGGGTGCTTGAGCCCCCGAGCACCCACGGAGTCGGCGCCCCTGGTTATAAGATAGCAACTACATTTTTGAAAATCCTATATCAATTTTAAGCTTTTGTTACTTGGTCCAATTGTTGGTACCCTTTGGTACCAACAATCCAGTCTGACTTCGCCCACTGCTGAGCATAAGCTTCTAGTGCCAAACCACACGTGTCTGTGCCAGCCAGCCTCTATATTGCACTCGCGAAGGGAACAACGTCGTTTATCGCACCGCGGCGCAAGTTACATTTCCTGTTCCAGAGCTCGGGCGCACACCGACTGCGGATGTGTCAGAAGAGGTTGTAATCGTATCGTGAGTACTGGCAGTCTGAGAGACGAATGTTTGAATTTATGTTAGACAGAAAAGAAGAAAGAGTGTGTCTGCGTATTTCCTCTAACAATGATATTTGTGTTTTTAGTGCAAATTAAAACGAAAATAAATACTTTATTTTATCACTCATAGTACATGGTTATTATTCCAGTACCCTTAATGCCATGTACTCACAGGATGACCTTGGGGGAATGGATGGAACCCGTCGGTTGCTGTTCCAGAGCTCGGGCGCACATTACCTGGTCCTTGTTATTGAGGTGCGCGTAGGGCAGCTCGCCGGCCATGAGCTCGTACAGCACGATGCCGTAGGCGTACACGTCGGAGCGGAAGGTGTAGGGCGCCGGCTCGTCCATGCGGATGACCTCGGGGGCCATCCACAGGATGGAGCCCGTCGGCTGCTGCCACTGCACGCCGCCCGCTGTCGACGTGTCTGCAAATATCACGCTCATATTATGCTAGATAAATATTTTTGCATTAAAAAAAAAGTGATTTAACTATCTTAAGTTTATGAATAAAATTATAATATAGCCGGGTAAAAAATAAAAATAATGAAGGTGTAAATGAGTAGTTTCCGACCAGTTTGGTTTCGATTTCGGCAGAAACCCTTCCGAACCTTCGTTCGCACCGAAACAAATACAGTTAATAATAGATTTTTCAACATGTCTTAAAGATTGTTTCGGCTAAAATAGAGACGAATATCGAAGATTTGGTTTCGGTAGAAAACCTTGTTTCGGTAGAAAACCTTGTTTTGGTAGAACACTTTAAATAAGTTTCCACAGATTTACAAAAGATGTCCTCGCTAGTCTATTCGCGTTAAGAAAATAGTGGCTCAAAATGTAACTGCAAAGTAAAGGCTTATTCATAATGGGCTACATTATGGGACAAACTTTTTATTACACATTATTTTCACATATCGTTATTTTAAAATTTAATCATAATCGTCAGAATTTTTACTTTTACAAATAGTTGATTTGGAGGTATGCGAAACAGAGTGTAAAGTCCCACAAAGTTCTGTTGAAAAGGGACGATCCTCCGACCAGACGGCTGTTATGTCTGGTGGGCAACTACCCAAAAAAAGCAACAACAGCCAAATAGATTTTACTATGTACAATACGAATACGTAATAACATTTCGTTTTATTTTTCATATGGTTTTGATTCTTGAGACCCGTCGAAATACAGATAAGGTATCATCTTCTCGAACCGTCAACGTGACTCAAAGGCGACTCGGGCATAGAACTGATGCATGGAAATAGTAAGTACGCGCCGTACAATTATGACCACGTAGCCGTATAAAAATAATATAAAACATTCAAAGATTTTGAATATTTGCGAAATCTGCATATGGCTTTTTCTTTGATAATACTAAAATGTACAAGTCGTTTACTCTATGGGGAAGAAAAATTATCGGTCTAAATATTACAAATCCGATCGATTTATGCATCAACACTTGGCTGAAAATAATTATAACACCACTGAAATGGATGAAAATGAGGGTTCAGGCTGGATTTGTGACATGGCTGTTCTGACTTTTTTCTTTCTAAAAAAGAGTTCATCGTAGACTTTGTTGTATAATTTTATTGTTATTTTAATCTATAAACAGCAGCAGTCATACGTGCTTGAAAGGAAACGTAAAATAAAAACTCCATTTACGGTGAAAGAAAATATCTGCAGAGACACTGTTATTCATCATTGCAATGTATTGTAAAACATTTACATTGCAAAGAAAAAATAATAAGTTGAAATAATTAAACTTCAAAAGAATCTGTATCCGTGCAACAAGCATTTAATAAAAAAGAATAAATGACACTTAAATATAATCAACAAACAATCCTATTTTTTCTTTTTTTTTTAAAGGATTTTATAAGATTTCAAATTATAATCATAATTATGTTGCATCAAATGGTCGTTTACTTTTTCTGCATTTTTTGGGTAACTAATGGGCATGATTCTTTCAAATTTTTTCATTTATTAATTCGTCCGAAATAAATTCAAATACCTGAGTTGAGACTGCAATAAATTTTTTTTTTAGCAAACGTCTTGGACTTATAGGTAGTGGACCAGCAGAGGAATTAGAAGAAAAGATAATAGATGTTCTAGTACTCACCGGACCACCGCACTTTGGCCGTGGCTAGACCGAAATCTCCGATCTTCACAGACCAGTCGTCTCGCAGGAATATGTTGTTTGATTTTAGGTCCCTGAAATATGAAAATAAGGTCTAATGTAAAACGATTGTAATTGTTTGGAAGCCCGTAATAATATGGTCTATTAATTGTTTGCATTCGTAGAAACCTGCGATGCGAATTGCAGCGTTGCGATTTCGTGCGTTGCGCGTTGCGAATCGATTCGCAAGTTCTTGCTATCTGTCGACCTTACTCGCAGATTTTTATAAGGCGTCGTCGCATCGCAGTTTTATGTTTGGGCCCTAAACCTATCGAACTCATATGTCACGTGATGCTGACACAAAGATCGAGATTAACAAGCGATATTTAGCACACTATATATTTCTAGAGCAGTGGTGGTCGAGTGGTAACGGCCCCGATTTATGAGTTGTAGGTTGCGGGTTCAAACCCAGCCAGGCGCATTACTTTGTGTAATTTATTTCATCACCACTGCTCTCAAACAGTGAAGGAAAACATCGTGAGGAAACCGGCATGTCCTAGAACCAAAAATTCTAAGACATGTGACATCCAACAACCCGCACTGGGCCAGCGTGGTGGATTACGAGCCATTCCCTCTCCTAAAGAGGAGGCCTGAGTCCCAGCAGCATGTGCCCGTATCTTGCAATGGTGGTGATACCTATGTATAATGTTCTTGGCGTGCAGATAGTCCATGCCCTGCGCGGTCTGGCGCGCCACGTCGATGAGGTAGAGCAGCGGGAAGGGCGTCTCCAGCACGTGCAGGTGCTGGTACAGCGAGGAGCCCTCGCACCACTGCGTCACGATGGCCAGCGACGGCTTGGACACGCAGCCCATGAACAGCAGGATGTTGCAGTGCCGGGTTTTGCGGAGGACTGCCACCTGGTGCAAACAAGTAGTGTTGGACAGCTACTTTAGGAACAAAACACATACATATACCGTGCATACCGTGACGCATTGCAGCGCCGTAACGTTATTACAAAAAAAAAGTAAAGGTAAAGTGGGGAGTGTGTTTTTTCATTTCAACCCTAACGTGTGATATATTGTTGGATAGGTATTTAAGGAGAGATGAAACACATGTTACTAAAAGAGTTATGAATATACATGTGGATGGGTGGAGAGGGAGGCCAAAGAAAAGATGGATGGATTGTGTGAACAGTGACATGAAAGAAAAGGAAGTTAGTGATAGTATGACGGTTGACAGGATAGAATGGAAGAAAAAAACGTGTTGCGCCGACCCCAAATAAGATGGGACAAGGGCAGGAAGATGATGAGTGGAGAAGAAGTGGAGAGTAAGAAGAGAAAGTGGGGAGTGATTTTTTTTTTCATTTCAACCCTAACGTGTGATATATTGTTGGTAGGTATTTAAAAATGAACAGGGGTTTAGTGAAATCATTTTTTGATAATTCTAATATTTTCGGAAATAATCGCTCCAAAAGTAAAAAAAAAGTGTCTCCCCCTCTAACTTTTGAAACATAAGTTTAGAAAATATAAAAAAAATTTCAAAAGTAGAACTTTATAAAGAGTTTCTAGGAAAATTATTATGAACTTGATGGGTTGAACAGTTTTTGAAAAGTTGAACATTATAATTTCTGAACTACGTTTGTAAACGTGCAAGCATTTTTTTTACTTAATTTACATATTTTATTATCCTGAACGTATCTTCTTTCAAATAAAAAAAGAATTATTAAAATCGGTTCACACAATCCAAAATTACCAACGAAAACCCAACATACCCAGTTTTTGTTACTATTTTGGTGTACAATAAAGTTTATTCTATTCTATTCTAATCTATACATAACCCGTCTAGTTTGTATAATTTAGTAACCCAATTTCCCGAGAGATGGCGCGGTACTTTGGGCTACTTCGAACTGGTAAGATTTTTCCTAAGTTGATGGGGTCGGGACGGGTATGAGCTATTATATAGGCGATTTGTTCGGTTGGTCTTTCGTTGGCATTGGTGGTATTTGTTCTAGCTCATTGTCTGTCGTTTATTAACTCTTAAGTGGGGACACTTTTTGTGACGGTCGGGAAACTACGGAACCCTGCACTGAGCGTGGCCCGACACGCTCTTGGTCGGTTTTTTTTTTAAGTGAAGTCGATTATTTTATTGTTGTTAAAAGTTTTTTCTTTCGTTATGGTTGTCAATTGTGGCGGTGTTAGGAGTGATTTATATTTTATTTATTGATGGTTATGACGTAAATATAATTTATTTTTAGGGTTCCATCGTAGATGGAGTAGTGATTCTTCTTCTATGGATTCCGTAGTCGGCAAAGGAATTTTAAAAGCCATGTCCGTCTGTCTGTCAGTCCACGGCGGAACTCGGAAACACTTAGGCTAAGATAAATAAAGGAAACTTGGCATTTAGCACTATTTTGGCTGAGCTATGTTGATGTATTTTTCTTGTACTCATAGTATGATGGTTATGCGATAGTGATAGGAATAATGCTTAGCGAAAACACGTGATACAGACATTTATTCATCTTCATCTTAGAAAATAATAGAAAGCATGTCGACGGTGAAGTGCCAATACCTTCTAACTGACATTTTTCGATAAAATTACTTTTAAGTGCTTATATTTTAAATGCGTGTTTCCGCATGCTTCGTAAAATATCCAAAGCGGATATTTAGTTGCAACTGCATCAAATTAATTTGTGAAAACAAACACCTAACTAAACCAACGTGTCAATTTATAGTATTACTTCCTAACAATTTTTGGACAGATAATTTTGACTTCCGACAGTTAGGAGTTATTGGTACTTCACCGTCGATGTGTATAACTAAAGGGCCTAGGAGCGTGAAATTTTGCACAAGGTCTCCTTTTGGTATAAAAGCCAAAAGGAGACCTTGTGCAAAGTGTGCCTTGTGTAATGTGATGTAAGTAAGCACTAAGACAAGATACCTAAGGCATTAAGTCCGCCTTTGAATTTTTGTTTTGCGTGAAGTTTTCATAAATAAATAAGAGAAGATTTTCCAAAATTCACTTACCTAACATGATCAAATGTTTGTATGGAAAAACCTACTTTCACGCGAGCGTAACCACTGGCAAAAGCTAGTACTTATATAGTAGAGTAGATACCTCATTCTTGAACGCTTGCAGCTGCGCCGGCGTGGGTGTCTTCACGTTGAGGGTCTTCACGGCGACCGGGCCGTGCCAGTGCGCCTTGTACACCGTCCCGAAACTGCCCGAACCTGACGATATTAAAGAGTTTCGAGTAAGTTTAATGCACCAGTTTGGCGGATGGTGTCTTATACAGGGTTATTTTTAAAACACCAACAACCTTACAGGACTATATTACTAACATCATAAACAACAACTTTTGTTCTATGACTTTTTACAAAATATAATACATTTAACAAAAACAAACCTTCAAGATTTGATTGTTCTATCTAACACATTTCAACTCTGTATTTTGCTGTACCTACCTACGCCCCCCGAGCACTCCCCGCTCCCCTCCGCTATTGTACTATCGCTTGCTTCGCATAGACTTCGTAACATTTAGAACGTTCTATTTAAATATTCTTATTTTTGTATGAAAATCTGAGGAACCATTATATGATAAATTTTGAAAAGTTATAGAACAAAAATTGTTGTTTATGATGTTCTCAACATAGTGACAACATGAGGTTGCCGGTGTTTTACAAATAACCCTGTATAATTTTGTCACTGATGAGTATCACATAGACCTGTCCACGGACGCATAGCTTCATAAACGCGTATTCGTGTAAGAGCGGCAATGTCGTACCGACATGTCATTGCAGCTTCGTCGAAATTTCATAGTTTTGTATGAAAGCTTCACCGCAGGCGTACACCAAGCATATAATGACGAATACGTGTCTATGAAGCTATGCGTCCGTGGACAGTAGGCCTTACGCGTTGTCCTGCTTAAGCGCTTCAACACAAAGCGAAGCGGCGCGATTGGAACAAACAATTCATACTCTATTACGGTGGCCTAAGTGACCAACCGCAAGTGGTTGTGATGCGGCGACGAGCGAAGCGAAGCAGACGCGATCAGTTGCTTTCATATTTTCACGCAAACATTTGCGGTGCGGTGGCTTGTTTATGTATTGTTTGTGGCCTTTTTGGCCTCGCACAGGTCTTTTTTATTTATAGATTAGTTAACACCTTTTTTATTGCTGATTATCCTGTGTGTGACACGAATAAATGTTTTCTTGTTTTCTGAAGCGCGACTTCATGCGCACGCGTCGTGTTGAATTCGCGAGAACCGCTACGGATCGCTTCGAAATCGCTTTCTCGTTGAATCGCCCACACGACAGGACGATAAGACAGTGCGCAACAGACTTAGAACTATAAAGACAGATAATTGATCGCCGAATATTCAGTATTCAACTTTCAGATCGTATGGACAAGGGATTCGTTTCAAAGTAAGTCCGAGCGGACTCACCTATATGTTTTCTTGTTTTCTGAAGCGCAACTTCATGCGCACGCGTCGTGTTGAATTCACGAGAACCGCTACGGATCGCTTCGCAATTGCTTTCTCGTTGTATCGCCCACATAGGACGATAAGACAGTGCGCAACAGACTTAGAACTATAAAGACACACTTGATCGCCGAATATTCAGTATTCAACTTTCAGATCGTATGGACAAGGGATTCGTTTCAAAGTAAGTCAGTTACACTCCTTCACTTCTCTTATTTTTATGTTAACATGTGGACATTGGAGTGGGTTACATGTTTGTGCATCTAGTTTTAAGGATTTTCTTGTATTTTCTCTAGCATGTAACTGTTTTTTGTCCCTAATAAAATAAATAGATAAATAAAGTCAGCGAGGTCTCACCTATCCTGGCGCCGATGAGTATCTCATCCGCGTGTATGACCCAGTCGTCGTAGCTCTCCCGCGGCGACAGCGCGTTCTTCCACGACTCGTCGGCGGAGCGCGCGCGCGCCCGGCGGGGCCGCAACGTGCCCGTTGGAGATGCCTGCATACAATTTACCGATGCATTAGTTATGTGGATGTTGTGGCCAGATTTTAGAAAATGATCATAGCATAGTCGGCTTTATAACGATCCCACTGTTGGGACTTAAGCCTCCTCTCTAGGAGAGGGAATGGGCCGTAATGCACCACGCGGGCCCAGTGCGGCTTGGTGGATGTCACATGTCTTTGAATTTTTGATTCTAGGACATGCCGGTTTCCTCACGATGTTTTCCTTCACCGTTTTGAGAGCAGTGGTGATGAAATAAAATACACAAAGTAATGCGCCTGGCTGGGTTTGAACCCGCGACCTATAACTCGTAAGCCGGAGCCGTTACCACTGGGCCACCACTGCTCAAAAAGAAAAAAAAAGAAAATGATCACTTCATGATATGACCAAGTAAAACTGGCCAGATCGTTTTAAACGTTAAAGTTTGTTTGTTATTTCAATCCTCGTTTGGCCTACTTTCTTTAGACTTTTTATTATCATAGAAATCCTACATCAATGATATGGCTTAACAAGGATTGACATATCATCAAACGTTAACGTTTAAACGGTCTGGCTACAACGAGTTACCGGTTGCTATGAAAAACATAATTGTAGTAAATGCTATGTAGAACAAAGTTTACCTACCATGTTGCACAGATACAGTATTTATATAACCACATCTCCCTATCATTATCATCATCATTTCAGCCGATAGACGTCCACTGCTGGAAATAGGCCTCCCCCAAATGTCGCCACAAAGAACGGTCCCTATCATACCTGTAAAGTTTTATAAAACGCGTATCGGAAGACACAGCATTGGAAGGCATCCCACAAGGTGTACCGATGACCTGGTGAGGGTTGCGGGGATATGGATGCGAAAAACACAGGACCGGTCGTTGTAGCGAACAGTGGACGTCTTTCGGTTGAAATGTTGCTGCAATTCTATGAGCACGGGCTACAAAAACTATTGCGAGATTTTAGTGACACCTGGAATGAAAGAAAGTTGTTCCAGTATGGACATACTTGTGTACTCTGACTATGTTGTTGGTCCACAGCCTTGTCTTTGTCGTCCTGTTTGTGTCTGCCCGACGTCAGGTAGTTGGACGATTGCGGAGAATTGTTACACTGTGACAAGAAAACGCAAAATACATGTTAATAAACACAAAGCATTTATTTTGATTAAGAGCGTCCTTTTCGAATTATATCTTGATACAACCGCTCTTACGTGATTATGATGTTATTACACATCTTTCTCTAGATATTTTGGATACACAGCTATCTTGTAGATATTATCTAGGCTTCTATAGAAATCAAAACATAAATTTGTGTAAAACTAATCTAGTAAAGATCTCTGAAAATCTGCTATTTTACGTGAACTTTGGCCTTCCATAATGTACTCATATATTAAAATCATAAAAAAGTACATCTATAGAAGCCTTGAACATTTATTTGAGATTGGAATGACCACAATTTTTCTGAAAAACTTTTAAGGGTTTAAAAAAAAAAACACGTATTTCCTGGAACAAGTTTCGTGAAACATTCGAGTTAATCACGGAATTACCGAATACCAACAGAGATTTCAGGCGTTATCTCTCTTTTTTTGCATTGCATTCATCAAACATCGCGTTGGATTGCGTTAGATGAAGCAACAAGCTTTTAAACCATTCTCGACTTTGACTTTTTTTTGTTTAAGAGGGTCCTTTTCCACTAGCTTATGCTAATGAAAAAGGACCCTCTTAAACCATTTACAGGAAAAGATTTGAAGGCAATTTGTCAAGAAGTCGGTCAGTCACCAAATAGATGAAGCTATTTGCATGATCCACAGTGTAGATCTCTATAGATTACAAAATTTTAGTTACATCGTTAATGCTGAAATTATACATAATATGAGAACGATGTATAAAGACGTGCACGTTAAAGGCGTACATAGTTAAAAAAATTATAAAGACTTGTCCCAACTAACAGCGGCCGTTCACGAACGCGACTCATGTGTAATACCGTCTACAAGCCCTGGATTTCTATAGCCTAGGTTCATTTAATTCTTTCTAATGTTATGTAACTCATCAGTACGGTTGTTACTATTTTGGAGTATCTATCACACAGATTACAAAAAAAAAATTGACAATGAATAATAATAATATTCCACAACTATCACACAACGCCGTCTAGTCCAAAGCTAAGCAGAGCTTGTGTTATGAGTACTAGACAACTGATAAACATACTTATATATTTTTAAATACATACATATTATAGATAAATTACACCATCACCACACAGAACAAATGATAGTGATCATCACACAAACATTTGTTGTTGGGAATCGAACCCACGACCTGCGGCATAGCAGTCAGGGCCACTAACCACTAGACCAACAGGCTAGTCGATGAATCTAGCCAAAATTCCTTATTTTGGTTTATTATTTCGGCAAGCTACATCGATGGAAACTAAATCGGGTCATCTACATGTTGCACGGTTTTGGGCAAAAAGGAGCATATGGGCAAAAAGGAGCATATGGGCAAAAAGGAGCATATGGGCAAAAAGGAGCATATGGGCAAAAAGGAGCATATCGACGGTGAAGTGCCAATACCTTCTAACTGACATTTTTCGATAAAATTACTTTTAAGTGCTTATAATTAAATGCGTGTTTCCGCATGCTTCGTAAAATATCCGAAGCGGATATTTAGTTGCAACTGCATCAAATTAATTTGTGGAAACAAACACCTAACTAAACCAACGTGTCAATTTATAGTATTACTTCCTAACAATTTTGGACAGATAATTTTGACTTCCGACAGTTAGGAGTTATTGGTACTTCACCGTCGATATGGCCAAACAACAGAACAACAGCCCAGCTTGCACGTGGAAGCATCATACATCGGATACCTACACGGATAATCCCAGTAAACCGTTACATACTAACAAATAATGGCACACGCACTACTGTCAAATATCAATTACATACTTGTAGCTTCACGCGCAATTGCGTGCAAGTTTCTACGCATTACTCACTGTCTTTAAAACAATTATTGATGTTGAAGAAAGTTAATACAACACATTATCAGATTGTCGCATTATCTATACTTATAATAAATCTGTAGAAGTGAAAATTCTGTACATAGAAAATATCAAAAAAAAATATATGGCAGGGGGTGTTACTAGACCGACACCGAACCCAAAAAAGTGATTAACAAATTTTTTGTCTGTCTGTTTGTTCAGGCGTTCACACAGGTTACTTTTATCCTGGAAAAGTATATACAATAAATAACAAACTTAATTTTGCGGTTCGATCCCTAGACCCGATTACTGTACCAACCGTAAATAAGAAGTTTGTCGTAGGTTACGTCACCCGCAGTGGAGTTCACTAAGGGCCGCGGCACACGGCTAAGATACTATAAATATTTTATCTTAAGATACAATATCGCTCGCCATACAATTCAATGGACTATCACACACGACGAAGATAATAAATAATATTTCATATTTTCGTATCTAAAAAAGCCTAATAAAACCATTTTCGACTTCTACGCGGACGAAGTCGCGGGCAAAAGCTAGTACAGCAATATAAATTATATTTTAATATATCGGATGTCCTCTTAAAGGAAACTCCTAACGATCAGCCTTTCACTGGTTCGAATTCGAATCAAGAGCAATCCAGCTCGTTAGGTATGGAGCCTTGAATTGAATGCTCCAGGTCGTGAACTATTATGCTACTAATCTATGCTTCTTTACGAATGCAAATGCAGTTCTGGAGGTGTCCTTATGTTTCTGTCAATTATTAATTATTGTTATTGCTTATTTTTGACTGGCTTGGTGGTCTAGTGGTTAGTAGCCTTGACTGCTATGCCGGAGGTCGCGGGTTCGATTCATACCCAGGACAAATGTTTGTTCTGCGTCTGGGTGTAATTTATCTATACTTATAATAAATCTGTAGAAGTGAAAATTCTGTACATAGAAAATATCAAAAAAATAAATGGCAGGGGGTGTTACTAGACCGACACCGAACCCAAAAAAGTGATTAAAAACTGTCTGTCTGTTTGTTCAGGCATCACGCAAAAACTACCGGTTTAATTACGATGAAACTTGGTATAATTATTCTTTAATATCCTGGGCACCACACTGGGTACTTTTTATCCCGGAAAAGTATATACAATAAAAAACAAACTTAATTTTTCGGTTCGATGCCTAGACCCAATTACTGTACCAACCGTAAATAATAAGTTTGTCGTAGGTTACGTCACCAGCAGTGCATTCACTAAGGGCCGCTGCACACGGCTAAGATACTATAATATTTTATCTTAAGATACAATATCGCTCGCCATACAATTCAATGGACTATAACACACAACATTTCATATTTTCGTATCTAAAAAAACCTAATAAAACCATTTTCGACTTCTACGCGGACGAAGTCGCGGGTAAAAGCTAGTACAGTAAATTGTATTTTAATATATCGGATGTCCTCCTGAACGAAACTCCTAACGATCTGCCCTTCAATGGTTCGAATTCGAATCAAGAGCAACCCAGTTCGTTAGGTATGGAGCCTTGAATTGAATGCTCCAGGTCGTGAACTGCTATGCTACTAATTCTTTACGAATGCAAATGTAGTTCTGGAGCTGTCCATAAGTTCCTGTCAATTATTAATTATTGCTGTTTATTTTTGACTGGCTTGGTGGTCTAGTGGTTAGTGGCCTTGACTGCTATGCCGGAGGTCGTGGGTTCGATTCTCACCCTGGACAAATGTTTGTGTGATGAGCACGATCATTTGTTATGTATCTGGGTGTAATTTATCCATAATATATAAGTACGTTTATCAGTTGTCTAGTACTCATAACACAAGCTCTGTTTAGCTTGGGACTAGACGACGTTGTGTGATAGTAGTGGAATATTATTATTAATATATCAAGTCCTATTAATTGCCTTACCTAATAATTACCTTATATTGGTAGTTTTCGTACCTGATTATGCTTTTTCTGATGTTCAGCGAGGGTCATGGGTCTCTGCACCATGTTTATGCACACGTTTGGCGCTGAGTTCGACCTGTCCTGCTGGTTTAGCGAGCGTGGATGCTGGTGCCTGTGCAAGAGATATATGGTCAGAGATGGTCAAAGTATATGGTGTAAGAAAAGGTGAAATTTTTTAGCATAGAATGTGATTTACTGCTGCTTTGTTTTAATCTAAGACCTTCTTTGGTTCTTTATTGTATTTGTATTTCGTCGTTGCGACTTAAGACCTCATATGTGTCACTTTTGGCAAAATCACTTTTTTCCAGCTCTATCGAATGCAAAAACTCTCATATATATACGACGATTTAATCGTCATTTGTTTATCAATTTCAAGATCAACAATGTGCTTCCTAATAAAATACAACTTTTACATTTAAATTACTTCTACATGTAAACTGTTTTTTTTTTACTATTATACTACTTTTAAATTCAAATAACAATAGCAAAATTAAATCCAGGAAATCATATGGCTGATACCTATATTTTTTTGTTGTAGTTGTTTTCAATATATTTTTCAGTAGACAGTTTTTATCGATTTTCTCATAAAGTTGAATTTTACACATAAGAGGTCTGAAAGGCGCAACGAAGATTTGTATTTCGGGCTGGTGTCTGCAACTCTACCACTAAAACGCGTATTTTGCGTACAAGTGGGACAAATGCGTCATTCGATCCACCCCAGCTCCTCAAGGAAGGCCAGCAGCGCCTTGGTTCTTTATTGTACACCATAACGACAGAGTTCATGTACATAGGCGACCTTACCTCAAAGTTGAGTTTTCTTCCAGCAAACCATTGAGTGATAGAGAGAGATCACAATAGAGGGTAGGATGCAGAGTAAAATTTACCATTTTTTTTTTAATTTTTTGTGTTTAATTTTGACCTTGTTCATACAGAGTCACAACTTTATTCACAAGAAGAAATCGCTGTTCAAAAATCTTAGGACTTATTTCATATCCTTAGTAGGTCATATATGTGGATATTGAATTCTTGTAATGCAGTTTTCAATAAGAATTAAGCATTATTTCAAACACAAAAACACAATAATAACACGGTAACTAAAGCATTATTATATTTCAGCATCGCTTTTTTAACACTGCGATAAAATTGCTACAGCAGGAGAGATACTTCAAACATTTTTTTTTACTAGTGCGGAAGTTACGTTGCTAATTACAATAGGTTTTACGATACAAAGAGCAGTTTAATTACATAGAAACTCATTAGATAACTGAAATAAAAACCGGTGCATATTATCCTATAAACATCTTACAAAACACGAGAATTTCTAACAAGAAGGAAGGGCACAACTGAGAGCTAAATACAAGTAAAGTTTGTTCGTGTGAGAGCTGGTGCAATACTGACAAAATATTACATTTTCTTTTGATCTAAAAAACCAGAAATTCATCTTGAATTAATCAAGTTATCAGTGAGATAAGAGGTTCGAGCTTTTGATCCACAATTTTTGTTAGTCTGATATAGATCATCCCTCCCTAGCCAAATTACAACTGTTTCGTTTCTATTCTCATTTCGTCGACCGCCTCGAGTCGGCCACGCCTCCTATTCCTGTTCTGACGTCATCTCAACGCTCAGTCACGTAGTCAGAACAAAGGAATACGAGGAGTGGCCGACTCGAGGCGGTCGACGAAAAGAGAAACGAAACGGTTGTAACTTGGCTAGGGGAGCTGATCTGAGATAGTATTTCTATACAGAAGGTGGGAAATTATCTAATGACTTCTCTCCCGCTCTAGGATGCAGCGGAAGTTCGTGTCAGACTTTACTAAAACCACGCCTGTATCTTTAATTTCCCTTTGTCTTCTAGGACCACGGGTTACCTTTTCATAAATTCCCCGTGGCTTTAGTGGCATCGGCCGTGCTGGGCCGTTACGGTCTTGGTGAAATCTATTTGAGGCGCCCGTGGAACACTCGGTAGGTTACCAGACAACCGGACAGCGTGCTACCATTGCTCGTAAACTCAGTTAGTGTAAAATTTAAACCTTTAAAATCGCCTAGGATAAGAGAAAAAACTATATGATACTAGCTCATACGAAAATGATCAAAAACATCAGTTTCTCGTTTGGGAAAACCCGTAAAGAAGAATCAGTTAAAAACTCTTGAAACAAATTAATCGCATATTAGTTGGAGTCAGAAAGTCTTACTTTGCTCCATTGCGAGCCGTTGAAGGATTTCCGTATCAGCTTTGCACCAGCCCTGGATGTGTGTAATGTATTAAGTGTGTCAGTGTAAGCGTTCGATTGCGTTCACAAAAGCAAGCGGTGCCAATCTAGTGATTGATATTCACCAATGGACATCAAACTCCTTCATTTTCTTTGCTGGAGAGATAGACCTGCACATCATGATACTGCTTAGTAACCTGCTTTATTTACTAGGAATACTTATCCTAACAACTTATAGGAAAATAGGAATAAATCGCTTATAAAAAAATTATCAAAACTACTCAGATTGACAAGCAAAATTCCTCAGATTAACTAAGAAAAATTATCGGCATTAACTGAGCCGTCTTATCATCATGAGTTGATCTTCCATTCTCTTCGGTCAACCATCACGCTATCATTTTCTTTTTCTTCTTTTACATAGATTTAAATAGCAAAGATAGGGCCGTCCAAACGTTCACATATACGCGTTCACCGAAAAAGAAACACGGCATTTTTAATGTCACGCGCACACGAATCCTCCCGAAGATTACCGACCACTCCCGATGATTGGGGGCCAATTTGTAGAAAAATACGAGCGTCCGCTCTATCCTTGCTATCTAAGATGTCAATGGAAACAGGTCATACAATACAAAATATGAAAATGGTTATGATACTGACTTGTTCTGGTCGTTCCTGGCGATCATATGGTGGTAGCCAAAGTGCGGAGGGAAGTGCAGTATGCCGGCTTGTGTCTCTGGGTTCTGAGCCAATAGGGCTGCGTAGTACGTGTCCGTCATACGCACCTGGTGGCAGAAGAGGCCGATATGCAAGTCTTTAACAAGTTAGCCTTAAGTTGGGCCGTGGCCTTAAACCTGCTGTACAGGAAAATATGATATTTATTGGTTGACTACATAGTTTGCCCCAGTCGTAGTCTTTTTATTATGGCGCGAACGTGTCCCACTCCTGTTTTACAAGACTAAAAATGGTCACGCGGTCTGCGTACGAGTCAAGATGGATTGTGAGTAAAATCGATTTTACCGAGGGGATAAATCTTCGATTCGATCGTGATATTATTATATATAACATCGAGCGTCAACTCTTCTCTGGTTGCTTCACAAATCAGTATGGACCAGATTCCTGGATATCAGCAAGAATGAGAACGCGTGAGCGCTTTGTAACACCAAATATAGATGCTTAAGGTAGAACTACATTGCGCACACGTGAGCCACGTACGCCGATCTGGGCGCGTCGGTCTCCACACATTTTATACGCTAACTAGACTTGTGCGACTTCTCTTATACGCTGACTTGACTACAGATCCACGCCACGCGACGCGCCGCTACGTACAAATCAGGCGTGGCCCACGTGTGCGACGTTCTAACGTAGTTCTCGCTTTACGCTCATTGAATTATTATTATTCCACTTGATTACTAGTACGGCTCGCCATCAATGATGGCATCTTTGCTTACCATCAGGTGGGATCGCAGTCAAGCACTCGTTTATGTCAATTAAAAAAAAATACTTTTACCAAGACTAAAAAAAGGCAAATAAAAAAATCGTTCTGAATACCTGATGACAAATACTGGGCACTTTGTCGGCGCATCGCTGGTGGAACTTGAAGTTGCACTGCGAGCAGTAGAAGCCGTTGAACAGCAGGCGTCTGCAGCACTCGCAGAAGGCGAGCGTGAAGAACGTCTTGCGCGTGAACTGGTGCGAAATGTGCGACATTATGGGTAGCTTGTCCAATGTGCGTACTGTCACCTGCAAACATAAAGACTAAACTATATCTTTTGGACATTTACATATTAGCCTTTATTGCTAGCAATATAATTTATAAACCTTTTAACGAACGACTTCAGATATATATCGACGGTGAAGTGCCAATACCTTCTAACTGACATTTTTCGATAAAATAACTTTTAAGTGCTTATATTATAAATGCGTGTTTCCGCATGCTTCGTAAAATATCCGAAGCGGATATTTAGTTGCAACTGCATCAAATTAATTTGTGGAAACAAACACCTAACTAAACCAACGTGTCAATTTATAGTATTACTTCCTAACAATTTTTGGACAGATAATTTTAACTTCCGACAGTTAGGAGTTATTGGTACTTCACCGTCGATATGACAAAACACTCTCGCGTTTATTCCACCAGGGTTGCACATCCACGACCAATTACTCCATCTCGTCAGCTCTTCGGTTACATAAAGGGATTGAAGAGCTAAACGAGATGGAGTACCCAGTCGCAAACACACGTTCCTAGCGAATAGGACACGTAAATACTCGTCGGGCCAATCCGTCACGGACGGTTGAAGGTTGGTGTTCTGTAACACGACGGCCTCTTTTAGCTTTGTCCAGTCTTCTCTTATTTCAGCTATTTCTTGGCATAGTAGACCCACAATCTTTATAACGTCTCATATACACAGTGTCTTTGACATCGACGCAGAATCGAATACCATGGATCTAGTAAATGATTCTGGACCTATCGGTGGTGGAATTTTTTGTCGTCTCTCATCTCATGACATCCCCCGCTCTTGGGCGGAGCGGGAGATAGTGTCAGACTTTTACTGACTAAAAACCCACTCCTGTTCCTTCGTTGCCTTTCGTACCAGGGCAGAGTCTTCCTTTCAGAATCAGACCCTTGGCCCCAGTAGGCTTCGACCCTGCTGGGCCCCTACAGTTGCTGACATCTCCTTGAGGCTCGCGTGGAACTGTACGCGCCATCAACGACTTGGGCTCGGTTCGGTCCGTTACTGGACGGTCGGACGGCGAGCCACCCATTGCCCGCCGTCCGCAAGCCTGCGCCTACGGTGGCCGGATTAGAGTCCCGGCGGCGGTTGGGGCGTGAGGACCGTTGCCTCACGCGATCGGCCGCCTCCTTTGTTAGCATTACTGCTTCGCAGAAGAAGGCGATCGCCTGCCACTCCTCCTCACTCCGGACCATGGCCTGTACCAGGGCGATCTCGCGCGCCGGACTTGGTCGGTGGTGGTAGGGCCAAACTGGAGACATGGTGTTCCAGTACATTTTTTACTACATAAAATATCTCCTCCTTTCATATATCTATGGTTAGAACCAAAAGAATAAATCATTTACATTTTATTTTATAGGTACTTACTTAAACTCATATCACACATCATCAATATCTTGCTTAGTATGTAAGTTGGAAATTATGTCAAGGGAAAATATATAATATAGGCACATGGGTAGACCATGTCCTCAGGACAAGCCTAGTCATCATCAAAGTTAGATTTGGAAATGTAACAAACAACCAGAGTTGTTTTTGCAGCATACTAATATATATATATAATATAAAAATAAGTCGGGTTTTCCTTCCTGACGCTATAACTCCAGAACGCACAAACCCATTTCCACGGTTTTGCATTCGTTGGAAAGGTCTCGGGCTCCGTGAGGTTTATAGCAAAGAAAATTCAGGAAAAATTTCAACAGAAAAGCGGGAAAATCTTTTTTAGTGGTGAAACGGAGTTCGCCGGGTTTGCTATTATATATATAAAAGTGAAATACCACTCACTGATTAATAACCAAATCTCAGAAACTATAACACCTAAAACTTAAAATTTGGCAGGTAGGTTCCTTATAGCGTGTAGACATCCGCTAAGAACGGATTTTACGAAACTACACCCCTAAGGAGGTAAAACGGGTGTTGGAAGTTTGTATGGAGAAACCTAGATTTACACAGGCAAAGCCGCTGGCAGAAGCTAGTATTACTATAAAGGCAAGTTTGCATGTGTATAAGTTTGTTACACCTTCATGCTGAAACTGCTGAAGAGTTTTGTATGTAATTTGGATCATGGGTAGGTATCATTTTTATTCCGGGAGTATGTTTGCTGGGAATAATTTACTACTAGCATGCAGGCAAAGCCACTGACAGCAGCTAGTTTGTAATATTTGTATGGAGTGAGACATTACTGTCCAACTGATGGATAAGGACTGGTCAGTGGGTCGTTTTAGGGGTGGTAAAGACCCATAATATTGAGAAAGAAACTAAGTAGACCACAACATTTCATCTAATCTAATGTATAAATATCTCATATCACCGTATTCATTATTGAACTGCTTCAAAACTCGCTTGACCATTGTTACTAAATTTTTTGTGTATAATGTTACTAAAGACAATAAAGTTGATTTTGGTTTGAGAATTGGTTGTAGACTATTTTTTATCCTCCTATCCCTACTCCCCCATTTATCTTTGATAATTCATATGGCAGATAGCTTATTTGTATTGATAAGTTCTGTATTCTAATATGAACTTCTAACATACTTTACTTAGTAAAGATGGGCCTTTATTAAGACAATATCTGTGTGATTATTGATCATAAAAGCATTACATATATTTTTAATATAATGACAAATCATCATCATCTTCCTGCCCTTGTCCCATCTTATTTGGGGTCGGCGCAACACGTTTTTTTCTTCCATTCTATCCTATCAAAAGTCATACTATCACTAACTTCCTTTTCTTTCATATCACTGTTCACACAATCCATCCATCTTTTCTTTGGCCTCCCTCTCCCTCTCCACCCATCCACATGTATACTCATAACTCTTTTAGTAACATGTGTTTCATCTCTCCTCTTTACATGACCATACCAAGACAAACGATTCCCCTTCAACTTTTCAGTCACTGGCGCCACTTTCCAACTTCCTCTAATATATTCATTTCTTACTTTATCCATTCTCGTCACACCACACATCCATCTCAACATTCTCATCTCCGCTACATGCAATCTTTTTTCATGCGTCTTTTTCACAGCCCAACATTCTGATCCATACAGTATGACAGGTCTTATCACGGACTTGTAGATTTTACCCTTCAACTTGAGGGGCATCCGTGGGTCACAAATTGTTCCAGTGACCTGTCGCCATTTCATCCATCCTGTATTGATCCGATGTGATACGTCTCGGTCTACCTCGCCATCTCCTTGGATAAGCGACCCGAGGTACCGAAAGTCGGAGCAGATTGGTATGGGCGTTCCAGCGAGAGCTAAGGGCATAGGACCGGAGAGACCACCGAAATCGCAGAACAAGTATTCCGTTTTGGTTCTACTCAATTTCAGGCCAACACTCTCCAGTCTGTGCCACCACACCTCCAATCTGTTCTGGACCTCTAGGCCACTCTCGGCAACCAACACAATGTCATCGGCAAACAGCATACACCAGGGAGCCTCTTCCTGAATGTCCGACGTCAGAGCGTCCATTATCATCAGGAAGAGGTAAGGGCTGAGAGCCGACCCTTGATGTAGGCCGACCGCCACATTGAAGCTGCCAGTGGTGCCCACTGTAGACCGGACTTGGGTACTGCATCGACTGTACATCGCTCGGATCAACTGCACATACTTCCCAGGCACACCTTTCTCCTTAAGGGCCCACCACAGAACCTCACGAGGTACCCGGTCGTATGCCTTTTCGAGGTCGATGAATACCATGTGCAAGTTTTTATGCAATATAATGACAAATATATAAAGTATTTATAGCCAAGGGAACTGCTGTTTTTGAATTTTAATATTACTATAGGAAATTAAAAACACAAGTAACTAAAGATACAACTGGATTTTAGTGTGTTTTTTTGTAAACCTTTTTATGTAAACATATTTTCAGTATTTTTTTAACATGAATTCATGTATTTGTCTTAGTAACAGCACTTAAAGTAGGTGTAAAACAGTGATAATTTGACTTTTCGAATAACATAATTTGAGACACAATAGAAAGACAATGAGAGAGTGAAAGTCGGTGTTCGCTTGAGGTTTTATAAACTAAACACATACTACATAATAACTTCAGTCTCTAGTTATTTCATTGTGCCTAACTTATTCTCAGCTAAATTGGGTCAGCATCCAGTCTAACATCATGTGGCTGAACATCGTTATTTCACATAGAGCTTACTCAAAATCTTTTGAGCAGTAAAAGTATGTTAAACATTCAGTGATACATTTAATATACATAGCAACCAAATGAACTAAGAGATTTGATTGATTTTATAGATGTCTAGAGCTGAACTTGCAACTAATGCAAGCCTATAGTGTTTATAAGTCTAGCAGCAGGTCTATCTGCATCAGGGAATCTACACAAACATCATGGTATCATAGGTTGGAGTACCAGAAAGCAATCTTATTGTAACAGCGAAATTACTACATCCAAAACACTACCTGACATATTTTCAGTCTTACAAGCCTGGTTAGGCTCAAAACATACAAACCAACAAAAATTTGTGTTGTACAGCAAACTGCACCATGTGTCAGTTACTTACCATGATCAAAACAAAACAAACAACACTGGACTGACCTCTTCTGCGTCGATCCCAGTAATGTCGATGTCCCACGGTATCACTAGGTTATTGCCTGTCCGCACCACTTCACACATCTCACACGTCAGGTTGCGTAGCTTCAGCGCTTTAGACAGCGCGTCCCGCAGCGTCACACCCTCCTTCACCTGCACACTCGTCCGCTGCTGATTCGGCAGGTGCGCCCGAAGGAACACCTTCGGCTGCCGCGTAAGAGTATCGAACTTTTTACTATCATCCTGCAATGAATACTCCTCACTTCTGTCCGGCGACTCACACTGCAGCAATTCCCGCAAAGTCCGCTCTCTTAACTCCAAATTATGCAACTTTGACGTCAACTCCTGGTATTCAGACAAATACAGCGACGGTGGATGCTGGAAACCAGCGAATTTTGCATTCAGAGCGTCAATGTTTTCACGGGTTACATTTATAATGCTTTGAATGTTCCTAATTTCATACGTCGGGTCCGCTACGTCGTCACTATCCGTGGACGTCGACATGTTATCACTATTGAGAGATAATGCAGGTATATTTCCATTAATTTTTCTTGAACAATTTTCTTTCTCTCTAGTAACTGCCATTTCTTTTCCTATTATTTTTTTTTATTTTTCTGCGCACACTCGCGGCGCAAGACAAGAATATTGTTGCCATAATTTGTAATGTTTTTTTTTTTTTACTTTGAGATTTTGAGCTGGTTTGAGCTTTGATACACGCTAAATTGTCCACTATATCTAAAGGCACTTACATACAGGGCAACAGCGAAACTTCGAGGTTGTTTATCAAATATTTAGAGCATGTAGCAAGTATGTCGGTATTTTGGGGTCAGCTGCCTTTCAAAACAGATGCAGCTGAATAACCCAGTAGGCCTATGTATAACTCTTTACTGAACCGACTCACTGTTCCGAAACATTTTACTGTTCCGAAAGATTGGTACACCAGTAATGTTTCAAATGCATCATTTGGAATAATTGGAACACTGAAACACTGCAGTCTTTTTAAAATTCAAATTAAAATCTAAATAGTGTAAATATAATTATAGACTTGAACTAAAAAAATCTGCTTTAAAAAATATACTCAAATCAATATTCAATTAAATAAAACTGTTAGTGTACATGATGCAATGTAACAGATCACGATTCATTACAGTCAGTGTCTGTATCTTTTGAACCGATGTTACAAATGATACATATCACTGTTTCGGAACATTTTAGTGATCCAGATGCAAATGGCCCAGTCGCAAAGATGACACACTTTTCCCACGCCTATAACTCAGCAATTAGCTGACAGGCGTGACACTCTGGTTCAATGTTGGTATGTTTGTAATCTTGCGTAAAATTATGTCCTGCGGCCGAGGCCATGCTACTATTCTCTTAACTTTTACATCGTTCTACTTTTAACGATTAAAGCATTGTCAATACATTGTTATTGAAGTAAACATTGTGATTGAACAATTGACCGTTTCGGGATCTTTTAAGACTGAGGTGACAATACGGCTTAAAGCGGAAAACCGCTCTAGTGCAATCGCAATATGGCCTAGCACAAACCTATACTCTTTGCATAAAACTAATATTTTCTTTCGTTGATTTTCGAACTGAAGAAAAATGGACAACATCATTGTCAAATGTCAATGTCATTGTCATATAAACATATATGAAATTGACAGCTGATAAACGTTGTGTTTGTTGTTATTTTTCTAATAAATAATTTTGTGTACAAATATTAATTATAAATTTATAACTGGAGGAACACAATCTAAAGAAATATTAACTTAAATTTTGCAAATCCTGTTTTCATTATTTAACTTTTATTGGTTAATAACAAACAAAATTAACATCTTACTAAATAATTCAGTATTTTATTCTTGGGACTTAACTACGTAACATTGAGACCACTATCAGCTTGATCCTTATTGTAAGTTCCAGTTTGTTTCAAATTTTATAGCTATTATTTGGTTTATAGAATAGAATAAACTTTATTGTACACCTAAAATAGTAACAAAACTTTTACACAAAATTAAATCTATTATGTTTTGTGTTTATGTTTTATAATAAATCCCAAACGTTTTATTATACCGTTTCCAGTGATGAAAAGATGAGCGACAGCAATGGTCAGTCCCGCCTCGTATCGTACGAACAAGTGAAGTCCATCATAGACTTCATGGCACAGCATGTTGAGTTTGCGTCTGGCAACCTGCGCTCTCTTGAAGCCAGGCATACCTCCAAGAGGCTGTGGGAGGAACTCACTAAGATGCTCAATAGCAGCCGAGGCACCAGGAAAACTGCTGATGGATGGAGTAAGGTTAATATTAATTCCAATCAAATAAATGAAAATTAGGCCATCATTAAACTCGAAATAATCAAAGGCTAGATGACTTTGAGAGATTTGTTGCTGGACAAATCTACTCATCACACCAAAGACAGATTTCAGCCAGCACATTGGATTATTGCTCCCTAAGCAGATTGCCAATTAGCAGTAGTATTAGAGGCTCACTGGTAAACATTTATGTATATGTAACCGCAGCAGGAAAGTGTCTCCTGCCATCAGACTGTATCAAACAATTTCTTTTCTGTGGTCATTCAAAATTTGGTCAAATATCCAGTAATGTGGTTATTTTTGGTTAAAATTTTTGAATAGCGTAATTAAAGACACAATAGAAAGACAATGACCGAGCGAACGCCAGCCTTCACTAATGAACTAAAGTATATTTATGTAATATCTAATACTTACAACAATTATTTATTGATTTAATACTTAAATTTGTGGCTACTTGTGTTTACCTATATGTACCTAATATATGTGTAAAATTTTTTGAATTCTAACTTTATTTATGAGCAGCTTATAATAAATGAGTTAGTAAAAGTACTTCTACAGATTCATACTTACAGTACTGGAGTGACTTCAAGAATAAGCTGAAGAATAAAGTGTGGCTGCTAAAGAGGAAGAAATCGGGGTCTTCTCTCAAGGGCATCAAGCCTCTGACAAAGATGGAGAAGCGGGCACTTGCTATACTAGGCCCTTACTATGAGAAAAGGAAGACCAGACAAGGGTACACAGAGTCAAATTCGGTATGCATAGATATTTCTCAATCTTGTAATAAAACCAAACTATTATTGCCCCCGGCGGCAGCGATCTCTCGCGACGGCCTTTGGTATAGGCCATGGTCCGGAGCGAGGAGGAGTGGCAGGCAGTCGCCTACTTCTGCATAGCAGCAATGCTAGCAAAGGAGGCGGCCAGCCGCACAACTGAGGCAATGGCCCTCGCGCCCCAGCCTGGCGGATTCCGATCCTGATTTTCGGCCACAGTAGGCGCGGGCTTGCGGAAGGCGAGCAATAGCTAGCTCGCCATCCGGCCGTCCGGTAACCGTCCGGACCGTGCCTGCGCCCGCGATAATGTAGGAAATTATCTATTATCCAGGACATGGTTTACGTGTTCGCCAAATTTCATTTAAATCCTTTCAACCATCTGGCCATGAAGGAGTAACAAACATACATACAAACATTCGGCTATATAATATTACTAGCTTTAACTGACGTGAAACTAGAAAGCTATCCCAAGCGAACATACTCCAGGGATATAAAGCATCCTATGTGACATTTGGCGGTCTACAAAAAAAAGCGCTTTCACAGAGCAGTGGTGGCCAAGTGGTAACGGCCCCGACTTACCAGTTGTAGGCCGCGGGTTCAAACCCAGCCAGGCGCATTACTTTGTATAAAACGGTGAAGGAAAACATCGTGAGAAAACTGGCATGTCTTAGAACCAAAAAATTTGAAGACATGTGACATTCACAAACCCGCACTGGCCCGTGTTATGGATGACGGCCCATTCCCTCTCCAAAAGAGAAGGCCTGACTTTCAGCAGTGGGAACATTAAAAGGCTGATTATGCTATTATGCTATGGGACTTGAAAAAAGCTAAATAATTTAAGATTCTAATAAAAAAAAAATACCTGCCAAAATCTTGTTATGTTTGTGTGCTTTTATCATAGATCTTATTTGAAAAAGTAACTATAGGGAGCAGTGGTGACTCAGTACAGGCCCGACTTACGAGTTGTAGGTCGCTGGTTCAAACCCAGCTTGGCGCATTGCTTTGTGTAATTTATTTCATCACCACTGCTTTCAAGATGGTGAAGGAAAACATCGTGAAGAAAGGCATGACCTAGAACTAAAACATTCGAAGATAATGTAGCATCCACCAACCCATTCCCTCACCCAGAGAGGAGTCCTAAGTCTCAGCTGTGGGAACATTAAAAGGCTGATTACGCCCCATGCGCTACGCTTATTTGACCCCTGAGTTTGTTTCGGTGTTTCTTCTCAGGGTAGTCAGTTAGGAAACACTGGCCTCATCTAGTTTAAACTGACGAAATAAAATTACGTGTAAAAATATGGTTTTTTTAAATTTATTTGCAAAATAAATCTCTATTATTATCATTTAGCATAGCATAGTCGGCCTTATAATGTTCCCACTGCTGGGACTCAGACCTCCTCTCTAGGAGAGGGAATGGGCCGTAATCCACCACGCGGGCCCAGTGCGGGTTGGTGGATGTCACATGTCTTCGAATTTTTGGTTCTAGGACATGCCGGTTTCCTCACGATGTTTTCCTTCACCGTTTTGAGAGCAGTGGTGATGAAAAAAATTACACAAAGTAATGCGCCTGGCTGGGTTTGAACCCGCGACCTACAATTCGTAAGTCGGGAGCGTTAGGTACAACTCGGCTACCGCTGTCTCTAGCGTATTATCATTTACGCTTATGCTATTATGATCATATGTTTCAGAACAGTTTACACCCAGAAGTAAAGCTGGAATCCTTCCAAGAGACTGTACATGCAAATCATTTTACCAAACCACAAAGTGAATCGAGTGACAGATTATCAGGTAATAAAAACTACTTAGCACTCCTCTTTATACATAGTATATAAAACAAAGTCACAGTCACACACAAACGAAGAAAAAAACGCTCGAATTTGGTACCACGGACCAAATCGGTCGTAGGTACCAAGTTCGAAAATGTGCTAATATTAATTAGTATTAACTCGCACTGAGTCAGACTCCACCTTGGTACAAATGGACCAAATCGGTCGTAGGTACCAAGTTCGAAAATGTGCTAATATTAATTAGTATTAACCCGCACTGAGTCAGACTCCACCTTGGTACAAATGGACCAAATCCGTTGTACCAAGTTCAAGCGTGTATTAACACTATTCTATTACAATAAAATTCTCCCAGTTTTGCATGTGGGTAGGCAGATATATACTTATTCATTCAATTGTCCTAGGTTGACCGACATTACCATAATACTGGCATGTTTACCAATTCCAGGTGGAGATGAACAAAGTAATGACAGTGCAGAGTCTTCTGGCGGAGAATATGTAAACGACAATGATTCTAATGAACCTGCTATACAGAGTAAGGCTTTTGTATAAAGCTTATTTTATATTTACTCCAATTAATCAGGGTCATCTTCATATCAGCTCGTTAACCTCCTTAGCTGGACTTAAACCATCATGCAGCTTGGCAATAACGATCGCACATACTTTACCCAGTACCATATAAATAAGGCCATCACTAAGTCACTCCATCTCTTGTAATTTTTTGTACTTTAAAAGAAAAATCTTTGCCTTACACTAGGATTAACTCCTATAACGTTGGTGCGTTCACAAACAAGCAAACTCACATACATAAGACACCATACCTGGAACACCTCTGTAGGCTGTACCAATATTGCGCGACACGAAGCGCAGCATCAAATGGCCCAACCACTCAAGTGTCGAGTTCATGTTGAGTTGAAACAAAGACATTCAATATATATACTACCAATAGACCGGACATAGCGAACAAAATCGTGATCCGATACTTATTCCACATTGGTCATAAGTCACTCAGTCTAGTATGACACACCTACACGTCAAGTCGTGTTTGTATCCGTTCTATGCACTAAAAGAAAATCATTTTCTAAGAAAATATGCCGAACTACGCATTACGCTATTGTAAATCTTGCTATGGTAAAATGACTGGACCTAACTTCGGTTTATTTTCATAAATATTTTTGGTATTTACGAAACATTTAATTAGAATTCAATAATTTTTATAAATAGTTCCAGAACATTTTCAGATTTTGTGTTAACGCCATCTATTGCTGAAAAGCTTAACCTTTCCATTATCACACACCGAGCCTCTACCACAAGCTTATAACGTGATAAATTTTTCGACCTCAATCGGTCTGTTAAAAGGATGGAACTATATAGGGTGTATAGCTCTATCACTCTCTTTCGCTCGTACGACTAACATTTTAACATTATCATGGTGAGGCCCCTGGCCACCTACCAGGCGATAGTTAAATCATTATAAATTATGACAAATTTAATTCGCTTGTTTGCTATTCCAAGCCAGATGGCGTCACTGAGCCATAGGATGACAGTTTTTCTAAGACATTTTTTCTGATAGCCGCTCTATTGTATCTCTTTAAATCTCTTTGAGTTGAAAACTAGCATCAGGAAACTGCTAAATAGTTATCTGGTATCTATTATACTGAACTGTTATCCGTGCGACCACAATGTAGTTATTTTATTGTTTTAAGTTTCTATATAACTAGGTAAGAAACAAGTGTGTGACTATGCTAAATAAATGTATTTTCTTTCTTTGTTCCACTTCTTCTTAGCGTGTCGACGTCAAAACTAGTTAACCTTTTGAGTAGCGTAATCAGAGACAAAAGAAAGACAATGACCGAGCGAACGTTCGCTCCAGTATTCGCGGCAATGCAGTCCGCTGATGTCGTCATTAGGTCCCTTTGTTTCACTAGACTCGAAAATATCCCCACCATTTTATTACTATTTTTTTACAGACCTTTACCCACAATGGTTGATAGAAGTAGAGAAAAAACGAGCGGACGCAGAGCTAATACGAGCTAAAGCAGAAGAGCAGCGCGTTGCCGTCGCTATTAAAAACGCTGAAGCAGCACTTGTGCAGGCCGAAGCGCTGAAACGGCTGGCCGACGCAGCGAGCACGCAGGCCGAAGCTATGATGAGGATAGCTGCAGTCATGGAAGCCAGGGGACAGAGGGACATGCTTGCCTTGTGATGGAGGTGGCGAGGTTAGGACTATTTTTGTTCTTCAGCTGGTTCTTGACCTCGGTCACGCGTGATGGATAGGAAGAGATGAGGTCTACGGGGGAACGAGCTTACCCAGCCAGCCCAAAATAATGGCTAAGTACATTACGATACATTAATTCATAAATGTAGCTACTGTCGTTTGCCAAAATCAATGAAAACGACGGACGCGTTGGCGCTGACGCGTCTACTATAAAGTTATACTAAATAATTAATTGTAGTGTAAACAAATAAGTTATTAAAAAAAATATTGTACAATGTCTTATATCGTAAATGTGTTCAATTAATAAGTCTAAAAAAAACAAAAATGCCTTATATTTTATCCTAAACTAACACGTCTACGTTTATCCTAAACTATCTCGAAAAATGGCAAAAAATTACAGTTTTGAGATTACTTTTCTTGAATGAATACTTACAGCAATCGTGTTTTTTTTTTAATCCATGCACTAGTCAATGTTTTCTTTTTTTTAAGTAAAATTGTTGTATGTTCATCTTAACTGCGTAGACCGCTAGTTTTAAAAACTGCTTGGATAAGAATTGTTTTAATGGGAAAACTATACGACCATTTGAAAATGTTTTTAAACCATACACTAGATTATGAAATTCCCAATAATATGACGTCAATATCTTATCTACAAATTAAACACAGTATTGTTATATTGTCCGTTGGTAATCATTGATTTTGGCTTCTGCGTGGTTTTAATGGATAAATGCTCTTAAAGTGATCTACAATAAAATAGAAATCCCTAGTGCACCCAATGTTTTTCTATTTCTATTCCTATTTCAGATTATGGAGAATATTGCAAAGTTGAATATATGTAAATATGAAGTTATGTTATGTAATCAATATTGTAAATAGAATCTGGTTGAATAATTAAAATATAAACTATGTAACATACATATTTTTTATTTATTTCAGTACTCAACACAATCATTCCACTCTTACAGCACTTATTACCTAGTTATTTACATTATATCTTAATTATAGCTAAGTGGTATGTTACAGCATTTCGAAATCATCCCTCTGAAACAAAAATAAAACATTATTATTTTTCCTGTGGTCTTAAGGCGCTGTAAATTTATGCGTTTTTTGACGTTTCATTTTGCTAGTTTACATTGTATCGCTATTTTGTATGCCTTTCGGCGGAACATAGGATGGACCAAACATTATATATATATAAGATCTTTGTACCCTTTGTTCACAAAATTAATAAATGAATTTGAATTTAACGGCCTGCTGCGATGTGGATTCGCTGCGTTAGTCGTCCTGCGTATTTTTCATACAAAGCGCGCGGTGCAGCGAACGTTCGACAACAGGACGGCAACGTCATAAGCAACACGTGTTCAATTTGGTGTTGAATAACGCATCACTGGCATACAAACGCACAGCAGCTAGATACGTTTTCAGTTTAGGCACTTTTTCTCGGACTGCTAATACAACCGGTCGGCTGCAGCACGGGAAACATGCGGCAGCCGGCCAATTACAGTATGCATAAATTGAAAACGCCCTTAGAATATTCAAAGTATGGATGACTACAGTACTTTAAATTTATTCATACTATATTTGTTTCTCGGGGTTGGTGGAACATGTTTTTTGTCTTCCAAACAAAACATTTGGACCAATACAGCTGTTCTAAGGGCCAACACTGCGTTAAGCGGGTGCACGCACGGGCACTGGTTGCGGGACGCCGCGCGTACATCGTGTGCGACGGTCCCCGTTAGCGGATACCGGATTATTTCCTGCGCCAACTTTAACGGTGACCAGACGCACAAAAGATCCAGAAGGGTCGAAGTGCTCTGGTCTGGCCCAGGGCCAGCCCAATACAAGATAAGATAAGATAACGGTGACAATGTAGTCGTGTTGATGGAGAACTTTAATGTATTTTTACGTAGTAAAACTGGAATGGGGCGCGGCCCCCGCGCCTGGTGCCCGCGTGGGTCACCGCGACGGAGCAGTTTTGTATCGGACCGCGCGGGCGCCCGCTTAACGCAGCGTCGGCCCTAAGTAGCCTATATAGTCATAATAAAATAGATGATCATAATTTACCAAGTCATTGTACTCCATAACATGTCTCCTGATGGCGGACCCATCAACCCACGTGACAAAGTCCTCCAAAGCACGGGTAACCAGGAATGCTGGATCCTTCACTACTTCAGGTCCTACACGGACATGACCTTGTTCTATGTACTTGGTGGCTTCCTTCATGTTCTCTGACATTTTGTCTGTAATTTGTAAAAATTAAGTTTCTTTACTAAGGTACAAATTCTATGCTGCTTCTATTGTTAATTCTGACTTTCTGGCTACTACTAAATTGTTAAAGGTAGGTGGATTTCTTAATAAGTGGCATTCTAAATTCCACCACTGAGGGGTTCAGAATAATGTACTGGATCCATGGTACTTGTTTGTGCGTCAATTTCAAAGATAACCTGTATATTACTAGCTGACTCAATTTCATAAGAATCGGTCAAGCCGTTTTGGTGAAGTTTTGTTACAAATACTGTGAAATGAGAATTTTATATGTTAGATGTTCAAATTATTATATTCTTTATTGTACGAATTTAATAAACTCAGAACAAACATTTATCAAAACAAGTGTACAATAGGACAATCTCTTACAGACAACCTTTGCTTAGACTGAACAAATTGAACAGTTGAAAGTACATTATGAACTATACTCACTTCGAACCATAACAGAAGTTAGTCTTCGTCTGCAGAACGCGCTTGCGGACACATTGCTAGCCAGGGTCAGGTCCCAGCGCGTGGGGATCAACCCCATCTGATACAACTTCTCCAACAACTGGGCACTCGACTCAGTCCGAAACTCATTGCTTGCATCCAGATCTTTAATTTTATTTGCCAATTCACGAATCTCTCTAGACAGCTTATTGTACCTATGCGATAAACATGAAATTTTTTAGTAGTCAAATTTGGTGTACCACAGGGTAGTGTATTAGGTCCTCCAATATTTTTGCTGTATATAAATGATTTGCCTCAACAAATTCGACATCCTATGGTTCTATTTGCCGATGACAGCACAGCGCTTATAAAATGTAATGACATTAGTGATTATGAAGAGGACATCAACAATAGTCTTAGAAATATAATTGATTGGCTTGATAAAAATAATTTGGTAATAAATTTGGTAAAGACTAATATAATGCATTTTCACCAACGTACAATTCCACCAAACGTTAACGTAAACTATAACGGACAGACGATTCAAAAAACGAAGGTCGCGAAATTTCTAGGAATCCTTATAGACGATCAATTAACATGGAAACCACAAGCAGAAGAGGTCTGTAAGAAATTCGGTACTGCTGCGTATGTCCTATTTAATTTGAAAAAAAAAGTTGACATTAAGACAGCTTTAGTTGCATACCATGGCTTAGTTGCATCGGTCTTAAGGTTTGGAGTAATTTTCTGGGGTAATACTTTAAGAGATACCATATTTAAAGCCCAAAAACGCTGTATAAGAGCCATGTGCGGTATAAAACCAAGAGATAGCTGTGAACCCTACTTCAAGTCGTTAAAAATTCTTACATTTCCGTCATTGTATATTTTAGAAATGGCAATTTTTGTTAAAAGCAACATAAAGCTATTTGCTAAGGTCTCAGACACCAAGAAAGGTCCCGTTAGAAGTCAATATAAAAATCTTTTAACTGTCAGCAGCTATAAAACAGCACTACTTAGAAAAAGTGTTCTTTGCATGGGTCCAATTATATTTAATAAACTACCGGACAACATAAAAAATGACACCCTTCAACAATTTAAAAACAAACTCAAGGAATATTTGACTCAAAAATGTTACTATACAATAAGTGATTTTTTGAATGACCCTTGAACCATGACCATGAACACTGTATATTGACATGAAGTATTATTGACATTAATTATAATTGACATTAAGTAGCTATTATTGACATTTTAATTTGAAATTATTATATTAATGATTTTATTAGTTTTCCTTATTACTGTATTGAAGTTTAAAATTTAATTTTGAAATTATTATAATAATTATTTTATTAGTGTTCCGACTGTATTTAAATTTGAAACTTAATTTGTTAAATTTTGCATGCCAATACTCAGGCAGAATGTGCACGGGCCAATATATATTTTTCTTTTACCAACTTTTGTTAAATACCCACATTCTATGCGAATAAATGATTTGATTTGATTTGATTTGATTTAAACACTTTATTTACAATCTTATTATAACGTCACTAATTAAAATCGTGGCTTACTTGGTGTAATCTTCCCGTTTTTGTATATGATATTTTTTCATAACTTTCACTTCATTTAGATTATTGTCTACTTTCCATGATATAAAGTCAACTTTTTTAAGTAGCTTTTGTTCATGAAACTTTAATTTTCGGACCATTTTTGAGCAACAATATCGTTTCAAATTATATCTTACGGCTCGTATACAGTGACAGTGCGCACGTGCAAAAAACTGTCAAAACAAAACATCAAACGAAACCACTGACGTATTTCTTTCGTCTCCGGTTTGTCTATGATTTATTTTTACCCGTAATGCTGTGACTACATTATCGGGAATTCGGCATATTAATATTCGCGTTATTGCGATAAAATGTAGCCGAGTAACGTTCGTTGATTCGCCAACTATTCGGGCAAACAAGAATGCTTGTCGACGCTTATACAGCCGCATAGAAATACGGTTGACCGCTAATGTACACAGCAACATCGTGTATATTCGAAAACGATGACTTTTATCATGAGTCGCGACACGAATTTTCGCTCGATAATGTAACGAGCATAAGATATGATAATATGATCTAAAGACTTCCCTTATATTTAGTTAACGTAGTATCTCTGTGTAGTAGTGATGTGCGGAGTCACAGTATGATGAATCGAGTCGGCTCGAGTTTGGTTTGGTGATTCCCCGGTTCGAGTCAAGGACTCGAATACTGACTCGAGAAATTCTTGTCTAGAACTTTTAATCTGGAAATTCGAGTCGAACTCGTATCAAAAAAGTCAGGAACTCGAGTTTGTTACTAATTTTAGAGTGAAAAGGAAAAATCGAATAGAACTAAACTTCAAACAGCATGTAGGTTGAGCATAATGACACAACGATAGTAAATCAAACCTTTTTAAATATTACAAAAATAAAACCATAGAACATACCAAGGAGGTAGCTAGGAACCAGAAATCTAAAGATCAAATTCTATTTGTTTTACTACGTAACAAAGAGAGTTTAATTTAGTTCCAAATTTGCTTTTTACCCAGTTTTCAAGTAATTTTACTTATTAAAAAGATAAATCAAGTTATTAATTTCGTACAAACGTCACATCTAGACGAATCAAATAAGCTTATAGAAAGTTTTTTAACCGAAACTCATGCACATTAAAATTTTGACGAGTAAAGGAAAGGTGTCTCAAATCTAATACTAAGAATGTAATACTAGAGCACGAGCGAGTCAATCTAACTCGAATACTACATTCAGTTTGATTCCCCTAATAGAATCGAGTCTACGCGCGAGTACATATCAATTCTCCCTGACTCGAGTACTGGAATCGAGTCACACAGGAATCGTGTCTGACTAGAGTCAAGCCTTACTCGGCACGTTGCTACGTGTAGTCTGTGGTAATTAAAAATAAAATTTGAGGGAACGAAAAATAGAAAATAATAAGATACTGTCCGACTCGTAAATATTATTCTGATTCTACAAATAATTGTTAAAAATGGGTGAACAGTACAAAACTAATCCTGGTAATTTCACTGAATATATACAATCAGTGTTAAAATTAGATGCGTTAGAAAAAATGACCAATGATTTGGATAAAGAGCTTGAAGATTCACAAAAGATTATGAGGGAAATAAGATCGATGTACGACTCAGTGTCTACAGTGGTGGAAAACACTGAGGAACCCACCAACGATGAGATGCGACATGAAAACATTTCAAAATACTTGGAAGCCAGTGTTCCAAAACTGTTAATGCCCGATATGGCGGAAGACAAAATGGATATTGATATCGATGAAGCTATTTCATCAATGAAGAGCTACGCCGAGCGTCTTAAGCAGTCATTAATTGTACTAGAGCAGCAACCTCCTAAGCCTGCTGGGATGGTAGACCTAGAACTGGATCAGTATGCACAGAGCCTAGACCAGCTTGGAAAACGCTTGGTGAACATCAAGTTAAACAAAAATGATGATGTTAATCTCAAGAATGCTGAACTGGAGGCCAAGCTGCAGCAGCTGTGTGGGGATGTTGGAATGTTTACTAAGGTAAGAATATACTTAGTTTACTTTTTTGTTACATGGTTTTTAATTATAATAAAGTTTAGGACATAGAGCCATGTTTATATTGGAATATTAACACTGATGCATGACTTGCTTGTCACATTCAGTCCTAATGGTGAAATTTGTCTGCTCCTGTTAATTTTACATTTTATTAACCTTTCGAGTTGCGTAACTAGAGACACAATAGAAAGATAATGAACAAGTGAAGCCAGCATTTGATTGGGATTTCATTAATAAAAATACTTATTAACACTTTCATGCTAAGAACAGGCAATAAATTCATTCATGTGCCTAGAACCTGCCTGCTTTGCTTCTATTGTGTCTCTAATTACGCTACTCAAAAGGTTAACTTGCGTTCATGCCCAGTACGGGTACTGGGCATGAACGCAAGTTAACCTTTAGTTAACCTAATGAGTTTGACTCTAGGTGTTTGCTGCAGTTTTTTTAAATTTCCTATTATTGTATGACCTGGCTTCCAGATCCTTGGCAATGAAATTGGTTAAAATATAACTTAAAAGTGAAAAAATATGTATGGTCAAAATTTTATGGATCTAATGGATACTTTTTTGAATTTCTTTCAGTTGATTGAATCTAAGAAAACTTTAAGTGAGAGCAACAAGAACTGGTATGAGAATCGGCAAGATGGCTATGAAATGCAGTATGATAATATCATCAAAAAGTTGATCTCTGATCTTAATGAGGTCATTTATTTGCTGCAGAATAAAGTGTAAATCACTCAAAGTATGATTTCTTACGAATGGATCTCTTTAACTGTTGTCGTCTAAGCACAGCTTTTTGTAATTTCAGGGTAAAAAAACCCCCCAGTGCTTGTGTTCTATATGAATAGATTTTATTATATTAATTTGTTGTTATAGTTGATTTTTACCAACATTGGTAATAACATTAAGAGTAATGTGTATCTACCAAGTAAAGTGCTTATTACACAACGCCATATTCAGCTATCTTACTTTTGTTCAGAGTAAGACCGGTCTAACCTTAATTACACTATGTGACATTGACTAAGACTCTGGTTATCGCGTAGTGTAATAGGCTCTTAATTGTGGCCTATCTAATACCTATTTGAAATAACAAACTTGAACTACCTATTGTAGGCATATCAGAAAAGAAAAAATAAATCTTGATGTAGTTGCAACTTGCAAGAAAATGGTTTGCTGAATTAATATTTCTGATGCTTTTTTTTAAGGTGGAAAAATCATCCAATAACATCCCCTGCGCTTGGGCGGTGCGGGAGGGTGTGTCAGACTTTTACTGACTTAAAACCAATTCCTGTTCCTTTGTTGCCTTTCATACCAGAGCCGAGTCTCCTTTTCAGAAGCAGACCGTTGAACCCAGTAGGCTTTGACCCAGCTGGGCTCCTACGGTTTGCTGACACCCTGAGGCGCGCGTGGAACAGTACGCACCGTATTTCTATATAAATATACTTTGGATATTTATATTTTGTTAATTTCATATTTTCTGTTTGGGTTTTGCAAAGTTAGGGTACAGTGTGGTTGGTAATATTGTGATTTTTACTATAGATATAGTATACTTAAGATGGATGGTCAAGGCTATGTATATAGGACCTGTAGTCTTAGAACCTTAGGTAATCTCTTTATTATTGCAAAATTAAAAGCCAGTATTTTTGTTGTATAATTTATTAAGGTATCTTACTAGTAATTTTGATTGCAATTTAGAATTTTTCAAGTCTTTTAGTCATCAATATGTCTGACTTTAGTGTTCAATTCATTGTGGTAATTTAAAAAAGTAGATTTGTATAAAAATAAATTGTCTTAACATTCCAAAAAAATTGGTCCAAATCATATGAAAGTATCTGTATAGTCAGTCATAATTACAAACAAATTATTGATAAATAAATGATTAATAATAAAGAAAACTGTCTTTTTAACTTAAAAACATCATTTACAACAGCTGCGTCAGATCTGTACTTTTTATATTTATCATAGGAGTGGATTATCATTCTCTGTTGTTAACTCATGCTGGAGTCTTCATCATGTAATTTAATTCTTTTTCGATCAGTATTGTTGTCTACACTGTTCTCCTCATCAATAATAATTTTGTCATCTTTTGAGGGTCTCTCATCTGCTTCTAACACCTTGAGCCTAATGTCGCACAGCGTGGCACCATGGAGAGTTTTAATAGCCTCCTGGGCTGCTCTAATTGATGCATACTTGGCAAACCCAAATGTTTTGTTAGGGAATGTAGACACATCTATGAGGTCACCGAAGCGACAAAAGGCATCTTTCAAAATTGCGACAGGGGGAGGGTGAGGCTTGAACACTAAAAAACATCTCTGAGCAACCCTGCTAGCACTGTTGGCAAGTGGCTGCGGAGGGGGCAGACTAACACTACAGAAATCAGTTTGATGGCTCTCCGCTTTTATCTCCCTTATGCCAGGGCCTGATGTGGCAGCTTGTATCAAAGTTGATGCTTGAGCTATAGCCTCTGCAAGCTGTACCAAATCAGGATTAGCTGTATCAATAGCATTTTTAAAGTTATTAACAATATTAGAGAGGTTATTTGCTGCTTTACTTAGAGGGTTATCATCTGGTTTCACGGATATTATTTCTCCTGATGGAAACTCAAAGTTATTTAATCTTTCAACAGCATAACTTGCTGATTTTTCATCTGCATATGTAATAACTGCCTTGCAGTAGCCATTGAACGAGTCAGATGTGTATTTACATGAAGTCATTCCTGGTATAATATTAAAAAGCCTGTCTATATACTTCTGTGGCACTTTAGGGCTACAAGTCACACATACTGTATCATAGTCGTTGGGTTTGGACTTAATAAGTGAAGTTATACTATCTCTTTTGTGCATCTCGCCTCTGGATGGGTTGTAATGGTCACTGTAACTATCTTTAATAATACTGGAGTTGCTAGAGTGAAAGCTTTCAGTAAAGTTCTCAATACTGTTGCGACTTCTTTTCAATTCTTCTTTAGGTGTTGCAAATATTGCTTTATATTTCTTGTCACATCTTTCAAAAGCCATGGCTGCATCGAAAAATGAAGTGTAATTGACATAAGCAAACCCCCTGCACTCATCAGTGAGCTTGTCCCGTTGCAGGTGTATTGCATTTACTTGACCAAACTTTGAGAAGTGCTGTCTTAACTCACTCTCAGTCACTTCTTTTTGTACTTTGATAAAGAGACGCTTGTACTTATCCTCATTAGGGTTATGACTTTCGTTCTTGTGTGTAGCTACCATAACTCTGACAGGTTTACTACTGTTGGCAATAGTTTTTAAGTGCATCTCTTTTATAGCAGTTGCGGCGGAGGAAGTCTTAGAATATTTAATGTAAGCTATGCCCTTCGACTCCCCAGTGTTGCGGTCCCTCGGCATATGCATGTCTTCTATCTGTCCGTATACCTCGAAAGCTGGTCTCAAATCTTCTACCCGTAATTGCTTGTTGCATACTACGAATATTCTCGAGTAAGGTGGTTTATCGTCATTGCGGTCGTCATTTCGCATACTTTGGTTCCAATTGCTCATGATCACAGTCTAACGGTAAATTAGATCAGTACGTGGTCGTCAATAAAGTCGATAATACAAGCAGTCTGAAATAGTCTCACGTTAGTCGTTATATTGTCTCTTCATGTCCAATTTTTAAGGTCACCAATCATTTTGAGAAAACAAATAAAATCATCTCACGAACACCGACCAAACACAAAAGAAAACTAAAAAAGTTCATTCAATTAATTCAATCAACTATTCAACTCATTGCAATTTGTATTGTCACCGTTTTTTTAAATGTTTTTGGCTTGGGTGCTAAGTCTTTTAAGCAATTTCTTCGTATACAGTTATCACCACAGACATATCTTTAAAAAATAGATCACTTTCTTATCCATTAGAACATGGACGTAACACCTTCTATTGAAATGCTTTTACAGTATTTAGCAACAAATATAACAAATCAGCATTATCGGCAAGATTTACTGAGTAAATACAAATTCATCCACCGTCACAGTGCAGCATTAACTTTATATACTCTGCCTTTAGTGCTGTGGTCCAAAATTCCCGTAGACGGAGGAGCTTTCTCAGTCTACAAAAATTCCAAATTAGGTCCTGATCTGGATCAAAACAAGGATCTTGTACATCTACCCTAGGTCTGAAACTGAATGAACTAGGTCCAATTTGTGGTCCAATTGTTAGAATAAAAGAGTCGGTAGTTTTTTAATACGATCTTTTTTCTAAGTAAGTTTATTTTTCTACTTGTTTTTTGATTTTACCTGTCATTTTGTGTTCTTATGTTTTTCGGTGTGTCATGAGGAATTAAACAAGTTAAGTTTTACCAAAACTTATATTATTTTATTCCAATATCACTATAAGCATTTCCTGTGTTTTCCACCGACTACGCTCTGCACGTTTAGTGGGCTTGAGTTGCCTCACTAACAGGTTATGGGAATCGCACCTACAGGAAAATGTGTGATAATAGGAGTTCGCAAAGAGAGCGGAACTCAACAATGGCACAAGTAAGTGGTTCAGGCAGTAGTGTCCTATCTATGGAGAAATTAGAAGGCAGCAGTAACTACACCACATGGAAATTCCTTATGGAGATGCATCTGGTACATGACGACTTGTGGGAGTATACGAGTGTCACGCCTGATCCAACCGACACGCAAGGTATGAGGAAAGATCAGAAAGCTAGAGCAAAGATTTGTTTAATGTTACAACCTCATTGTTTGGTGCACGTACGCAAATCTAAAACAGCAAAAAGTGCTTGGGAAGCACTAAGAGATGCGTTTGAAGATAAAGGTCTAAATAACCGTTGCCGTTTACTATCAAAGTTGGTAAGCATGAAGCTGGAACAATTCCCTACTGTGAGGGAATATGTGACATCAGTAATGATGGTATCTCAGGAACTGCAAGACCTAGGAAAAGAAGTTGATGACGAACTGTTGGCTGCTTTACTTTTACAAGGGCTTACTGCAGAGTTCCAACCAATGAGATTGGCCATAGAAAATAGTAATGTAGTACTTACAACAGACTATGTCAAGACGAAGCTATTTCAAATGGAAGACAACTATTCGGCAAGCTCGAGTGCAAGCCAACCGACATCAGCACTATTATCAAATAAGCATAAGGGTATGAGTAAACCCAGAAAGGCGAAACAAAAGTATAAATGCTTTATCTGTGATGGACCACATAAGGCAAAGGAGTGTCCAGATAACCCTAAAGGGAAGAAAGAAGCTTTACAAGCCTACGCGTTTGGTATGTCGACACCGCAAGCAAGAGATTGGATAATCGATTCTGGCGCGTCGACGCATATGACAAATGAGAAGGATTGGTTTAGAGGAAACTTGAGAGATACTTCCAAGTCTTTGAGGGTGATTTGTGCCGATGGTAATGAAGTATATGGTGAAGGTGAAGGTACGGTAGTATGTGAATCAGGGTTAACTATAAACAATGTTTCATATGTACCTAAGTTAGCTTCTAATTTGTTAAGTGTGAATGCGATTGCGCGAAAGGGTCATGTGATAGTTTTTACAGATAATGGATGCGACATCTACAAGAGAAATGAGTGTGAGGTGCGTGGTAAGGCTGTTGTGAAGGGTGTGGAAGAACGAGGCATTTACAAAATTAAGTGCTGTTCACAGGGTTCTGCGCTGGCAACAGCAGATTGCGACCAGCAGAGGCTGTGGCATCGGAGGATGGCACATCTAGGTATACGCAACCTCAAATTACTGAGAGATAAGATGGCGATAGGGGTGAGTTTTCCTAATACTTCAAGTAAACTGGAGTGCGTATCTTGCATTTTGGGAAAACAAACTAAACAACCGTTTTCTAAAGGTATTGCGACGAGAGCTAAGGAAGCATTAGGTTTAATACATTCAGATTTATGCGGACCTATGCATATACCTTCCGTTAGCGGGAATAAATACTTTTTAACATTTATTGACGATTTAACGCGGAAAACATTTGTATATTTTTTAAAACAAAAAAGCGAAGTTTTTGAAAAATTTACAATTTTTAAAGCGTTTTCCGAGAATCAATGCGGCAAGAAAATTAAGATCCTGCGCACTGATAATGGAACTGAGTTCGTTAATAAACAGATGGATGATTTTCTCCGGAAAAATGGAATCCAACATCAAGTGACGATAGACTATACACCGCAACAAAATGGAGTGGCCGAGAGAGCAAATAGAACTATAATCGAGAAGGCGAGAAGCATGCTCGAAGAAGGAAATTTGTCAAAGGCTTATTGGGCGGAAGCAGTGCATACATCTGTTTTCCTGAAGAATCGATCGCCAACCATTGCCGTTAAAGGAAAAACTCCAGAAGAAGCATGGACCGGTAAAAAAGTTGATCTCAGTTTTGTAAGAATTTTTGGGAGCAAGGCATTTATGCATATTCCTAACCAAAAGAGGAAGAAGCTGGATGCAAAAAGTATGGAGTTAACTCTAGTCGGATACTGTGAAAATTCTAAAGGTTACCGACTTGTGGATACAAAAACGCATCGGCTATATAAAGCTAGGGATGTAGTATTTATGGAAGCTCAAGAAAAACAGAGAGATGAACAAATGGAGAAACAGACTGAACATGAAGTATTTATTCCAGTAGTGGAACAAACAGATACTCATGAAGATACGTCTACTCCTCCAGGACCGGAACCTGAGTCAAATGTCGATGATCAACCCCAAGAGGATACAGAGTTTCTAGACTGTGAGTCTGACACAACTAATGATGATCAACCTCAAGAAGTGGAGCGGAGGTATCCACTTAGGACTAGAAAACCCAAAGAGTTTCCGGATCACATACTATATCAAGCTACAGAGTCGGAACTGGATCCTACTACGGTTCAAGAAGCACTATCAAGACCTGATAGTAAAGAGTGGAGAGCAGCAATTGAAGAAGAGATTGAGGCCTTAAAGAAGAACAAAACCTGGATTTTAGTAAAACCTGAACAAGCGAGCAACGTCGTTGATTCAAAATGGTTATTTCGAATCAAAGAAGAGCCGGGAAATAAACGAAGGTACAAAGCTCGACTTGTTGCCAGAGGTTTTAGTCAGAGATGTGGCATCGATTACGACGAGACATTCTCTCCGGTGGTGAGACACAGCTCGTTAAGAATCCTCCTCTCAATAGCTGTAAAGAGTGGTTTAAACATAGACCAAATGGACGTGAAAACTGCGTTCCTGAATGGAGACTTAACGGAAAAAGTGTATATGAAGCAACCAGAAGGTTTTCATGAAAATGGAAAAGAAGACTATGTGTGTCTACTTAAAAGGTCACTTTATGGGTTAAAGCAAGCCCCTAGAGCATGGAACAATAAGCTGAATACTGAGTTATTGAAGTTGTCATTTAAAAGATGTAAAAATGAACCTTGCATATACACAAGATCCCAGGGCAAGAGCATCATCATTTTAGCAGTATACGTGGACGATATGCTGATATTTTGGAATGACGCGGAAGAGCTGCGCAAAGTAAAAAGAGATCTCATGACAAAATTTGACATGAAGGATCTTGGGAAGGCAGAGGATATTCTGGGAATGCATATAACTCAGAATGATATTGGAGTCAAAGTTGACCAAGAGAAGTATGTCAACAAAATTTTGAAGGTTTTTGGGATGGTTGACTGCAAAATTGCTTTTACGCCATCTGTTCCTGGTCAAAAGCTAGAGAAACCTGGACCGGAACATAAACCTGATCCGACGATTCCATATCAAAACTTAATTGGTTCACTGATGTACTTATCTGTATGTACGAGACCAGATATTGCACATTCAGTCAATTATCTTAGCCAATTTAATACTAGCTATGCTGAGAAACACTGGATAGCTGCTAAACGTGTGCTAAGATATTTAAAGGGTACTAAATCCTTAGGGATACAGTACAAGAGGACAGGAATGGATAAAGTGCAGGGTTACGCAGATGCAAGTCATGCCACTTGTTATGATAGGAGGTCATACTCGGGTATGGTTTTTCTACACATGGGCGCTGCAATCTCTTGGGAAAGCAGAAAACAAAGGACAGTTGCTCTATCCACAGCGGAAGCTGAATATGTAGCGTTGTCTGAAGCTGCTAGGGAGGCAATATTCCTGAAAAGATTGTATTCGGAGGTCACTGGTCAAGTAGAGGTGCCACTGAAGATCTTCAGTGACAGCCAGTCTGCTGTGGCAATTGCGCAGAACCCTGTACACCATCAACGTACAAAGCACATAGATGTACGACACCATTTTATAAGGGAGACCGTCGAGCATGGCCATATTTTACTTGAGTATGTAGAGACAGCTCATATGGTTGCCGATGTATTGACGAAGCCTTTGTTGAAAGGGAAGTTCAAGTGGTGTGCGGTAAGTATGGGTGTTGTATGATTGTGTCATGGATGGAAGTAGAGAAATGAACTTAAGGAGGAGTGTTAGAATAAAAGAGTCGGTAGTTTTTTAATACGATCTTTTTTCTAAGTAAGTTTATTTTTCTACTTGTTTTTTGATTTTACCTGTCATTTTGTGTTCTTATGTTTTTCGGTGTGTCATGAGGAATTAAACAAGTTAAGTTTTACCAAAACTTATATTATTTTATTCCAATATCACTATAAGCATTTCCTGTGTTTTCCACCGACTACGCTCTGCACGTTTAGTGGGCTTGAGTTGCCTCACTAACACCAATTCCTATTGGATTTCATTAACAGTCTGTCACGACTGCTGTCACCCTATTGTCAGTTATCCGTCATGCGTGGTTGTGTATTTTGTTTTCCTTCTTTGTGAAAAATACGAATGCAACGCAGTAATAGAAATGAGCTAAACTATACTAAATTTTTGAAGTTTATACTGTAATAATGGTATAACTTGTAGTTGTGTTCTCTCGTGTAACATATCTCATCGCTCAAATCCTCTCAAGAAATGTTTCACAAACCTGATAGCTGCATATTACAGTCTCGGCAAAGATTTTTCAGTAATGACGACTTTCAAGACGAATTGAACAACTTGTTCAATAAGAAATTTCAGTTTCGTTTCCAAAACGACTGGAAATTGCCAGAGAAAGAGTCGTGGTTTTCGACGCCACCTTGGAAAGTAAAGCAATTAGAGATATTGAAAAATCGATTAAATTTCCACAAAAGTCAGTTGAATGATTTCAATATTGAGGAGTGGAGCAGTCATACACGGCGCAGAAATCCTGCAGGGGAGGTAGGCTGGAAAATCAGGTGCCAGATAAACCCAGAGTTCTTAACACAAGCATGGACGAAATTCTACGAGTGTGCGTGCACTTACAACATTGTCCCGGCGGAGGCGACCCTCGAGAGGAAGATGGTGTCGCTTCACTTGTGTGAGGCTCCAGGAGCTTTCATCACTTCTCTGAACCATTACCTGAAGTCAAATCACCAGAACATTGATGTGAGTCCGTGTAGCAGCCAGCCAAATGCTAACAATTTGAAACATACAGATTGTGAGCATTTTGTGGTATCAATAAGGTGTTTCTGTTATTATCTTGTATTGAATAGTTTGCATATGTTGACATGATATATAATTATTATTACCTTTTGTAATGACCAGCTGTTTACACATGCCATACCACCACACTACCATACCATATTCATTAATTCCAAGCATTAGCTACTACTAATTACACTAATTCAACTCATGTACCATCTATGACATCATAAAAACTTATCCAAATATTAGGTACCTGCACCCTAATTAATTGCCATTTAAATTAAGTGACTTACTGACTTTTGTTCAATTTTCAGTGGAAATGGGTGGCTAATACACTCAACCCGTATTATGAGGGCAACTCTCCATCTAACATGATCAGTGATGATCGATTTATGTTCCACACATTAAACAACTGGGACTTTGGAGTGGACAACACTGGCAACCTCATGGATTGGGAGAACTCACAGGCCATCATTAGGAAGGCCAAGTCTTTGGGGAAGGTAGGTGGCCTTCTTTAGACCAATATTATGATATTCTGAGCCATGTTTTCAGTGATTTCTTGTTTTTTTCCAATAAAATTAAATATGAATGCCTTCTTCCCAGGTTTTGCTGGTGACGGCAGATGGTTCGATCGATTGTCTGCAGAAACCTGATGCTCAAGAGGAAGTGACCTCACCTCTGCATTACTGTGAGATCGTCACTGCACTGCAGGCACTCAGCACAGGTACTGTACCAGTTTTCGTTATTAATAATAGCCATTAAATGCATATATTATAGCTATGGAACACTTGTAATATTATTCATAATCTTATCTATTAATTCCAATTTCAAGTAATAACAACTTTAAATTATGAATGTTTCAGGTGGGACACTAATCTTCAAGCTGTTCACATTATTTGAACATTCCACAGTGAGCCTCCTGTATCTCATCAACCATTTGTTTGGTGAAGTGAACATTTACAAGCCGGTTACCTCTCGGCAGGGAAACTCTGAAGTCTATGCCATCTGCCTCAAGTATAAAGGTGTGACAATCTTGGAAAAGTTCCTCCCTACTTTGAAGTCTGCATATGGATCAGATGCATATGGAAACTTTGCTTTGTTTCCCCTTGAAGCTATACCAGATAAATTTCTGAAACAAGTTGAAGAATGTGCATGCTATTTCTGTTCTATACAGTGCCAAGTAATCAATAATAACTTACAAGCTTACCTCATGCAAAAGAATATTGCACTGCACAGAGATATCAAGAAAATACGAGCTGTAGTAGCCACAGAATTTATCTGGCAATATGATCTGAAACCTTTGGACATTCAACAAGAGATTTTGAAAGGAATTTTACATGAAGAAAACAAAATTAACATGAACCCCAGGTACCACCGTGGATCTTACACAGAGAGGCAACTGTACACAAAGATGTCTCTCCGAGAAAAGTTAAATAATTTGAATTCATTCCTGCAGGCAGAGGTGCTGTCAAATCCTCTGATTCTAATCAATGAGCAAGTGAAATGGATGGAGTTCTATGATGGAAACTCAGAACTGAATCTAATCTTCACATATGGTCGTCCCTTACAGAAAATAAATAGCTCAAAGTTTATTTTTGTACCTATTTTTAAGTTATACCAACAGATTTTAGCTGAAGAAGAGTTTAAAGAGATAATATTTTGTAAAGATGATAAATGTATGGATAATAATAGAGACTATGGACTGGAGATAAACATGAGACTGTTACTGCCCGAGTTTGAGCATTTAGAGAGCTACCATGTGTTTGAGAAGAGGTGCTTCAAAATGTTGTTGCAGAGTTTGCAGAAATTGGAAGGGGGGCAGGCGCTACTGGTCCAGAATATCAACATGCTGACGCATTTCAATGTCAGTGTCATATACATCATAGCCAAGAAGTGTTTTGAAAAAATTGGCTTCACCTCTCATAACACAATTGTGTTTAAGAATCTTGTGAACAAATCTGCACTGAGTTTCCTTGAGCTGTTGAACAATGAGTGTGACAAAGTGCGAAGTGATGGCACTAAAGATGTGTTGAACTCGCTGATGGTGCAGACCACTAATGTTGGTGACTTCTATAACAGCATTGTTTTCTACAACAACACATTTTATCGAAACAAGTGTCTAGAGCACCTCACTATGATTGAAAAAGTAATTTAATCGTTTCTGCATTATGTCTGCATTTTTAACTGTATGTACTTGAAGACTATTTTTTAATGTTTTTTAATTGTTATAAATGTTCTTGTTCCGTAAATCCTATTTTACATACTTACATTTAAATAAATCTTAAATGTTGTGTGAAGTTATTAGTATGATTCTGTCTTCAATGAACAACACAAAGGATAATAAGATCCAACGCACCTCACCATATCCAGTGAGGTGAGTTGGATGGAAATAAAAAGTAACCCGGCGCGGATCCCCCCCATCTATACGCTAACGTTAACGTTTTGGGAACACATTTGGTGTCCACCATCAACAATTGCAACACTTCTTACCATCAGATGGGATCGCAGTCAAGCACTAGTTTATACCATTAAAAAAAAAAGGATACAACCCGTGTGTATTAAATACATTGTTCCGCAATGATATTTATATTATATAAATATCAGATCACCTCTACGCTCAGAAACAGCAATAAATAGTGAAGTAACTTGTGATGTACCGAGTCACTGTTTTTGTGGATCGAGTCTACTCGAGTCGGTTTATATAGTATTCGAATCATGACTCAATTCTACGGTTCGAGTCCAATACTTAAATTCTATGCTTAGTACTCGAATGTTGACTCAAGTCTAGAAATTCATGTCTAGAACTCCGGTCTGGAAATTCGAGTCCAGAACTCGAGTTTTTAACCAATTTTAGAGCAAAAAGGAAAAAAAGAATAGGAGTAAACTTCAAACAGCATGTAGGTTGACCATAATGAGACGAGCGATAGTAAATCAATCATTTTTAAACATAACAAAAAGTAAAAAACCGTAGAACATACTAAGGAGGTACCTAGGAATCAAAAATGAGATCAAACTCTATTTGTTTTAATATTACACCGCAAAAAGAAGTATATATGGAAGTTATCTAACCACTTCAGATATTTGTTTGGTTTCCTTAGCTTTTTGGGTAAAAAAGATTTGCAAATTTTACTTATTAAAAAGATAAATCAAGTTATTAATTTAGTACAAACATCACATCAAGTTTAATTTTTTTTTATTGAAACTATAAATTTTGGCGTTTCAAAACTAAAACTACGAATGTAGTACTACAAGTTAATCTTACTCGAATACTAGAATCGAGTCAGTTGGACTCCCTTAGTAGACTCGAGTCAGCTAGCACAAAATCGATTTTTCCTGACTCGAGTACCGGAATCGAGTCTGGCGTACTCGAACCAAAATAAATTGCTACTCGAGTAAGTGAGTCCAAAGTAGGAATCGAGTCTGACTCGAGTAAAGCCGTACTCGGCACATCACTAAAGGTAACTGACCAATATACAACAATTTCGACAGCACGGTTGGCGCAGTGTTTGAGAGATTGGCTGCAACGCAGCGTTTGATTCCCGCACGGCACAAATATAATATTCATATGGCCCACACATTGTTGTTTCGGGCCTGAGTGTCTCTTGTAGCTATTAAATGAGATTACATGATTACATGTTTGTGAACACCCTATACGGTATAGAGGAGTTGAAAGTTTTGAAGCAAAGTTTAAAAAAAAGGTCAGCAAGTCAAAAAAATACCTTCCTTAGTTTGCATAAAAATTGCACTACCACTGTAAAAGTTGTAAACGTAGGTGTAGGTTCTTATATAATTTATACCAACTAGTTCCAGTCTTTCTCGACACGGCAAAATTATGGTACGGGCACTTGGTACCTAAGTCGTGACTTCATGAGCGTGCAACAATCAAGTGACTAGAACCTTCAAGTAAAAAGTACTTTGTGGACTGTGCAATTGCTTCTGACGGTTTATAAGTGCTCATGTAGGCCTATGTGAAATAAAAAGCTTTTGAATTTGACTTTTGACTTTGACTAGAATATAGAATACTTGTATTTTTTTTTCCAGTTCTTCTCGCTCGAACCCTGGGGAACTGACCCACTAGTATTTTTATATCTTTAAATGTTGTTAAAAGCTTTTGTTTTATTAGGTAATTTATTTTTTAGTTTACCAATCAATAAAATTTACTTTACTTTCGAGCCCTTTGGTGTTGGAACTCTCGGATAGTGAGGTCCGAGTGCTCACAATTTATTTAAATGATTTTCAAAACGCCTTGTTGACACTTCCCGTGACCCAAGGGCTGACATTTTCTTCGTTCAAAGGATAAGCATTGCCATTCAGCGTGGCAATCAATACACACACATAATGTATGTGTGTGTATTGATTGTGGGTGTATTGTATGTGTAATAGTCAACAAACTGATAAAACTGCTTTATAGTGCGCTGGTTACACTCACTCATAAAGCCATAGACTATTTTAAAGATTTCCGAACGAAATGAGTCGTGCGCGCGTCTGTCTTTCCTATCAACTGTCAAAAATCAAATCGAGATTATTTCAAAATATCAAAACATTTTTAGATGAATGCAAGTTTATATATTATAGTTTATAATTGTGCGCACTGAAAGTTGGTGGTTTTATAATTATAGTGTTGATGTAGAGACAGTAAATAAACACAATGGATATTAACGAAGGTCAATATTTGCTTATCATAACCTATTTCCTTTCTATGTTTAGCGGTATTACGAAAAATGTAGCGTTTCGGTTTTCGAATAAGCCTGTTTGATATAACAATCGTTTATTGCAGATAAATAAGCTATTTGAAATTAAAACTTAAGTATTTGTTATTGAAACATCAGTTACTATTCTACTAATCATTTGGGCGTTTGTAGGTTATAAACAGTGTTGAAATGTTCCAAAATCACGTCTTTTTACCTGCTGGGACATGTGACATTATCGCAACAGCCTTCTAAGAACATAAAAAACCTTATATAGACAACTGTACTTTGTATTTTAAGATATTAACTATCTTTTAACTGTGAGCCCCTACTTGAATTTGTGAGCCTGCTGCAGGACTGTAACTTTATGCTAAATGTACCACCAGGCACGATTTCTTGCTTTATGATCTCACATTTTCCTTCCAGGCACAACTGCAGATGACCTATGGACGCCCTACAAAGAGTTAGTGTCTGTAGTAGAGGGCTACCTGGCTCATGAAGGCAAGGGAGCCCCATATGCTGTGCACACGTTTGAGTCAGTACTGAGGCGGCACAAGCAAACATTCCTGTCTTTATTCAAAAACCCTGTAAGTTTGTTATTTTTAGTGTCTGACTTAAACCGATTTTTATGACCGAAACCAAAACGTTCTTACAAGGATCATGATTTGAAGGAAAAATAAAGTAAATGTTATTTTAATTCATTAAATTTCTATTGTGTCTCTAATTATACTACTCAAAAGGTCTTTTTATCAGTTTTTTTTTTTTTAATGCAGTTTAAATTTATGTATTTTATATTCCTTGACTATCATGAATTTTATTGCACTCTATTTTGGTTTGGGGTAAGTAATAAGGTTAGAAAAATCGAAAAACAGAAATGAAATATTCATTTTATTATATGGATACTTAGGTAGGTTCTTTACTTAGGTATCCATGTAAGTACCTACTCATCTAATTATAAGTGTGTTAATTTTATTAAAATAAATTATTTAAATTAGTGAAATTAGCTATCTAGTTTTTTTTAATTTACTTGCAAAGTTTTGGAATTAAATTGAAGCCGTCCATTTTACAGCTATTTACATGGCTATAAAAAAAAACCAAGTGACTGGAATCTTCCAATTTCTTCAAAAATTCTCTTAGAAGCACTCCCTGTTTAGAAATTAATAATAATATATAATAATAATAATATTTATACATTTATATCTATACAAATGCATTTAAAAAAAGTTGGAAACAGAAACTTTTTTTCTTGGGGTTCTATATAAATAAAATTCTATGTCAGTTTAGGTTATCTATGTGATCAATAAACATAAAGAGCACAAAATCCACTATAGAAACCTCTTAATTAACAACAGTAAAATCTGGTTATGGACTACCTTGTAACTCAAAAATTTATTGTTTTCAGGCAAAGAACCCCACCAGCCGGGATGAGATAAGGCGTGGCATTACAGAGGGTGTGACCCTCCCCAGTGTAGGGAGGACACTCCTCTCTAAAGAACTTGTAGATGAAGCTGTTATCATATCAGGTATGTTACCTTTAATTAAGACTAATTTTTACGCCAGTATAACAATCCACAATCATTAAAACGGTGCCATTAATTGGAATTGTAATTAATATGATTTAAATCTATTGAATTGTGTTTAAAGAGAGAAAAAATAAACAATTTGTGGTCCTGTAATGTCATGACATTTCAAAGTAAGCAAATCCACATGACAGTAAAAAAAATATCATGATTACAACAAAACCCTTCAAGAACTCCCGTAAAATCTAAGACATATTTTTAAGCTTTTTGTATGGCTTTGAAACTCTTAAACTATTTTCTATTTAGATTTATTTTACTATCATTTTTTTTAATTTATTTTATACATATTGTGAAATAAATCATTTTAAAAAAAATGGAGTTTCTTGCTGGTTTTTCTCCATTTGATTGCTCATTTTGCAATTCGAACCATGCCCTAACTTTCAACATTTTATAAGTGCCCATGTAAGCCTATGTGAAATAACACATTTTTGAACTAGTAAACTTCCAACTTAATCCTTCCAGACATGTACAATGTAAGTGAGTATCTGTCACTGGAGCTCCTGCACACGGCGCAGCGCCAGTCGCCGCGTCACCCGGGGCTGCCGCGCGGCCTGGTGGCCGTGCTGCTGTATTACGACGGCAGGAGGGCACTCGTACAGGCTCTGAAGGAGCTCGTAATGGCACGGGACGGTGTATGCTGGTGAGTATACCGTTTGATAAGACTGCTGTTGACTAGGGAAATGTGAGACACCCTAAGATGCTGTAATAGTCTGATGCAGCTTTCAATAATGAAAGAAGATGATTCATTTTACAACTTATTCTTTTTCGCCAGGTCAATAAATGCCCGTGAGGAGATAGTATCATACGTGTCGCGCTACGTGGAGCAGCTGATCGCGGACGGACTGCTCGGCAACGCGCTCGACGCGCTGCGCCGCTTCACGCTGGAGATCGAGATGGAGCTGCTGCAAAACAACCGCGCGCTGCCGCCGGGGAGGCACCACGCCACGCTCGTCAGCACTATCGAGACTACTAGGTATGTGGCGCGAGGATCTATACTTGACGCTGCAGATCGAGATGGAGCTGCTGCAAAACAACCGCGCGCTGCCGCCGGGGAGGCACCACGCCACGCTCGTCAGCACTATCGAGACTACTAGGTATGTGGCGCGAGGATCTATACTTGACGCTGCAGATCGAGATGGAGCTGCTGCAAAACAACCGCGCGCTGCCGCCGGGGAGGCACCACGCCACGCTCGTCAGCACTATCGAGACTACTAGGTATGTGGCGCGAGGATCTATACTTGACGCTGCAGATCGAGATGGAGCTGCTGCAAAACAACCGCGCGCTGCCGCCGGGGAGGCACCACGCCACGCTCGTCAGCACTATCGAGACTACTAGGTATGTGGCGCGAGGATCTATACTTGACGCTGCAGATCGAGATGGAGCTGCTGCAAAACAACCGCGCGCTGCCGCCGGGGAGGCACCACGCCACGCTCGTCAGCACTATCGAGACTACTAGGTATGTGGCGCGAGGATCTATACTTGACGCTGCAGATCGAGATGGAGCTGCTGCAAAACAACCGCGCGCTGCCGCCGGGGAGGCACCACGCCACGCTCGTCAGCACTATCGAGACTACTAGGTATGTGGCGCGAGGATCTATACTTGACGCTGCAGATCGAGATGGAGCTGCTGCAAAACAACCGCGCGCTGCCGCCGGGGAGGCACCACGCCACGCTCGTCAGCACTATCGAGACTACTAGGTATGTGGCGCGAGGATCTATACTTGACGCTGCAGATCGAGATGGAGCTGCTGCAAAACAACCGCGCGCTGCCGCCGGGGAGGCACCACGCCACGCTCGTCAGCACTATCGAGACTACTAGGTATGTGGCGCGAGGATCTATACTTGACGCTGCAGATCGAGATGGAGCTGCTGCAAAACAACCGCGCGCTGCCGCCGGGGAGGCACCACGCCACGCTCGTCAGCACTATCGAGACTACTAGGTATGTGGCGCGAGGATCTATACTTGACGCTGCAGATCGAGATGGAGCTGCTGCAAAACAACCGCGCGCTGCCGCCGGGGAGGCACCACGCCACGCTCGTCAGCACTATCGAGACTACTAGGTATGTGGCGCGAGGATCTATACTTGACGCTGCAGATCGAGATGGAGCTGCTGCAAAACAACCGCGCGCTGCCGCCGGGGAGGCACCACGCCACGCTCGTCAGCACTATCGAGACTACTAGGTATGTGGCGCGAGGATCTATACTTGACGCTGCAGATCGAGATGGAGCTGCTGCAAAACAACCGCGCGCTGCCGCCGGGGAGGCACCACGCCACGCTCGTCAGCACTATCGAGACTACTAGGTATGTGGCGCGAGGATCTATACTTGACGCTGCAGATCGAGATGGAGCTGCTGCAAAACAACCGCGCGCTGCCGCCGGGGAGGCACCACGCCACGCTCGTCAGCACTATCGAGACTACTAGGTATGTGGCGCGAGGATCTATACTTGACGCTGCAGATCGAGATGGAGCTGCTGCAAAACAACCGCGCGCTGCCGCCGGGGAGGCACCACGCCACGCTCGTCAGCACTATCGAGACTACTAGGTATGTGGCGCGAGGATCTATACTTGACGCTGCAGATCGAGATGGAGCTGCTGCAAAACAACCGCGCGCTGCCGCCGGGGAGGCACCACGCCACGCTCGTCAGCACTATCGAGACTACTAGGTATGTGGCGCGAGGATCTATACTTGACGCTGCAGATCGAGATGGAGCTGCTGCAAAACAACCGCGCGCTGCCGCCGGGGAGGCACCACGCCACGCTCGTCAGCACTATCGAGACTACTAGGTATGTGGCGCGAGGATCTATACTTGACGCTGCAGATCGAGATGGAGCTGCTGCAAAACAACCGCGCGCTGCCGCCGGGGAGGCACCACGCCACGCTCGTCAGCACTATCGAGACTACTAGGTATGTGGCGCGAGGATCTATACTTGACGCTGCAGATCGAGATGGAGCTGCTGCAGAACAGACGCGCGCTGCCGCCGGGGAGGCACCACGGTACACCTCTGATTTTGTAAATTAATGCATAGTAATAAATATAATAATAATATTCCACAATCAAACAACGCCGTCTAGTCCCAAGCTAAGCAGAGCTTGTGTTATGAGTCCTAGACAACTGATAAACATACTAGATTTGTTATTTTTTTTGCATCTACAAAAGTGAATTATTTCTGAGACAGACAGCCAGTATATCATTTATGTTAATAAACTTATTATTATTATTTAATCATTTCGATGGTTTTATTTGTAAAGTTTTATTCTTTTTTTTATTCTACAGAAAACTGCTAGCTGGTGTAGTATTTGCAGCCTCGGCACAGAGAGGATTAAGCAGAGACATCATTTTGAGGCTGATATCAGAGGTATGTGTAAAGTACATTATATTCTATATTATTTTGGTAGAACTACATTGGGCACACGTAGGCCACGTACTCCGATCTGGGCGCGTCGGTCTCAATACACTTTATATGGAAAGAAAGAAAAATAATTTATGTGGTACAGCAGAAGGCACAAAAATGATATAAGATAACACTAAACACTAAAAAAATAAAACAAAAATATATAAAAAAACAGTAGCAAAAAAATATAGTTGCGTGCCTCACAGCTAAAACTAGACTTGTACAGCTACATTAGATGCACGCTACGCGACGCGACTCTACACACAAATCAGGCGTGGCCCACGTGAGTCTATCTAATGTAATTCCCGCTTTATCCACGAGCGGTAATCTTTGATGTTTATTTGTTTGGTTTAGCAAACAACGTCGCCAACCCAGGGAGCGACGGGGGCGCTGGATGAGATATCCCTCGGCTTGCAAATGGCGCTCTTGTATGCACTGGATTTATCAGTATTACATAGGTAAGATTATCTATTTTCAAAATCTTCATTATAAGATATGTAAAAAAATTCTGAATCGCTGACTGAGGGGTCAAACAATAACATATTGTTTTTTATTTTTTAGCTTTTATTAAATTCAAATTTTCATATGTTTTTTGAATTTTGCGGGGTAGAGTCAAGTTGTAATCAGGGACCGTACAACCCCGATTAAAAGTTAAGTCTTTGAAAGGGTAACCCTTTTGTGAGGTTACCTTTATCATGATGTAACACCATGAATGGGTTTTAGGCTTGAACCCATTAAAAGGGTTATCTCTTCAATATGGATAACCCATTGATTGGGTTCTATACTGGAACCCCAGTGAAAGGGTTACATCAACGTTATGATAACCCATTGGATGGGTTCTTTACTTGAAACCCATTGAAAGGGTTACCCTTACGTCAAGATAACATAGAAGAAAACCCTATTAATATAGGTTATATTAATAGGGTTTTCTTTAGGTTATCATATTATTATGGTTTTTCGATAAGGTTGTGCTAAGTAGGTGCTGGATGAACACACAAACCATCGCTGGCGTACTGGCTTTATTTCACTAGACATTGCAGATTTGTAGACGAAACACGTGTTGCCTATAATATTTAGATACTCTCATATTAAGGTGTGTGTCTTGAACTCCCGTATTTGCGACAATTGTTGCCTAGTGTGACCCGTGTTAGCAGTTTTTCTGTAGTCAATTGAATGAACAATTTTTACGTTTAGTGACCAATATTCTATCTGTGTCACAACTCACAAATGATCAATCAGTCAATAATCAAGTGAAGGTATATTATTATACCTACGTACATTGTTGTGCATTGTACGGTGTATCTATAACCTACCTACTTGCCAATTTAAGGGATGACCAGACGGTTGCAAACTAGCGTTCCGACCAAGGTGACCTTGGTTTATGTGTTTGGTTTGTGTTGCCGCTACATGGATATAAAGCACGCGCCAAAACGTTTGGTGGTTGGGAAAACGCGTCTTCCAACCAAGGGTGTTGAAAGTCATGGATTACAAAACTGCTGTCTACACGGATTGAAACTAATACGGTCACCTCGGTTGGAACGTTGGTTTGCAACCGTCTGGCCACCCCTTAACTAAATTACTACTACTTACGTACTAAAAACCATTATCTCAATGTTCGTTTCGAATTCATAGCTACATTATATTATTTATAAGTCTATCATATACCTACCTACCTTGGCGAGCTCGGAGCCTCTGGGGGTTTCCGCATGAGGGGCACCGTAAGCAGGGCCCGAATGCTGGAGGTTCCTGGTGCGTCCAGTGGTCCTGCCGCGGATACCTTGGCCGCAAGGATCAGGGCGTCCCTGGACGCGGAAGAGGCCCGAGTGTCCAGGCCCACCAAGTGCATTGATATGCGCATCATGGACTTGGATGACTCCGTCAAGGTGGACGAGGTGGTGGCCGCAATCGTAAAGGCGGGAGGCTGCACTGCCGAACAGCTTCGGGTGGGCACCATCCGCGCTGACAGCACAGGCATGCGAGCCGTGACGGTAAGCTGTCCCGTGTCGGTGGCCAAAACCATTACTGGGGAAGGCTGACGGCTACTAGTAGGCTGGGTTTCCGCGCAGATAAAACTACTGGAGCCCAGACCTCTGCGGTGCTATCGCTGCCACGTGGGGGCCTGTTGCGCCGCGGAGGTGAACCGCAGTGACCGCTGCTTCCAGTGCGGTCAGCCCGGTCACAAAGCGGTTGAGTGCCGTGCAACGCCACACTGTTACGCATGTGCGGCGGCAGGCAAGTCGGCCGACCATCGGGCTGGGAGAAGGTCCTGCGACCCCCCGCCAAGGCCAAGAGCAAGGTCCGGAGGCCCATCCACCCTGATGTCCTCACCGCCGCAGCCTCGTCTTTAGCTGCCGCCGCTATCGCCGCTGCAACCCCCGCGGCAGGGCCCTCACGTGGGGTTCGGGAGGAGACTGTAATGGACTGTCAATAACGGCTCCATTACGTCTCCTCCAGGCGAATATCAACCACTGCGCCCCCGCTCAGGATCTATTGCTCCAGAGCATGGCGCAGTGGTCGATCAACATCGCCGTGGTCTCCGAGTCATGGAACCAGCCACACAATAGCACTAGCCAGGAACTATGTCCTGCCCAGAGGAGACTGGGTGCAGGACCTGAACAGCTCAGTGATCCAAATTTCCTCAGCTGCCGCCGGTAGTCCGTCCTTCGATGCCGGCACGAGAGGACGGGATTGCGTGGCAGCACGGTTCGGGGACATTGCAGTGGTAGGCGTCTACCTGTCCCCGAACAGAACTCTCGCCGATCTCTACATCTCCCTTATGGAGCTGAATGACGTCATCGCTGGGTTTGGTTCCCTCACCGTGGTCGTTTGTGGGGACTTCAATGCCAAGAACTTGGCTTGGGGTTCCCGGTACACGAACCAACGAGGTCGGATGGTGGAGGACTGGGCTCTGGAGACAGGCCTGGTCGTCCTAAACCAGGGTTCTGTCCCCACATGCGTGCGCATGCAGGGCGAGTCAGTGGTGGACATATCGTTCGCCAGCCCTGCTCCGTCACCGGGTGTCATCGACTGGCGCGTCATGGAGGGGGTGGAGACGTACTCAGACATTCCGGTTTGACATCTCCGCCTAGACCTCGACCGCGCCGGTCCAACAGACCCGGTGCGGTCCGCGTTGGGCGCTGAAACAGCTAGACCGGGAGCTCCTAGAAGCCGCGATGGTACAGGCCTGGGTGCAAGCACCAGACGGGCCTGTCGACATCGACGTTGAGGCAGAGTGGTTCCGGGAGACCATGTCGCAAATCTGCGACGTGGCAATGCCTCGAGTCCGGCCAGGACGTGCCCGGCGCCAGGTGTACTAGTGATCGCCGGAGATTGCGGCACTGCGCAATGCGTACGCCAGACACTGCAGTCGCCGCGACCGCCCGCCGGATGCGGAGGCCAGAGAGGCGGAGCTGTACGAGGGGTACAGAGTGGCGAAGCGCACCCTCCGGGCAGAAATAAAGCGGGCCAAGTTGGAGGCTCGCAATGTGTGGCTGGGGACTCTGAACGGAGACCCGTGGGGACGCCCCTACAAGGTGGTGCGGGAAAAACTCCCCTGGGCTCCCCAGGTTCCCACCAGATTGTGGAGGGTGTGGTGAACACTCTGTTCCCTGCGCGAGGGGAACACTCTCCTCGCTCATGGCTCCGCCACCAGCGGTTTCTAACGTGAATCACGATGGCGACGGCGACGACAATTCTCTAGAGGTGACCGAGGCAGAGAGAGAGATGAGTGTGGCTGTACGAAGGCTGAGTGCCAAGAATACCAACCCAGTACCCGACGACTTGCCTGGGAAAGCCTGGGTCCTGGCCATGGAGGCTCTTGGTTCTCGATTAAGAGGGCTCTTCAGCGCATGTATGGAGAGGGGCCAGTTCCCACTTCGCTGAAAGACGGGGAAACTGGTCCTTATCGCAAAGCCGGTGGACTCTCCGTCCACATATCGGCCCATTGTGCTGCTCGACGAGGTGGGCAAGCTCTTTGAAAGAGTAATTGCAGACCGCTTCGTCGCATACCTAGCACGAACGGGGCCGAACCTTGCGGACGGCCAGTTCGGCATTCGCAGGAGGCGCTCCACGGTGGACGCCATCATGCGCGTGCGAGCCCTCACGACAGGGCAGGCGGTGTCCCAGGACAGGTGTGTCGTGATGATGTCTTTGGACATCGCCAATACCTTCAACTCCCTGCCTTGGTATCACCGGGTGCCCGACTACCTCTGTCGTGTGATCGAGGCCTACCTGTCGGACAGGTACATCATCTACCCTGGTCACCAGGGAGAGCGGGAACGGTGAGAGATGTGCGGTGTTCTGCAGGGATCGGTACTAAGACTGCCCTTGTGGAACATCGGGTACGACCAAGTGCTGCACGGCGACCTCCCTGACGGGGTCAGCGTGGTCTGCTACGCAGACGACAAACTGGTCCTGGCACAGGGAGAGTCGTACCAGGCGGCGGTTGAATTAGCGACACGCGGGGTTGCGATAGTCGTTGATAGGATCCAGCAGTTGGGACTTGAGGTGGCGCTGCACAAGTCCGAGGCCATGTGTTTTCACGGTCCTCGGAACGCGCTGCCTCAGCGTTTCCAACTAACGGTAGGAGGAATTCTCATTGGCGTCGGGTCGACATTGAAGTACTTGGGACTCGTCCTCGACAGCCGGTGGAATTTCGAGGAGCACTTCCGACTTTTGGTTCCCAAACTGAATCGGACTGGGGCTGCCCTCAAGCGGCTCCTGCCCAACCTCGGGGGTCCAGACGCCTCCTCCCGGAGGCTCTACGCAAGCATCGTCCGGTCCATGGCCCTTTATGGGGCGCCAGTGTGGGCGCCGACACTGCGAAAGCGAACGGCGGCCCAGCTGAACGCTTGCCAGAGGGTCATGGCCATACGGATGGTACGGGGATACCGCACGATTTCCCGCGAAGCGGCGAGCCTACTTGCTGGCCAGCCACAATGGGGTCTGGAGGCAAAAGTCCTTGCACGCATGCACAATTTGCGCGTGGAGATGCAACGCCGGGGCGAAACTCCGTTGCCACGACAAGTCGCAGCATGGCGGAAAGTGTTCCGGCGGGATCTCATGGCAGAATGGCGACAGCGATTATCGCAACCCGGTGCTGGGCACGCCATAATTATGGCGGTAAGTCCTCTCTTTGAGGAGTGGCTGGAAAGGCAACACGGCCATCCTTACCTTCCGCATGACGCAGGTCCTCACCGGACATGGTAAGTTCGGAAGGTTCCTGCACCGGATTCGTGCGGAAAAAACGCCCGGGTGTCACCATTGCGTGGACCGCCCGGAGGACACGGTAGAGCACACGGTGGAAGTCAAAACCCGCTCTTGGGCGGAGCGGGAGATAGTGTCAGACTTTTACTGAGTAAAAACCCACTCCTGTTCCTTCGTTGCCTTCGTCCCAGGGCCCCGGGTTTCGCTTTCACACTACCCGTGGCCCCAGTAGGCTTCGACCCTGCTGGGCCCCTACGATTTGCTGACATCTCTTTGAGGCGCGCGTGGAACAGTACGCGCCGTCGACGACTTGGGCTCGGTCCGATTACCAGACGGTCGGACGGCGAGCCACCCATTGCTCGCCGTCCGCAAGCCCGCGCCTACGGTGGCCGGAAATCGGGATCGGAATCCCGGCCGCAGCGGTTGGAGCGTAAGGACCGTTGCCTCACGCGATCGGCCGCCTCCTTCGCTAGCATTACGGCTTCGCAGAAGGAGGCGACCGCCTGCCACTCATCCTCGCTCCGGAGCATGGCCTGAACCAAGGCCTGGCGCGAGAGATCGCCGCCACCGATTGCCCCCACGAGGACACGGCGTTGCTCTGCCCAAGCGGGGCACACCTCCACCGTGTGCTCTACCGTGTCCTGCGGGCGGTCCACACAGTGGCGACACCCGGGCGTCGTTTCCGCACGAATCCGGTGCAGGAACCTCCCGAACTTACCGTGTCCGGTGAGAACCTGCGTCATGCGGAAGGTGAGGACGCCGTGAGGTCTTTCCGACCACGCCTCAAAGAGGTGACTTACCGCCATAATTGTGACGTGCCCAGCACTGGGTCGCGACAGTCGCTGTCACCATTTCTCTATGAGAACTCGCCGGAGCTCTGTCCGCCATGCTGCGACTTGTCGCGGCAGCGAAGTTTCGCCCCGGCGTTGCATCTCCATGCGTAGATCGTGCATGAGTGCAAGGACTGTTGCCTCCAGCTCCCATGGTGACTGGCCAGCAAGGAGGCTCGCCGCTTCGCGGGAAATCGTCCGGTATCCTCGCACCATCCGTATGGCCATGATCCTCTGGCACGCGTTCAGCCGGGCTGCCGGCTGCTTCCGCAGCGCCGGCGCCCACACCGGTGCGCCATAAAGGGCCATGGACCGAACGATCCCCGCGTAGAGCCTCCGGCAGGAGGCGTCTGGACCCCCAAGGTTGGGCAGGAGCCGCCCGAGGGCAGCCCCAGTCCGATTTAGTTTGGGAGCCAGACGTCGGAAGTGCTCCTCGAAATCCCATCGGCTGTCGAGAACGAGTCCCAGGTACTTCATCGTTGACCCGACGCCGATGTGGACTCCTCCCACCGTTAGCTGGGAACCCGGTGGTGGCGCGTTCCGAGGGCCGTGAAAGCACATGGCCTCTCACGGACTTGTGCATAGTCACCTCGAGTCCCAGATCCTGGATCCTGCCAACGACTGTCGCAACCCCACGTGTCGCTAGTTCGACCGCCGCCTGGTACGACTCTCCCTGCGCCAGGGCCAGCGTGTCGTCCGCGTAGCAGACCACGCTGACCCCACCAGGGAGGTCGCCGCGCAGCACGTAGTCGTAACCGATGTTCCACAAGGATGGCCCTAGTACCAATCCCTGTGGAACACCGCACGACATCTCTCGACGTTCCCACTCCCCCTGGTGACCAGGGTAGGTGATGTACCTGTCTAACCCTAACGCTAGGTTACATTGTTTTATTATGAAGTTCCTGTGTCTACCTTCCACCTTCATCATCAGATCAGTTCGATAGTATTTTATAGTCAAAGTACATTTCATGACAATTCTAATAAGCCCAAACACGGCTATGATACGTTAATTAATTACAGAGTTCCTGTGCCTACCTTCCGGCTCCATCATCAAATCAGTTCGATAGTATCTTATAGCCAAAGTGCATCTCATGACAATTCTAATAAGTCCAAACACGGCTAGGTTACATTGATTAATTACGGAGTTCCAGTGCCTACCTTCCGGCTCCATCATCATCATCAGATCACTTCAATGCATAACTATTCAGAACCATTCATTTATTTGTATTATCATAGTCGCTTAACTATCTTCATTGGGATATCTATGTGAGTATGAAGTTCCGTGACCATTTCTGGTCTTCTTCATCAGTTCCATTTCATCAAATGTTACTTTTTGACTGTAAATGCTTAAGTTCTTGATGAAAATACCAAAATCACTACATAGTTGCCTATAATTTTTGAGGAGTTCCCTCGAATTCGCCAAGATTCCATCATCAGATCCTGATTTGGTGACTATGGGACCATTTGGGAAGTATACTCTTTCCAACAAAAAAAGAATTTTTCAAATCGGTTGGCAAGCGACGAAGTTATGCGCGAACAAACATAAAAAAAAAAATACAAACATCCGAATTGATAACCTCCTCCTTTTTTAGAAGTCGGTTAAAAATCGCAGAAGCCGTCCGGATTCAAAAACTCAAACAACAAAAGTGACAATAAAATAGTAAACAAGTACAGACATGAAAAAATCATAATAATAAGTCATTTCGATATGCGGCCAGCAGTGCTAAAAAGAACTTTATAGTACAAGCAATAATGATCATAGATCCCGGTTTGCAAGGCTCTCGGAAAGTAACCACAAAGGCGCCGCCGCTGACGCTTAACGCTTGCTATGCCATTTTGCAACGTATGCCTACCATTGAGAGATCATATTACATTGCTCCGAATTGGAATGTTACGCTGTTATCGTTTTCAAAACAGGTGAAAACGTAAGGAACCCTTTTCAACGACTTAATTTAAGCCGATCAAAAGTGTTACCCAAATCGTATGGGTTTTTGTTTACCTGTTTAGAAAAACCCTATCGAATACCCTTTCATTGAAAAACCTAAATGGTCCATTAAGCCATTTAAAAGGTTACCTACATCGTATGGGTTTTAGATTAACTGCTTAAAAAAACCCTATCGAAAACCCTTTCTATAAATAACCCAAATGGTCCTTTAAGCTATTCAAAAGGGTTACCTATGTCTTATGGGTTTTTCATTAACTGCTTAGAAAAACCCTGTCGAAAACCCTTTCAATGGGTAACCAAAATGGTCCCTGGTTGTAATATAATGGGCGGGCATAACATGTATTTATTTTCGGTATTATAATAATTAAAATCATTAATAAAGTGCCCTCACTACGCCTTACTAGATGTTGCCTAGAGGGTTTTATAATTCTGTAGGTTGGTTAGTCTCCCTTAGGCCTAGTGTCCACGGACGCGTAGCTTCATAGACGCGAGTCCGATATTATACGCTTGGCGTACGCTTGCGTGAAGCTTACATACAATACTTTGAAAATCTGCAACAACACGACGGCACGACGTTGCCGCGTGTATAGACGCGTCTATGAAGCTAAGCGTCCGTGGACAGTTGACCTTAGCGACTCAAGCCGACCGCACGTTACAAAGCCGAGCGTGACGGCCCAGTTTCATTCAATACCTACAAATTAAAGCCCTCAGAGCGCCTAAAGAACTTTTCACTTCAATAAATCCAAATAAAAAAAAACTTGCTTATTTACATCTTTCAAACCAGACGTGAAGACGGCGAAGAGTTAGCCAAGAAGCTACCTCTCATCCAAGATCCAGAGCTGATCTCCGTGCTCCTAGACGAGCTATCAGGGTCAGGTGAACAAGGCCGAGGATCAGGCGTCAGGGCATTATGTCAGCTGTCACTTGGGCTGGCGCTAGCGGCGCTGAAGAGGGCGCCGCAGTCGTTGTTGAGGAGGAGCACTGCCCCTCATCTGAAGTGTGAGCTGTTGGACCAGGATGAAATGCTGGTGGATGCTGCTATTGATGGCAAGGTTAATGTTGTTTAATAACTTAAAAAACTTGGTAATATGGTCCAATACGATTCATAATTAGGCTGAAAAGTCTTGATTACAATGATATAAGTTTCTGGATTATGTCTGTTTTTTCATAGGTCATGTTTTTGTTTATGTTCAGGTATTTGAGTACCTTGACGAGGCGATACTATCAACGGACCTCGTATCAAAGGAAGAGTACTACCAGCGCCGCATACACACGCTCATCACCGACTTTATAGTGCTCATGCACTCCAAGCTCATGGAGATGAGGGTCAAGTAAGTTGAACATCATATTCTGGTTATCTGTCGTCATGAATATTTTTTAGTTAAAGTGTAATATACAGCGTACCTCTACAGTGGTGATATATGTACTGAGCGATGTTACATAATACAATACCGCGTCGTACCGGCGACGTGGCTTACGACGTGGCTCATAACGTGGCTCACGTCGTGGCTCATAACGTGACTCACGACGTGGCTCATAACGTGGCTCACGTCGTGGCTCATAACGTGACTCACGACGTGGCTCATAACGTGGCTCAAAACGTGGCTCACGACGTGGCTCACGACGTGGCTCAAAACGTGGCTCACGACGTGGGACGCGGTGGCAGGCGAAGCGTGAACCGTCGCGAGCTACAATCTATATCAAACAAAATGCGCGTGATGATGCTCGCTGCCTGAACGCTCTCATATATTTTCCAAATGTTTGAATTGACCGCGCAATGCTCCCTAAGCAGCTGTATTGGAAGCTGATAGAGCTAGGCAATAATGTCATTTGAAAATTGTTTGGTTCGCAGGGCCGACGAGGCAGCCCGCGCGGTACAGATGTACGCGTCGGAAGGGCTGACGCCCCCGGGCGGCGCGGGCGGCACGCGCACGCGGCTGGACGCGCTGCTGCGCTGCGTGGAGCGCCTGTACGCGCGCGACCCGCTCGGCCTCCGCCACGACTACTGGCAGGCCTGCCACGCGCACCAGCATCCTCACACACAAAGGTAGGCAGCATTTCTGGTATAAAGGTAAAGTGGACCAATGAGTAAGGGTGAAGTGGCTTCGTGGAACAGCCATACTGCATCGTAGGCACGAGGTAGCTGAAGCATTTTGTTGACTGCGTTTAATTGTTTCTGTATTTTACCTTGAATTGACATTGACCAAACTACAAATAGCTTCAAAAGATCGAACGAGCGAGCGTCGTCTAAAATACAATGTAATAAACTTCATTGTAGACCTAAATAGTAACGTATCCTATACACAAGCTTATATCTATGGCGGTCTCATCGCTGACAGCGGTATCTGTTAGATATTGGCATCCTATGGACGGACTGTAAGAACTTAAAACAAAAAAGGAAGTAGTCTGCAGTGTACTGCTAGCCTACGACTGTACATACAGCAAGTACAGTACGCACACACTCCCCCAGGTCGGGCGGGCGCGCGGCCACGCTGTACAAGTTCGTGCGGCTGTCGGGCGAGGTGGTGTGCGGCGCCCTGCTGGCCGCCTACCTGCGCGCGCTGGCCAGCCTGGCCGTGCCGCGCCACACCTGGGCGCTGCTGGCCAAGCGGGATGCGCTGTCTGCGTATCACTTACTGACTGCACTCGCTAGATACCACAGGTTCGTATGCAACTGTCCTCTATATATATAAAACAATGTTTCTATCCATGTCCGTTATAGACTTTGAAACAATCCGCCATGTCGTCAAAGATGTGTCGCCTCGTCTTTTTCTTATTTATTCAATACTGTAGTGTCCCGCCCCGGCTTTGCACGAGGGCAAATTATACACACAAACTTATTTTTTCAATTATTTTTTCTAGTAGTGAAAACCGCATCAAAATCCATTAGATGCTTTAGGAAGAGTTAGTAGGTAAACAGACAAAAGGGTAAAGCGAGTCATTTTATGTTACTAAAACTATTTAGTAGTGAGTACCTGGGGTCCTACTACGATATCTTTACCGGATCTTTAAATGGATCGCCGTTTGACGCCCTAACTTTTAAAGGGATGGAGCTATATAGGCTGTTTAGTTCCATTCCTTTTCTGACTGATATTTTAACACATTGTAAGGTCTCTGTACTTACAATAACGAAGCTCCCCCGCCACCGCCGAGGCTGGAGGTCGTTTGCTAAGCACTCCGAACAAAATATCTTTAAATAATTAGTCATGTCGGGTCAATCGTTGGAAACAATTATCAGCGAACTGACAAAAACTGTGCACTCACTGGAAAGTAGAATAATATCACTGGAAAAGGTCGTAGTTGACCAAACACAACTTATAAAAAAACTAATTGATTTAAACAATGATTCGGTGGAAAGTACACAAGGAGCAACTGTGGGTAAGTCAGCGGTCAACATCGAACAGCTGACTCACCGGCCAATCCGCGGTGCCCGTGTTCGTGCTGAGGCGGCGCTGTCCGCCGCCGCTCGGAAGACAAAAGGAGCGCGCTACATATCGCTGACTGTACGCACGGCTCAACTAGCATCGCTCGAACTGAATGCATCAACGAGTGTCCACGGGCCCCCTACTTCAACGCAGCCGGTATTGTCGGATGCGCCACAGCCCCCACAGCTCGAATACTTGAACACAACAGCGCCACTGACGACTCATACGCAGCTAAATGATAACAACAATGATTTGGACTGGGTTGAAGTGAAACGAAAAAATTCACGACCTGCCAATGTGACTCGTGGTACGGCTCCCGCGGGTTCATCTGTATGCGCGTTATCTGCAGCGGAGAGGAAGTCATATCTACATTCAGTCAAAAAAGTATCGGGAATGGATGATTTGTTTATGGTTCCAAATTCAAATTTTTGTTTTTTTGTAGTTGTTAGATTGGCACAACTGTTTTCCATTTTGGCGCGGAGTTTGAGTTGCATCTGTTATTTATATTAAATACAGTGCTGGTTTTAGTAATATCATATATAGTGTGTATTGCGAATTTCATAATGGACAAAAATATCGAACAAAGAGTTTGTCTTAAATTTTGCATCGCCAATGGAATTTCGTGTTCGGAGTCACTGAAAATGTTACAGAAGACTTACGGTGAATCGACTTTATCAAAAACTCGTGCTTATGAGTGGTTCAAAGCGTTCAAAAGCGGTCGAGATGTGATGGAAGATTTGCCTCGCTCTGGTAGGCCGTCAACGTCTGCAACTGAAGTTAACATCGCAAAAGTGAAGAAAATAGTGACTGAAAATCCCCATTCAACTCTGAGAGAGATAGCCGCCGAACTTTCTGTATCTCACGAGTCGATCCGTACCATTTTAACAAAACATTTGGGTATGAAACATGTTGCTGCTCGGCTAGTCCCAAAAGATCTGAATTTTCTCCAAAAACTCAATCGCATGAAAGTCGCTGAGGACATGCTAGAACGAGTCAGTTCGGACCCAACATTCATGAAACGCATTGTTACTGATGACGAGACGTGGGTTTACGAGTTTGACATGCAAACTAGTCAACAAGCTTCGGAGTGGCGCCTTCCAACTGAACCGAAACCGAAAATACCACGCCAAAGTCGATCAAAAGTCAAAGTCATGTTGACTGTTTTCTTTGACTATCGCGGTGTTGTGCACTCTGAATTCTTACCGGAAAGTCTAACGGTAAATAAAGAATATTATTTGAGCGTTATGCGGCGTTTAAGAGAGCGAATTCGACGAAAAAGGCCAGATTTGTGGAAAGAAAATTCTTGGATTTTGCACCACGACAATGCGCCTTCGCACAAGGCTATCATTGTGAACGAATTTTTGACCAAACACTCAACAAATACCATCCAGCAACCACCATATTCACCAGATATGACTCCTGCTGACTTTTTTCTTTTTCCTAAACTCAAATTACCACTTCGTGGCACCCGTTTTCAATCGATAGAAGATATAAAGGAGAATTCGCGGCGAGAACTGAACTCAATTCCGGAAGCAGCGTTTAAAAAATGTTTTGATGAATGGATTATTCGTTGGCGCAAGTGTATCGTTTCTAAAGGAGCATACTTTGAAGGTGATAAAATAAATTTGGATGAATAACAGACATTTTGTGTATTATTGATCTTTTCCCGGTACTTTCTTGACAGAGTAGTACACCTTTACTACTGGCACCACTAAGCAAGTGATTGCTCACCTACAAAAAATCTGTGTTAACGATAAATAAATAATGTATGTTGTGCAGTAACCTGCGCGCAGACCCGGCACCGTTCTCTGCGCACGCGCACGCGGCGGCGCTGGGCGCGTCCGCCATCGTCACACCAGCCGCGCGGCCTGGCAAGATGCTCGTGCGCCAGGAGGAGGTATGTATGTTGTGCAGTAACCTGCGCGCAGACCCGGCACCGTTCTCTGCGCACGCGCACGCGGCGGCGCTGGGCGCGTCCGCCATCGTCACACCAGCCGCGCGGCCTGGCAAGATGCTCGTGCGCCAGGAGGAGGTATGTATGTTGTGCAGTAACCTGCGCGCAGACCCGGCACCGTTCTCTGCGCACGCGCACGCGGCGGCGCTGGGCGCGTCCGCCATCGTCACACCAGCCGCGCGGCCTGGCAAGATGCTCGTGCGCCAGGAGGAGGTATGTATGTTGTGCAGTAACCTGCGCGCAGACCCGGCACCGTTCTCTGCGCACGCGCACGCGGCGGCGCTGGGCGCGTCCGCCATCGTCACACCAGCCGCGCGGCCTGGCAAGATGCTCGTGCGCCAGGAGGAGGTATGTATGTTGTGCAGTAACCTGCGCGCAGACCCGGCACCGTTCTCTGCGCACGCGCACGCGGCGGCGCTGGGCGCGTCCGCCATCGTCACACCAGCCGCGCGGCCTGGCAAGATGCTCGTGCGCCAGGAGGAGGTATGTATGTTGTGCAGTAACCTGCGCGCAGACCCGGCACCGTTCTCTGCGCACGCGCACGCGGCGGCGCTGGGCGCGTCCGCCATCGTCACACCAGCCGCGCGGCCTGGCAAGATGCTCGTGCGCCAGGAGGAGGTATGTATGTTGTGCAGTAACCTGCGCGCAGACCCGGCACCGTTCTCTGCGCACGCGCACGCGGCGGCGCTGGGCGCGTCCGCCATCGTCACACCAGCCGCGCGGCCTGGCAAGATGCTCGTGCGCCAGGAGGAGGTATGTATGTTGTGCAGTAACCTGCGCGCAGACCCGGCACCGTTCTCTGCGCACGCGCACGCGGCGGCGCTGGGCGCGTCCGCCATCGTCACACCAGCCGCGCGGCCTGGCAAGATGCTCGTGCGCCAGGAGGAGGTATGTATGTTGTGCAGTAACCTGCGCGCAGACCCGGCACCGTTCTCTGCGCACGCGCACGCGGCGGCGCTGGGCGCGTCCGCCATCGTCACACCAGCCGCGCGGCCTGGCAAGATGCTCGTGCGCCAGGAGGAGGTATGTATGTTGTGCAGTAACCTGCGCGCAGACCCGGCACCGTTCTCTGCGCACGCGCACGCGGCGGCGCTGGGCGCGTCCGCCATCGTCACACCAGCCGCGCGGCCTGGCAAGATGCTCGTGCGCCAGGAGGAGGTATGTATGTTGTGCAGTAACCTGCGCGCAGACCCGGCACCGTTCTCTGCGCACGCGCACGCGGCGGCGCTGGGCGCGTCCGCCATCGTCACACCAGCCGCGCGGCCTGGCAAGATGCTCGTGCGCCAGGAGGAGGTATGTATGTTGTGCAGTAACCTGCGCGCAGACCCGGCACCGTTCTCTGCGCACGCGCACGCGGCGGCGCTGGGCGCGTCCGCCATCGTCACACCAGCCGCGCGGCCTGGCAAGATGCTCGTGCGCCAGGAGGAGGTATGTATGTTGTGCAGTAACCTGCGCGCAGACCCGGCACCGTTCTCTGCGCACGCGCACGCGGCGGCGCTGGGCGCGTCCGCCATCGTCACACCAGCCGCGCGGCCTGGCAAGATGCTCGTGCGCCAGGAGGAGGTATGTATGTTGTGCAGTAACCTGCGCGCAGACCCGGCACCGTTCTCTGCGCACGCGCACGCGGCGGCGCTGGGCGCGTCCGCCATCGTCACACCAGCCGCGCGGCCTGGCAAGATGCTCGTGCGCCAGGAGGAGGTATGTATGTTGTGCAGTAACCTGCGCGCAGACCCGGCACCGTTCTCTGCGCACGCGCACGCGGCGGCGCTGGGCGCGTCCGCCATCGTCACACCAGCCGCGCGGCCTGGCAAGATGCTCGTGCGCCAGGAGGAGGTATGTATGTTGTGCAGTAACCTGCGCGCAGACCCGGCACCGTTCTCTGCGCACGCGCACGCGGCGGCGCTGGGCGCGTCCGCCATCGTCACACCAGCCGCGCGGCCTGGCAAGATGCTCGTGCGCCAGGAGGAGGTATGTATGTTGTGCAGTAACCTGCGCGCAGACCCGGCACCGTTCTCTGCGCACGCGCACGCGGCGGCGCTGGGCGCGTCCGCCATCGTCACACCAGCCGCGCGGCCTGGCAAGATGCTCGTGCGCCAGGAGGAGGTATGTATGTTGTGCAGTAACCTGCGCGCAGACCCGGCACCGTTCTCTGCGCACGCGCACGCGGCGGCGCTGGGCGCGTCCGCCATCGTCACACCAGCCGCGCGGCCTGGCAAGATGCTCGTGCGCCAGGAGGAGGTATGTATGTTGTGCAGTAACCTGCGCGCAGACCCGGCACCGTTCTCTGCGCACGCGCACGCGGCGGCGCTGGGCGCGTCCGCCATCGTCACACCAGCCGCGCGGCCTGGCAAGATGCTCGTGCGCCAGGAGGAGGTATGTATGTTGTGCAGTAACCTGCGCGCAGACCCGGCACCGTTCTCTGCGCACGCGCACGCGGCGGCGCTGGGCGCGTCCGCCATCGTCACACCAGCCGCGCGGCCTGGCAAGATGCTCGTGCGCCAGGAGGAGGTATGTATGTTGTGCAGTAACCTGCGCGCAGACCCGGCACCGTTCTCTGCGCACGCGCACGCGGCGGCGCTGGGCGCGTCCGCCATCGTCACACCAGCCGCGCGGCCTGGCAAGATGCTCGTGCGCCAGGAGGAGGTATGTATGTTGTGCAGTAACCTGCGCGCAGACCCGGCACCGTTCTCTGCGCACGCGCACGCGGCGGCGCTGGGCGCGTCCGCCATCGTCACACCAGCCGCGCGGCCTGGCAAGATGCTCGTGCGCCAGGAGGAGGTATGTATGTTGTGCAGTAACCTGCGCGCAGACCCGGCACCGTTCTCTGCGCACGCGCACGCGGCGGCGCTGGGCGCGTCCGCCATCGTCACACCAGCCGCGCGGCCTGGCAAGATGCTCGTGCGCCAGGAGGAGGTATGTATGTTGTGCAGTAACCTGCGCGCAGACCCGGCACCGTTCTCTGCGCACGCGCACGCGGCGGCAGAAATTTATGCATTTGATTACACACAACATTAGCTTAGGAAGAAACCATCTTAATCAGTTATTTTTAGTTTGTGTTGTGGTTAAGAGCTCCTTTCGTTTCTTTTTTCCATTCCTTGCAGTACAAATATTAAGCAATCGCTTTTAAATAATAAGTCATCCAGCATCAATAATAACAATAATAAGCTTTTATCGAGCAAAACTCAAAACAGTTCTCTTTGTGAGCACCAATTGAATACATTTTAAACAAAATGTTAAGCTCAGAATATTTGGGATAAAAAATAGTTATATAAAATGTAAATATTTGATTTTCTTTAGGTGGAAGCACTCATAGCGGCTTTAAAGCTGATAGCGAGCGTGGCGCGCGAGGACCACGCCGCCTGCGCCGCCATATGTGAGAACCTGCAGTGGGACGCCGTCAACTGCATGTTCGGTCAGTATTGCTATTGTTACGAATGTGGGCAATTAATTTGGGTTTACTAGTAGATGACTTAATTTATCACTAAGAATAACAATTTATCCATTTAACAATAACCAATCATTATGAGTACTAGAATCCGTTTCACTATGGCTTAAGTCGTTAGGTAATATCGCTTGTCACTTATCACAGTACGCACTAGTATCGCAGTCGTAACGCAAACGCGGTCAGATAAAAGCAACCTCCCCTCCGTTACTTTCATACGCCGAGCCAGGAAAATTCTAGGCCGAGACGTGTCAAGGTCATCATTTCAGCCGAAAGACGTCCACTGCTGGACATAGGCCTCCCCCAAGTGTCGCCACAATGAACGGTCCTGTGCGTCTCGCATCCATCGTACTCCCGCAACCGTTACCAGGTCATCGGTCCACCTTGCAGGAGGCCTTCCAACGCTACGTCTTCCGGTACGTGGTCGCCATTCCAGAACCTTTCGGCCCCAACGACCATCCGTTCTGCGAGCAATGTGCCCTGCCCATTGCCACTTAAGTTTGGCGATTCTTCGTGCTATGTCGGTGACCTTGGTTCTCCTGCGGATATCCTCATTCCTGATTCGATCACGCAAGGAAACTCCGAGCATAGCCCTTTCCATTGCCCTTTGGGTGACTTTGAGTTTTCTGATGAGGCCCATTGTAAGCGACCACGTTTCAGAGCCATATGTCATTACTGGCAACACGCACTGGTCATAGACTTTCGTCTTGAGACACTGTGGTATATTGGACGAGAAGATACCGCGCAGCTTCCCGAACGCTGCCCAGCCCAGTCGATTTCGACGATTGATCTCTTTCTCGAAGTTAGACTTTCCCAACTGGACCGTCTGTCCCAGGTAAACGTACTCGTCCACAACTTCGAGTGTAGAGTCCCCGATCTTGATAGGAGTGGGTGCTACATGGCTGTTTACCATGACTTTGGTTTTGTCCATGTTCATTCTAAGTCCCACTCTTTCGGAAGCTCTACTGAGGTCACCAAGCATTGTACTGAGCTCCTCCGTAGTCTCAGCCATGACTACTATGTCGTCAGCAAACCGAAGGTGAGTGATGTACTCGCCATTGACATTAATGCCTAGCCCTCTCCACTCCAGAACCTTGAAGACATCCTCCATTGCTGCCGTGAACAGTTTCGGAGAAATTACGTCTCCCTGCCTCACGCCCCGCTGCAAGAGGATAGGTTCGAAGTCTGGTCTTGTAGTCGGACTGACATAGTGGCGTTTTTGTACAAACACTTCAGCACTTCGATGTACCGATAGTCAATTTGGCACCGTTGGAGAGACTGCAGTACAGCCCAAGTCTCAATCGAATCAAAGGCTTTCTCGTAGTCCACAAACGCTAAGCAGAGAGGCTGATTATACTCCTCAGTCTTCTGTATAACCTGCCGCAGCGTATGTATGTGGTCCACGGTGCTGAAGCCTTTTCGAAACCCGGCTTGTTCGGGAGGCTGGAAGTCGTCGAACCTGCGTGCAAGACGATTCGTGATGACTCTGGAAAACAACTTGTAGACATGACTCAGAAGCGAGATGGGCCTGTAATTCCTAAGCAGGGCATTATCGCCCTTCTTAAAAAAGAGTACCACCACGCCTCTGCTCCACGTCTGTGGCGTTTTTCCTTCGAGTATGACGGAATCAAATAGCTTCTGAAGGGCCTTAAGGACCGGTTTTCCACCCGCCTTCAGGAGTTCAGCCGTAATTCCGTCCTCACCCGACGCCTTGTTGTTTTTTAGCTGTGTCAAGGTCACCCTAGAACAATGTAGTCGCATCGCCGTTAAACGCTGGTCATGCGAATTTCGTATAAGACCGAAGGTACAAATTCCCTTATCAAATAATAACAAAGGAAGTACTTACGGTTTACTTTTGTGGCATTATCTAGAGTTGGGTACGAACTTCAATTCTAGAACTTTCACTCAACAATGCATTTTAATTATTTGACGCTTCTGTTGATTTCGGCGGAGATATGACTTATTAAAGTTTTATGGCGTAAAATAATCTAAAGTGCGCGTTAAGAAAATAGTGACTCATAGTTGTAACTCAGCTTAGTCACGCCCCTTGACCAATTAGATCACAGTAGAAAGCTGTGTTCACATTTACCAGTTGAAGTAAACCCTTCCGACAGTATGGACGCGTTTTTGGCATAGGCCTACACAGTTTCTAAGAACTCTAAGTAATAATTTGAAAATCTAGTAAGAATCTCTAATACATCTCTATATTTTGAGATTTGATGGTATAAATATAACTATATATAACTATAACAAACTGAATAAAAAACCTTTTGGAAATTACAAAATGAATTTTCAGTACGTTTTTGTTAGCAGAGTTTGTACCAAATATAATTTTACCAGGTTTAATCTGCTGCCACATCCCGCTGCAGCTGAAGGCCGAGCTGTGCACCACGCTGGCGGCGCTGGGCGGCACGCCGGCCACGGCGGGCCGCGTGTGGGCCGCGCTCGAAGCTGCTCATCTCGTCTCTACCACCAATGATAAGAGAGCACTCAACGCTGAGCTGCACGAGGTACGTTTTTGTGTATCTGATGCAAGATATCTAAACATTTGGAGATTATACTTCTTATTCTTCTTAGCGTGTCTCAACTTAACACAATTTCCTAGAATCAGTATCAAGTTTTAAACTAACAATATAAATAACAATAATATTCCATGAAGAAATATCAATATTTAAGTTTTTAAGGGCGTTTAAACATTTATTTGTTGTATCAAGTAATTCTTTAATGGCACTGGATGATTCAGAAGTTATGATCTTTGAAGCAAGATGTAATTTATTATTATAGCGATGTTCCAATTGATCCCAACAGACTGTGATTACTGGCCGTGATAGGAATATAGCGTAAAAGCTGTTCGGTCTGACCCGTTAAGTAGCCTTTGAGATAGTTTAGTCATTGAACATCATCCAATCCTTTGTTGCTATGTATTAACGACATGAATAAATCGTGCAAACTTGTCCATTCGGTGGATTTAAGACCTTAAAATAATGGTGGCGCTTAACACCAATTACTTGATGCGGAAATAATATTAATTAAGTGCGGACACCCTAGCGCAGGGTTTTAGGCTGGTTTGAATAAAGTGGACTGTAATGATGCGGTGTAGAAAAATCGTAACTATACGTGGCCTTGCAAAATGCAACTTATGGGCGACGGAAGCAGGCTTTGGGCCTAGGAAAATTGGGCTAGGAGCGTACACTGACCTGGATTCGTCCGTCGAAGCGAAGGCTTGATCATGGCTTAATGAAAGCTCTCGAACTGTCTCCACGCAATTGCAAATTCACCACGATGTTGTGTAACTGCAGCTAGGTTTTACCACTCGTAATAGTTCGCAAATCGGAATAAATAAGAAAATATTAAGTTCTAACGCGCGGCATATCACAGAGGTTTTGACAAGTCCACTAAAACGAGGAATTGAAATTTTGGGTAACATAACATTATAGGATTGACAGATGTTTGTGTCAATAACCTTAGAACTAGACATTGCAACAGTATTAGAATCTAACTTAAACTTAAGTGAGCAATCCTTTAACTCTGTTTTATATTCCGTGTATAGTTCTTCGGTTACTCCGTATGCATTAGCTGTGCAATAGCTAGATGTAACCAATTGCTTTGGATCAAATTCCGATACGATGACTCTATGTGTATCGCGATACGAAGTTCAATAATTTTCCAATGTTTCAAGCCGAGGTTCGAAATAAAATTGAGTTAGTCTTTCCTTAGGAGATTTTTTAAAATTAACTCTGGTTTTTAGAATCTTAGTTTTCGCATCTTCTTGAAAAGCAAAATACGTTTCCATGTTTACCAGATTTTGTTTATATTAAACGTGTTGTTTAGATTATATCAATTAAGTCATTCAAATTTTTAATTAACATGAATGCCCGATCTCAAAAAAATTACAAGTCCTTGAATATTTTCATAAAAAAATTCTAAGTGTTTGGCACTTCTGTAGGAAAAATGGCGTGGGTTCCCAGTCTGTTGACTTTTTGCGAAACTATTCTAAGCCCGGACTTCTAAATATTTCTAAGTCTGACTTCTAAATGTTTCTAAGTCTATTTCTTCTTGGTATTGAAAGATCTAATTTGCTTGAATTTTCTCAGCTTCAATATTAATAGTCTTAGTCTTTACTTTGCAGTTGCACTGATGCGTTACTATTTTCTTAACGCTAATACTAGTCTTGATGATTTGAATATTTTTTCATACAAAAAAAAGTAATCTCTTATAACTTTTAAAATATGTCTCTGAATAATTGTACCCCATATCATTAAATACTTCTGTGGACAATCAATATTAAAAAAATATGTAATTCTATGAGAAATTAAATTCAGCCTAATGTGCGTCGCTCATTTTCCCGTCCTTCCGGACTTTGAATGGATCGGACCATGGCCTGTACAAGGGCCTGGCGCGACAAAGAGCAGCTGTCGTGAGTTCTCACGAGGACACAGCGGTTCTCAGCCCAAGCAAGGCACACCACTGTATGTTCCACCGCATCTTCTGTCTGGGCGGTTTGCATAATGGTGATACCCGGGCGTCTCTTTCGCCTGAACCCGGTACAGGACTCTCCCGAATTTACCATGTCCGGTGAGGACCTGCGTCATGTGGAAGGACGCCGTGATATCTCTCCAGCCATTCCATAAAGAGGGAATTTCTCGCCATGATTATGGCGTGCTCAAGAAAATTACTTTGTGTTTTCAATAATAGTTGATTTTGTTTTTCTAGTAATTGAATAGCAAACGTTATGTGTACGTGTGTGCAGGTGGAGTGTCGCATCGAAGAGTACCCGCTGTCGCGCGCGTTCCTGTGCCTGCTGGACTCGCTGTGCGCTGCGGCGCCGCTGCCGCGCGCGCTGGGCGCCGGCGCGCGCGCGCCCGGCCTCGACCCTTACGTGGAGCACGCGCTCAACCGTCTGGCGCTGCCCGCGCCGCACCGGCCCTACGCCAAGCCTACGGAGAAGTGGCAGGTGAGCTCTGTGCGCTGCGGCGCCGCTGCCGCGCGCGCTGGGCGCCGGCGCGCGCGCGCCCGGCCTCGACCCTTACGTGGAGCACGCGCTCAACCGTCTGGCGCTGCCCGCGCCGCACCGGCCCTACGCCAAGCCTACGGAGAAGTGGCAGGTGAGCTCTGTGCGCTGCGGCGCCGCTGCCGCGCGCGCTGGGCGCCGGCGCGCGCGCGCCCGGCCTCGACCCTTACGTGGAGCACGCGCTCAACCGTCTGGCGCTGCCCGCGCCGCACCGGCCCTACGCCAAGCCTACGGAGAAGTGGCAGGTGAGCTCTGTGCGCTGCGGCGCCGCTGCCGCGCGCGCTGGGCGCCGGCGCGCGCGCGCCCGGCCTCGACCCTTACGTGGAGCACGCGCTCAACCGTCTGGCGCTGCCCGCGCCGCACCGGCCCTACGCCAAGCCTACGGAGAAGTGGCAGGTGAGCTCTGTGCGCTGCGGCGCCGCTGCCGCGCGCGCTGGGCGCCGGCGCGCGCGCGCCCGGCCTCGACCCTTACGTGGAGCACGCGCTCAACCGTCTGGCGCTGCCCGCGCCGCACCGGCCCTACGCCAAGCCTACGGAGAAGTGGCAGGTGAGCTCTGTGCGCTGCGGCGCCGCTGCCGCGCGCGCTGGGCGCCGGCGCGCGCGCGCCCGGCCTCGACCCTTACGTGGAGCACGCGCTCAACCGTCTGGCGCTGCCCGCGCCGCACCGGCCCTACGCCAAGCCTACGGAGAAGTGGCAGGTGAGCTCTGTGCGCTGCGGCGCCGCTGCCGCGCGCGCTGGGCGCCGGCGCGCGCGCGCCCGGCCTCGACCCTTACGTGGAGCACGCGCTCAACCGTCTGGCGCTGCCCGCGCCGCACCGGCCCTACGCCAAGCCTACGGAGAAGTGGCAGGTGAGCTCTGTGCGCTGCGGCGCCGCTGCCGCGCGCGCTGGGCGCCGGCGCGCGCGCGCCCGGCCTCGACCCTTACGTGGAGCACGCGCTCAACCGTCTGGCGCTGCCCGCGCCGCACCGGCCCTACGCCAAGCCTACGGAGAAGTGGCAGGTGAGCTCTGTGCGCTGCGGCGCCGCTGCCGCGCGCGCTGGGCGCCGGCGCGCGCGCGCCCGGCCTCGACCCTTACGTGGAGCACGCGCTCAACCGTCTGGCGCTGCCCGCGCCGCACCGGCCCTACGCCAAGCCTACGGAGAAGTGGCAGGTGAGCTCTGTGCGCTGCGGCGCCGCTGCCGCGCGCGCTGGGCGCCGGCGCGCGCGCGCCCGGCCTCGACCCTTACGTGGAGCACGCGCTCAACCGTCTGGCGCTGCCCGCGCCGCACCGGCCCTACGCCAAGCCTACGGAGAAGTGGCAGGTGAGCTCTGTGCGCTGCGGCGCCGCTGCCGCGCGCGCTGGGCGCCGGCGCGCGCGCGCCCGGCCTCGACCCTTACGTGGAGCACGCGCTCAACCGTCTGGCGCTGCCCGCGCCGCACCGGCCCTACGCCAAGCCTACGGAGAAGTGGCAGGTGAGCTCTGTGCGCTGCGGCGCCGCTGCCGCGCGCGCTGGGCGCCGGCGCGCGCGCGCCCGGCCTCGACCCTTACGTGGAGCACGCGCTCAACCGTCTGGCGCTGCCCGCGCCGCACCGGCCCTACGCCAAGCCTACGGAGAAGTGGCAGGTGAGCTCTGTGCGCTGCGGCGCCGCTGCCGCGCGCGCTGGGCGCCGGCGCGCGCGCGCCCGGCCTCGACCCTTACGTGGAGCACGCGCTCAACCGTCTGGCGCTGCCCGCGCCGCACCGGCCCTACGCCAAGCCTACGGAGAAGTGGCAGGTGAGCTCTGTGCGCTGCGGCGCCGCTGCCGCGCGCGCTGGGCGCCGGCGCGCGCGCGCCCGGCCTCGACCCTTACGTGGAGCACGCGCTCAACCGTCTGGCGCTGCCCGCGCCGCACCGGCCCTACGCCAAGCCTACGGAGAAGTGGCAGGTGAGCTCTGTGCGCTGCGGCGCCGCTGCCGCGCGCGCTGGGCGCCGGCGCGCGCGCGCCCGGCCTCGACCCTTACGTGGAGCACGCGCTCAACCGTCTGGCGCTGCCCGCGCCGCACCGGCCCTACGCCAAGCCTACGGAGAAGTGGCAGGTGAGCTCTGTGCGCTGCGGCGCCGCTGCCGCGCGCGCTGGGCGCCGGCGCGCGCGCGCCCGGCCTCGACCCTTACGTGGAGCACGCGCTCAACCGTCTGGCGCTGCCCGCGCCGCACCGGCCCTACGCCAAGCCTACGGAGAAGTGGCAGGTGAGCTCTGTGCGCTGCGGCGCCGCTGCCGCGCGCGCTGGGCGCCGGCGCGCGCGCGCCCGGCCTCGACCCTTACGTGGAGCACGCGCTCAACCGTCTGGCGCTGCCCGCGCCGCACCGGCCCTACGCCAAGCCTACGGAGAAGTGGCAGGTGAGCTCTGTGCGCTGCGGCGCCGCTGCCGCGCGCGCTGGGCGCCGGCGCGCGCGCGCCCGGCCTCGACCCTTACGTGGAGCACGCGCTCAACCGTCTGGCGCTGCCCGCGCCGCACCGGCCCTACGCCAAGCCTACGGAGAAGTGGCAGGTGAGCTCTGTGCGCTGCGGCGCCGCTGCCGCGCGCGCTGGGCGCCGGCGCGCGCGCGCCCGGCCTCGACCCTTACGTGGAGCACGCGCTCAACCGTCTGGCGCTGCCCGCGCCGCACCGGCCCTACGCCAAGCCTACGGAGAAGTGGCAGGTGAGCTCTGTGCGCTGCGGCGCCGCTGCCGCGCGCGCTGGGCGCCGGCGCGCGCGCGCCCGGCCTCGACCCTTACGTGGAGCACGCGCTCAACCGTCTGGCGCTGCCCGCGCCGCACCGGCCCTACGCCAAGCCTACGGAGAAGTGGCAGGTGAGCTCTGTGCGCTGCGGCGCCGCTGCCGCGCGCGCTGGGCGCCGGCGCGCGCGCGCCCGGCCTCGACCCTTACGTGGAGCACGCGCTCAACCGTCTGGCGCTGCCCGCGCCGCACCGGCCCTACGCCAAGCCTACGGAGAAGTGGCAGGTGAGCTCTGTGCGCTGCGGCGCCGCTGCCGCGCGCGCTGGGCGCCGGCGCGCGCGCGCCCGGCCTCGACCCTTACGTGGAGCACGCGCTCAACCGTCTGGCGCTGCCCGCGCCGCACCGGCCCTACGCCAAGCCTACGGAGAAGTGGCAGGTGAGCTCTGTGCGCTGCGGCGCCGCTGCCGCGCGCGCTGGGCGCCGGCGCGCGCGCGCCCGGCCTCGACCCTTACGTGGAGCACGCGCTCAACCGTCTGGCGCTGCCCGCGCCGCACCGGCCCTACGCCAAGCCTACGGAGAAGTGGCAGGTGAGCTCTGTGCGCTGCGGCGCCGCTGCCGCGCGCGCTGGGCGCCGGCGCGCGCGCGCCCGGCCTCGACCCTTACGTGGAGCACGCGCTCAACCGTCTGGCGCTGCCCGCGCCGCACCGGCCCTACGCCAAGCCTACGGAGAAGTGGCAGGTGAGCTCTGTGCGCTGCGGCGCCGCTGCCGCGCGCGCTGGGCGCCGGCGCGCGCGCGCCCGGCCTCGACCCTTACGTGGAGCACGCGCTCAACCGTCTGGCGCTGCCCGCGCCGCACCGGCCCTACGCCAAGCCTACGGAGAAGTGGCAGGTGAGCTCTGTGCGCTGCGGCGCCGCTGCCGCGCGCGCTGGGCGCCGGCGCGCGCGCGCCCGGCCTCGACCCTTACGTGGAGCACGCGCTCAACCGTCTGGCGCTGCCCGCGCCGCACCGGCCCTACGCCAAGCCTACGGAGAAGTGGCAGGTGAGCTCTGTGCGCTGCGGCGCCGCTGCCGCGCGCGCTGGGCGCCGGCGCGCGCGCGCCCGGCCTCGACCCTTACGTGGAGCACGCGCTCAACCGTCTGGCGCTGCCCGCGCCGCACCGGCCCTACGCCAAGCCTACGGAGAAGTGGCAGGTGAGCTCTGTGCGCTGCGGCGCCGCTGCCGCGCGCGCTGGGCGCCGGCGCGCGCGCGCCCGGCCTCGACCCTTACGTGGAGCACGCGCTCAACCGTCTGGCGCTGCCCGCGCCGCACCGGCCCTACGCCAAGCCTACGGAGAAGTGGCAGGTGAGCTCTGTGCGCTGCGGCGCCGCTGCCGCGCGCGCTGGGCGCCGGCGCGCGCGCGCCCGGCCTCGACCCTTACGTGGAGCACGCGCTCAACCGTCTGGCGCTGCCCGCGCCGCACCGGCCCTACGCCAAGCCTACGGAGAAGTGGCAGGTGAGCTCTGTGCGCTGCGGCGCCGCTGCCGCGCGCGCTGGGCGCCGGCGCGCGCGCGCCCGGCCTCGACCCTTACGTGGAGCACGCGCTCAACCGTCTGGCGCTGCCCGCGCCGCACCGGCCCTACGCCAAGCCTACGGAGAAGTGGCAGGTGAGCTCTGTGCGCTGCGGCGCCGCTGCCGCGCGCGCTGGGCGCCGGCGCGCGCGCGCCCGGCCTCGACCCTTACGTGGAGCACGCGCTCAACCGTCTGGCGCTGCCCGCGCCGCACCGGCCCTACGCCAAGCCTACGGAGAAGTGGCAGGTGAGCTCTGTGCGCTGCGGCGCCGCTGCCGCGCGCGCTGGGCGCCGGCGCGCGCGCGCCCGGCCTCGACCCTTACGTGGAGCACGCGCTCAACCGTCTGGCGCTGCCCGCGCCGCACCGGCCCTACGCCAAGCCTACGGAGAAGTGGCAGGTGAGCTCTGTGCGCTGCGGCGCCGCTGCCGCGCGCGCTGGGCGCCGGCGCGCGCGCGCCCGGCCTCGACCCTTACGTGGAGCACGCGCTCAACCGTCTGGCGCTGCCCGCGCCGCACCGGCCCTACGCCAAGCCTACGGAGAAGTGGCAGGTGAGCTCTGTGCGCTGCGGCGCCGCTGCCGCGCGCGCTGGGCGCCGGCGCGCGCGCGCCCGGCCTCGACCCTTACGTGGAGCACGCGCTCAACCGTCTGGCGCTGCCCGCGCCGCACCGGCCCTACGCCAAGCCTACGGAGAAGTGGCAGGTGAGCTCTGTGCGCTGCGGCGCCGCTGCCGCGCGCGCTGGGCGCCGGCGCGCGCGCGCCCGGCCTCGACCCTTACGTGGAGCACGCGCTCAACCGTCTGGCGCTGCCCGCGCCGCACCGGCCCTACGCCAAGCCTACGGAGAAGTGGCAGGTGAGCTCTGTGCGCTGCGGCGCCGCTGCCGCGCGCGCTGGGCGCCGGCGCGCGCGCGCCCGGCCTCGACCCTTACGTGGAGCACGCGCTCAACCGTCTGGCGCTGCCCGCGCCGCACCGGCCCTACGCCAAGCCTACGGAGAAGTGGCAGGTGAGCTCTGTGCGCTGCGGCGCCGCTGCCGCGCGCGCTGGGCGCCGGCGCGCGCGCGCCCGGCCTCGACCCTTACGTGGAGCACGCGCTCAACCGTCTGGCGCTGCCCGCGCCGCACCGGCCCTACGCCAAGCCTACGGAGAAGTGGCAGGTGAGCTCTGTGCGCTGCGGCGCCGCTGCCGCGCGCGCTGGGCGCCGGCGCGCGCGCGCCCGGCCTCGACCCTTACGTGGAGCACGCGCTCAACCGTCTGGCGCTGCCCGCGCCGCACCGGCCCTACGCCAAGCCTACGGAGAAGTGGCAGGTGAGCTCTGTGCGCTGCGGCGCCGCTGCCGCGCGCGCTGGGCGCCGGCGCGCGCGCGCCCGGCCTCGACCCTTACGTGGAGCACGCGCTCAACCGTCTGGCGCTGCCCGCGCCGCACCGGCCCTACGCCAAGCCTACGGAGAAGTGGCAGGTGAGCTCTGTGCGCTGCGGCGCCGCTGCCGCGCGCGCTGGGCGCCGGCGCGCGCGCGCCCGGCCTCGACCCTTACGTGGAGCACGCGCTCAACCGTCTGGCGCTGCCCGCGCCGCACCGGCCCTACGCCAAGCCTACGGAGAAGTGGCAGGTGAGCTCTGTGCGCTGCGGCGCCGCTGCCGCGCGCGCTGGGCGCCGGCGCGCGCGCGCCCGGCCTCGACCCTTACGTGGAGCACGCGCTCAACCGTCTGGCGCTGCCCGCGCCGCACCGGCCCTACGCCAAGCCCACGGAGAAGTGGCAGGTGAGCTCTGTGCGCTGCGGCGCCGCTGCCGCGCGCGCTGGGCGCCGGCGCGCGCGCGCCCGGCCTCGACCCTTACGTGGAGCACGCGCTCAACCGTCTGGCGCTGCCCGCGCCGCACCGGCCCTACGCCAAGCCTACGGAGAAGTGGCAGGTGAGCTCTGTGCGCTGCGGCGCCGCTGCCGCGCGCGCTGGGCGCCGGCGCGCGCGCGCCCGGCCTCGACCCTTACGTGGAGCACGCGCTCAACCGTCTGGCGCTGCCCGCGCCGCACCGGCCCTACGCCAAGCCCACGGAGAAGTGGCAGGTCAGCTCTTCACTCATCTCACGACTGTTCTTTACAATTGAAGCAGACTTTCCAGATGACAAGCAAATCCCTTCAAATCAAGCTAGAGTGAATTGGTTCTTAATAAACTAGTGCGTCTCATCAGCAATGATTGCATCTCTGCTTACCATCAAGTGGAATCCCAGTCAAGCACTGGTTTAAATCAATTTAAAAAAAAACCTATAATTTGTTTTCCACCTAGATGCTGTCCCTCTGCTTCCGCCTGTTCGCGCGCTGGCTGGAGTCGTACGAGCCGTCCCCGCACGACTTCCCGGCGACGGGCCGCGAGCCCGACACCAACCCGCCGCCCGGCTTCCGCTTGCTGCTGCAGCTGCACACCAAGTCCGAGCTGCTGCGTCTGCTGCTGGCGGCGCTGGACGAAGCGCACCAGCTGCTGGACAGCCCCAATCCGGCGAAGGTGAGTGTCATATAAGAATTTAAAAAATCAAAATGTTGCATTGCTGCATCACAGTTATCCGCGCATTAGAACATTTATATATCTGAAATCAGCTATTGCCCGAACCAGACACAAAACCAGTCTGGTCGGAGGATCCTCCCTTTTCATCAGAGGTTTGCAGAACATTACGTCCTGTTCCGCATACCCCTAAAAGTGCAACCGTGAGTCTGCGGCCACAGAACACTAATGTACAGAAGTCAATCTACATACAAAGCGCGCTCGAGTAACGCACACATAGACACCGCTCACGGACACGACGTCTCGGAGCGCTCGGACCAGCGCGAGTGCATCTGCTTGAGATACGCATCTCTGAACTGTTTTGTGCAATTCTTGGGCAAAAAAAAAGTTATATTAACTTTTTGTTGGACAGTTGTTTAAATTCAACATTAAATGATGAATGATCGTTTTTTAAGCTACCAGTTTTTTCATAGAGGTAAAGTTTTGCTTGTATTTCGATGGTTCGTTTTAATGTAACACAGGACAGATAGGTAGGTAAGCGCCCGTAGGTAAACAGTTAAGAGACTGTTAGGCTCGCCGGCCGCCCGCGCAGCCGCCGCGCCCCGTGCGCGCGCGCATCTCGCTATCGAACGACAACCCTAGCGCGACCGCCGAGCGTAGGTATCAAAAATGAAGTACATACATGAGATTGACATACATGAGACTGACCTATCCATTTTGTGCTACGGAGATAAATGAAGAAGCTGTGTAAATGCATAAGCTTTTATTTTATTATCACGAACTAGCAATATAAAATGTATAATTATGTTCCCCAGGTGTACATAGAACAGAGTCTTATCAGCATCCTGCAGATATTGGAGCGTGCACTAGCACTGGAGCGGCCGCTACAAACAGCTGCAGCCGACGCGGGGCGCTCCGTGCTCATCGTGCCGTTGTCCAAACTTATTCTGGGTAAGCATACACATCTTAGCACGAGAACCAAGGTTGCCAACATAGCCCGAAGAATAGCCAAACTTAAGTGCACACATTGCCCATACGGTCGGTAGCGACGAAAGGTGTTAGAGTGGTGACCGCGCACCGGAAGACATAGCGTTGGCTCGGCTGCCCACAAGGTGGATAGATGACCTGGTGAGGGTCGTGGGAATGCGAGACGCACAGGTCGTTGTAGCGACGCTTGGGAAAGGTCCTATGTCCAACAGTGGACGTCTTTCGGCTGAAATGTGATGATGATAATGTTACTCATAAACACTACTTACAATAGGTTCTTGTAGCTGGTGCTTTTCTGTTCCCAAATTGAGTGTTGTTCCCAGCCCCCGAGGGTCCCGACAACAACTGCCGCCTGGTGACGTGCTGCAAGGTGCTGCAGCACGTGTCGACGCTGCCGGCAGCAGCCGCGCGCGGCGTGGCGCTGCTGGTGCGCGCGCTCAACACGCCGGCGGCGGCGCGCCACCTGCTGGCATCCATCACGCACAGGCATGCGCTGGCTGCCGAGATCAGGTGTGTGCTAGGCTTAAATACCAAACGATCCGATCACTTCCCTTATATCTGTTTCTAGGAAAAACCAAGTAACAACAAATATCGTTATCGGTATCGTTGAGTAAAGAGTCGTCCATTAATCACGTGAGGTGAAGGAGATTTAAAAAAAAACACGAAATATCATAAAAGGAAGGAGCATACAATTTTCAGTACAACGAGTACTGAAATTTTGACTGAGTTTCTATTGGTAAAAAAACAGTATAGTTCAATTTACTTGTGAATTTTGTTTTTTTTTCATGTCACAAAACATGTCGAGTGATAGTTAACCTTAACTTGTAAATAATACTTATATTTCTCTAGTATATAATTTGTTTCAGTATATTATCTCACAGAAGGTGTAAAAAGTAGAGTATCCAACACGGGGTAGAAAAGCTTAGGCGGCTTCATTTCCTTACTTCAGTCAGGTTTCTATGTTAACTCCCTTGCTGTGTTCGGAAGTTAATTTTATAAATCCCTCACTGCGTTCGGGACTAAAACTTAGCAAACATCGTTTCGTTTGGATTCAACATGCCACCCGCGACTTAAGACACTGCTTTGTCCATTAGTCACATAATCTAATATAAGAATTATATGGTACTTTCTACCAGGGAGGGCCCGCTATATGTATGTTGAATGTCAACCACTATAACAAATGAAGTTTAGGCAGCATTTACGATGTCTGAAGCCGTTTCAAAAATGAAGGCATTTTATTTTTGATTGCTCCTTAAACGTTTGTTCTTTGAACATCGATCTTATGTCTCCAGATACGGTTTCGTAGAGTGCCTCGAAGCTGAAGAGTGGTCGGAGCCAGTACTACAAGCCGAAGACGGTGCAGCCACCCCCAGCACTGGCCCGGAACCTGGCAACTACGTGAGACAAGCCAAGGAGGGCGTGCTGGTACTGCTGCAACACGTCTTGCCCACCGCGCCACCCAACTTCGCGCATTTCCTACTCGGATACAGCTTAAATGATGATGTGAGTACCAAGAATAGGGAATAGGCATAAAAAAAAATGTTATTTAACCAGCAGACAGAGCTTTGGTCTCATGGTGAAATGGCGACAGAGACTTTCGCAGCCCAGTGCTGGGCACGCCATAATTATGGTGGTAAGTCTCCTCTTTTAGGAGTGGCTGGAAAAACATCACGGCGTACGCGCCTAGGCCGCATCAGACCCTCACCGGACATGGTAAGTTCGGAAGGTTCCTGCACCGCCCGGGTGTTGTCACCATTGTGTGGACCGCCCGGAAGACACGGTGAAGCATACGGTGGAGGTGGGCTTCGCTTGGGCGGAGCACCGCCGTGTTCTCGTGGGGGTGATCGGCGTCAACGATCTCTCGCGCCGGGCCCTGGTACAGGCCATAGTCCGGAGTGAGGAGGAATTGCAGGCGGTGACCTTAACGTGCGATTTGCGAAGCAGTAATGCTAGCGAAGGAGGCGGCCGCACGCGTGAGGGAACGGCCTTCCTCACGTCAGTCGCCGGGATCCCGACTCCGGTTTCCAGCCACCGCAGGCGTGGGCTTGTTGACCGCGTGCAATGGTTAGCTCGCCGCCCGGCTGTCCTGTAACGGTCCCGACCCAGCCCTAGTTATGGAAAGCGCGTAATGTTTCACGCGTGTCTCAAAGAGATGTCAGGAGGGCCGAAGCCTACTGGGGCAATGGGTTCGATTTTGAAAGTAAACCCCTCCTAGAACGCAATGTAAAGAAGTAACATAGGAGTGGATTTTCGTCAGTATAAGTCTAATAGGCCCTCCTCTTCGCCCTAGAGCGGGAGATGTCATTGGATGGTTTTCCCACCTAAAAAAATACTAGTTTATCAATAAATATACAAAAAAAAAATTAAATAGAATACTAACTGTGAAAAAACAATATCAAAATTGGTTGGAAAGCAAATGAAATATTACAATTTTAAACAAATGTATCTGTCTCTCTCGCCAAGACGCTGTTTTCTATAGCAGCCGTACGGGTGTCATGGTCTCTTTCAAACGTTCAAGCAACTCTTTGATCAGTATTATATCACATGATAAAAGCTTGTTATGTTTTTGATTGTTAACTTATTCGATCCTTTAATGAATTCTCGTGGAAGAACTATTCCATTAATATAGAATACTTACTTTTCCCTTATACAGGTGAGCCGCAGTCAGCTGAACGAAGCAGGTTCCGGGGGCTACCCGCGCACGTGCCTGCACTCCATACTCGATATTCTGGAACAACACATCGCCTCACACAACCAACAACACAGGTACTTTTTATTTTTGGTCTTTTTGAAAGGGAACCCCTGGGGTACTGGGAAGCTAGGCAAAGAAAGAACATAGAAGTGGGTTTTAGTCAGTAAAAGTCTGAGACGCCCTCCCGCTCCGCCCTAAAACAAGAAAATTCACTGGATGATTTCCCACCCAAAAAAAGACACTTTTTATTTTGTGTCTAATGTTGAAAAAAAAAACTCGAAGCCACCCTTTCACATTCTAGTAAAGTTTGTAAATAACTTTTAATAAGGCTTATTTCTTGTCTTAATATTATTATCTAAAGTTTCACGCCTGTTTGAGTAACATCGAGTCTTAAATTTGTTCATTTTCTTTTTTAATTTTTGTATATAATACAAGCCGCTACAAAAAGTGTGGTTTCGTCAGCCAATGTTTCCGGTTTGTGTAACCCGTTTATGCCATAATATCCAGACATATTGCAACACATGGCCGGGATTACTCGGTAAAATAAAATATTTTTATGATAGCCAGGATTAGTTGCCAAATCGTGCAGCCACATTTTGCAGTGAAGTATTACCAGTTTAGTAGCCCAGTCATCATATAACCAACGTCGTAATGCCGTCAGATTTTTAGGTCCTGTCTACAGCGATGCGTAGGATTTATTTGATTTTGGAAAAAAAAAAATTGTCACGACTTTAAAACGTGACGAAAATTAAGTCATGTTATTAAGTTTTATTAGAACGATTATAGAAAAAAAACAACTAAATAATTGTACTATAGAGAATATACCTGCGGTATAGTTTTCGGCACGGATCTTGAGCGCTCGTCGTAAGAGTGGGGATTGCTTTGCGCATCTTACACTTATGGCAAAGAAAGTGTACACCTTTAGGTACGTGTATGTAGTGTAGCGAGTGCGGCTGCGTGGAAATAAAAGTCACTGCTATAGTACTCACGATTTATGCACTAGACAAATGTCCATACACGACACATATAACAAGAAGGAGAGCAGATAGGAGAAACACAATAGTCACAGCACAATACAATAGTTCACAAAACAATAACAGTTCGCGTAACACTTAAATATTTGCGAGTTAACAAGAACGTTCGCGGGCGCAGGCGGTTAGCGGCGAGGTCTATGACCGACTGACCCTCATCAAACAAAAGTAAAAGTTGAGCCTGGGCGCTCACCCGCCGCGTGCGCCGGCCCGCGCGCTAGGGTAGCCGACACCAGCCGACATTATAATGATAAACTTTATAAATGCCGTGAATGTTGAGTAGTGTTATTGATATACGTAAATAATAATAATACAGTGGCTGTGTTTATGTTTGTGTTTTAATTGTGGTGTCTTGTGTGGGTTTATTATAAACATAAATAAACTATGTGGTAGGGGTGAATCTTACACACCTATTTTATTTTTAACCGACTTCTAAAAAAGGAGGAGGTTCTCAATTCGGATGTTTGTATTTTTTTTTTATGTTTGTACGCGCATAACTTCGTCGTTTGCCAACCGATTTGAAAAATTATTTTTTTGTTAGAAAGGATATACTTTCCAAATGGTCCCATAGTCACCAAGTCAGGATCTGATGATGGAATCTTGGCGAAATCGGGGGAACTCCTCAAATATCATAGGCAACCGCATAGTGACTTTGGTATTTTCATTGAGAACTTAAGCATTTACAGTCAAAAAGGAACATTTGATGAAGTGGAACAGATGAAGAAGACCAGAAATGGTCAACGGAACTTCATACTCGCATAGATATCACAATGAAGATAGTTAAGCGACTATGATAATACAAATAAATTAATGGTTCTGAATAGTTCAGTTGAAAATGGTATCATCAAATTGATCTGATGATGATGGAGCCAGGAGGTAGGTACTGGAACTCCGTCATTTATCAATATAACCTAGCCGTGTTTGGGCTTATTAGAATTGTCATGAGATGCACTTTGGCTATAAGGTACTAACGAACTGATCTGATTTTCGAGCCGGAAGGTGGAAGGTAGACACAGGAACTTCATAATAAAACAATGTAACCTAGTAGTGTTTGGATTAATTGGAATTGTCATGAGAAATAGGCACTCTGTTTATAAGTGTATCCCAACTAAAAAGTGTGAAATAAAAAACTTTTTACAAAAAAAAGATCAAGAGAAAAAAACGGTGTTTCTCGGTATTATTTGTATCTTATTTAACACCGACTTCCGAAATTAAAGTTATTTTGATCCTTTTGGTATTTTTTTTTAGTGAAGTCGGTTATCTTTTTTTTTGTAAAAAGTTTTTTTATTTTTTCTTTTACCTGCTTTCTTCTTAATTCTGGTTGAAGGTAAAAGTTAAAAAAAAAAACGTAAATAGTTTAAAGCAAAGTCGCTGTGTTTGTCTGTCTGTTTTTTCGTTTACTTATTAACCATGCAACAGATTTTCATACGGTTTGCGGAAGGTGCCATATTGTAGCAAAGACGAAAATTTCAAAAATTTGTAACACTCCTACGAAGAAATTCCTAACATTTTACCTACTTTTGAAAGGAACTTTCTCTGTGTGCCTGTTATGCTTTCTCCGCTAAACGATTTTTGGTGACATAATAACCACTAATAAAATAACCATCATTATCTTCCTGCCCTTGTCCCATCTTATTTGGGGTCGGCGCAACACGTTTTTTTCTTCCATTCTATCCCATCAACTAACTTCCTTTTCTTTCATATCACACAATCCATCCATCTTTTCTTTGGCCTCCCTCTCCGTCTCCACCCATCCACATGTATACTCATAACTCTTTTAGTAACATGTGACTAATAAAATAACCAATAATAAAAATAAAATCGATGGATTAAAAATCACGAGTCAATTTTTTGGCACGGAAGTGTACTCTTGGTACATGCAGCAAGCGCAGGGAACAAATCACGAGTGACGTCTATGATGCGATGTCCGGCGAGCCAATCACTGACACTCCCCGCCCCCGCGTCTCACTTCATACCACCAAAGAGACCTGATATTTTACTTCTGCGCAAGTAAAAGTCAGCGCTCAAGATCCGTGCCGATAGCTGTACATAGGCTGCACTAAAAGTATCGGGAATTGAATATTTCCACTGTTCCTGTCATATTAAAATCTTTTTAATTGAAAACTCTTTGGTTTTAAAAATCGAATACCATTTATTTATTTAAAAAAAGATTCTCGGTCTTGTCACAAGGTTTTGTCAAACTTGTTTAGTCGTTGAGAAAATGGAATTGACTCGAGAAAATTCAAGAGCGATGATTAATTATGACTTTCGAAGTGGTTTAACACAAAAACAGTGTGTTGACCGGATGATTTCTGCATTTGGTGATGAAGCCCCATCCAAAACCACAATTTATCGCTGGTTTGCTGAATTTCAACGTGGACGTGTCAAGCTCAGTGATGATCTCCGTCAAGGTCCAAAAACTGTAGTCACGCAAGAAAACGTTGATGCTGTGCGTAAGCTGATTGAGGAATATCGACATGTGACATACCGCGAAATTCAAGCAACTTTAGACATTGGCATGAGTCAAATACAAATAATCTTGCATGAACAATTAGGTGTAAAAAAGTTGTTTTCCCGATGGATACCGCATTCGATCTGTGAAGAGCAAAAAGCGGCTCGCGTTTCTTGGTGCGTCAGAACTCCCGAAAGATTCCACGCAGGATCCTCAAATGCTGTATACAACATCGTATCAGGTGACGAATCCTGGATATACGCGTACGAACCCGAAACAAAAAACCAGTCACGAGTTTGGGTGTTCGAAAATGAGTTAAAGCCAACAAAAATTGTTCGTTCATGGAGTGTTGCAAAAAAAATGGTGGCCACGTTTGTCTTCAAAACCGGCCATGTTACGACTATTCCTCTTGAGGGACAAAGAACGGTTAATGCAGAATGGTATGCTAGCATTTGTTTGCCACAGGTCGTTTCTGAACTCCGTAAAGAGAACTGCAACCGCGGCATCATCCTCCATCACGACAATGCGAGTTCTCACACCACGCACAGAACAAAAGAGTTTTTAGAGCAAGAAAACATAGAATTATTAGACCATCCGCCGTACAGCACCGACCTAAGCCCTAATGATTTCTATACTTTCCCTAAAATAAAGAATAAATTGCGTGGACAGAGATTTTCATCACCTGAAGAAGCTGTGGACTACAAAACGGCCATTTTGGAGACCCCTACTTCCGAATGGAATGGTTGCTTCAATGATTGGTTCCATCGTATGGCAAAATGTGTCAAATTTCGCGGAGAATACTTCGAAAAGTAATAAATACATTTTTAAATAGTAATGTTGTGTCACTTCCTTGATTCCCGAAATTTTCAGAGCCGCCCTCGTATATATTATGGTACGATTCTTTAGTTCTATTTTTTTACGTTTTTATTTTATATTGACGTGTTGTTCTATTGAATGTAATGTTCCCAGGGAAGCGAATAACTTGGTAGAGAGCTGTTACCGGCTGGTGTACTGGCTGTGCGCGCGCCCCAACACGTCCGCGCCGATACTGCGCTTCCTCAGAACCAGAGACTACTTCCTGTCCAGACATGTTAAAGCTACCGTTGATCTCAAGGTAGGTGAGCGTTGTTTGTGCTTAATAATGGGTGACTTTATCGCATTTTCTATCTCTTCAAGGTAATTTGGAACTGGAATAATCTTTCTATATGCGTTGTTTCGCTTACGTATGATAACGCGTTATACGCGAAGCCATGCGCCGCGTTTGGAACACACCGTTGATACTTTATTGTTGTGGCCCATGTAACCAACGTGGCTACGTGGGTGCGGCGCGGCAATGAGCGAAGCGAAGCGGCAGCGCATAATTGTTTCGATATTTTCGTGCGATCTTTTGCGGTGCAGTAATGTGTTTTATGTAAATGGCGGCTAAAGTGGCGACTTGGTGCGCACGTGGGTTATATATAGCCGTCCCATCGCGTTGAATTTGCATGGACCGCATCGGATCGCTCCGCAGTCGTTGTCGTGTTGTGTGATATAACGTCTCCTAGAACGCCGCGTTATGCATCGGATTGACAGTTTTGTCATTGACTGATTGTTAGCTTTTGTTATTTTCCGATTTTGAAAAAGTTCGTAGTCCCCTTACAAATGTTTCGTGTTCTCCAGTGCGCGTCCGTGGTGACGCTGTCGGCGCGCTCGTGGGTGCTGCGCGCGTGCGCGTGCGAGGCGGGCGCGGCCGCGGCCTCGCGCCAGCACGCCGCGCTCGACGCGCTGCTCACTGCGCTCACTCACACCGCACATCACCCCACACAGGTAACAACACGCCACTAACCGTTACATTCGCTCGTGGGTGCTGCGCGCGTGCGCGTGCGAGGCGGGCGCGGCCGCGGCCTCGCGCCAGCACGCCGCGCTCGACGCGCTGCTCACTGCGCTCACTCACACCGCACATCACCCCACACAGGTAACAACACGCCACTAACCGTTACATTCGCTCGTGGGTGCTGCGCGCGTGCGCGTGCGAGGCGGGCGCGGCCGCGGCCTCGCGCCAGCACGCCGCGCTCGACGCGCTGCTCACTGCGCTCACTCACACCGCACATCACCCCACACAGGTAACAACACGCCACTAACCGTTACATTCGCTCGTGGGTGCTGCGCGCGTGCGCGTGCGAGGCGGGCGCGGCCGCGGCCTCGCGCCAGCACGCCGCGCTCGACGCGCTGCTCACTGCGCTCACTCACACCGCACATCACCCCACACAGGTAACAACACGCCACTAACCGTTACATTCGCTCGTGGGTGCTGCGCGCGTGCGCGTGCGAGGCGGGCGCGGCCGCGGCCTCGCGCCAGCACGCCGCGCTCGACGCGCTGCTCACTGCGCTCACTCACACCGCACATCACCCCACACAGGTAACAACACGCCACTAACCGTTACATTCGCTCGTGGGTGCTGCGCGCGTGCGCGTGCGAGGCGGGCGCGGCCGCGGCCTCGCGCCAGCACGCCGCGCTCGACGCGCTGCTCACTGCGCTCACTCACACCGCACATCACCCCACACAGGTAACAACACGCCACTAACCGTTACATTCGCTCGTGGGTGCTGCGCGCGTGCGCGTGCGAGGCGGGCGCGGCCGCGGCCTCGCGCCAGCACGCCGCGCTCGACGCGCTGCTCACTGCGCTCACTCACACCGCACATCACCCCACACAGGTAACAACACGCCACTAACCGTTACATTCGCTCGTGGGTGCTGCGCGCGTGCGCGTGCGAGGCGGGCGCGGCCGCGGCCTCGCGCCAGCACGCCGCGCTCGACGCGCTGCTCACTGCGCTCACTCACACCGCACATCACCCCACACAGGTAACAACACGCCACTAACCGTTACATTCGCTCGTGGGTGCTGCGCGCGTGCGCGTGCGAGGCGGGCGCGGCCGCGACCAATTTAGGTCATATTGTCACTTAAAATACCGACAATAGTTAGGGCGCTATCAAATTAGCCGCAAAGTGCCAATAATTCATACAACTATCACACAACGCCGTCTAATTCCAAGCTAAGCAGAGCTTGTGTTATGAGTACTAGATAACTACTAAACATACTTGAATCATCGTCATCATCATCATCATTTCAGCCGACAGACGTCCACTGCTGGACATAGGCCTCCCCCAAATGTCGCCACAAAGAACGGTCTTGTGCGTCTTGCATCCATCGGATTCCCGCAACCTTCATTAGGTCATCGGTCCACCTTGTAGGGGGCCTTCCAACACTGCGTCTTCCGGTACGCGGTCGTCACTCCAGAACCTTTCGGCCTCAACGGCCATCTGTTCTGCGAGCAATGTGCCCTGCTCATTGCCACTTAAGTTTGGCGATTCTTCGTGCTATGTCGGCAACTTTGGTTCTCCTGCGGATATCTTCATTTCTGATTCGATCACGCAAGGAAATTCCGAGCATAGCCCTTTTTATAAATAATATACAGGGCCACTAACCACTAGACCAACAAGCCAGTCAAAATAATTCATATCAATATCATGCACATAATTCTAAATCTGCACTTTGATACCACTTACATATTTCACCATATATCAATGATCAGAACTTAAAACATACTTGGTATAGGAATGGGAGTGGTGCCTGCTGCGCCGCACGCTGGAGGAGCTGCCGGTGAGCGTGGCGCCCGCCGCGGAGCCGCGCTGGGAGCTGTTCCAGGCGCAGCAGCTGCGGCAGGCCATCGCCTCCTGCGACTTGCCCACAGGTCTTTTATTTTATTCATTTTAAGAAAACTGACAGCTGTACTGTACTGTACGCCAATTGTATATTTTGTCAGTGTTAAATTCCACAAAAGTGCAATTGTCACTGAGGTGATAGACCAGCGCACATGCAGAAAGCCTAAGTGGAACAGAATTATCTGCAAACTTAAATTTGGTAATAAAGCTTTTTCATGCATTGGGCCGTTTCTGTATAAAAGAGTCAATAAAAAATTTAACATCCTTCCATTAACGAAGTTTGAGTGCAAGAAACAGGTTCAAGATTGGCTGCTAGGACTTAACTATACCGAAACGGAAAACCTTTTATCAAATATCTATTAAATTGTTCGATATATTTATTTATATCGCACCTATTTACACTCATCATTTACTAAATTATATTGTAACCATTGTATTTGTTGGCTAGACTAACTTAAATAATAAATATTGTCTGTCGAAAGAAACTGGATCCTGCGACACAGGGTATCCTAGTGTGGGATCCAGTGTCACATTTGACTTTGTAACACTGTTTGTAAACAAATAAACTTTATTATTATAGCTAATATAAAAAAAAAAAAAACATATGCAGAAGAAGGCCAATTATAAGTTTTCACTTAAATCAGCTTATAAATAAAATAAACAAAACTAGCGTATAGCGTGAACGTTAAATATAAAATTACAAGAGAAGAGAAGAAACACAAGTTTTTTTGCATTTCTTCGCAGCAGCTATAAATCGTTCTTTAATTATGTATTGTGCAAAGCGCAAATAATGGTTTTTTTTCAGTTTATCATTCAGCGTCGACACCCTTGCTATGTAGTTTATCTGTTCTCTTTGTATATGAAAATCAATTCTATTACCAATCTTGACTATTATAGAGAATTGTCCTCATCCTTAGATATTGGCACTCCTTTAATATCAATGTTGTTCATGCGAGACCTCTGTTCATTCTCAGACTGCCGATTCTCAAATTGAATAATTCGATCCTGCAAGTTGACTATCGCTTGCCTGGTTTTCTTTATTGTCTCAATTTCTACTTCAAGATCTGACACCCTGCCTGCCAAATCTTTTATTTCCTGATCGTAGGACTCAAAGGAAGATTTCATTAGAGAAAAGTATATATGTTCTGAGCTTGCGGAATTAAACGGCAAGAAGACTCTTGCCGTTTAATTCCGCAAGCTCAGTTTGAATCGCATTCACACTCTCCATCAGTGCAGGCAATGCTTACATTTTGGCTGAGAGATGCTGAAGCTCAATCATGATGGTCTCTGATTTCACTAGTGACGCCTTCAAACCACCTGTTTGAGGACTGGCAACCGGGGTAAACTTGCAGTTTTGACATTTCCATGTCGATTTAAGCTTGCCAAGTTTTCTCTATTCAGCCTCCGATATACTAGCACAGGGAAAATCAAATTCCGCCTTGCAGGCAGCACATGTAGCACCATCTCTTGTTTCAGAGTCATAACGTTTACAGGTAAACATTTCGACGGACTTCGATGAAAAGTTTGAGAAACAGTGCCACCGGCCGTTTTTATAGAAATAAATATGTAGTAGCTGATTTTAATATCAAAGTAGGGCTTATAAGGATGTATTTGTTGTGCAGGTCTGGGCGGCAAGCGCATCAGCGTGTCGCGCGTGCACGCGCTGCTCACGCGCGAGCTCGCCGCGCTACATGCCACTGCGCCGCAGAGGAATCTCGTCGCTACTGAAATACAAAAGGTACTTTACATTATTACGTACGACGTACTACGAGATTAAATAATCATCACTACATTCTATAAATAAGCCAGTACAATCGCACAGCCCCTACCTGGTTTACATAAGAATCAATTTGTAATACATCGTTACTGTTCTACAGGTCCTAGACTACGTAACAGAAGTGAACAGACAGCGCAACCTAGCGGCCACCCTCACACACTACTACGACTCGTGGCGCCAACTCACAGAGATCCTATTCTGCGTGGCTCCACACGACATACTCAGCTTAGAATCCAGAAAAAGCCTCCTTCTCAACATACTACAGGACCTCCTCAACAAAATACCGCCTTCAGAAGTACTACCACAGCTGGGAAACTTGGCATCAGGAACAGTGCTCCTCTTACTAGTAAACCTACGACATTGCTACATTCTACAAAAGAGAGAATCAAATCAAAAGTCTTCAGAATTCGAAATGAGTTTCTTCGGACCTTCAAACCAGATCATGCAAACGAATTCTTTAACTCTTAAATTCATTCTACACAAAATCCTATCATGGATCCTTGTATCTGGTGGCTCGACGCAAAAAATGAGAGTGAATCTATACGGGGCGATGCTAAACTATTTAAACATAGTGAATTTAAAATCTAGTGCAGCCGATCCGGAAGACGAGAGCTTGTCTCACACATACGTCAGTCGTCTAGACAGTTCCAAAGCAAGGCCTAGCCGTGAAGAGTCGGCGTTAAAGTCGATGGTGATAGATGTTATAAGTGATTTCGGTGAGAACCTGTGTTCCATAGTGTGCGGCGACTGTATCGGTGCCGGCCACGACGTGTGCCGCATGGTGGCGCTGGCGTGCCTGGACACGCTCATTGAGATTAATCCAAGGACTGATTGGATGAATACCTTGACCAATCAGGGTTACCTGAGGAGCTTGATCGATAGTTTGCTGCAGGATGATGAAGGGTTGAAGGAGGTGAGTGCTGTTTTCAAAGTTATTATTTACTCAGTAGATGTAATGGCATTACCACAATGGGTTTGTATTTTGATTTCATGAAAATACGAGTCTTTCCGCATATTTTTACAGTCTTACTAGATTTAATAACGCACTAGTGACCCTTCCTAGAAACAGTGAAAAGAAATAGCAATAAATGCTCTTTCTTCTGATGAAAACTAAACTAATAACTAATACAAACTACTAATACTTTCATATTTGGAACCATGTTCACTCGTTTTTATGCATAAGCTGTGGCTGCCTGTAATTGAGTGTGCATTATAGGACTAGGTTAAATGTACCAATTTAATTTCTAAGTTTTATTATTTTGTAACACTCGTTGGTAATCCTTAAATAAATAAATAAAACCGCAATGACTTTAGTAGATAGACGCAGAAAATAATTTTGTTTTATATTATAAAGATTTGCCTTAAAATATCTCTTATCAATACTTTGCTTTAACCTTGATTAACTTACTATTTCATGTCTTAGGTTGAGGTGATAAGTGACTTAGCACATGATTTGACTTTCCTTCCACTTTTTGAGTCAATGGAAACTAATGGAAGTAGACGCAAACAATTTAAAGAGTTTTTGACTTGGCTATGGTATTGCAGCATCAGTGGCATTGACATTAAGACTTAATGAATGCAGAGTAATCACTATACCTGCGTTCCAAAATGCGATAAAAGTGATAACGTCGCAACGTCACAATTATTACTTAATAGCCCTTATATTTTGTGACTATTTTTGGTCGGATTCGCGATATAATCACTTTTATCGCAATTCGGAACGGTGGGTGAGATTATGTATTAAGTAATTAAAGTTATTATTCTGAGTAACATAAATACATTTCTGTCATAGATTATTCATCATCAAATTTTGATGCCAAACCTTTCATCTGTTAAGAGACCAGCGGATCCGAATCTTCTGTAGATTCTAATTTCTGAAACCTGTATTTGTAACTTAGAACATTTTTAACAGACTCTAGAACCAAACCCGAAATCCCTGCGCGTCCTCTACGTGTACGAGTCTAAGATGGGCCTACTCATAAAAATGGCGGGTACGCGCGCGGGCGCTGAAACCCTCCTGTCTCAAGGCGCGTTAGGTTGCCTGGCCGCGCTCACGGCGCTAGCGGCGCATCCTGACATACACACGGGGTATGGCACTCATAAGGACACCGAGTTTGTGCCGTCGGTTGCTAACAGGTGAGGAACAAAGGATTCTAGCCCTTATCACTAGCTATATTAGGTCGTGTCGTCGTGTTCATGGCTTCAGCGGCGTTTCCTGACATACGACGGGCTTGTGCCGTCAAGGATACCTGAATTTGTGTGTCTGTTGCTAAAAAGTGCAGATTTGAGGAATAATGGAATGTTTCATTCTTTCTGCCTGAAGGATTAATTTATAGTAACGCGGGATACCGATGTATGCGAGATGCACATGTCCTTGTGACGACACTTGTGGGAGGCCTATGTCCAGATGGTTTTGTGCCTGTGTATTTCAAATAAAAGATCTGTTTCTGTACTTGTAATTACACCCGTAATTAAGGTATTTTTGGTGTAATTTTTTTCTAAGCTTTAGGCACATTTGAACATTCAAATAAAGTATGTTTGTGGCAGGTTCCGTCAGATCCTCGTGCCAGCGCTATCCTTGTGCGACGCCCTGCTGACTACCCTCGGTCCTCAGAACCACAGCTGTGTTCTCCACGTGACACATGCGCTGCTCAGCCACGTCGAGTGCATCGACGCCGTGCTACGGTAAGTGTTATTACCGTAGTGTACTTTCTTAGTTAGTGTGTGGGGCTTAGGACTAAAATAATTTAAAAAAATAACAGCTTTATAAAAGCTAATATAGGTGAGGTGTTCAATAAAGTATATTATTTTATACGAATAAACAAATATAGACTGAAAGTTGTAATTATTTTGATACTTTTTATTTATTTAAAACTATGCACTAATGAAACATTGTAGAAAGGCGGACTTAATGCTTTTTAGCATTAAATACATTTTACAGACCCCATATGTTTTTTAATGAAGGGACAAAAGTAATGGTTAGTTTGAAATAAATGCTTTGATTCTTGATTCTTACAATGTTAATAGATATGAGAGGACAGTGTTGACCAGTCAATATGTACCAAATAAGTATCATAAAAAAAATAGAAAAGTGTAGTGTAGTACCTACTTAGTACTAAAGTATTTAATTACCTGTAGTCGAATTGACTTTTTGTGTCACTTTGCAAATAAATATTGTTACGAACCGATTGCTTTTTCCTTGTGCTAAACGTGATAAAAAATAAATTGAAAATAATCCTCGAACCTACTTTATGGTTCTAACATTAAATTATAACAGAGATGGAGCGTTTAATAGACGTTTATACGATAATACAGGTTATGAGCTGCAATCATTGCCAAACTAGCGTGGCTTCAACGTAGTCTTAATGCACTTTTTTGAAAAGGACAAGATTGATGAGGTTTTTGAACTTTTCCTCATTAGTTCTGTAACCGAGTTTGGTAATTTGTTATGAAAGTGTATGCTGTTTACGAGGAACTTGTTTGTCTTAGCTAATCTCCATTTGAGTATTACAATTTCACGTATATTACATTACATTACTTTATTTTATTATTTGACCTATATTGTTTAATTTTCTATTTCATATTCATGTCATGCTCAATACTGTAACTTTTACTTTTATTTAATACTTTCATATTTGGAACCATGTTCACTCGTTTTTATGCATAAGCTGTGGTTGCCTATAATTGAGTGTGCATTATAGGACTAGGTTAAATGTACCAATTTAATTTCTAAGTTTTATTATTTTGTAACACTTGTTGGTAATCCTTAAATAAATAAATAAATATATTGCATATTATAAAAATCGCTTTTACTTTTGAAAAGTCCTAAGTTTTTGCGAAAGTACAAAATATTTTTTAGAAATAGTGAAGGCACAGTAAGTATATCGATTTCTTTTAAAATATTTCGAAAGGACTCGCGAGGACCTATATTATATATAACCCGGATAGCCCTCTTTTGCAATATGAAAATCGCGTCTACGTCAGCTACTGGAAATAAGCAAAGTAAACGAACCTATCTGTGATAACATCAGTCATTTGCCTTATTTTCCTTCATACAATATGCAGCTAAGCTTAATAGATTTAAAAAGCAATTTTGAATCGATAGTTATACTTAAAATTTTCCGTTATAACATCAAGAATTACATGGAGACATACTTGAAGGATATTCGCTTAAGAAAACTTGAGACATTGAGTTTTGTTCGTATCAAGTAAAAGGATATTAGCTGTGGATCATTTCGAAAGATAAGCCAGACTTTCGTTGACATCAGCATTTTTTCCATCTATTTTAAAAATAAGAAATGTTTCATCCGAATGTAAAATAATATCTGATAAATTAGCCATCATTAATATAAACTAGAAAAAAGAAAGGGCCAAGAATTGAACCCTGCGGCACGCCCATTTAAACTAAATACCCCGAGGACGTCACCCCATTAATGGTTGCTTTTTGCTGTTTGTAGGATATATAGGAAAAAACAAGATCAGTAACTGGTCCATGAATTCCGTAGTTGTGTAATTTACGGATCAGGGTATACAGGTTCAACGCAATCAAATGCTTTTGAGAGGTCACAAGATATGCCGTTAGCATCCTGGGACTTCTCTCAGGATTCCAAAATGTGACTGATGAGTTTCACTCCTGCATTTCTTGTTGTCACGAAATGTAGGTCCTTTCGTAAAGCCAAACTGACAAGTATGTAAAAACCCATCATCATTATCATCATCATCATTTCAGCCGAAAGACGTCCACTATTGGTCGTAGGTCCCTTAATGTCGCCACAATGAACGGTCCTGTGCGTCTCGCGTCCATCGGATTCCCGCAACCTTCACCAGGTCATCAGTCCACCTTGTAGGGGGCCTTCCATCACTGCGTCTTCCGAACAGTTAGAACCGGCCCCAACGGCCATCTGTTCTGCGAGCAATGTGCCCTGCCCATTGCCACTTAAGTTTGGCGATTCTTCCTGCTATGTCGGCAACCTTGGTTCTCCTGCTCTTTATTTCTGATTCGATCACTCAAGGAAACTTCGACCATAGCCCTTTCCATTGCCCTTTGGGTGCCTTTAAGTCTTCTGATGAGGCCCATTGTAAGCGACCACGTTTCAGAACCATATATCATCACTGGCAACACGCACTGGTCATAGACTTTCGTCTTGAGACACTGTGGTATATCGGACGAGAAGATACCGCGCAGCTTCCCGAACGCTGCCCAGCTAAGTCGGATTTGATGATTGATTTCTTTCTCGAAGTTAGACCTACCCAACTGGACCGTCTGTCCCAGGTAAACGTAGTCGTCCACAACTTCGAGTGTAGAGTCCCCGATCTTGATAGGAGTGGGTGCTACATGGCTGTTTACCATGACTTTGATCGTAAAAACCCAATAGAATTGAAATGTGACAATATCAGGTCGGGCATGATTTTTTCATAATTCAACTTTGACCTCATTATCTGTAACAACATTGTTAACCGTACATATCATAGAATGCGATCAAGACCTTATTTTCCACCTCAGCACCGCTGAACCACTTCTTCTGCTAAACACGATTTCAAAAGTGGAATATTTGAATGCAGAGCGGCGCACCCGAACTCTCCCATGGAACTGCTCATCGAAGTCGAAGCCATAACATCCGTGATAGGCCGTGCATCCAACCGGGAAGTGTTCGGCGGAGCGCAAGTGAGCGAGCCCACAGCGCTGCAGCCCAGCGCGGCGGCCGCGGCGCGCGTGCGCTGGCTCATGCTGGCGCTGCTGGCGCGCTTCCACCGGCCTGCTAGCGACCTGCCCGACCATACGCAGACACGCTTGCTGTACTACAAGGTAAATAGGATAGATTTTATTTGGTTTTTCAGTTACAATACCAAAATTAGGTCTATGTCTTTTGGTTTACTAAATCAATAGAAATTGACAAGGTACAATAATATTTTTGTATTTTATGTGTAATGTTATTCTTACTCTTTAAATGATGTCATATCATTAGTGTCGTCAGTAGCTATTTGAAACAGATTTGACGTACCCCATAGCAAATGTGTTCTCGTACTTATCACGCATCATTCCGATGTCCCGACAAGAAAATTTCGATTACTGTATGTCGATGAGTTTATAGATCCTAGCAAATGACAACTCTCTTTCTCCCAATCTATCACTAACTTCCCCTTTTCGCTCTTTTTTTCTCCCTTTTTCTTTATCTCCTTCCTTCTTCTCTCTCACTCGACATATCTTTATATAACTCTCCTTCTCCAGATCGTCTGCAACCTCCTAACGTACGCGCGCAACATAATGTGCGACTCGTCGGGGCGCGCAGTGAGCGGAGTGTCCATCGAGGGCGGCGCATGCGCTCGCTTACTAGCTCTACTGCAACACCTAGTGCGCGCGCATGCGCACCACGACAAACTACTCGCTACCACTCGGCATCAGCTCCAGAATCTGCCTACCATGAGTCTTGATGGTATGTTTGTAAAATATTCGTCAATAGAGACATGGTAAATAGTGGTCCAGGCTGGCTCATGTTAGGTAATAGTGGCAGTACCTACATGACTTAATGCGTGTTGGTGCTCTAGGTATGTGGTCTCTTAATATTTGCTGGTTACCTAACCTCGAAATTAAATGAAAGCTACGGGCGTGCCATGTTCTCGTTGGATGGCACTGAATTCAACACTTTTAGTTTTTGTTTTTAGTGTATGTGAGTATTATTAAGTCAAAGAAATGGTATTTGCGAAAATCGGCCATTCCTCGTTATTAAACTTAGTCAAATTATTGCCTCAAAATCTACCCAATTCGGATTGTTGATTTAGTATCCTCGTTAGCTATAGTTCTTAAGTATAGCGCAAACCTGAAACACTATAGCTATACTACAAAATATACTATAATACATAATTTGACTAAGGCGTACTGTCCACCGACGCGTAGCTTCATGGATGCGTATTCGTCATTATTCGTTTGATGCGGCAACTACACGACGGCACGACGCTGCCACTTCGTTGACAGAGTTTCATAGTTTTCTATGTAAACTTCACGCAGGCGTACATCAAGCGTATAATGACGAATACGCGTCTGTAAAGCTACGCGTCCGTGGACAATAGGTCTAAGTCTGATTAAGCTCAATAAAGTGGAATGTCCGATTTTCGCGAACACCATTTCCTTTACTATATAAGAAGCTCCTTTATTCTATGGTTAACGCGTTGCTAACAGTAAAACATTTTGCAGATATGCGTAAGCTTCTCCCAGAAGACTCCCAAACCCTCTCGCCAGTGGAATGCCGTGGGCGCGCCGTGTCGGTGCTGAGCGCGCGCGTGCGCACGCGGCGCGCCGAGCTGGCGGCCGCGGCGCACGCGCTGGACGCGGCGCTGCACCTGCTGTGGGCGCACGCGCGCCTGCTGCTGCGCGTGCGCCTGCCTACTGACGATAATGATAACTGTATGTACTCTTACACTGTATCGCTGTTCAGTAGGCTATATTTTTTTTTTACGAGATATTAAAATTGATAGAGCGCGAAACATTCCTGACAACTTAGATGTATGTAATTGCAATACCAATAAATTATTAACCTTTTGAGTAGCGTAATTAGAGACACAATAAAAAGACAACGACCGAGCGAACGCCGGCGTTCGCTCGGGGTTTAATGAAGTAATGTCTAGGTAAATATTTTATCAGGCAATTACAATTTAAGTGTCCACTTGATAATGTTTTTATGTGCAAACTAAACTTTACTATGTATTTCAGCCATGTTGAACACATCGGGCGGATGGCGTGGTACTGGAGATGAACTGCCCGAGTTGCGCAAAGAACTGATCGCCGTGTTCAACGACAGGTTCACCGAACAACTGTTGGACACCGCTAAGGTAAGGAGAGGAGGGAGGAACAGAGGCGTAGCGTGGAATAATTTGGACGTGAGCGACGAATTTTCAGCGAAGCCTTTTTCTTTCATAAATTCGAAAGAGACAGCGACCGTTGTAACCCAATGTCCGACCACATCGTTGCTTATCATTAAGTGAGTGGTCGATCACAAGCTTACTAATTATAAAAAAAAAACCGGTGAAAAGCGTGTCGGGCCACGCTCAGTGTAAGTTCCGTAGTTTCCCGTCTGTCACAATAAGTGTCCTCACTTAAGAGTTAATGAACGACAGACAACGAGCAAAAACAAATACCACCAATGGCAACGAGAGACCAACCGAACAATAACTCGTATCTGTCCCGACCCCATAAACTCAGGTCTTAATCTTAACAGCGCGAAGTAGCCCAAAGTACAGCGCCATCTACGCTACTGGGGGGAGAGGAACATTTTATGCAGCATTAGCGCCACGCAGATAATACTTGCCGACGACGCAAAAAGAGGGGTGTTAAAAATTTGGCTGCTATGTGTATGTGTCTTTCTGTGGCACCGTAACTCTTAAATGAGTGATCCGATTTGGATGCGGCTTTGGATTTGTCTTTTTCTCAGACCTGTTTTATCAAAACTCGGTTTAGCTATTTACATGTTATGTTGAGTGCAATTAGAAAAGAACAACCGAATGTTTGCAAAAATGGCTGAGTGGAGTATCAAATAAAAGGGTATAAAAAGATGTAGGTACATTAGTAAACTGTAGGTATGATTAGCATAGCATAATCAGCCTTATAATGTTCCCACTGCTGGGACTCAGGCCTCCTCTTTGGGAGATGGAATGGGCCGTAATCCACCACGCGGGCCCAGTGCGGATTGGTATGATTAGTTTGTTTGAAAATTACAAGGGCAGGAAAAAGCAGGGAGGTGAAAGGGCATACCGCACGTAGTTCAAAAATTTGGGTGGGATTTTATATATTTTTAGTATAAGTTATTGGTCGTTTTGTTTGAAACCTCACGTAACAGGGATCGAAACCATGCCGTGAACTGGGATCGCATTTACACTATAGCAGACTGAAGACTATTGAAGAATTTCTATAGTGCAAAATTCGTCTAAATAAGAGTTGAACTCGCCGATTTTGATCGTCTGTTCATGGATATTCAAACTTCAGTAGATTGTATAACTAATTATACTAGCTTTTGCCTGCGGTTTCGCCCGCTTACATAAAATATAGCTATGTCACTTAGGAATAAAGCAGCTTTCTGTCGATGAAATAAATTTTAATAATCGGACCAGTACTTCCAAAGATTACCTCCTATAATATTAATTAACCTTTCTCTCTCTTTATAATATTAGTTTAGATGTAGATTGTATGTAAGTATTGAGGTTGTATAATGAACACTTTATCAATAAAATTGATTTCGCAAGTGGACTATGCATTCTTTTCATAATAGAACAATTACAGGACTACATTTTGCTACTTGGGATGTCTTCGAATTTTTGGTTCATGGTCATGGTTTCTCACGATGTTTTCCTTTACCGTTTTGAGAACAGTGGTGTTGAAATAAATTACATAAATTAATGCGCCTGGCTGGGTTTGAACCCGCGACCTACCACTTCAAGTCGAAGCCGTTATCACTGAGTCACTACTGCTCTTCATACTATCATACATATCCAGCAAAGCTGTTCTTTAACGTGTACTAAATGGCTTATCATGTTTTCAGAAGCAGCCTCAGGTGCAGCGCGGCTTCCTCGAGATCCTGGTGAAGGACATCAAGACAATGATCCAGTTCTCTCCGCTCTGATGATGTTAATATTAATTTATGTCTACTGATTACGATTACGTTAACTTTACTATTAACTATACGAAGTTTCTCATGTTGATTAATATAAAATTAATTTTGTAACTATTTTTGTCGTTTCATTGAGTTTCCTTCTCCCCACTAAACGACCTCACGTCATTTCGCAAGGCGATACAAAGACTAGAAAGAAAGAATTATAGAAAATATAAAAGCCTTGCCAAATGTCACTCTAAAATAGTATATTGCTGGGATTACTACCGGGTAAAAACAACTCTTCAAGTATGCCAGTACGAGTTGTAGATACGCGCTACACTTCGTGTAATTTACTAGGTTCACTAATGTTTCACCAAATCTCTATTGACAAAATTTTAGTTAAAAAAAAATTACAAAACAAAAAATAACCGACTTCACTAAAAAAGAAACACTAAAAGGATCAAAATAACTTTAATTTCGGAAGTCGGTGTTTCTCGGTATTGTTTGTTTCTTCCTTTCCTTTGAGTGTTTTTTTTTTAGTTAAGTCGGTTATTTATTTTTATTATAGGTATTTTTTAACTAAAATTTTGTCATGAGAAAGTTATTTTACACTGTAAAAAGATCTAGTTATGAAACTAGTTCACGAATGAACAATAAACCGTTGAAACATCGAATGTTGATCTGCGGTCGATGCAACGAGTCCGTTCAGTAAACGCCCAAAACTAAGTAGGTACATCTCGGGCCATCAAACGGCCGTCGGCGTACCTCAAAAGTGAAAAACGGTGTCCTTATATAATCACTTTGTTATCCGTCTGTCTGTCTGTCAAGACCCTTTATTTTGGGAATGGGTGGAGGTATCGTATACTCAAGTCTGCGGCCCCTTGAAGCTGTGAAAAAATCAGAATTCTGTGTTAACGAAAAAAAAAGATATGGCCGTTTATGTCGCAAAAAATGTATATTTCGACACACAAGGAAATCAAAATTCATAGGGTCCTTCCCATTGACCTAGAATCCTAAAATTTGGCATGAAGCAAGGTCTCATAGCATAAGTATAGGAAAGAATTTTACTGAACTTTAAACTTTTTGCGATTCAGAAAAAATCTTCGTAACTCATTCGGGAATTGAACTGTTTTTATAAGTGTGTACAGAACTGACGCAAACTGCACGCGCGCAGTAAGCATGCCGTGTAGACTGCGTGCACCATACGAGCGTTGTATACCTAAGTAGCACGCTAGAGGCGCACGCCTGCAGCACGCGTGTAGTACGCACGCAGAACGCATTTGCCTGATCTGTACGCGCGTTGCCACATTCTAGAAATTACGCTTGTATCGTGTGCGCTTTCAAAAACATGTAAACTGACATACCAAATACTTATTTGTTCCGAGCCGGAATCAAAGGAACACGCTGCGCAGAACCCAATCGCTCAACCACTGCGCCAGCCGTGCAGTCATATGACAGGAACTCCCAAGGGATATTGTGTTACTCAACTACTGGATTGTAGAGGCACTATGATCCAGCAGCATTCGATTAGACTGGAAGCCGACCCCAAGGCATTTGGGAAAAAGCGACACATTGATTGAGTTCCTTTTATAGCGAAGGTGTGTTAAGAACATCTAACCCGACATACGTAAACACCTCTAATAATTTGCTATTTTGCATGAACTTTGACCCTTTATATTATACTCAAAAATTAATACTATCAAAAAAATATAACAATAGAACTTTGAAACCTTGCAAATTTAATCAAGATTCTGAATGACGAAAATCTTTTTTCAAAAACTTTTACATTTAAAAAAAAAACACGTATTCCCGATGAAATCAGTTTTGTGAAATTTTCAAGTGAATTTCCTACCGAGTGCCAGCAGAGCTTTCATGTATTATCTCTCTGTTTTTGCATTGCCTTTTTATTGAACATTGCGTCGGATGAAGCGACAAGCTTTTAAACCATGCTCAGGTCGACGATAGACGAGTGGGGAAGGACCCTTATAAGGAAGTATTTTTGGAGGAAGTCATTATGAGAGTTCGTCCTGTTTGTCGGTGGGAAATCCAACCGTGAACACGGCGCTCTGTTCCATGATACTTCGTCGTATAAAACTGGAAGGACGGGATAGACGAGGTTACGGAACCAAAACATAATACATAATTATAATGTGAATAGTTATTATATATTAGATAACATATAACTAGAATAATAACACCCTTATTTATCCAATTAGATAATTAAGTTACAATTATAATTCAAGCACTGAAATTTGACTTTAATGTTCTTAAGTAGCGTATTTTTAATAAATCAGTTGTCCAAATTGCAATTTGCGCACTATTACTTTGGTAGCGCATTGGTATTGGTATCTACGAACGCACATACAAACAAACACGCTAGTGACAAAAACAAGATTTATCAAGAATTTATCAAAATATGTACCGACCTAATGTTTTTATCCTAAAATAATCAAGAAATAATCAATTTTTTATCCTTAAATAATTAAGGATAAAAAATTGCCTATTTTAAAAGATCTACTTAGCAGAAATCGATTCAGTAGCCTATTCTAAAATGCTACTTTTAGGATGTCATCATTATTTCAGCCGAAATACCTCCACTGTTGGACATAAGTGTCGCCACGATGAGCGGTCCTCTGCGTCTCGCATCCATTGGATTCCCGCAATCCGTCTTATCGGTCCACCTTGTAGAAGGCCTTCCAATGCTACGTCTTCCGGTACGTGGTCGCCATTCCAACCTTTCGGCCCCAACGGCCATCTGTTCTGCGAGCCCATTGCCACCTAAGTTTGGGGATTCTTCGTGCTATGTTGGTAACCTTGGTTCTTCTGCGGATATCCTCATTCCTGATTCGATCACGCAAGGACACTCCGAGCATAGCCCTTTCCATAGCCCTTTGGGTGACTTTAAGTGTTCTGATGAGGCCCATTGTAAGCGACCTCGTTTCGGAGCTATATGTCATCACTGGCAACACGCACTGGTCATAGACTGTCGTCTTGAATCACTGTGGTATATTGGACAAGAAGACACAGCGCAGCTTCCCAAACGCTGCCCAGCCGAGTCTGATTCGACGGTTTATCTCTTTCTCGAAGTTAGACCTTTCAGGATGTTTTTTTTTTTAGGTGGGAAAATCATCTAGTGACAAATCTCGCTCTTAGGCGGAGCGAGAGATAGTGTCAGACTTTTACTGACTAAAACTCCACTCTTGTTCCTTCGTTGCCTTCGTGTGTGAAAACGAAACCCTGGGTTTCGTGGCCCATGTAGGCTTCGACCCTGCTGGGCCCCTACGATTTGCTGACATCTCCTTGAGGCGCGCGTGGAACAATACGCGCCGTCGACGACTTGGGCTCGGTCCGGACGGTTACCGGATGGTCGGACGGCGGTCTACTCATTGCTCGCCGTCCGCAAGCCCGCGCCTACGGTGGTATCTTTCAGGATGTGCGTTTATTATATTACTTACATAATGACTTGCATACAAAATGTACATTTACGTAGGCCCGTTTGCGTCGGCTTTTAAATAACACTTTCAGGGACGTGCATCTTGCCAGGCCTGCGGGATTCCACAGACCTGGAACGCAAAGGTTAACTGAAGGAATAGGTTGTTTTAGTTCGTAAAACTGACACTCTCTAGCTCCGACTAGAGCGGGAGAACTTATTTGAAAGAAAAAAATAGGTTAAACAATTAGCTCTCCGTTCGGTAAGTGGCGGTAAGTAAAAGTCTGGCACTCCATTCAAAACGGGAGGAGGAGTTATTTGTTAATTATTCAAAAAGACACAAACTGATTTTACTACAAAAAGACACAACTGATTTTACTACAAAAAGACACAACTGACTTTACTAAAAAAGACAACTGACTTAACTACAAAAAGACGCAACTGACTTGACTACAAAAAACAAAAACTGTTTGTTCGTTATTTGACAATTAAAATGGGGCCATACTGGAAGAAAACAGAATTTTGCAAAACGGTTCATAAATAACAAAATGCAACCGAATTGAGTACGTTCTTTTTTGAAGTCGGCTAAAAAATGGGCGTGCATCTTCAGCTCCACATAACTTACTTAACGATGTATTTCGGATTACCGATTTAATTATGGCATGTATGACCATTGTTTTGTATCGGTATATATATCGGAGGTATTTTTTTGATCGAAAACTCATCTTTTTCTTTTTTTGAACAAAATGAGAATGCATCTTGCCATTTTCAAATTTCCTATATTAGGGAACGAATAAACTCTTTCTTCTGTACCTATTCATTAATCATCATCATCATTTCAGCCTAAAGACGTCCACTGACGGACATAGGCCTCTCCCAAGTGTCATCGCCACAACGAAAGGTCCTGCGCGTCTCGCATCCACCGCATTCCCGCGACTCTAACCAGGTCGTCGTTTCACCTCGGGGAGGCCTTCCAACGCTGTTCTGTGCTTAAATATATTTTAATACATATATTTAAACTATTGGAGAGCTGTTAAGCTTGTTCTTGTATTCTCATATTTTTATGCTCTGATAAAGTAACTGAAAAAGGTTCTATTTTGATTTTCAACATTAGCACCAAAATTTAAAAAAACCTGCTTTGTAGACCAATGTAAAAAAGCAAGCTTTAAGAGCGAGCGAAAGGAGTTCCAGAAGTTAGTACCTACACCACCTCGAATCGCTTAGATTTCCTTTTGTCTGAATAGTTAATTAAGAAATGAAAACAGAAAGTATGAGAAGCTTAAGAAACAAAATATATAGTTATATCTACTAGCGATCAGCCTCGGCTTCCACAGAAGCTTTTTTCTATTATAATATGCATATATATCTAAACCTTCCTCATGAATCTCGTCTATTGGTGAAAACCGCATGAAAATTCGTTCAGTAGGTTTTGAGTTTATCGCATTCATACAGATAGACAAACGCAGTGGGACTTTGTTTTATAATGTGCAAAGATATATTTTTAATTAGTATAATATCCGGTAGTTAGATTTGTAAACGTATAAATAGCACGCTTCAAGTTCAAACATTAATGAAAACGAGCATAACATTACTAAAATACAAAAAGTAAACTCTGGCCTCCCACCGCGTCCTCGCTTCACTCCACAACAACTATCAATGTAATTGGAGGACCGCGGGCAGCTCTTTACCCGCTTAACTTTTCGATTTACATTCAAAACGGTCTTTTAAAAAACCCAACTCAATAACTACGACTCTAAACCCTTGGCCGATGCGTACTTTACAAGTCATTCGGCTGTAAACTTGGCGTCTCGCTGCGATTGGCGCGCGCCGCCGGGGAGGAGCCCGCAGACCACGCCCGGCACCGCCGCGCATGCTAAACGCGATTTAAACCCCGTTTAAGCGGTATTTTGGTCCAAAACCACAAGAAATTGTATGTAACATCGGTTAGGGGTAGGGCGTAGCTAAATGAAAAGATTTTTGCGATTCATCGACTATTTTGCGAATATGGCGGACAGTAATGTCGAATGCGCGGGAAAGTGCACGTTGTTTAGAAGTTACTTTTGATTATTGTATCAAGGGTCTATGGTTTTCAACTTTGGAAAATATGTTGCCATAATTAATATATATTGTAATGGACAAATACTAGAATGTTTTTATGAGTTTTGATCAACATTTGACGTTATGTGATTTTGAATCACCAACAAAAGTGTTTGAATAAGTACTTGTTTTTAATATTTATAAAAGTGATATGAAAATGGATTCGCGGATGCAGGACAGTCACAAGTCGTTTCTAATAAAAGATCTGCTCGGAGATGTGTTGCGTCCGGGCGCGGCGGCTGCGCTGGGTATGTCTGGACAAGTTTATTTAAATAATTGTTATTTATTTAGGCGTTGAAAAAAAATAGTATCGTAAAGAAAAAATAAATATCTTTGTGCGGTTGATTGATATACTGACACAGTTTTTTTTATGGTGTGATAATTTTCATTCTGCCCTGCTAATTGTACTTGCAGTAATCAACATTATTGGGATTTTCACTTTTTTGCAAAATTGACACTTCAAGGGGCTAACATAAAACACATACATACATGTGCTACATAAAAAACATACTTTCCTAGTTTTTTGGTACACTTTTAAAATTATATTTAGTTATATTATTTATAGTGAGTTAAAACGGTATATTTTAATGGTTATGGTTAGTTAATAAAACTAAGACTTGATGTTTAGATATTTTAAAAAAATCATGTTTACCGCGTTTATCTCCGAACCGCGCCATTTTGCAAGTTTACAAGACTTGTAATAAGAAGGACAGCATTAGTAAATGAGTGTCAAACTCCGGTATAGTTCGTGCGTGGAGAGTGATCTGGATCCTGAATTTTAACTACAATTGATCTGATGAGTACGAGGACTTCAAAAGTTTTATTTTGCGTCTATAAGGGAACATTCATAATTGGGTTCGTGAAAATATCAGTGCGGGACGTGTTTTTGAACTAAACGGTTAGAAATGAAATGAAGTACATACACCTAATTAAACTAAAAAAATTAAGCAGGCTAGCTTTAATATAGCCTATATATAGGTGTACCGTGTCTGCGTGTCTTCTGTATGTGAGTTTACAAATATATGCTTGTGAACGTGCCCACGATACAGGAGTAAATCCTAGTGTAGGTAACGTTTACTTAAGAGTGAAAACACATACATCATTTGTCATTTTTTTTGTCCAAATTTTGTTTTGAGAGCGGAGCGCTTTAACTTTGTAAGTTTTAGAAAAACCATTTACTGTTTCAAGCGTAGCGGCTCGTGTAGTCGCGTAGCGGTTTCGTAGCACCCGCGTAGCAACCGCGTAGCAGCGGTTACAGAGCGCGTAAGCTGTTTTTCTGTTCCATGCGCGTTTAGATTTCCTAAGTTCTAGTTTAATTTATTGATCGGACGAAGACGAATGGCGTGCGTGTATTTTGTGTTGTCCTTAATGCCAGAATTTATTTAATCACCGGCCGATTAATACATGAAGTAAATTAATCCTGTCCCCAGTTAACCCTGATATTTAGTAGCGTTTCTTTAACTAAATATTCGATTCCAACACAATTGGAGAGGCTCTAGAGTTACTGTTTCTTTATTCACTTTTTATCAAAATTTACGAATTTAAACGTGTAGATGTCCTCTTTGATTTTTTTACCGATTTCAAAAAGAAGACGGTTTCTATGTTTGGTCGTATGTATTCATTTTAATGTATGCTCACCGATTGTGGACCGATTTTGAACTCTGTAATAAATGATTGTTAACTAAACGTGTTTCGGATTATTGGAATTGTCAAATAAAGATACCATCGAGCTAATCTGATGATGGAAGGTAGGCACAAAAACTCCGTAATAAAACAATGTATCCTGGTCGTAGCTTGGCTTATTGGAATTGTCATGCAGTTTTAATGATTAAATTCTGTAGGTACCTTACTATAGAACCTGCACACTATATAAGTTTGGCTGAAGGGTGTAAAATAAAAAACTTTTTACAAAAAAAATACAACCGACGAACCAATGTAAAAAAAACATTAAAAAGGGTAAAATAACTTTATTATCGGAAGTCGGCGTTTCTATAAGTTTATTTTTAATTATAAATACTCCGCCAATTGGCCATCATAAAGTTTAAAATATTACGAAGAATGTACAAAAAATAACAACCCATTTGAGAACCGTCGGTTAAAAGTACACAAAGTACGTTCCTCAATGAAGGAACTAATTTTATTTTCTATCTGACTACGTAACATGTTGATTTTAAACCTACAGGTAAAGTTATATAACTTTCCTTTTTTTCTTGTTTTTTTAACTTTTACTTTCTTTTATTTATTTTTTGTTATCGCCCTAATATTAGGGCGATTTAATTATGTACCATGGCATATTTTAATTATGTACTATGGCATATTTTAATTATGTACTGTGGCATATATAATTATGTACCGTAGCATATTTAATTATGTACCGTGGCATATTTTAATTCAACTTGAGCAGCTCTATCGTCCTGTCAGCATTTTTTGAGAAGGAAGTAGAACAGTAGAACTCGAGTATGAGGAAGAAATATGCCCAAAGGAAAAGATATTTTTTTTTTACATTAGAAGTCATTAAATGAACTCTCCTGCTCTAGAGTGTAGCGAGATAATATCAGATTTTTACCGACTAAAATTCATCTATGTTCCTTCATTTGCTCTTTGCATTCTGGGACTACGGTCACTTTTTCATACATTTCCGCAGCTCTAGCAGGTATCTGACCAACTGGGCACTAGGATTCTACTTTCCCCGGTGACCAGAATAGATGATGGCTCTGTCCGTCAAGTAGACCACACGACAGAACGGACGGCATCCAGTGATATCGGATTCCCTTCCTAATGCAGCTCCAGGGCAGGGTATTGAAGGCGTTGGCTATGTCCAGAGACACCGTCAAAACGACCCCACCCCGGGACACCACATTCCTCGCACGCGCATGATAGCGGCCACCGTGTGGAGCGCCCTTTTGCGGAAACCAAACTGGCTCTCCGCTAGATTGAGCCCTACTCATAGCAACAGCCCAACGAAGCGGTCTGCAAAGAGCTTGCCCATCGCGTCAAGCAAAACGATAAGTCGGTATGCCGACGGAGAGTCCGCAGAGAAGCAAATAGTAGATAAGTTAATGTAATCTAAATGTTGCGATAGAGTAAATATCTAATATAACTTTTTGGTCCAGTTGACTGAAAGTTTAGGTGTCGTAAGTATCACGTAGTTACGTTTTATATTACTTGCAGTCGACCGTGAAGCCGTTAATGGTGAACATTATTATTATGTGCATCGTAAGAATCCTATTACCTGAAATAAGGTTTACATAGAGCAACTTCGTTGTAGAAGCGCACTAAGAGTTGGGTATCAAATAATAACTTCGAAGATCCAGTTGTATGGTTTATTGCAGAAATCCCCACTGAGAAATCCCCACCATTGGGGATTGTTACTTTTTTTCTAGGTATCCCCACTAGTTAAACAATATCAGCCTAGTGGGGATTTTTGGAAAAATAAGTAAAAATCCCCACCAGATGCAGTTGTTACTAAATTATAAAAAAAAATGCGTTACTGAACTTAATTACAAAATTAAAACACTTTATAATGAAAGATAATTATAATGTCTATAATCAGTACAAGAGGAGAAACTGACTGACATATCAACATACAGCTGGAACACAGAGACAATCCCCACTGTCACTTATTTTTCCAAAAATACCCACAAGGCTGCTATTGTTTAACTAGTGGGGATTACAGGAAAAAAAAATAACAATCCCCACTGGTAGGGATTTGTCGGTGGGGATTTCTGAAAAAAACCAGTTCTATCAGTCTAACCTTTGTTTATGGATTGACGTTCCGGAGCGAAGGACGTCCAGCCTCCCTCTTCTGTCAGATTTTTACTGACTAAAACCACATGGTATTCTTCAGTTACCTTTGGCCGGTTGTCTGGCCCTGGAGTGCTTGCGCTTTTAATGTCGCTCCTCCGGTCAGGTAAAGTAACATGGATTCATAACGCGTCACCCTTTTTATGCAAAACCTGTCACCCTCTGCCGCTGCGACTCACGTCTCGACTCTGGAACTCAGGCCTCCTCTCCAGGAGAGGGAATGGGCCGTAATCCACCACGCGGGCCCAGTGCGGGTTGGTGGATGTCACATGTCTTCGAATTTTTGGTTCTAGTACATGCCGGTTTCCTCACGATGTTTTCCTTCACCGTTTTGAAAGCAGTGGTGCAGAAATAAATTACACAAAGTAAAGCGCCTGGCTGGGTTTGAACCCGCTACCTACAACTCGTAAGCCAGGGCCGTTACCACTCGGCCACCACTGCTCTAAACGGTTAGACTGTGAGTTATCCAAATTACTTCTTCATTGTGAGATGAACCAGTTATTTTACGATGATTACGACTACAACACATGAATATGTGAGGGGAAGTCGGGTAGCCCCGGATGGCGGGTAACCACGGACATTTCAATTTCTAAGATACTAAACACATTGCGTAGATCACACAAAGACATTAACATTAGACATTATTGTATAGCTGCACCCTCTACAGTAGATGGAAATGTAATTAAGTTATGACGTGGATGCTAATTAAGATAACCGTGAGTGGTTTTGTTTCCGCCAAAATAATTTCGTCGCTTTTGTCAAATTTCATTGGGATAATGAAGTAAAATGGGTATGTGTGCGTACTTGTCTTTTTTCCAGTATTTTAAAGAATTTTGTATACTTATAGGTTCTAATAATATTTATTTATTTATTTATAACAATACTTGTAAAATTTAAGAGCCATGCTTAAACATTTGGCATAACAATCGGGTATCCCTGGACACGAGAATGTCGGGTACCCCGGACATATTTTTAAGATTTGAGTTTTGTAATAATGTTGAAACAAAGTGCAATTGTATTGTCATTTAGCTTATTTACTGAAAATAAGTTAAAATTTTACTTTGGTTCTAGAAAGACTCGAAATATGCCAAAGTTTAAGGAGAGTTTTATTGAAAGAGGAAAATGGAGGAGAAAATAAAAGAAGTTAAATAGTACCAGTACCCTCTACTGGTCATGCATTGCCTGCAACTGTACCGATGCTGTCAAACAGATAACAGACTTATTAAACAATTAGCACCACTTCATGATACATCAAAAAACGCTTGTTAACGCGAGAGCAGAGGTTCAAAAGAGCGAGATTATGACGTCTTCACAGTACAAAAAAGAAATAGAGAAAAAAAAAGATATTCAATAAAAAAGACCAAAAAGAAAAACAACAAAATAAAGGAGCTAAAAAGATCTTGAAAAAAAATTAAAAGTCTTTCTTAAGAAGATCGGGAAAAAGAGACAGAATGCTTCATAAGTGGAGAAACTTTTGATGATTAATTACATTAGACTGATCAGTCGATCTACGCAATGAATGCAAGGATGAGGAGTGTGTATGATGAATCGGATGTTTAGTTTTAATTTTAATGTTTTTGAGGTTAATAAACAGTTGAGACGTCATTGATTACTATGTCCGGGGCTACCCAACACTTTTTTGATGACCAAAAAATCAAGCCCAATTTGTGCTTAGTGACACCATAGATGTCACTGCAGACGTGATATAATTACTAATGGGTAATTTATATAAATAAAGAAGTTCCTAATTTTGATTTAAATACAAAATGAGGACAAAACATTCATTCATTTGTTTTCTATTTGCAATTTATTTAAGTGTCCGGGGCTACCGCATCTTCCCCTAACTACTAGTTTTAAGTAGTTTTCCAACATACTAATTTGGGAACAGGCTAGGTCCCGGTCTAGACCAGTAGTGTGATGATAGTGAATGCAACATAATCGCATTATTACCAGCCTACGTGTCTAAGTGTGCGCGTCGCGACGCTAATAAGCCGCCATTTTGAGCGCGAGAAGTGCGCGCCCTGCACTCGCATACATTACCACGAGTTGGCCACGTTAGCCCGAGTTAGCTGCGGTGCATGCATTACCAACTAATAAACCATCCCGACGGAATAATTAGCCGTCTTTAATGAATGTTTCATGTGTCTCCTGCCATTTGCACGACATACTCGTGAGGAGAGGGGCAATAAAGGAATGGTAGTAACGAGGTCTCTACATATTGTTGAATTTATTTACATTTTTAATTTGGCTTCTTGTTTTTGTTTGAGGTATCCATTTACCTAATAAGCGCTAGAAGAATCGGGTTTATTAAGGCATATAGTCCCTTGAACATCTGGCCGGAGTTAAATGCACACATTCTCGTACAGCCGCCTGCGCCCGCATAGTCGCGCTGACCTTTTGAACCATTTCCTTTGCGAAATATTGATTGGTTTTAGGCTTCAGAAAGTCACTGTTTTATGGCACTACTTGGGAGCTAAGGCTTTCAAGGTTCATGCTATGTTTATAATAATAATAATAAACATTTATTATCAGGCATCAGAGGCCCATAGAAAAAATACATAATAATTTTAAACAATAATAAACCAATGGACAATTTAATTAAATAATCAAAGAAAATATTATTAATTAAGCATTCCTCTCGACATGTAATTGAATACAATGCCACAATATTGGGCATTCTATTCGTCCCGCCACCATGCAAAGGATGCTATTGCTACTGCCGCGAACACGACTTAGCAGTGACGCAGCTCTTTTTCACAGGATGGCATGAAAACCATCGACATGCTCGTCCGCAAACATGCCAGATGCACTACAATGCCGCGGCAGCCGCATCAGCATCCTAAAAGCGTTGTTATATTGAACGCGCAGGGCGTTCATTGTCTTCTGCGTATAATTGACCCATAGACTGCACGTGTAAAAGGATTGGCAAAACGCCCGGAACAGTGTTACTTTTACAGCTTTGCTGCAACGTGCAAATCTACGGGCCAACATGTTGCATCGGACAGCCAACGCCCGGCGCTCTCTCTCAATATCCTCGCCATCTGAGAGGTCATCCGAAACCCAGTGGCCCAGATACTTGAATCGAGAAACTCTTGGTAATGCCACACCATTTATGAAGACCAACCCAACGAAACTGACCGTTCCTTCTTCGTTATAAAATTGTGTTTAAAACACTGAGAGGAACGTGCCGATTGTACATTTCTTCAAATGCCGCGTCGTGAGGCTCTGCTGAGCACCCTTGTGACAAAACTATTCTTTTTAAAAGTTTATCGACTGCTAACGACCACTTTTGACTACTTCGCTGACACAAAGTGTCTCCGTTGTATTGGAAATGACCAGCAATTCAAGTAGCAACGATTCAGTCTTTATTTGGAACTTAACACTACTTTCACAGTATATTTATCAACTCTTGTATCTTACAGTTCCAATTATAAAATCAAAAACCTGACAGAATTTATCCTCAGAAACTTTGTCGTATTTTTTATCTTTCGCAAACTTTAAATAGTGTCCCGCTATAAAAGTAATCAATATTCTGTTTTTTGGTGTTCAAAATTGGTCTCGAAACGTTCCTTTAAAGAACCTACAGTTTCTTAATTTCAGGATCTGTAAAACGTCGTGAGTTAAGTCAATTGATTCAATATCTATTCATAAAAAAATTGTTAAAATTTGTTTGTTTATCAATGTACATATAAATAGAGTATCTTTACTGAAGTTATACAGTGATTATGATCGTCGATCACTAATAAAATTAAAAGTAAAGCAAGTTTAAAGTATGGCCTTTGTAAGGTTGGATGTTTGGGAGACAAATGAAACGAACGATGTTAGAGAATACACTGAATATAGGTATTGTAATAATGAAACCTTATTATATAACTTACAACTATTATATCACACCTTAAAACCTATCTAATACAAAATTGCTACTCTAATTAAAAATGTATATCAAACAACAAAAAAAAATGGGGTCAAATTGAAATGGTGGCAGAAAAAAAAATGAATATGATGGATTTGGCCGCCCTGTACATACTTGGCACTTGGTGACTGGTCTACATTCTCTTCTCATAACTATTAATAAAATAAAAAGCATTTATTTCAGGCAACAGGCACCCATACAACAATCACAAAACAGAACACACATACATAAGAAAATACATGTACACTATCGGACATAGTTAGTAACATGTCTGCTACAGCAATGTCCGATATAAGGGCAATCAATTCTGCCAGCAATCATCGCCAGAACTGTATTGGAGCTGCCCCGCACCCTGCGCACCAAGGACGCGCACCGCTTGCGCATGGTGGTGTGAAAACAGTCGGTGCGCGCTTCCGCAAACATGCCCGATGCACTACAGAAGCGGGGCAGCCCCAACACCGCCCTGAACGCGTTGTTGTATTGGATACGGATTAATATTGTAATGCTAACATTTGATGGCGGCTTCGCTCAAAAAATAAATAAATGTGAAAATAGGGTGTTCATTATGATGTAGTCCATTATTGTGCGATGGTGGTGTGGTCAGAAATCGCAAAGCGATCCCCGGCCGGTGACCCGACACAGGGTCGCTCGCCGTCCGCTAACCGATTCCGAGCCGTCGACGACGTATTGTGTTCCACACTCGCCTCAAAGAAATGTCAATTGGTTCTGAAAAATATATACTTATGGTCTTGGAACGCAAAAGGCAACTGAAGGGACATAGGTGTGGTTTTAGACATTAACTCTTCTCTACCACTCCACCCTAGAGCGAGAAAAGTCATACGATGATAACCTACCTTAAAAAAAGTCATGTGGCATGCGTTTGAGTTAGGTCTAAAGAAAAAAACGGTGATGAAATGGAGATTAGTCAAGCTCCAATCTCGTTTCAATCGGTAGACAATCCTCTGGAGATTCCGTCATAGCGACTAGTGAATAGCTTAGGAGATAATGTTAAACTTTACCCTGCAGTCTAAATAATGTGATTGAGAATAAGTAACTCACCTTTTTTACTCAACCCCAAGTCTAGGGTTGCCATCCACCTGGGTTTCTCCCGATTTGTCCTAGTTTAAAGGGCGTCCGGGGAGCGTCCGTGCGGGGTCCCATCTGAAGCCAGGGTATATAATTTTCAAACTAGAATCAACCAACAAATACCGCGATTAACCGACTCGCTAGATATATTTTTACAAGGTAGGTTTTGTATTTCAAGAATTAAACTAATTTAGATGTTTTTTTAAATCTCGTCAGTAAATTCTGTTTCATTTATTTGAAAATAAATAAAAAAATTATTTATGACAATTGCAACAACTTTTTTTATTATACTGTAAGTATAGAGTAAGTTTAAAAAAAGTGTTTATATGTCCGGGTTCTAAGCTCCAAAATCCAGGGGTTACGCTTCTTGTCCTGGTTGCAAGATGCTGGAGATGGCAACCCTACCCAAGTCTTACACAATAGAAGAAACCTTCTTTGTTAAAGTTAGTTAAAAAAAAGAAATTAAAGTCAAGTGATGCGTGTGTTTGATCACGTGACCAATATATAAATGTGTTTCTATATTGGTCACGTGATTAAACTTCTCATTTTATAATCTAAGGATTGTAGGACACTCCGACACGGACAGGTTAGGTTAGTTAAAAGGCTAAAGCGGAAACGGAGCAGAGCGGAGCTTCCGCCTTCGTGGTTATTTTTTAAATAACCATTCATAAAGTGGCTGACATAGAAGATAACTAGTGGCGTCATTCAAACGTTCCTTAATTGTAGCTGAATTAGTTATTTAGAAGGCAATGTAGATTTTTGAAGCGAATATTGTTTTTAAAAGAAGTTCATTTAATTAGCACCCGTTAAAAAGAACATCTTTCTTGAAAATGCCATACCATATTGTCTTCACCGCCTTAAATTGACTGGTAGAGAATACTTATGGAATTAAGTTCGTCTTTGTACTTTTATGTTGCATGGAGATTAAATAAATAAATAAAATTATTTCAGAAGTCCTTCGTAATCATATTAAATATTTATTACATCATAGCAATCAACTCTAAGACAACGTCGGACAATGCCGTTGCATATGCTCTTCAGCGCAGCACGGCGCCACTCACCGGCGCACGCGGCCGCCACGCGCCGCGGTCGAGGGCCGATTGACTCCGCGCTTCTCTATTCAAAGTTCAAATTAACGACTTTTAATTTGTTTTGTCCAATCAAATTCGAGCTTTGTTCGTTTTGTTTATTAAGTATTTTATTGGAGCTGAGAGGCGGTATTTGTAATCTGGGAAAGTAATTTTTTATTGCTGGAATATTATCCAAGTATTGTATCAATAATATTTTTAACTTTAGATGCGCTATTCTTAGTTACCATTATTATGTATATATGGTTGGTTAATTCAATTAATTAGACCTACTTACTGTTACAAAAAGTGACGCTTCTCTGAGGTTCCGCTCACGCTTCAGATGTCACTTGCTTTACGCTATTTAAGACAGATTAGGTACTAGTCAGTCAGTCAGTATACATAGAATAAATGCCGTAGAAATGCATTACTTGCGTAATACATACAATATGTGTGTGGCGTAACTTTGAGTGTCGTATCCAGGAATAATGTGACGAGAACACGTTATCGTTTAAAAATAATGACAAATATTGAAAAGAGGATTCTTATATGATTTAGGAAAAATAACTAAATATAAATAATAAATAAGTGCGGACTCGCGCACTGAGGGTTCTGTACAAACTTACCTATGTAAATAGTTCAATTCCCGAATGGAGTCTCAAAGATTTTTCTGAATCGCTAAAAAAGCTTTTTTTTTTGCGACGTAACAATTAATTTACTGTTATCAGATTATTCCTATACCTGTGCTATAAGGCCTTGCTTTATGTCAAATTTCAGGATTCTGTGATTTTTTCGGGATAGTGATTATATGAATTTTGGATCCCTTAAAAGTGTCGAAATATACGTTTTGTGCAACATAAACGGCCGTATCTTTTTTTTTTTCATTAACTTTGATCAGAACTTGGATTTTTTCATAGCTTCAAGAGACCGTATATCTGAGTACATGGTTTTAATTCCAACTTGATACCTCCTCGCGTTCTCAAGATAAAAGGTCTTAACAGACAGATGGCCACACAGACAGACATACGGACAACAAAATGATCCTATAAGGGTGCCGTTTTTTTATTTTGAGATAGGAAACCCAAAAAACGAATGAAATGAGACTAAAAAAGGTATTTACAAAACAGACGTGAGTGGAAACGCCAGGAGAGGCTGCCGAAGAAGGACAAGTTATATGCAATCCTTATTGGTGGTGTTCTCACAGTATTCACCACCACCGCTTGTGTCTGCTCGTGTGTACGTACGTAAAAACGTAATAAAAATGACCCTAGTGCAAAATTTCATGTTCCTAGTCCCAGTAGTTTCGGCTGTGCGTTGTTTATGTCAGTCAGTCCGTTTCTCCTTGTATACATATATCGATGCCTTAGTTTAACAGTAAGATATCTTAGAAAAACACGAAAATTGAGATAAGTTTGGTTTCATGTTTGGATTAAAAAATCGGATCGAATATAAATCTAGATTTACACCTAAATAAAAAAATGATCTCAAAGAAAAGAATGACCTCAATTATTACTTGTAAAATTTTACCGTTATCAAACTGTTACCGGAAAAATTATGTACATCAAGTTTCTTATTATTAAGTAATGTCTTTTTATAGGCAGTTTTCTTTACATTAGTGAATGAATAAGAATAATTCGCAGACATTATTTGTTAACATCGTTGACAATCAGTGACTATTGACATTAAATTGGTCTCTTACTTCTATAAGCTATATTAGGTACGATTGCTACCAAAACGTCAGCTTTTCCTCACAGCAGGAATTATAATTATCTGTTTATTACGGATTATATTTTAGAAAATCTTTGTGAAAATGTCCAAATTCAATTAGGTTTTATGAGAACTTTGTCTGGTATTATTCCAGTAGACTTTAGGCAGCTTAAGATAGATATAATTTTTAATGTACACCATAATAAAATAGAATAGGAGCAAAAGAAATTACAGGGTGAAACAATGGGCGGTCTTATCGCTAATAGTGATCTTTTACAGACAACCTATAATGAATAGTCGAAGAGGAGAGACGGTAAAGTTACCTAGCATAGAATTAAATCGTGAAGGATGTGATGTAGACTACTACGTGAGTAGTCTACAAGATCATAGGTGTGTAGGCAGTGAAAGGATTTTTGTTTTTTGTGCATAAAGTAATCAATATATTACAGTCATTAGATGAATTTTTTATCTTATATTATTTATAATTTCAATGTAAGTGAACTATGATTGGCGTCGATCTCTCGCGCCGGGCCTTGATATAGGCCATGATCCGGAGCGAGGAGGAGTGGCAGGCGGTCACCTCCTTCTGCGAAGCAGTAATGCTAGCGAAGGAGGCGGCCGCACGTGTGAGGCAACGGTCCTCATGCCCCAACCGCCGCCGGGATTCCGATCCAGCTTTTCGGCAACCGTAGGCGCGGGCTTGCGGACGGCGAGCAATGGGTAGCTCGAACGTCCGGTAACCGTCCGGACCGAGCCCAAGTCATTGACGGTGCGTATTGTTGCAGGGTCGAAGCCTACTGGGGCCAAAGATCTGCTTCTGAAAGGAAAACTTGGCCCTGGTACAGGAGTGGGTTATTATCACCCGCTCCGCTCAAGAGCGGGGTATGTCATTAGATGATTTTACCACCGAAAAAAAAGGTTGCCTGGCAGATATCGCTGTCAGCGATAAGACCGCCATTGTACCCATAGATTTAAGTTTATGGAAAAGTTTTGTTACTATTTTGGTGTACAATAAAGTTTATTCTATTCTATCATAAAATAACTCCTCCCACTGTGGTTGGAGCGAGATGGAGTTTAGAGATAGCTTGGACATTCGTTTTTGGACAACCAAAAACGATGATACTACGATGATCCGAACGATGATGATACTATTTGATACTGAAATTACAAAAGAAAAGATACAAATTGAGATGTGATCCTCAGCCTTGTCTGGTTAGCAGTGATTGTCGTTATTATGAACACACATTAACGGGACAACCCTTACAATAACATTAATGATTGTACTGCGATTAAACCCACTTGATAGTTTCATCAGTCTAAGTAGAACCCCTATTTTCCTTCGCTGTGTTTCTAGATTTACAATTTTTAATAAGGTGGGAAATTATTAAATACCAGTTCCTTGTCTGGATGGAGCGAGAGAAGGAAAAACGAGTTGCTCAAATTCTGTTCTTACGGGCGTTGTGTTGCCACTTTATATAATGTATTTGTCACCTTATTTTTTTTTATTTTTTTTTATTTATATTTCTATGTATTTTGATTTCTTTTTTCTATCCAAATCTTTTTGTACACTGCACCGTTCCGGCGTCTTTATGTCGACGCCGCCACCAGCCCACGCTGAAAACCAGCGCTGTGAGTTCATCGCATTATGCGTGAGGCCGCAGCTGTTTTTCTTTCTTTCTATTGACTAAATCCAGGGTTCTTTCCATTACTTTTTTTTTTGGTTGGGAAAATCATCTTATGACAAATTTCGCTCTTGGGTGGAGCGGGAGATAGTGTCATACTTTTACTGATTAAAAACAAACTACTGTTCCTTCTTTGCCTTCGCCCCAGGGCCCCAGTAGATTTCGACCCTGCTGGGCCCTTATGATTTGCTGACATCTCCTTGAGGCGCGCGTGGAACAGTACGCGCCGTCGACGACTTGGGTTCGGTCTGGACGGTTACCGGACGATCGGGCGGCGAAACACCCATTGCTCGCCGTCGGCAAGCCCGCTCCTATGGTGGCCGGAAATCGGGATCGGACCGTTGCCTCACGCGATCGGCCGCCTCCTTTGCTAACATTACTGTTTCGCAGAAGGAGGCGACCGCCTGCCACTCCTCCTCGCTCCAGACCATGGCCTGAACCAAGGCCCGGCGAGAAAGATCGCCGCCGCCGATCGCCTCCACGAGGACACGACACGGCGTTGCTCTGCCCAAGCGGGGCACACCTCCACCGTGTGCTCCAGCATGTCCGCCGGGCGGTCCAAACAGTGGCGACACCCGGGCGTCGCTTCCGCACGAATTCGGTGCCGGAACTTCCCGAACTTTCCGTGTTCGGTGAGAACCTGCGTCATGCAGAAGGTGAGGACGCCGTGAGGTCTTTCCAACTACGCCTCAAAGAGGGGACTTACCGTCATAATTGTGGCGTGCCCATTCCGTTAATCTTTGCGTGTTTTTTTTTAATTTTTACTACATATTAATTGGACGAATAGTCAAAGAGATAATACGAAAATCACAGGCGCACGCGCGGGAATTGAGTGCCGAACGCATTCGAACTAGCATTCTAGCCGAATTAAATCGAACGACAGTCGAGGCACTTCATTAAAAAAATTGTCGTTAATCTGAACTTCTTCTTCTTAGCGTATCGATGGCAAAACTTGTTAAATTCCTTGCCTGGCAAAGTATTCGGCCACGGCAGTGCCGTCCGCTGATGCTGTCATAAGGTCCCTACTTGAACAAGTAACAGGGCACGTGATGCAGGATCGAAGGTGGGACATGGTCTGCGGAGAGACGCCGCACAAACACCGACGATTGGAAACGTCCGAGAACCCCCATCTGTGGAGATTCTCTTTGCTGCGCCAAACTTGGGTGCGGACTTGCGGAGTCTCTCTGAATCTGAACTGATTTTGCTAAAGAACTGATCCTATAAACGGTTAGGGTAAACTTTATTATTCCATGAATTTCGTGTTCTACGTTTATGTCTTGGTTCCAAAATCTGTTTTTGTGACCGGTTACATTGACCGACACGTGGGTGTTCACTGAAAACAGTACTAAAATATTATAAAGCTCAAGAGTTTGTTTGTTAGAATGCGCTAATCTCAGTAAATACTGGTTAGAAAATATTTTAGTGTTACTATATGCTACATAATATTACGCAACAACCCACAGAAACGGAACATAACTAAAGACGCGGGTGAAACCACGAGGGACAGCTAGTTAATAAATATGAAGGAATACCAATTTTAATTAGATTATTTAAAAAGTTTTATAATTAGTATCTACTTATTATAGTATTTATTACCTACCCAATATTGTTCAGTAGGCTATAATAATAAACGTTATTATACCTATTTTAATAATATTTGTGTGCCACTTACTGTGGCAGAACACAGAGATACTTATAAATAGGTTGTAACATCTAAATTGAAATTTGTGCATTTTTTTTTAATAAATGTTTTTGAGGATTCAATAGATCAAGTTAAAGATGAAGACAAAGTAATGATTGCCGTAGATTAATCCGTTGTATGCCCATTTTGTGCCCATAACGTTTGCAGCCCGTGTAATCTACTTAATTCCTTCACTGATCAAGTATCAAGACTAATCACCGCTGATCGGAAGGCCCCAGGGGTGTCGATGTTAAAGAGCACAGCGGGACATCGCTAATTTGTCACGCGTGCTATTTACATTGTCGTACGGGAGCTAAGGGGCTGGGGCTCGGAGCACCCCGCGACATAATGGGCTCAAAACCGAAAATATTGTAGGTAACTTTTGTTTATAAAGTGTTCATACAATACTTGTTTCTGAATATTTATCAGAAGTTGTATATTTGTCTAAGTTAAAGTCAAAGTTTTTTATTTCACATAGGCCTACATGGGCACTTATAAAACGTCAGAAGCTAGTGCACGGTTCCAAATTGGTCGTTTCCTATGGAGAAGAACCGGCAAGAAACTCCATGATTACACTTTAAAAAAAAAATTGTTGTTACAATATTTCCATATTACAGCATAAGTAGATATTGAGTAAGGACAGTGTAGACTAGTCAATATTGTACTAAAACAGCCTAAAAACTTGTCCCTTGTCCAGTTACTTCCTTTACTCGAATTACTGTTTCGCAGAAGGAGATGACATGCAGTATAAAGCGCCTATTACACTACTCGATATTCAGACAGTCTTAGTCTATGTTTATCTATTTATCTCATCGTTCTGTTTTATTCCTTTACACGACATTGATGTAAGTTGCTCTTTTTATTGTGTGACGCTACATAGACTAAGACTGTTTGAATATCGAGTAGTGTAATAGGCGCTTTAGGCCTAAAAACAAAGGCATGGTTGGCTCAGTGATTGAGTGTCTGGCTGCTGAGCTGCATGTCGCGGGTTCGATTCCCGCACGGAATAAATATTTGTTTAGCACACAGATAGTTATTATATTATAGCTGGTTGTTCCGCGTCTGGGTGTCTTGTGTATGTAAGTCTACATGTTTGTGAACGCACCTACTATACAGGAGTAATTTCTAGCGTGGGGCAACGTTTTTTTAAAGAAAAATAAGATTAACATATAGTCATCAGCATTCATTCGCATTTTATCTAATAAAAATAGCTATTTTGCATGAGAGTGTAACCGTTTTTGAGATCTATTTGCGATAAACAAAATGTGGCTCGATAATCTTAGGTTAAAACCCTATGCCGTCGGGCGGCACACACGCGTCTTTGAAATTCAAGTCTAGAATGATTTTGGGTACGAAATTACCTATATTTTTTTATTTAGACAATACACATCCTTCTTGATACGGGGAATGTAATTAAGTACTACTAGACAAGTCAGATAGAGTCATTTAAAACCTTTTTAGTCGCAAACAATTGCACTGTGCTACTATGAAATACTATAAATGATAAATTATATTTGTTTTGCAAATCGTCCCTTAGCTAACAACACCGCACATGTCATTTTTACCAACTTTACAGGAAACGAAAAAACTGTGCGGTCTTGAGAGGTCAGCCGACTTGCACGCTATCACTACTTTTCGAATTATAGCTTCTGATTGGCTGAAATCTATATCATGTGACCAATGGTTAGACGCGCAATGAGCAGCTCAAAATGCAGAATCAAAACGCAGAATTGATGCAGCATCAAAATGTGAAAACCACCAATTTTCGATTTGAGCGGTGTTGTAAGGGACGTAATAGGGTTTAAAAACAATTTTACACGTCCATTTTTTCACTAATTTAAACTAGATGTATCCGGTGTTTCTTAGCTGACTACCCTGAAACACCGAAACTAACTCAAAAGTTAAAGTCTCTTTTAAAGTCTTTACAGAAAATCTGTAATATTCAAATCTTATGAGCACCATGCAGATTAGTGTCTGGGATGAGAAGGCCTTCATGAGAGGAAGGAACCACACAGATTTGAATTAACCTGTCCACGTTCAGTCAGTGCAAGCATTTGTCAGTATTCGTGCAGCTCAACTCAGGACTCCTAAGGATCCTTATAGTGTAAAAATTAGTCTGACGCAAGTTTTACAGAAAACCCATGCTAACTGCGTGGTGCTTGGAAAACCACGAAATTTTTTGGTGATTTTGCAGGTTTTGGCTAATATTTTGAACGTTACAAACACTTTAAAACTACGAGATATTTTGCAGTTTTTCAAAACTGCAAACTTGGTTCTACAATGTTGCTATCTACCCTAACAATATCTAAAAAATAGAGTATAAATACAGTACAGTTATTTCCGACCTAATACGTTTAAGGTGTATAGTCTATTGAACATCTAGGCTGGGTTAAATGGACATATACTCTGGCCAGCTGCACCCGGATAGAGCCCCGCTGACCGAAATATTGATTGATTTACATATGCTATGCACATTCTGAAGAACACTGAACCAGCATTTTTTTTTGTGTAAACATATTTCTAAAGATCAAAGCCGTTTGAAAGGAGCAGGGAAAACAAGTGAAAAAATATCATGTTGTTAAAAACTATTTTTTTGGAAAAAGTATTAGTCATACGAAAAAATCATATATTGATAATTGAAAAAATCATATTTTGTTGTACATGAGTTTATAATAAACATGTATTTTTTTCAAACCTATGGATCAAGCCGTTACCGAGGAGTAGGCTTTCAGAGAGTCAGTTTTATGGCACTACTCGGGCGCTAGGGCCTTAATCTGTCTATGCTGACGGGGTAGCCTGCAAAATTATTATTTTTTTGTTTAAGCATTTTGCAAGTTATGTTGTATGTATAATACGTATTTATTTACGAAATTAAAATCAATACGACCCTCGCAATTCGTCTTACTCTTTTGAATGAATTTTTCGTGTACAATATTTGCTTAAATGTAAAGAATACTTATTTTCACTACATTTGCTCAAAAAGTCCATCATTGTAGAACAGGGAAAAATAACTTTTCATCCTCTTGGGGATTTTTTTTCTAATTTTTGTTTGTTACCAACGAGCCTATAAAAATGAAAAAGTATTTATTCATAAGTGATAAAAAATCATGAATGAAGACTAATCATAGTACTGTTTCCCAAAACAAAATAAGAACATTTATTTTTTGAGAATGGAACTAAAAGCGACGACCTGAGAATGGTGTTTGAATTCTTCTTCTTTTCGATTCGATGGTAAACTCGTCAAACCTTTTGGGCCCAATAGGCGGCCACACTAGTAGCAGCATCGGTAGCACTCATCAAATCCTCCAAAGTGCAGGTATACGGACACCTGGGGCATTCCAACATGTGGCTCATGTTTTGAACAGGAGCTCCGCACTCACATTGAGTATTCGATGGGTCTATAAAACCCCATTTTGCCAAGTTGTGTTTGCAGCGGCCTACCTGGGTTCGCAACCGATTTAGTGCCTTCCATACCGGCCACTGCAAATCGCGTCCAGGCGGGAGATGCTCTTGGGGTCTCAAAAAGTCGGATGGTGGCAGGTGATGCTCTGGTGTTTGAATTGCAGAAAAAGAAATAGTTTTTTTTTCTAATTATGAATTGAATTGGTGACCATAATTTATTTAATACGAGCTTTTGCCCATGACTTCGCCCACGTACATAAAATATAGCCTATGTCACTCAGGAATAAAGCAGCTTTCACAGATAGAGTGAAAAATTTTACCAATCGGACCAGTACTTTCAGAGATTACCCTTAGATTAAAAACAAAATTTGCCTCTTTATAATATTAGTGTAGATTGTAGATATTGATAGATATTATTCTATTTTGTTTTCTCGCAGTTGTAGTGAAAAATACAGTATAACACACGGAGCTAAAAACCCATTATAACTCGATTTCTATTTAAAACTACCTTGTATATAATAGGTTATTTTAGCCCCTTGTATAACAATCTACTATTCCTTATAACTGTAAAAACATTTCCCCAAAATGGCAAGGTTTCGTAGAAAAATGAATTAACCAATGCCATGATTTAAAATTTTAATGTCAGCGCTCATTTTGTGGCGGACTTGAACATTGAATATTTACGTTTGTTTTCATAATTTCCTTCCTATCGAAGGGAGAGTAAGAGGCGCCCAGGTAAGACATATTTAAACTGCATCAAAGTGCAAGATAACTTTCAAATCGAAATATTTTCGAGAAATTAAAAGTAAAAAAGTGGTCAATTGTATTTTTTGTTGTTTTATTTTAATGTTGTATTTGTTGCTGTTATTTGGAAGTCGTTTAAAATCTGTTGACCCAACACCAACCAATTATAGTTAAACCAATTATAACCAACCAATACATATATTTATTATTGGTTGGAAACCAATTATAGTTATTGGTTTTCGAATCAATAGATTTTGGAATTAATAACATTACACATACACATTAAATCACACTAATACACAGTTGATGTTTGCACCAGTGTAGACAGATACACTCGCCGTAATCATTCTCCGTCGCCGTCGTCACTTTCAAAATTAGGTCCTTATCAATGAAATTGGCCAAGAATATACCAAGTCAGGAATATACCAGTCTTTGGAGGATCTTAAAAGGGTTGAGGACGGTAATCACCAATATTTAGGTGAATCATACGAAGTTTTTCAACACAAGTGAAGAAAAATAATTAAAGTAACAGTTTATTTAACAGCAAAACTAGTATTTTTTTAAATTCTTGATTGGTTCGCGCTTGACCGCTATCTCACCTGATGGAAAAGGACGATGCGGTCGACGATGGAGCGCGCTTACCTAGAAGTAACCTGTTCACTTTTGATTTAAAGATTCCCGGGTTGTAGTCATCCGGAAACTCATTTATTTTTGGATTTTTTTCAAGGAATTCCACTCCTTAGCTGTAAGTACGCAAAATGAATGTGTTCCCAAAACGTTTTGTGTGTATAGGTGGGATGTCCACCATGCACTGGTGGTGCATTGCCGTACGCCTGGTGGTCCGATAATGGAACGGGCTAGGCGGAATTAGGTTATGCAGTTCCGACGCACACTCCCCGAAATGCAACCGGTAGTAAACCGACAGGCTAGCAACTCGGCGTCGATGCTCAAGACTTTGAAGCCTCGACTCGGCGAGTGCATCATTGCCAATGATCCTCCTGACTCGCCTCTCAATTGCCTCAAGTGCATCAAGCTGGTATCGGGCAGATCCTTCCCAAAGATGAGAGCAGTACTCCATACATGATCGAACTTGCGCTTGATAAAGTTTGAGCAGCTGTTCCGGCGTGAAGTACTGTCTGACCTTAGCGAGGATACCTAGCTTGCTGCCCGTTGAGCCTTTGCTTCAATGTATGGCCCAAAGTTGAGTGTTGACGTCAGCGTAACACCAAGAAGATCGAGATGGTCGGTTATCGGCACGGTTACGCCCCTGAAAGTTGGAGCAGGGCTGAATTGGCTCCTTTTAGCGGAAAATAGACACGCCTGGGTTTTAGCAGCATTGAACTTAACCAAAATGGCATCGCCCCATTCAGAGACTGTCTCCAAGGACAAATTCAAGCGCTCGACCATAGCTTCTCGGAGAGACCGTATCTGCGTCCGTGTGTGTGTAGTAAGTGCTTTTTTGTGATAAGGCGGTAAAAAAATTAATCTGTTTTGTTCTTTTTCTTCACTCCATTTGGGTAGGCTAAGGTCTTCAGACCATATCGCCTCGACATCATAATTATGTAACGCGGAGGCAACACACTAACTATAATGTTTTTGCCGCATTAGCAACAAAAGTATCGAGTCAGCCTTGTCGGCAAGCTTTGCTGAGGTTGTCAATAATACAATAAAAATCTCAGCTTCATTTTGCTACTCAAATCAATTGGGGATCAATTTGTGAATAATTAAAACAGCCACTAAACTTCATTCGAAAAAAATCACGCCGAAAACCACGCACGTCAAAAATGGCGGCCATAGAGTAGCTAGTCTGTCTAAAAAAAATAAGAATGAAGAGGTTGGTTATCTACAAAGAAAAAAAATTATTTGAATGAACAATTTATTTATGGTTATAATTTAAAATGGTTTATTTAAACACGAAATTGCATGAAATAAACATGTAAGACACCAATTTTTGCTATTGAATATTGCATTCAATACCTAATGTAAAATTGAGTTTTTTTGTGTGATTTCTTTGAGTGGAGTTCAGTGGCGGTTTTAATTATTCGCAAATTGATTCGTAGTAGATATTGTGATCTAAAATTGGAGTAGCTTTCTATTTCAAGTGTCTGCGCAACTGGATAATATGTGGAATCATTAAAACTGGTACGATTTCAGTAAAATGGAGCTGAGAATTTAATTGTAGTGTTGATTACCTCAGCGAAGTTTGCCGAGGATGTTGACTTGATACATTTGCTGCCAAACAAAACAAAAAAAAATTAGAATGTGTACATTCATATTCTAATGGTAAACCAATTAACTATTTATTCGAAGACATTGAGTAAAGGACGTATTCAAGCCAAAAACGTTAACAAAACAAAAAACGGGACATGACGTAACTACAAATTTATAGTTTTGAGTTTTATTCCTATATCTTTACTATAAGACCTTGCTTTGTGCCAAATTTCAGGATTCTGGGTCAACGGGAAGTACCCTATGAATTTTGATTTCTTTAAGAGTATTGAAATGTACGTTTTTTGCGACATAAACGGCCGTATCTTTTTTTCCGTTAAGTTAGAAGTTTGATTTTTTCACAGCTTCAAGGGACTGCTGATTTGAGTATACTTTTTTAATTTCAAATCGATGCCTCCACGCGTTTTTGAGATAAAGGGTCTTTACAGACAGACAGACAGACGGACGGACAACAAAGTGATCCTCTAAGGGTTTCGTTTTTTCCATTTGAGGTACGGAACCCTAAAAATTATGTGATTTTTTTATATTACAAATTTGTTTTGAGAATAGAGGTACTTATCAAAAAGGTTTTATCTACATTATCGCACTAGTGCATAATGGTAATCAAAAAGTCACAGTTTGGTTACAAGTGCCAATATATACCTAAGTGTATAGTGCAATTATAGTCACTTTCTGAGCAAGTGTGGGGAAAAGTTTATTTTATTGTATTGGCGTTTTTTAAAACGGAACTGCGAAGTCTGCCGATTTACTTGGAATTATAAGTTCAAATAAACTTTATATTAAATATACGATATTCTCTTTTTTTAATTTATTTTCTTTGTGTTTTGTATTTCGAAAAATAAAAACACGTATTATTTTGGAACATGAGTTTTACATTTTTTTTTTTGAGGTTAGAAATCATTCAGTGACTTTTGTCGCCCTAGGGTGGAGTGAGAGGGAGTGTGAGACATTTACTGGACTATGTCCTTCAGTTGCTCTTTTCGTTCTAGGGCCACAGGTATCCTTTTCAGAAATTCTCAATGGCCTTAGCGAGCATCGGCCTTGCTAGGCTCTACGGTTTTGTTGACATCTCTTGGAGACGCGGACGGACGGCGAGCTACCCAATGATCGTCGCCCGCAAGCCAAAGTGGCCGGGGATTGTCCTTCGACTCCCGACATCCGAGGTGTCTCTTGTGACGGCGGCTGGGCCTTGAGGATAATCGTTCCCTCACGGTTGGAAAAAGAGATGGCTCTTTGTACTTATTACTGCTTCGCAGAAGGAGGAGACCACATCTCATTCCCTCTTGCTACGGACTATAACCTAACCAATGCCCGGCTTGAGAGGTCGCTGCCGTCGATTGCTTCCACGAGGACACGGCGGTGCTCCGCCAAAATGAGGCACATTTCTACGGTATGTTCCACCGTGTCCTGTGACCGTAGAATCAATGCGTCGAAAATTACTTTTATCAATTAAAAAGTGTGTACATGACACATACATACAATCATTTGCTAATATTAATGCTTGGCAGAAGAGGCAACCGCCTCCCATTCTCTCTTAATCTGGACTATGCACTAGGGCATAGGGGTTGGTTTTTTACATACTTACAAAAATATTTAAAAAATCCTAATCCCGCAAATTCCGTGGAATCTGTGTCATCATGATGATGTAATCATGAAGACATCAATCTCACAGGTTTGTGGGGTCGCAATTTTGAGGCGGGATTCTATTGCAAGCGTTGTGTCTTTGCGCATCTCTTGACAATCATCTAAATCAATAAACAATAATCTTAATTTTTATTTTTGAGGTACAATAAAGAATATATCTATTTATATCTCTTTCTTATGTGCAGTCCGAAAGAGAGCGTATCTTAGGTCCTGTACTCCTCTTATGTATGGATGTAAACAGAGATTGTTTCATGTTTGATACTTCACACCAGAACATTTTTTTTGAGTGTGAGAAATATGCTCAGGGTGGAGCGAGAGGCAGTGTCTTTCGGTCAATTGCGCAAATCATTTTTATTAAATAATATAAATATTGAATAATACCATTAAAATAAAATAAAAATCATAATCTGTTAATTAGTTCATAAACTTTTAATGCCCAAATATCGTTTGAACATATTTCGATTTCATTCAAAAGATTAATTAATGATTCTTTTTAAAGAAATCGAAATCTTTTCCACAGAGAGTATTGTCCCTAATTCTTTTTTAGATTACTAGTTATTTTAATAACATCGTGTAATTATATATATTTCGTATCTAATTAACACACTTAGGTACAACACAACGGAATTGGATTCTATGACTGAAATACCTTTTCATAGAAGTAGACGTATGCAATTATATATAATTTTATTTTATTTGTGTAACTTTTAAGATATGTATTGTATAGCACGTATATACAATCCAGCATTATAACGATGTTTTCGTAGAAGATACCGATGCGGAAACATTAAGACCTCTCAACGTCGCGAGGAGGAGTGCACGCTAAAACATATTTATGCGATATTATAACGAGAGAAACACTCGAGGGTCGCTCTCCACGCCCGCCCGCCACATAACAAGTAATCGGGGTACGGCCACGCCATTAACAACCAAGCATACAAAAGTTTAGCGAAAGAAAATCATATGAAAAGCGACCACACGGCCTGAATGCCCCACGCCCACTCCACACCATTTTCACGCAAATTAAAAGACACAAACGTAACCATAGACAAGAATTTCCCGCGCGCGCTAAAACACACCATTCACAGACGTCGTATTCAATTGCTCGAGAGCGAAACGGAACGCCCCGAGGCATTAATTAGAGCAGAAAACTCGCGTCTATGGCCGTTCCTTTTTTAAAACTGAGGTCTTTATGCGAGCCCCCGCCTTTGTGCGCGTTCCGTTTGTGCTCACGGTTAAGTGTCAAGTCTTAGTGTCAAGCGATGCTTTAACCTCTTTGTTGACTATAATTTACGTGAAATCCTCATTTCACACCAACAAACGAAGTAAATTACAAAGACACCCCGCTTGTTTCATCTTAATTCAGTCTATGAACTAACACGAGTATCATTTGATTATTATTCACAGGTCCACCTCATACTGATGAAGATCAAGAAACCTTGCGATGCAATTCAGCAACCAGTCAGAATGTGGAAACATCAGATGCTGAAGATGACATATCAGTCGGCGATAACAGAAGCGAGACGTCTACTCCCAAAAAGTCACAATTCTCATTCTCTGACGAATATAAGAAGAAAATAGACAGAGAAGAAATAGAAAGGTCATCGCCTTTAGAATACAATCAAGCTAATTACAGTTCTCCTTTCAAAGAAGATGAGAATGAATACGAGAACCGACCAGAAGAACGAATGAAGTTGTATGACACCAGTCTTTTTCATTTGTATAGGCCAGATCGAGATAATAAGAAGGATGAGGGGACCGAAGGGACTGGGTATGAGCACATGGCAGGGTTGTCGGACAGTATTTACGGCAGGTCTATGGATTTATCGAAGAATTCGTTCCAGTCTCAGCTATTGGCCGGCTTCGCGTCAGTCATCGCTGGTAATACACAAAGGGAATCGCAAGAGTCTAACGGTAAATATTGTTTTGATAATAATAAATCTTCGTCGGTATATGGATTTTATGTACTTTGATATTTCTTGTACCAAAATAACAGATTAGTACTTAAAGCCGCACAAGTAGCCGAGTTGATCTTCCACTTTTAATTTCTAATACATAATAGCCTGCCATTATGTCTCTCCACCACCTTAGGTTGACTGGTAGAGAATGCCGAAGCTATTAAGTCCGCCTTTTCAGTACCTTTAGTTGTATGAAGAAGAATTTTTTTATTTATTTAAATAAATAAAAAAATAATATGTTTTCAACCTCATATTGAAAATGGCAGGTTTGCCCTATCGTAAGTATCCAAAGATGGTCCCATTTCTGTACCGTTTCGTCACACACAATAATGCAATGATTTGACTATGACGAAAACGATTTGAGAATCTTGTGATTAAGTATTTCGATATTATCAGCTTACTGTTCGCAATAATTGACAGTTTTTTGCACAACATAAATACGATAAGGGGAAAACTGACGATTGAACTTTTTCTAGTTTGGTTGGAAAGTTTATCCACTCCAGTGCAAGTTGGTTTTTAATATTGTTTTATATTTGCGTTATTAGATCGTCAACCAGGCAGTCGACCGTCTGCCCCGTCGAGTTCAAGCCGCAAGCCACGTCGGCGACGTACTGCCTTCACTCACGCTCAGCTCGCATACTTGGAGCGCAAGTTCCGCTGCCAAAAGTACCTGAGTGTTGCTGACCGCGGGGACGTGGCTGAGGCGCTCAGTCTTAGCGAGACGCAAGTCAAGACTTGGTATCAGAATCGTAGGTAAGTGCTATATAGCAAGTTTTGTAAAGTTAAGCTATCACAAGAAGTACGAATTTCTTTGTGTTCGTTCTTTTTTAATTCTTTCACTTGCATTCCCTGCGCATCTAACAAGTGAACAAAAAAATAGGTTTCGTCAAAAATGACTTTTTGTGCAGCGATGCTTTAAAATTACATAAAACATTATAGCACGCTGCAAATGGTTAGACAGTATAGTATAGGTACTCGCATTTCATAAGAGTAGTGTAGGGAATTGCTTTTAAATAGTATGTATATTTTGGCACCCAACATGGGATGCAAAGTTCTCATGCTGTGTGCCAATAAGAACATGCAGGTTCTTGAAAATTCTGACTTTCATTAGCTCCATTTGCTTCACTAGATTTTATGACAACCGATTCAACAATTTTTTTTTTAAACTAATGGCGCCCAATTGGGACTTCAATAAATAATAATATTATATAATATATATATATATATATATTGAAAATAGTGGTAAAACCGTCTCTCATGAAAATAAATTATCTTTGCTGTTCTGTAAGTCAGAAAAGATTTGTATTTTTATATTTTGGTTTTAAATAATGAATAAACTCAAAAACTACTAAACCGAATATAATTATAAAATTCTTTCAACAGTAAAATGCTACTCTATCACTGAGTGACAGGCATATATTTCACGCGGGCGAAAACGCTAGTAGAAGCTATTTAAATAAATATTACGACTAATTATATACTAAAATTGGTACAGTTGTATTGCCACCCAACTCAATATACAAGTTATGTTGGGCGGCACTTTAAACAAAAATAATGGTGTGGTCGAAAACATATTTACACCTTGGGTTAAAAAACACTTTCAATTTACTGCTTCATATTGGATAGTATTGTTAATACTTAGCTATGATTATCAATTGATTATCTAAAATGCAGCGTTATATTTGTCGTAGGACTAAATGGAAGCGTCAGAACCAGCTGCGCTTGGAACAGTTACGTGCGCAGGCGGCGAGTGGTGAGCGCGAACTGTCGGCGCACGCGCTGCCCCTTGCGTGCGCGCTGCTGCCGCCGTACCCTGCCTACATGCACTGCCATCTGTGAGCACCTAGGAACGTTGCACGTTATTATCATATTACCTTATCTGCATCAATTTCTCATAACCTTTCAATGCCGCGTAGCATTCATATCTGACCCAGAGACTTTTAAAACTCAGCCCGAACTGTTTTAGGCAATTAAAACGGTTAACACACAAAACCTATGTAATTATATAGTAATATAACTACATAATATAGTTGTACTATTACACTAATATTAGAGTTCGTTTGTTAACTTCTTCTTCACGCTCGGACAGCTGACTGGATTTGGATGAAATTTGGGACATAAGTAGAACATATCCTGGAGTAGCAGATAGGATAATTTATATCCCGGGACAATATTGGGCTCATTATCAGCCGCTGGCGCGAAGCTAGTCATCACCATCATCATTTCAATCGAAAGACGTCCACTGTTGGACATTGGCGGAACTAGTAACTGCTATTTTTTTTAAAGAAAGAAATTATAGAATAATAAATCATTTCTTAGGAAATTAACAATTATTGTAGAGTTTAGTATTATTAAGACTTTAAGTAGGTATAAGTTGTAAATGCTAAAGTAAAAATTGTGCAATAAAATTGTTAATGATTTTGGAATAGTTAGTCACTTTTATGTATGTAGAAAAACAGTTCAGTTAGTAGATTTAGATAGATACGTAATATTCCTTGTATATACCGATTACTTATTGTCGAACTGTGTTTTGTTTTGTTATGAATTTAAAGTAAGGTCAATAATCATCATCTTCCTGCCCTTGTCCCACACTTATTTTAAGTGTATTGGTAATTTGGGGTGGGCGCAACATGTTTTTTTTCTTTTATTCTAACCTGTCAACCGTCATACTATCACTAACTTCCTTTTCTTTGATATCACTGTTCACACAATCCATCCATCTTTTCTTTGGTCTCCCTCTCCCTCCCTACCCATTCACATGTATAGTTCATGTATCAACTTTATTTACTTCTCTCTGGCGAGAATATTTGGGAGGAGGTTTTGGAATCCAAAGATGTTGAAATAGCCACTCGTAAGTTCTACAACATTATCTATGAGTTCTTTGACGCTTCCATGCCTAAAAAGAACAGAGAAAGGTCGGCGAATAAACGATATCCAGTGTGGTATACAAGCGATATTATTCAGGATCTAAAGCTCAAGTTGAGGCTCCACAAGAACTGGAGGAGAACTAAGTGCGATAGTACGTATTTGTTATTTTCGAATCTCAGGGCAAGCTTAAAAGCTCGTATTGCAGATGCGTATACCTTATATATGAGAAATATAGAGAGTAGAATTAAGACCAGGCCTCGTAATTTCTGGTCGCACATTTCCAGCCTCCGTTCCAAAGGTGGGTTTGAGCCTAACATTGTATACAAGGGTGTAACTTTTTCGGGATCTAAGGCGGCAGGAGCTTTTGCCGAGTTTTTCTCTGAGGTTTTTCTACCTGATGCTCCGCGGCTTGATGCTGATCATATCTCTGCGGCTGTTCATACCAGTAACAGCAATTACATAAGTATACCTCCCTTGTGCCCAGTAGACCTTATAAAAGCCATAAATAAACTCAAACCTAACAGCTCCATCGGCCCTGACAATATTCCCCCCTTTATTATTAAAGATTTAAAAAATATTTTCAGTGATCCTCTTTGCCACATTTTTAATTTAGCTTTGCAGGCTGGTACATATCCCTCTCAGTGGAAGGTTTCCAGAGTCACGCCAATTCCTAAAATCCAAAACAAAAGTTCCGTTGAAGATTACCGCCCAATCGCAATTTTATCTTCCCCGGCGAAGGTCTTTGAGAACATCCTTCACAATGCCATCTACCAACAAATAAACACATACTTATGTAATGAGCAGCACGGTTTCAGGGGCAAGAGATCTGTTGACACCAATCTCCTGACTTTGGTTGATTACATATCCTCTAGCTTAGACCGCGGACGTCAGGTAGACGTACTTTACTTTGACTTCCGGAAAGCGTTTGATAGGATTAATAACGACACGCTGCTGATGAAACTAAATAAAATTGGTTTCTCACCCTCTCTCCTCCGTTTTTTCGCAGACTATCTACGTGATCGTCAGCAGTTTGTTAGGCTCGGAATGTACGAATCCGGTGCCTATCACACACGTTCCGGAGTGAGTCAAGGCTCAATTCTGGGGCCTTTATTATTCCTAATAATGATAAATGATCTTCCCCAAGTTCTGCGTCACGCAAAATGTCTATTGTATGCCGACGACTTGAAACTTTACCTCGAAGTAAACTCTGAGTCCGACTGCTCGGCACTACAGCAAGACATTGACGCCATCTACAAGTGGAGTCTAGATAATAAGATGGATTTTAATACCTCTAAATGCTTCGCTATGACCTTTGGTCGAATGCGGCACCCAGTTGAATTCGAATACCATCTCGATAATAATGCCATCATAAAAACAAGTGCTATGAAAGACCTGGGAGTCACATTCGACCGGAAACTCACATTCCACGACCACATGATTACGGTAGCAAAGCAATCATACCAAAGGTTGGGTTTTGTTTTACGCAATTGCCGTGATTTTCGCACCGCACACGTTATTAAAATTTTATTCAATGCGCTCGTGCGCAGCAAGTTAGAATCCAGCTCTTGCGTGTGGAACCCGCACCAAAGTTCTTACGCACTTTTACTGGAAAAAGTGCAAAAAGCGTTCCTTAGGTTCCTGTACAAGCGGAAGCACGGCTATTACCTATACCTCTATCCGACAAAATTTCTATTGGGTTGCCTCGGATACAACTCACTAGAGGTAAGAAGAGCGCGAGATCAGCTCACCATAGCCTGCAAGACGCTCCGTGGCACTATTGACGCGCCTGATCTACTTACTGTGCTAGCGCGTTTCTTTGTCCCGGACAATTACTGCCGCGGCAAAAAGCACAGAATGTTTGCTGTACCTCAGTGTCGCACTGTTGCCCGTGCGCAGTCTCCAATACCTCGCACTTTGGCTGCATTAAATGATCTCTTGGATTCATATCCAACAAACGATCTGTTTGCGGATGAATGGAAGATGATTTTATTGGTATGCCAGAAGTACTGTGAGAGGAATTGATGTAAGTACTTGTTGTTTTAACCTAAACTTTTTGTTTAATTGCTGTAATTGGTTGTTTAACCGTTGTAATTAATAAATAAATAAATAAATAAATAAATAAATAGTTATAACTCTTTTAGTAACATGCGTTTCATCTCTCCTCTTTACATGACCATACCAAGACAAACGATTCCCCTTCAACTTTTAGTCACTGGCGCCACTTTCAAACTTCCTCTAATATATTCATTTCTCACTTTATCCATTCTCGTCACACCACACATCCATTTCAACATTCTCATCTCCGCTACGTGCAATCTTTTTTCATCCGTCTTTTTCGCAGCCCAACATTCTGATCAATACAGTATGACAGGTCTTATCACAGACTTACAAAGTAAGGTCAGTAATAAGAAAAAAAATACCTACATAAGCTGACTACACGCGATCTGCTGGTCAATATGTGATCAATGGTACGAGAGCTATATCTTAGTTATGATAATTATTTTTATTTAATTTCTAAGGCATCCGTTTGAACACTATCACACTTGATGGGGGCAATGCTGTGGTCGAGAATGGAGCATGCTTGCCTAGAAGTAACCTATTTCCTACTATACGTACGTACGCGTGAGGCAACGGTCCTCACGCCGCAGCCGCCGGGATTCCGCTCCCGATTTCCGGCCACCGTAGGCGCGGGGTTGTGGACGGTGAGCTATCGGTAGCTCACTGTCCGACCGGCCGGTAACCGTCCGGTAGCCGTCCGGATCGAGCCCAAGTCGTCGACGGCGCTTGTTGTTCCACGCGCGCCTCAGGGAGATGTCAGCAAACCGTAGGAGCCCAGCAGGGTCGAAGCTTACTGGGGTCACGGGTAGTGTGAAAGTAAAACCCGGGGCTCTGAGACGAACGCAAGAAAGGACCAAGAGTGGGTTTTTAGTCAGTAAAAGTGTGACACTATCTCCCGTTCCGCCCAAGAACGCGAGATGTCATTGGTAAATTTTCCCATTGAAAAAAAAATGTATGTAAAAGTATTTAGTACAAAAACATTTGTAGTGTTGTTGTAGAGGCTGCAGAGTATACCGTATATATTAGTTTACTTACAAACTTATTTGTTCCTGCTTTCGATGATGACTTTAAATAATTTTGTACATATCTTCTTCATGATAACTTACAGTGGATTGAGACCTAGGTAGTTACTGTTGTAGTTGTACTTGATTTAATTCGTGTAAATTGTGTAATGTTTGTAAATAAAGTGACATTATAATTTATGGATATTGGAATAAACTATAAAGTAGGAGGGCTTGTGTAAGTTTAAGTTTGACATAAAATTTATTATTTATTATAGTACTTACCTTCTATTGCTGCTGCTGATTGGAATTCAATTTAGGTCTCTTCTATAAGTAGGTATGTGGGACTGACTTGTTTTCTATTGACAATCGATCGTATAAAAAAAGTATGGCAGAGGCGTCTTTGGACAAAAAGAAAGTTGTTTACATTATATTTTGATTGTCGGTAGAAAAAAGAACGTTTTCTGTACGAACTTAGATGCCCAACGTTTTCAAATCAGCTTATATTAAATCATAGGTACAAAATTAAAACTAATTTATTATTAGGTATTAAATTATTGTTCTGTATCAGGCTGATAACAAGTTTCATTATTTTTAATAAACATGATTGTGACTTCTGTTTTTTATTGTACAGATATTAATTTCGAAATTTTTTGTTGTTATTTATTATTAAAGTAGAACCTTAAACCATAGCTTTAATGTAGAATAACAATCCAAATTATAATAGCAAGTAAAATGATCTTAAATCACCCACAGCTTTTCAATCACGCTCCATTTCTGAACCCGCCACTCAATTCTGTGCGAATTATGCAAATGTTTTGGCGCCATTCCGAATCATGCCTGCCAACCGCTCGCAATTTGCATCTCTTAGCGAGTTGTTAACATTTGAAACGAGAACTCAGCCGCTACAGCGCTCGAAACTCTAAGTGCAGTAAGTATATGCCCTTAACTTTACCTCGCTTTAAAGCGCAGTAACGCTTTACAGCCTCCATGTTTCTCAAGCCAACAACTTTGACCGGCCTCAGAGTCACATTTATTGTTGAATTTATTCAAACAAATGCTAATTTGTAGCTTTTCGTTTCAAAATTGTTGATTATTTATACGTCTTTATTTCAGATTTGAGCAAACGAGGGTTTATTAAAGGGTGGGCACGTGTAATTGGGCTGTTTTGATGTCGCGGGGGTGTCGCGGGCGCGGGGTGGAAGGGTGAGGGTAATTGAAGTATTTTCCCGACGTTTGGAGGGTAGTTACGTTACCCGAGGCTGAATGGATTAGTTAGCGCGCCCGAGATAACGATCTGTCAATGATGCCTGTATAATAGGCGGTTTGTATTCTTTTATTAGGCGTTATTTGCTGGAGATTATGTTCGTTTAGTTTGTTTGTGTTTTACCTCAGATTGTGAATGTTCAGTGGCTTGTGGAGATTCTATTTCGACGCTAATGCAATGATTAGTGCGGTGCCTTTTATGAAGCAATCAATTTACTCGTAGTTTTGCTTAAAATTATTTTATACAACATAAAACCATCTTTTAATTCATTAAACCCCAATTGAACCGGCGTTCGCTCTCTCATTGTCTTTATATTGTGTCTCTAATTACGGCAATACCAAAGGTTAAAGAATATTATGTGCCTTAAGCGATAATTAAAACTTTTTTTCAGCTTACTTTATCCGAAGGCTGGGCAAATGCCTCTTTTTCTTCCTTCCAAAACTCTCTATGTTACGCTGGTCTGGACCAATCCACAAGCAATGCCCGCTATCTTCACCTGGGTTGCTTAGGGTCATCAGTTTAGAGTTATGCGGAACAGGGTGTAAAATCCCACATACCTACATTGAAAAGGGATGATTCTTCGGTCAGACGGGCAGTTCGCCGGAGTAGACACAACAACAGTCTCACACAAACAAAAATATAAACAATACGTCATCTCGTAAGATGAAGCCGAAATAGCCTCCGCAACAGACTCTGGCCTTTCCGATTTCATCTTTAGAATTCTGTTGACGCTCCTCTAAATCTTGCGCACCACAGATGATGGCACTTTTTCATTATGGCATAAAAGTTGTCGACCCTTGCGTCAGCGAATAAGGCTGCAAAAACGGTAGAGCCCCAACAAAGAAAATAATGTATAAGTATATTTTCCGGGTTTTTGGTTTATTTAGCCCACGAACGAATTGTCATGCGGCAAACGTGTCCGGTTTAGTCTCACTTTGGTCTGGCTAATTTTTGAGGGACGTCGTGCAACGGTGATGTTTTTGAGCTCAGCACTACGGTCCTAAGGTGGTCCGTTATGGTGCAATAGACTTCCAGTGGCGGATTGGCAATATAGCAAGAGTAGCAAATGCTACAGGCCCCGGCATTCGGGGGCCCCGCGTGTTCGAGGCTCCAGCACTTGATCGCAAAAAAAAAAAATTGTCAAACTATATCGAAATACGAATACAGCTGATTATTTAATTGAATATGATAGTCAATGTCTTTAATTTCTCTCATTCATTGGCATACTTTCCACGTACCTTACCCAAACTTAAAATCCATGGAGTTATTAGTGATTGAGACAAGAATGAGAAGTATTTAATAGGTCTACACAGGAACCTCTTGGTCGAATTTACTACAGGCCTCATGCTGGCTTAATCCGCCCCTGTAGACTTCTAAAGATTTTTGTCTGAGCAACATAATTTAAGCCTGTACTAAGTCTGTACTGCGTGGACGCATCATCAGGCTTACAGCCTGATGATGCGTCCACAGTAAAGACGGTGTTTATCTGACTTCCAGAATGCTGCAAACCATTGCTCGCCGGCAAACCTCGACTTTAGACCTCTGCTGAACTGTTTAGATTTAATGTAAAGGAGGGTTTGAATTTATAGGTAAGAGGGAAGAAAATAATAAATGTTCCTAATGAGGTACTAAAATAAAAATATAGGAGAAGAAGTGAAGGCTCGCTCTACAGTAATAATAAAATTAAAGCCATACATTATAGGTTTTAGTTTTAGCAAATCATACAAGACAATAACTCTTTAGTATATGGCATAGCTATTCAGCATATATATACATTATAACGCCATGTTAAACAGAAATTAAACAAACAGAGGGAAATTATAATTATAAGCTATATGAAGACATGAGAGACATGAAAACAAGAATAAAGTAAAGGGAATGACTAGGAAATGAAATAAAGCAAGCTTTAGTATAAATAAATTAGTTCCTGCCAGCTGCTTCGTCCCCGCGAAACTAGGTTTGTCCATAGAAAATTCGGACCCCTGTTTCATCCCCTTAGGGGGCGAATTTTGTAAAATCCTCTCATAGTGCTCGTCTACGTCATACAAGGAAATCTTGTGCAAAATTTCACGCTCCTAATCCCAGTAGTTTCGGCTGTGCGTTTATATGTCAGTCAGTCAGTTTCTCTTTTTATATATATAGATAATAACACTACAACTGTCAACGATTATAATAATAATAATATTACACAACTTTCACACGTCACCTGGTACCAAACTAAGCAGAGCTTTTTTAATGAGTACCTACTAGACAACTGATAAACATAGATAGATACACATACACAACAACACATACTTACCTATATGTTTCTAAATACATACATATTATAGATAAATTAACCGAAACACAGAATAAATGATCATTATCATCACACAAACATTTGTCTTGGGTGGGTATCGAATCCACGACCTCCGGCATAGCTGTAGTAGGTATTTTGTTGTCGTCTAAAAATATATAAATGAAAATACATAACATTCTTCGTCCACTATTTAATTATACGTACTTGAATTCTGTAAAATACACATCGCACAAACGGAGATGTGTGAAAAAGAAAACCACTGCGAGCCCGTATCACTTCATTAAGACGATGTGGCATGCTGTAAACCAAGTTTTTATATGATTTTGGTATACTTTTGAGCATTATTCCCCTAGCGCACTCATTGACCGACTGTAAGCAGTGGTGGCCGAGTGGTAACGGCTCCGACTTAAGAGTTCTAGGTTGCGGGTTCAATCCCAGCCAGACGCATTACTTTGTGTAATTTATTTCATCACCACTGCTCTCAAAACGGTGTAGGAAAACATCGTGAGGAAACCGGCATGTCCTAGAACCAAAAAACGAAGACCTGTGACATCCACCAACCCGCACTGGGTCCGCGTGGTGGATTACGGCCCATTCCCTTTCCTAGAGATGAGGCCTGAGTCCCAACAGTGGGAACATTATAAGGCCGACTATGCTATGCTACTCATTGATTCGTTTAAGTCAGCTTCTGGAGCTGGAGAGTTTGTCTAACGCATAGGTACATGTCCTACGATAGTCTAAGCTTGTCGGAATCCTGGAAAAATTATGGTTATATTATTATTTATTTATTTATTTATATATGCTTCTAATAATATTATAACCTATTAGACCCTATGGTCTCAGCAGCATACTATTAGTAAAATAATCCTCGCTATCGGATCTGTAAAAGCTATCTTTCAAATCTGTAAAGTTGTTCGGCAGAATAATTTTTGTAAAAAAGTTATTAACAACTGATATACAGTTTATTTTCGAAAATACCTTGAATAATGAGGTACCTACAGTGTCCAGTAAAATTTTAGATTTATTTCTTTTTACATGTATGTCAGTCTTATTTATCACATTTTCACATATGTGAAGGTATAATCAACATCACGCACTGTGGACCGAATCATAATATAAGACTTGTATAATTAAATTCTGCTCTTACGTCTTAGGATTCCAATAAAATTTATCGTTTGTTTCGACATGCATATTCTGTTCCATTGGGTGTTTTTAGTGATTATATGTAAAACAAAATGTCAGCAAATGTTGAATGAAGAGTTGGCTATTTCCACGCAAAAACCTGGAGAGAATATTAATATTAAACAGACGAAAATTGACAGAAGATTTATAGAAGACTTGGATGATGAAGAGTGGCACTTCGCACATCTTCGGGGAGCTGTACTGGATGGCAGGAGAGATTGCAAGTCCGACACCTTCGCAGACAAAGTCAGAAGATATAGAAAGATGTTAAAAGAAGATGGAGCGAGGGTCCAGTTTGTGTCATCTAAACCTCTTCAAGTAAAACCAGAGGATATAGTCGTTGAGACTTGCAAAGTAAAAGACGATTTAGACGACATGTTTGCTAATTTTACTATGAAAGTAACTTCTGCAAATTTCGATTCTACCATAGCACAAAATGCTACGTCAGCTGTTAATACAACAACGACAGAAATGGCAGATACGACACCAACATTAGACTTTAAGGCAACAACAGCCCAGCCGAAGGTGGAACCGAAGAAGACGTTAGGGGAAAAGGCAGATGAGGCTAAAAACGAAACGAGACGAGGCGAATACATGTTCAGCTCAGTGGAATACTACGACGAGTCCATCGAGTTCGATAAGAACCTGTGCCCCGAGGCGGTGGAGATCATCGAGCTGGACATAGACCAGCTCAGAAGCTACGACTTGGAGTGCGAGATGACAGTTGAGTGGAGGAGTTTAGAATAAATGTCTCTTATCTCGTTTTTGTTTAAGTATAACGGACTCAAGTCCATTAATAGAATTAAAGATATACTACATTTCTTCATAGTTATTCATCTCGTCTTCCAAAATTACCTACAATCTGTAGCGACATCTATGTAGGAACACATAGAAACTAAAAACCAAAATCTTGTAGCGCGGTGTTATTATCTTCGCGAGATTAGAAAATATACAACTGCACGAAATAAATTATCCGGCAGTTGCTCGGATCAGATATAGCATCATCATATTATATCCTTTTTCTATTCCCAATAACTTTTCAATGGAGGATTGCGGGATTTTACACTTTCAACTCTGTTCCGCATATCGCTAAAATCTACAATGTTAGTTCACTAAGGTCATCTATCGGTGTAAAAGCTTTTAACTTAGTAGGTATGAAAACAAAACTTGTTTCTCCAGCCACGTGGCAATACACAGAGCATATCCCCAAAAAGTTTATGCACTTGTCAATAGATGGCGTTGATAATTTCTTTGGGGACCCACCGCAACACCGCACTACGGTCTTCGGAAGGTGAATGAGGAAATCCTAATAGATGGCGTTAGGCGTACTTTTGGAGGATTACATTTTTTGTAATAAAACCTTTGTTGTTATATTTTGATATAGAAATAATAAGTTAGAAATAAAATCATACTGCGTAGAATTATTAAAGCTATAAAGACTATTTTGTTCAGTTATAAAAACTCGTTTACCATAATTATGGTTCATTGGCTAGCAGATTCTTAATTCAAATGGCTGCTATTCAGAATAACAGCCAAATAAATTATTTTTAAAAAGGGTTGAAAACACATAAAGTAATCAATAATGACGTGGGTGAGTTTGTTAGATTAAAACAAATATCATCGTACCACTTCATAACAATTTTACAACTAATTCAAAACTTTCATTGGTCCGTAAAACTATTAAAATTAGTTATTCTGCTCCCTTCCATAACTTTTAATTACCTAACATTGATAATCATATTTAAAATAGAAGGATTCAAACAAAGTTACGTTTATTAAAACGTGATCCTATTGTTTCCGCAAGCCATTTTAATTAAGAATGGTGCAAATACGAGTAATAATTAGCAAATAAAACAGTTAATTAGTTCGTACACTCTTGGGGCAGACGGCAGGCTTCGCAGCCGTAGCTATTTATTACGTTAATTATTTTCAGGTGTTTAGCTTCTCTTAGCATATAATTATTTTACAGTTCATGTGTTCCTGTTAGCACTGTGCATTTTAACTTGGAAATTTGCTTTTTTACTAGAAATTTGCCGTACTACGTTGCTATGGATCGATGTCTTTGATATCATATTCATTGGTCCATATCGTGGTCTATATAAATAGCTAATTTATTAATTAAATGCTTTAAGCACACAAAAGTACAGAAGTGGACTTAATGCCTTAGGATTTTTTTAACAGTCAACCTTTGGGTGATGCAGAGAAAAATAGTGGTAGGTGCAATAAAAGAGAGAAAAATGCGTTTACAAGAATAGATAAACTAATAAACCATAGATATAATAAAATTATACAATATCTACTCAAATTAATAAACTGCATACCAAATAATTGGTTCAAATCGATAATCGGAAAACATTTTACGCTGTGATGAACTACTGCCCAGTTCTTATGAATTAGTTCGCAAACTTTAGTTTAGCTTAGCACTGCACTAGTGGAAACGGGTTCCACTTAGCTATGTTTTTTACATGGATGGATGCGTAATCTGGATGCGTGTCATGGATTCGTGCTCTGAATGTGTGCTCTGGATGCGTGCTATGGATGGTAGCTAGTGGTGTAGCTAAGCTATATGCGAGCAGAATACCTACGCAGTCGTAGGTATACTATCGATACATCGCATAGCTCGAGCTACGCACCTTCCTCGCACATCTTACTCCGCCCGCTACACTATGAGACCATTTCCAGCTAAGTAAGCTGGACAGCTTACATAGCTGGAAATGGTCTCATAGTTTCATAGCCTAGCTTTCACATCCTAATTAGATTAGATAGTTTTATTAAAGAGATGTATTTTTCAAGTTTATTTATTTATTTATTTAATACTTCATGCACATAAAGGTACAGTGGCGGACTTAATGCCTTAGGCATTTTCTACCAGTCAACCTTTGGGTGATGCAGAGAAGAATAGTAGTAGGTGCAATAAAAGAGAGACTCAACTTTGTTACAAAATCAAGCTAGTTGCAACTGGTCGCTAGTACCTGCGCAAGGGCCGTGTACACTTGTCTGCAAGTAATCCTCGTAAGCTCCCCTACTAATGCCTCCCAGGATCGTGAGGAAGGCATTAGGAAGCCCTTGTGGCGGCGGCTTTTGTCAGAATCAAGGTTTGTGGGCCGTCACCCCGTTGTATATGTCGATACGCTTCCGATCTCAACTTTATGGTGTTTGTGTGTTGTTAGATGTGCTCTTTATGGGGTTTCTCCTTGGAGTGTGAACCTGCTTTGTCGTGGGGAGTTGAGTGTTTGGTTCAATGGGATATTATTTTGTTTTGCGTATAAGAGAGTGCTTTGTTAATTTGACTTCTGCATTAATATTTATTATTAATATAATTTAAATAATGGCTTTGATATAAAATATTAACATTACCTACTTAGATAAATTTGATTGTTATAATATTGTTAGGTACCTAAGTAAGCACTTAGGTAAATAAAATGTTTTTTTTTTTTAATAAACATAACGTTATTTCAACAATTTAAAAAAAAATGGTGTATCAACAAGTTTGCTTCTTACTAAACATATGAATTGTACATTATACAAGGCAAAAAGATAATTATTTAACATTCATACAAATAGAAATAACTAACATTATATAGTATAATGAAAAACGATCCATGTACTGACAACCCCTGCTTCTTTTAGGTTTTTAACATGGACACTAGTAGTATAAGTAAGAACTAAATAATTTATTTAATAAACAACTTCATAAATTCAGAAGATGGATAGTTCAAATGAATTCATTTAAGTATAACAGTTGGTATACTTCATTATAATAAATTCAGCATTAATCTTAACTGTAATAAAGCACAATATACATATATTGTAGGTACTTTTATTACAAAGTGTACCCTAAAACAACCTTTTTTAACTTCTGTCGAATGCTGTCATGAATGGTGTTTACGTATTTTATTTACGGGTGTATTAACGTATATTGTAATATTAATTTTTATTTATTTATTAAATGCTATAAGCACATCAAAGTACAGGGGCGGACTTAATGCCTTAGGCATTTTTTACCAGTCAACCTTTGGATGATGCAGAGAAAAATAGTGGTAGGTGCAATAAACAAGAGAGAGAAGACGAACACGAGAATAGATACAAGTAGTAATAAACCATATAAATAATACGATTATACAATACATACTCAAATTAATAAACTACATACCTAACTAATATAGTCAAACAATTAGTCCAAATCGACAATAGGAAAACATTAACGCTGTGATGATACTACTGCCAACTTCTTACGAATTAGCTCTAGAACTTTAGTCTTGAATGTTAATCGGCTTGTTGCCAACCTGATCTCCTGGGGGAACGCATTCCACAGAAAACAGCTTGAACAAAGAATGTATTGTGAAGAAAGTCAGTGGTGGCCGAGTGGTAACGGCATGTAGGTCGCGGGCTCAAACCCAGCCAGACGCATTACTTTGTGTAATTCATTTCATCACCACTGCTCTAAAACCGGTGAAGGAAAACATCGTGAGGAAACCGGCATGTCCTAGAACCAAAAATTCGAAGACATGTGACATCCACCAACCCGCACTGGGTCCGCGTGGTGGATCACGTCCCATTCCCTCTCCAAGAGAGGAGTCCTGAGTCCCAACAATGGGTACATTATAAGACTGACTATGCTATGCTATGTTAATTATAATAAACGGCTCGACTAGAGTACTTATACATTATTCTAAAATTGAAAAATGAAATAGTAACGATATGTAGTTTATTGAGGAAGTCGCCCATGGCACTAAAACAAAAGCTTAAGGACATGTGTATTCTCCTCGTCTTGAATTATGGCGCACAAACTTGGTCTTTGGCTAACATTCAGAAGTAAACTTATGGTTTGCCAACGAGCAATGGAGTGCAGTATAATAAATGTTAAATTAATGCATCGAGTTCGAAACACTATAGATAGGTACTGCACTGCAAAACCAGGATAACTGATGAGGCTCAAGTGCCAACATAAGTGGGACTGGGCAGGATATGTCTGTTACACGCCCGACAATCTGTGGGCCAAAATACGACAAAATTTGTGTCCTGAGACAGTGAGACGGGGTTGCGGAAGACCACGAAGGAGGTGGAGGGCGATTTCGCCAGAACTTGAAGGAGGAAGCGCAGGCCTGCGAAATATGATATAATGGGGGGAGACATTTGCCCAGAAATGGGACATAATAGGTTAATAAAAAAAAAATGTTGTTGATTGCCATAAGGTTCAATGCGATGATACTGATAGTTGATACCAAATTGTATACCGCTGTATTAGATTTTATTTCATCTATGCTTCTTTTAAGGTTGAGTACGCAAAAAGTAACACGGGACCCTATTACTAAGACTTCGCTGTCCGTCCGTCTGTCTGTCTATCACCAGGCTGTCTCATGAACCGTGATAGACAGAAAAAAATACTAAAAAACAGAATAAAATAAATATTCAAGGGCAATAAAAATCACATTTGTTGTACGGGAGCTCCATACAACAAATGTGATTTTTATTGGTCCTTTTTGCTACGACCGGTATGGAACCCTTTGTGCGCGAGTCCCACTCGCAATTGGCCTGTTTTTTTTAAAATCAATATAACTATTATTTGAAGTTACATAAAAAAAGGATTTTCGAATGGCCTTATTCATCCTACATTCGAAAGCATTAAGTTTAAGAAATCGTCAAACATGTTGATTCAGAGGGGTGCAATGTCTCAACTGCATTCATCCCACGTCGACAGGTTGGGCAACTGATCCACGATCTAGCTCTACCCCTTCGCTCGCCTTTGCGCCTGGTAGCTCGGCTTCGACAAACACGTGAGCTGACGTGTCGCGACGTGTTTTCACACACGGGGGGCGAACGTGTTCGTGTGTATAGATAGACACAGACATGTATCTAGTATGCATGTGGTGACATACGTGTGTGACGAGACAGTGAGGGATGAGCTTTGTGGTGTGTGGGGTAGGGGCTACGAAGGTCAAGGTGATTTAGGTCAATGTACTATTTGTTTCTTAGTTATTGATGAAAAAATTATACAAAGTGTTGAATTTAGGTGAAAATCAGTTTTAAGACTTTTAAGCATAAATATTATTATGTTTGCGGGACAGTTTGAGAGTTACCGTGGCCCTATATAACGCAAAACGAAGGAACAGGTGGGTTTTAGTCGGACGACCTCTCGCTCCACCCTAGAACGGGAGAAGTCATTTAAAGATTTTCCTACTAAAAAAAAACTACCAAAATGGATTATTAATAAAAAAAAATTAATCGTTATTGATGGGCTTGCGTATGACCACTATCTCACCTGATGGTAAGGGATGATGTGGCCGACGTTGGAGCATGCTTGCCTAGCAAAAATCTAGCTATTAGGAAACATATAAGTATTCCCGAGGAGAATTTCATTCCTTAGCCGTACGCACAATGAAGGTGTTCCCAAAACGTTTTGCGCGTGCGGGTGGGATGTCCAGCACGTATACCTACTGGTGAAACATCACCGTACGTCTAGTGATCCGATGATGAGAACAGACTTTCTTTATAAAGTCGTGGTCGAAACTGATAATAATAATAATAATTTATTTATTTATTTTCCCTTCACACAGTTATCTTATGCTAGCTTTTTACATTGCTTATATCTTAGAGCTAACTTTGTGAGGGGCTGGTGCCTGATGTAGGTATGTACAACAACCTGTATTACAGGTCACCAGGACCCACCCGCGGCTAGTATGCTATTATGTCAGAGTTTAGCATGTCGCAGCAGGCTAATATTTAAGCTAAGTTAAACAAAAAAGACAGAACTTTGATATTTAATTAATTCTTAAATAGTAGGTACATAACAGACAATTAAACTTTATATTAATTCCAGGATGTAAGTGTGAGTGCTAGTGAATGTGTGAATTACTGTTAATGTAAATGTGAGGGTGCAAATGTATGTGTGTGTATGTGAGTGTCAGAGCTTATTTTTAAGTTTATAGCAGAAATAAGAAGGAAACGCCTGTAAAGGAAATGGAATAATTGAAAAAAAAAAGAAAAACATGCTTTGACTCAGAAATGTAGTTTATAAGGTAAAACTATCTGAGTGGGACCAGGAGATTTTCCGTTTGACTGTAGTCAAGAGTTTTGAGGTATTTAGAGACAGCAGCTTTGCACTTAGATTTCAATAGTGGGTACATGAGTAACTTACTATTTAACTTGTTGTGTTGATAGGTACCAGACTTTGTTCCAGGACGGAGACGATAATATACAATCTACATAGATGTTATGAATTTCCACTACGTTGATGCCTTCTTATCTACCTATTCTCCTTTTGATTCAAAAATGTGCTATCTAGCTGCAGAAATATACATAGTGACGTATATATTTACATCATGCGTATTCAGGTGAAATCGCTAGAGTAACCCGCGAAATTCATACGTGTTTTGATTTTGATAAAGATTCAGGCCGCTAATCGTATTTTAATCACAATGCAACACTGACCTGCAAAATGATAAGAAAATAAATAAAAATAATAAAATTTCGCCTTGGATCATCCCCAGATATTTATTATTATTTTTAATCTTGAGCATCGACGCCGAGTTGGTACACTGTTTTCCTGGTTTTATATATTTTACATTTCGGGGAGTGTGCATTGGAATTGCAGGAATTGCACAATTTAATTCCGCCAAGTTCGTTCCATCATCGGTCCACAAGACGTGCGGCGTTGCGTCACCGGTACGTGGTGGACATCCCACCTATACAAACAAAGCGTTTTGAAAACACATTCATTATGCGTACAGCTTAGGAGTTGAATTCCCTGCCGGTGTCTGTGTTTCCTTATAGCTATAACTTAGGCGTCTTTAAGTGAAGAGTGAATAGGTTGGTTCTAGGCAAGCGTGCTCCATCGTCGGCCACATCATCGCTTTCCATCAGGTGAGATAGTGGTCAAACGCGAGCCTATCCAAAATAAAAAAAATCATCTGATGCCCTGAATTTAGATATTGTTCTAAGTTGGTCCATTTTTGCTTCATATCAGTCCTAAACAATTTTATTAAGTCCAAATAAAGTAGCGTGGTTTTCTTCGGACCAGTCGTCAAGTCCGACCGCAGTGCTGGGGAGCTCATTTTTTGATTAATGAGCTGAATTGAGAGACAATCACTTGTCTCTTTTCATCGTATCAAATTATCTGTTGTGCATCTCTTTCACGCGGGGGCATTCATAGGGGTATGCAATCGTGCAATTTGTTTTTAAAAAAGGACTTATACGGCAGAAACTGATCTATTATAAAATATACTTTAGTTCAGAAAAAACAGGGTCCAAAATTGATTGTTAGTTTACAATATGAAACTGTCAAAGGGATGAAACGCAGTTGGTAGTCGGGTGAGGGAAAATGCGATGTAAGCCAATGTTTTTGAGTTGTAATTGGCGTAACCTTAATTCAACGTTAAACTGAGGGGTGTTCGTGATCAACTTGATAGAGACTTTGTTCCAATAATTTTAAAGATAAATGTGGCATAATATGGCTGCATATTTTTAAGTTGGAGAAGTGTGTTAACTCCTGGTGTCTCCTGGTCTCCTAGTGACGAATGCCCTTTAACACGTGACGTCAGTGGGGTTTTCACACGCTCGCTCAGCTGTTTTTGTATTTAACACAAGGTGGTTCCGGTTTTTTTTATCTGGACCGTTAGTAACGGTTTTAACAAAGCTGCTGTATTGGTTTTTTATGTTAAAAAAAGGTTTGTCAGGTATAAATCAACAAGTTAGGTAAATAAACTTTTTGAATAAAAGAATTCCTTTTTTTAGATTTTGGTTTGTTAAGAAAATCTGTTTAGTTTTTAAATATATGTATATACAAAAAAAAGTTGGTTTATCTATTTTATACGTTTATTAAATTACTAGCTTTTGCCCGCGACTTTGTCCGCGTAGAAGTCGAAAATGGTTTTATTAGGTTTTTTGAGATACGAAATATGAAATATTATTTATTATCTTCGTCGTGTGTGATAGTCCGTTGAATTGTATGGCAAACGATATTATATCTTTAGATAAAATATTATAGTATCTTAGCCGTGTGCAGCGCCCCTTAGTGAACTCGACTGCGGGTGACGTAGCCTACCACAAACTTATTATTTGCGGTTTGTACAGTAACGGGTCTAGGGATCGAACTGCAAAATTAAGTTTGTTTTTTTATTGTAAGTATATACTTTTTTGGCATAAAAGGTACCCAGTGTGGTGCCCAGTATATTAAAGAATAATTAAACCAAGTTTCATCGTAATCGAACCAGTAGGTTTTTCGTGATGCCTGAACAAACAGACAGACAGACAAAAAATTTTTTAATCACATTTTTGGGTTCGAGGTCGGTCTAGTAACACCCCCTGCCATTTATTTTTTTGATATTTTCAATGTACAGATTTTTTTTTAGCAATACCAGTGCCCCAAATAAACTTCCTGATGTCTTTTGACGTTCTAGTATTTTGTGACTAACAATCGTGACGTCACTCTTGCTTTCACACGCTTGTTTGTAGGTTAGGTTCTTGTGATTATGAAGACATATTCTACAACGCAAAATGCGCAGAGTGTAGGTATCTAAAACTGATCTGAACTGGACATTATTAAACTAGTAAACTCTTCTTAACCTTTAGACAGAGGAAACAATTTAAAAAAAAAAAAACTGTAAAAGGCATTTGGGAAAGGTTTCTGACAATAATTGGTACAATGGCACCAGCATGCAGCGGATCAAAAATACCATTTTAGTAGAGTTGTATTAGGATATTATTATGAATCATACTTATTACAAATCATAAAATGGCCACAAATAGGCAATTCATATTATGAAATTCATTTATTTGACAGGAGATTCGAAAAAATCGTTCCATTGGCTGGAAACATCAAATAAGAAGTTTTTGGGTAAATTCAAAATTGGTGCACGCTTAGATACACGAGTCTTTCACGAAACACATTTGTTGCTCGTAGCATGAAGCTAATTAATTAATTACACAATTCAATATAAAACTTTAATTTGGGAAAAGAAAGTGGTTATTGAGCTTAATTGAGTTATTGTCATTTAATTTTATTCTAATAACTCCAGGCAAGCTTTGTGCCCGTGGCATACATAAAAAGCTAAACACTGTTGAGACGGTGCAACTTTTGTAGTTGACAGGAAGCAAAAAGTACCTATTTATTCAGCACTGCAAACACTAACCGTCCATTACAGAAGAAAAAATCGGCCAAGTGCGAGTGGAACTCGCACACGAAGGCGTACAGTCCGTAGCAAAAAACTGCAAAAAAATCTCACTTTACACTTCTACCCACTCAAATATTTATTTTATTCTGTTTTTAGTGTTTGTTGTTATAGTGGCAACATAAATACATCATCTGTGATTGTCTAGCTGTCACGGTTCATGAGATACAGCGTGGTGACAGACAGACGGATAGCGGAGTGATAACAATACAACTGGTTGTACACTTTGGATACGGAAACCTAAAAAACAATAACAAATTTGTGTAATAGTTGTGGAATATTATTAATAAAGATGTAGAAATCTGAGTTACAAGAGTAAACAAAGTTGTAAGAATCGCACCGTGTGAATAAGGCTTTAACCGATCTCTCGTGTAAAAAAACTAGCTTCTACAAATGGCTTCACCCGCGTACCGATGTCACACAGTGACAAAATAATATTAAACTGGAAAAAGAATTTTTAAAATCGGTCCAGTAATTTTTGAGTTTATTTATTACAAACATACAAATCTTTCTTCTTTATACTATTAGTATTAGTTCAATAGTGTTTGTAGATTGTGATTCTTTGTGATTCCTGATAGCCTGGTAGCTCGTCCCTCTTGGCAACGTGACAAGCTTGCGCCACCGTTGGTTTTCAACCCCTCATTCATACAAACCTATATTTTCATGTAGAGTCTAGTGATTAAGTGTGTGAGATCACAGGTGATTGTTCCAAAAATAATATATGTTATTTATACTCCTGTGGCAATCTATATATATATGTATAAAACGAGAAAATAACTGACATATCAACGCACAGCCGAAACTACTGGGACTAGGAGTGTGAAAATTCGCACTAGGCTTCCTTTTATGGCATAGGCAAGAACTAAAAGAGGAATTTCCAAAATTCACACCCTTAGGGGATGAGACGGGGGTCCAAAGTTTGTATGGAGAAACATACTTTCAAGCGGGCGAAGTCACTGGCAGAAGCTAGTGTTCAATAAAAGTTCAATAAAAACATTCAATGGTTGATTTCTAGACCACCTAAAACAAGGAATAAAACAATACGGATCTTGATTCTCAAAAACTGTTTGGTTATTTTGAATACACTGGTTATACGTTATACCTATAGTAATAGTGTAAGAACTGATAACTAAATAGTAGGGATTGATGCATCAGACCTAATTTGCTCCTTTCTACATTCGCAACTGCGAAAGTTTCGCGCTCTCGTTCACGAACGTCAGTTTCATGTTTCCGCAACTTTTATAACGGAAATATGATCGGAAGTCTACACATTAAACTTTAATAAAATATAACTTACTGCTACTTAATTTCGATATTAATTTAATAAAAAAATATATTTGCAAAAAAAGGTTTTTATTTTCATACCTAGTTACCTATTTCCGTCCTTTCCGTTTCTGCTTCTGCTACTACAGTTCCGTTGTATTACTATAGCATTTTCACTTTTAAATGTACTCGCTGTTTTGATGCTGTCCCAAGTGTTCAAAATTTTATATCGAGATGAATAATGGACATATTGTCTATTTTTTAGAATAAAAAGTTAACATATATATTAAATTTACTAATTCATCTGCAATCCTGCAAAAATATGTTAAAATTATTAATTTATGAGTATTTTAAATGTTCAGAGTAACTGTTTCTGGCATGTCCCACCCTTTGCCAATATTGAATTAGTTATATTAAATTAAATGTGTACAATAAACTCTAATAACATAGGCTCTCATTTTCAAATAAATGTTCTAAACTAGAGCCGATCGGTCATGTCAGTTTGGTGACGGTTCCAGTTGTTTAAAATAATTACAAAAGCAATTCATATTGCGTAAAATGACAATGTAAGTGTACTTATTCATAAGTGTGATAAAAATAAAATGTCACCAAACTGACGTCACATTCACAGGTAAGAAACAAGTTTTGGGATTCCTGGCTCATCTTTTATTTCTTATTTAAATTATATATCCGTTAATGGGATGACGTACTTAGGGTGGTCTTTAGTTAAGATGAGCATCGCGTTGGGGATTGAGTTGGACCATAATGATATTTTCAGTCTTAATCTCATGTCAGGTATCAAAATAAAGGGTTTAAAAAATGATTCCAAAAACCTGATACTTAAGCAAAACGTTACAAAAGTTCTAAACAAGAACACTTTCAAATAGTAAATAGGTGATGCAGTTGGTGCATCTGAGATTAATCCAAAATAAGTTAAGCTCTAGGTGAGCCCTGATGTCCTAGTAATTATCGCTTCTTGAAACGTGACGCAACCAGTCCGTTCTCACGGCTCATCTCAACATTTAAGTTTTTCCCTGTTCCTCCTGCCTATCCTATCCTCGTATCTAAGAAATCTTTAAATTCAAGATGCATAAATCATCTCGGATTATTCAATGTCAAAATGTTTGTTAAAATGTAAGTAAGTGTTTTTAACAGATTGCAACTGAACATTCTAAACATACAAGAATTGTGCCCCTCTGACTGCAGCAGCAGGAATACTTAAAATTTTTTGGCACGTCTTTTTTTCTAAAAGGCTAAATGAAATAAGAAGAAAAATTTTTTTGGTTTTAATTAATTTTGATTACAAGATTTGAATTGAAGCCCTGATTATAGTAAGTCGTATCGATTAAAAAAAAAAACAAGATGGCGTTCGCTTTTAGTTAAACGTTCTATCGTTGATTTTTTTGGGACATGATCATGTGAGGCATCAAAACAAAGGGCTTGAAACAACAATCTCAAAAACTTGACTGACAAAAAATGAGGAAATATATAAAAAAAACCCGCCTATAATAACAATAAAGGTAACAAACATACACAATACATAATTTTATTAAAATAATTTCCCTTTGCAGTCAAATGCAGTTCCTGTTGGCGGCAATCAATCTGAGATTGAACTGAACTAAATTTAACTCTTGGTGTGCTCTGATGTCCTAGTAACTATCATTTCTTAAAACGTGACGTTCCCACGGGTCATGGTGCCAACTTTAAAGTTTTTACCTGCTAGCCTATTTTTGTCAGAAACTTTGAAACACAATATTATCTCAGCGACAATCCATGTCAAAAAATTTACCAAATACAAGGAAACTGGAGCTGCGACTTGGTATTCGCATCTTAAGGTTGGTAACCTCTAGTTACCAATCAGTTACAACCATCCTTTGAAAATACGAAAATTACCAGTTTTCGTTTTTTTTACGTCATAAAATGATTTCATCCACTCTAGGATGGAACGAGAAAGCGGGTCAGACTTTGACTGACAAAAAACCCATCTGTGTTCTTTAGTTGCCAGTTAATTTTTCAAAAATTTCCGCAGTCTTAGCCGGCATCGGATCTACTTTGCCCCTTTAGTTTTGTTGACATCTCTTTGAGGCGCGCGTGGAACACTACGCACCGTCGATGACTCAGGCTCGGTCCTTACAGAACGGTGAGCTACTCATTGCTCATCCACAAGGGCTATGGTGGCTGGAAATCGCCCTGCGCTCAACACTGATGGCATCTCCTTCTGCAGAGGCTGGGGCCTGAGGATGTCCGTCATAATGGCGATCCAGTTATGTTCTGTAAGCAAGTCGCAGGTAGCAGTCCACCACTGCTATCCTCTAGACATCATCACTTCTAAGAATATTTTCTTATATATTATTTATCAGAGCGCATTTTGTTTTTTTTATGTAGTCTTCGTTAATTTTGTACTTATGTTTTTTCCGCTGGTCAAGGCGTCTTGAATGAATCCAAGTTTTCTAATATACCAGACATACAGGCGCTTCTTAGGCCTGCATTGATATCGGTGCTGCCTAAACGTATCGTAGCTGTGACAAATGGATAGATATAGATGCACCATAGAGTTGGTTCTGAATGGATGTAGGAATTATAAAAAGTGATTTAAATATTTCTCTGTATAAAAGCTCTACGTGAATCCTGGCACCCTAGTAATAAATGAACGGGTCGATCGAACGACGGCATGCAGTGACGCTCGGGATGACGTCATAATGCGACGTCACTGACAATTTCCCGGAGGTGGGAGGGGGTAGGATTTAGTCTAGACAGGAGGGTTGACTGAGGTTATCACGCATCTTTAATATTGACTGTTGCCGCCACAAAGGGCGTGAAGACCATTTTGAGGAAATATACTTTTATGCAGTTTCGCACGATCTTTTAATCTCTTTTACATACTCATTTACAATTGGACTACGATGAAAAAAAACAATTTTTTACTACACAACATTTCCTGGAACCTTTAAAACACTTGTTCGCAAAACTTTTTATTTTTGCTCATTACCAAAATTATATTTGTAGTTACGACCTTTGTAGTGGAAAGGGTCGATATTATAAGCTCACTATTTTCGAAGTTTAAAAATTATGGGCATATGCTATGCCCATAAACTGGTAGGGGTCAATAAAATAAAAATATTCGTATTTGATGATTTTCCAACTAAAAAAGGGGCCATTGAGTATGTGCAAACAAACATACACATGTTCACGTGTTTTTGCTATCGATAAAGGAAAAGTGAAAGCACTTGCAACCTGCTGCTGTGTCCTGTTACCTTAGTATCATGTGTCCTAAAACACGTGGCCATATTGTGCGCAACATACATTTTTGTTGGGCAGTATGACACACGGTTTAACTCTTTTTCTTTTTTACGTTGATTAACCCTTACTTTTTAGTTTTGTAGAGGTCTTTACTGGATTAGTTTTACACAAATTTATTTTTTTACCACCACCCCACTTACATAAAATATAGCCTATGTCACTCAGGAATAAATCAGTAATTTTATTTTTGCAATCGGACCGATACTTTCAGAGATTAGCTCCTACAAACAAAAAAAAAAAAAAAATATATAAAAACAAACTTTACCTCTTTATAATATTAATGTAGATGACAAAAATGATTTAAAAAAGGCTACAGTAGGTGAGTGAGTGCATTTCAGAAGAAGCAGTTAAAAGGCAAAATGGCGTCCTACTAGCTATCGTATATTGTCATAAATCAGTGATAGGAAGATGGGATTAGTTCTGTGCGCTTGTAAATCACATATATTTTGGAGACTTCGACAAAATTTATAACTGTTAAAATGTCACTTTGTTAAGGCTGTATGTGCTTGACTTTGGAGTCTCGGGCGCACAGTCTGGTAACTGTTCATCCATCAAATGATTCCAGGGAAGACGGTGGCTTCGTGACCTCGCGCTACCGTGCAGGGTAAGCCTCAGGGGAGCACCTGTACTGTCTCCCCAAGGATGTACTCTATCAGGCCTTGCATAGAAGGGTACTGGAGTGTTCTTTTAAAAGTTACCGTTTTCACCCTTTGAGTATAGAACCCTAAAACGTTAGAGCCGTTATATAGAGATGTTTGTATTTATAAATATTTTCATCTCCTGAAAGATTGCCAATTAAATAAAAATCAGCCTGTAGAATCACCATTTTTTATACATATATTTGAAGTTCTTTGATGGTTTAAAAAAAAAAGTCTTGTTTTTGTATCAGGTACCGTACCCGGGCTCGTGCGTGCGATTATACTCAAGCACTATAGTTAGAGTCAAAATTAATAATAATAAATATATATAATAAATAATAATAATAAATCGTTTATTTATAACATAAGGCACATTTACAATAAAGTTTATTAAATATTTAAAAAAGAACACAGTTGCTTATTTGCTTGAACTAGAGTGAACCTGTGCTTTAGGCTAGGGAGTGCTTAAATACAAAATAAGTAATAAATTAACACTAAATATGACTATTAAAAAAAAATCATCTGGATTTTGAGGCAATAGTTTGACTAAGTTCAATGAAGTGGAATGTCCGATTTAGCAAATACAATTTTTTTGACATAATAATGCTCCCATACACTAAAAACAATATAAACTAAAAATGTTTAGTTCAGCGCCATCTAGTGAGAATATAGCCATGGTCAAGCCCGTAGCTTTTACCTTAATTTATTACAAATCAAATAATAATATCAAAAGAACGGAAATATTGTTTTAATACTAGACTGGTGGGTCGTAGTCGCGTAGCCTAAAAAAACCTGACCTTTCAACAATAAAGTTGTTGTTGCGAGGGTCAGTTCCGTGTCCGGTATAACGCAGCTTCTATTGATTTCTGATGTCCTAGTATTCAATGTTCGAAAACACATGGCCTCACAGTGGCCTCACTGCCGAAACCACAGTTAGCTCATCGTAAACTGTGTGAGTGAGGCCGGGCGGGTACTGCGGGTAGTAGGGTTTTATTAAAATATTTTTACTAGAGACTAGAAAGTAGGTTTTTCCATACAAACTTTTGACCCCACTTCATCCACATAGAGGATGAATTTTGAAAAATCCTTTCTAGCGCATGCCTACGTCATAATAATTATCTGCATGCCAAATTTTAACGTTATCCGTTCAGTGGTTTGAGCTGTATTTTGATTATTAATTCAGTCAGTAACGTTTGCCTTTTATAAGTATGTCGAAAAACAGTACAAGAAGTCCCTTAATCATTTTTCAATAGCAGTTTGTCGAGTTGGTACCTACTCGAAAAACCGCTTCTACTCCTACCGCTCTTAGGCGAGCAATTAATTTTTTTCCGAACCAGTGCGGAAAAGTTAAAGTGCAGCTCGCCCCGCCACAATTATTTACGTTTATGGTATCAGTTTGGGCGCTAAACGACCCCCACGAGTCGTCGGTCAACACCCGTTTATTTATTTCTTCGTAAGTGTATAGAAAAACGTCGTTTGTTTGATACACGCAGTAATTGGACTCTGCCGCCCTCAGCTCCATTAAATTCCACCTCGGTCGCAATGACAAACTTTCTCCACTTGTATCAAAATTGATTCTCATTTTTAAACTAACAGAAAATACTAATAATAACTAATATAACAGAAAATATGCTGAAAACTACCTGTGGAATCATAAATCCCAAAAACCGGTCAGGTATGACTGTGTGAGTCGGTTTCGTACATCGAGGGTTCTGTAAGTAAGTACCAACTTACCTATTCTTACCTAGTTTGATTCCCGAAGCAAATTTCGAATATTTTTCCGAATCGCAAAAAAAGTATTTATTACTTAACTGCTTTATGGTTTTCAGAGATTTTCCTTCAATTGCAAATTAAAAATGACTTTAGATTGTTTTGTCTTGTTTGTTTCAATAGCACTGCGAAATATCTAAAAAGAGTCTAAATATTATTACAACAGTACAAATGTATTTTAAATGATGGAAATTAACTTCCCTGTGAATTTATGATATCCTGGTATTATGAAAAACTTGATTCCCAATTCGGAAACGCCCACGAACGCGCTGCAACTGCAATCCCTACCACTATTGTATGAAAAGTTATATAGGATAACTCCTTGTAAATCCTGTAGCCCTGGTGCTGCTGCTGGTTCACGCTTCGCGTATTGGCATCGACAGCGAATGAGAACAGAATATGGCAAAGCCTGGCAAACAATATGTACGATTACTTTTATTACCTTTAATGAATATGGATAAAGAGATGGCCTGAGATAGTTGTCGGATATGCAAGCAAGATCGTTTGACAGATAAAGAAAGCTGTTACTTTGTATGTATGGTATCTGTCAATGATCAACAAGGATAGAGAATAATGCAATAAACGTACTGCAGAAGCAAGTATTTCATAAGTTGTTCTCCACACTACATATTGATTGGTTGAGGCATTCATATAACGAGAATTTTAAATTAAATTAATCTATTTAAATTAAAAAAATTTTGCTTCCCCTGCTCTAGGGTGGCGCGAGAGGTCTTGCCTTGCACACGTGTTAAACTTTTACTGAGTAAAACCCACCTGTCTTTCAGTTGTCCTTTTCGCTTCAGGACTACGGTGCCCGATTTTTTTCAAAAGTTATATATATATTTATAGAGGGTGACACGAACTATACAGTACATGTTTACTTGGTACTGGCATTGTAAACAACTTTAAGAAAAAAGTCCCACAATTCGAATGGTCCCGTGTTGGGCGCCAATTTACTGCGGAACTTGCTTACGTTTAACAGCAGTGTATTTCAGCTTGTCAGTATAGAATAAATACACCTAATTGGTTTTTAGGTGTATATATTCTATACTGACAAGCTGAAATTCGTCTTCTTGTTCGTGTACAGTTTTTCACTAACTGTATACGCGCATGGTCTAGACTTGAGTAGAAAGAAAAGAGACCCACAAAAACTTAGGACTACCTACTTAAATTGCATGTGTGTGGAGAGAACGAAAAGAGTGCTCCTAGTGCCGTTAGATGTCCTAGTATCTGCAAGCCCTCAAAACATGACGTAACGCACGCTGGCGCAGAGGGGAGATGGAACATTTGTTTTTTTTCTGTTTTCCATCCTGACAACTCAAAATAACGTAACACTTTCTAAAAAACGGCATTTCAGTGGGTTTGATTTAGCGAAGCTCAGTTTAATTTTAGTTTAAATTACCAACATTGCGTTTCTTAATATACGGAAAGAACTTAGTGTATTGTAAATTGAACAACGTCTGGATTTTATATTTCTTGAACCAACTGTAATTTGTATTGGTGGAGACAGAAGTATTCACGCAATATATGACGTAAGAAACTTTTAGGAACAATATTAAGATACTTGCTCTTTTGCGAACGGAGAGTTGCATGTAGGTTTTGTCATAGAAAAAATTGCCACTATAACTACGAAGGAATCAATTCTTATGCATGTGTGTAGCGTGCAACGAGGGCTCCTAGATGTTTTAGATGTCCTAGTATCCCATGGTTCTCGAAACGTGACATAACGCTGGATGGCGCGAAGGATAACCATCAGAAGATCTTGTGAGCATTTTTTGTTAAATTATTTTTTCTACCCCGTTAATTAAACTAACAAAATTAGTAATACTTTGTTTCAACTAGACTCTCCAGGTTAATCGAAACAAGCTTATTGATTTTAGTGACTGCGCGTGATGCGAATATTCATTAGACAAGAATATTCCGTCAATAGTTTAATGTTGTTTTGATAATAATTGGTATTACAGGATGAATACTTATGACATCCGTTTTCACAGTTACCTTGATAAAGTATTTTTTTAGAAGCCTTTAGTGCCCCACTGCTTGGCGAAGGTATTTCTCTCATTTCTTGACATCACAGTTTACTTGCGCCGCCTCGAACCAGCCTTCGTGGTGCGCGTGCAGGTTATCTCACCATTTGAGCCTGGCAGTCTGCAAAATTAATTAGTATTGAAAAAAAAAAAAATCAATTTCGTACAGAATTAACTTTCTGTGACTAAATAGTGCCAGTAAGTGTTGGGCGTCAATCAACAAAATACTTGGTTGTAAAAATACTGGTAAGTTGAAAAACCATTCTGACAAAGGTCTATGTGTGTTTAAACTGTACGCGAAAAGTGAAAGAAAATAACCCACAAAAACTGTAAATTCAAGTATTTAATGCTCTTGATTGTGTGTGTATAAAGTGCAAAGAAAACTTCTAGTGGTTTCTGAGGTCCTAGTATTCAGTAACCCTCAAAAGAAACTCAACGGAGGGTATTGTATGAGGGATACACTGTCGAACCAGAGCACGGGATACATGTACGAACCGTGGCGGCTCGAAGTTTTCACAAACAGGCTGTCCAGTAGTCACACTGTTGCTCAGGCTCTTGAATGACGATCGCCTTCGATCAGCTCTCACAGGGGAAAACAGGTACTTGCACCAAGAACTGTTGATACTACTCAAAACCGTAGGGATATAGGCCAATGTCCAACTGTGCACATCTTTAGGCTGAAATGATGATGATGATGAAAACAAAAAATTCCATTTGACTTCCAAATTTTCTAATGTTGAAAAATAAAGAAACTAAACCAGCAAGGAGAATTCAAGAGTTTCGATAACAGAGATTATTCGGCAGTGTTGCAGAGCTACATTAGATCCACGCCACGTAATGCGCCGCTACGTACATCGTCGTACGCGTGGTCCACGTGTGCGTCGGTCTTGTGTAGTTCTCGCTTACGCGAAGAATGCGTGAATTGTGTGATGAAAATCAACTCATGTGTTCATTGAGGACAAACTTATCAACATTGAATTCTGTTCTACATCTGGGGAGGATTTTTGCGCTGTACTTATAATAAATTACAAAATTAACAACATACCGGCTATCCGGCGAAAATAACGCTATGACTAAATGAAACAACCGTTTATTATAAGTTGAATTTCCCATGCTAATGTTTTGAATATTTGATTATTCAGCGCCATTAGTATTGATAAAAAGTAGGTTTAAAGTCGATGTGAAATTCTTACGGCAGAGTGGTCCTGTGTTGGGCGCCAATAACAGGTACTGTTGAACTTTCTTACGTTTGACGAACTTCTAAACTACAAAAAGACATAAGCAATATTTCTTCTTAATGTTTTTTTTATGTGTTCTACTGTTAGAACAAACATTTATGTTCTGGTTGAAATAAATATAAAATATTGCTCACCAAAACTCCAAGTAGTTAATGTTGCAACATACGCGATTGTGTTGAGTGCAACGAAAACTCCTAGTTTTATCTAGTGTCCTAGTATTCAACAGTCGGTAAAACGTGACGTAACACCCGATGTCGTGGAGGGTTACGATGTTCATAATTATATGAATGAGGCATCCCTATCATAAGCAGACTAGGTAATAAATAATTAACTTTCAGGTAGCAGGTTTTTTTTCACTTTTTCCGAAGAACATTTTCAGACGTCCATAATTTTTCAATGATAATTCTCAATTCTCTAAACACAGACCCTTTTTGGATAAACTAATAATTTTATCATTTTTCAATAAATTCCATCCCGGAGGACACGGTTGAGTATACAATAGAGGTGTGCCCCGCCAGGTCAGAGCACCGCCGTGTCCTCCTGGGGGCGATCGGGGGCAGCGGTCTCTCGCCCCAGGCTTTGGTAAAGGCCATGGTCCGGAGCGAGGAGGAGTGGCAGACGGTCGCTTTCTTCTGCGAAGCAGTAATGCTAGCAAAGAACGAGGCCGCACGTGCACTCGCGAGGCAATGGCCCTCGCGCCCCAGCCGCCAGGATTCCGATCCCGATTTCCGGCTACCTTAGGCGCGGGCTTGCGGACGGCGTGCAATGGGTAGCTCGCAGTCCGATCATCCGGTAACCGTCCGGGCCGAGCCCAAGTCGTCGACGGTGCGTAGTGTTCCACGCGCGCTTCAAGGAGATGTCAGCAACCGTAGAACCAGACCAGCAATCAGCCCAGCTGGGTCGAAGCCCACTGGGGCCATGGATGATGCGAAAGAGATCCCAGGGGCCCTGAAACAATGGAAAAAAAGGAACAGGAGTGGGTTTTTTAGTCAGTAAAATTCTGACTCTTTCTCGCGCTCCGCCCAAGAGCGAGGAATGTCATTAGATGATTTTCCCACCCGAAAAAAAAGCTTACAATTACATAAGTTGAGGTATCTAGGTAAAAAAAAACCTTGATTGAGAGAAGAGATTGAGCAATAATTATATTAAAATTTTCTTTGATTGAAAGTCGTTGAAGGTGTTTTAAACATAAATTAAAATTAAACATAAGTTTTCTCAAGACTTGTCAAGTCTAGTACCAGTAGCATAGCTGGTTTTTGTTTGTACATGATTTACAAACACAGCTCTGGGTTGTTCCTGGTATCCTAGTATCCAATGTAACGAAATACGTGGTCTCTGATCAACGCTTTACAAGAGGGGCGCTTTTGTATTAGCAAAGTTTACTTGCTCCTTTGTACTGCAATGCACCCCTATTTTAATAACCTGAGCACTTGCTGTTGATTCCTGTTGCACTAGTATTCGATGTTCATTTGAACCTGTGTTCATGTCTTACTTTACTGTTAAAGTTGATATTATTGTTTGCTAAATGAATAATCTTAATAATATCTGATTTATTAATGTTATAGGAATTACAAAAAAGTCAGCTCCCCTCGTCGGTCCTTCCATTCCGACCGATTCATTTCTTGCATCGAACGCCTCAATTAAGCCACGCCTCCGATTTCTTTGTTCTGACCACATGACTGAACTTTGAGATATCGTCAGAACAAAAGGAATCGGAGGCGTGGCCTACTCAAGGCGTCGAAACGAAACGGTCGTAACTTGGCTAGGGGGTCTGGGTCGTTAAGGGTTGGAGTTATAATTAATTCATAAGGGAATTAATTAATTTTCATGAAAAAGTAACTTAAACAGTAGCTACGAAAGCTGCTGTTTAAGTTTAAGCTTTTAATAATAAAAGGTCTTTTGCTAAATCATCTCTCAAGTTTAAAACTAACCCATAGAAATGTAAATTAAGACACGTGTAAGGGTTTTAAAATACCAGGACGTCATAAAGTACCAGAGCCTACCGTAGTTGCAGAAATTACACCGGATATCACGGTACACCCCTACATCAGGGATGGCGAACCTATGGCACGCGTGCCAGTGGTGGCACGCGGCAAAATAATTCGGCCACGCCAGTGAAAGAAGTAAAACATGTAGGTGATTTGAAACACTAGTAATCACACCAATTTTCTCTTTTACACATAAAATTGAATGAACAAATTTCTGTAAACATTACGATATACGAATTTTGGGCGGCTAATTAAAAGTTATAGCATTTAGTTTAAATATTTGTTCATTACATCACTAAGTCAAGTGTCTTTGGCGGCAGGCAATGACTGCATTTATTTTTGTTATATTTTTTGTGGCACGTTCATAAAAATGTTCGACATCCCTGTACTACATTATGATTTTTTTACAGTTTTGTACGGCCTATACACGGCTAGGTGACTGTGGACTGGGAAAAAGGACATACTAGCAAAATAAAACATAACCAACCATCTTTCTTTGGCAGTTGGGTGAAAGAATGAAAGAAAAGAAAAATATTTTATTTGGCACGCATGGATATTCATACTAATAATTACTCATTTCTGACTTGAGCCTTTAAACAAAGAGACAATATGCCGAGACAGGTTTGATCAGGATTTCCAAGAAGATCAATTTAAGCTTCGTGCAATAGACTTGTCCAGAGGTTATAAAAACCGCGGAACAATCCGGGACATGCAATGTGTCGAATGTCACTCTCTATAGGACCACTAATGGTTTATTTGTAAGCTAAATTTGTTTGTAACTTAAACTGACTAAAACCTCACCTGTGTCCTTCAGTTGCCCTTTGCGTTCTAGGACTCCAGGTTTCCTTTTAAGAAAATGCCCGCGGCCTTAGCGGGCATCGACCCTGCTGGCCCCTAAGGTTTGCTGACATCTGTTTTAGGAGCGCGACATCTCTTTTTAACGCGCCCAAGTCGTCAATGATGAAATGAGAATGATGATGTGAATGTTGTCTGTCTATGACTTGGGCTCGGTCTGGTCGATTACCGGAAGGCCAGATGGCGAGCTACCCATTGCTCGTCGTCCACATGCTCGCGTCTACTGTGGTTGGTAGTAGGGGTCTCAGCAGCTGGCGCATGAGGGAACAGACATCCTAAAGATGTCCGTTCAACGCGTGCGGCTGACTCCTTTGCTATTATTACTGCTTCGCTGAAGGAGGCGACCACCTGCCATTCCTCCTCGCTTCGGACCCTAGCCTGAACCAGGGCCTGGCCCGAGACGTCGCTGCCGCCGATCTTCTTCATGAGGACACGGGGCCGGCGGCACTCCGCCCAAGCGGGGGACACGTTGGAGCCACTCTATCCTCTGGGCGGTTCTCATAATGGTGACACCAAGGCGTTTCTTTCGCTTGAATTGAATGGTAAGTTCGGGAGGTTCCTACATCGGAGGAGAAGATCCGATGAGGACCTGCTTCATGCGAAAGTTCCTCACCGGATCTCCTCCTCCGTGACCTCTTCAGTCACTCCTCAAAGAGAGGACTTACCGTAATGACATTGTATGTATCACTACCATCCACAACGATAAGTCACCGAAGAACATGGGGTCGGTCAACTCGATAATCCGACACACCTTGCAATACGTTCGCCGGATTAATGCGGCAACCGCGGTGGATAAAAAGATATGTTATCTATATTTGTTAATTTCTAAAATAAAACTAAAACAATACTGTGTCTAGTTTGTTTTAACCCCATGAGCACCTATTTCTCCGTTCCAAAACAAGTGAGTAAGGCACAAACACAAAAATGCCAATGTTTGTCCAAACTTCGTCCACTCAGATTTTTAGCCGCGAAAAATAAAAAAAAGGTAAAACGGAAACATTGTTTTGAATGTGTTTTTATTTTCAATAAAAGTTTTAAAAGTGTATTGTTTTACTTTTGTTTTAGTTAGCCTAAAAGCGGTGTAATGGGAGCCAGTTGTTGAGTTCATAAATAAATGTAATTTAACTAAAAAGTTCAGCGAGGTTCACTTGTTTATTGCAACGGAAGACGAAGACACGCGTTTTAAAATAGTAAGTACTAGGAGACTAGGAGTCAACTACAGTAGGGGGTAATAATATGCGAAACGTGGGTGGGGTGCAACATGCATGGTTGCACCCCACCCACATTGCATTGACATCATTATTTACGAATAAAAATATTCTAATTTTTACATCTCAATAGCTGATGAGTTAATCTCCACATAGCACCTATAATATTGGGCACGCTATAATCATGTCATAATAATGTCCCCTCTTAGAGGAGTGGCTGGAAAGACGTCACGGCGACTTCACCTTCCGCATCACGCAAGTCCTCAACGGACATGGTAAGTTCGGGAGGTTCCTGCAACGGATTCGTGTGGAAGAAACACTTAGAGCGGGAGAACCCACCTAAATAAAAAGTGTAGTGTAGTGCATAGTAATGAATCCCACACTCAAAGCTCATAATGAAAATAAATGACGAGAAAGAAAGTAAGCTGGTCTTATCTCCGAACGCCTAGGCGCAATGAAAGGATCGCAATCGTGGGAAATTGTCGGTAGCGTCACGTTTTCAGAAAGCGTTTGATACTAGAGCATCAGAAAACGCCAAGAGCATACAAGTTTTAATGGATTTGAAATTTATTAATATTTGTTTATATGAAATATTGAATGAAATAGATTTACAAACATAGTGAATGTTGTCGTTAGTAAACCTGAAGAAGTGACCTGATGATGATGATGGAATCGGAAGATAGGCACCGGAACACTGTAATTAATCAATGTATCCTAGCCGTGTTTGGGCTTATTAAAATTGTCATGAAATGCAGTTTGGCTATAAGGTACTATCGAACTGATCTGATGATGGAGCCGGAAGGTGAAAGGTAGACACAGGAACTTCATATTAAAACAATGTAACCTAGCAGTGTTTGGGTTAATTGGAATTTTCATGAGAAATATGCACTCTGGTTATATATAAGTGCATCGAAACTAAAAAGTGGGCAATAAAAAACCTTTTTACAAAAAAAAAAAAAATAACCGACTTCACTGAAAAAAATCACTAAAAGAATCAAAATAAATTTAATTTCGGAAGTTGGCGTTCAATGGAGCGAGGGAGATGGTTAGACTTTTACAGGCTAAGCCTGTATCCTTTAGTTGCTTTTTGCTTTCCAGGGTTACAGTCAAATGGGGTGAATAGGAACTACTTCAAAGGGTATTTTCAAGATATTTGAATATTTTTTGCAGCATTTAACTATATCGATTTATTAATGAATTGTTATTCTAAAAAGTCGATGCTTTATTAGAAGCCGATAATATGGTATCAAGGTGAAAAACGAAACCAAATTTTTGTTTCTATTCACCCCGTTTTACGGTATGGTAACTCTTTTAAAATTATTACCTCGGATCAAGGCAATTGGGCTAACGATAGCATGTTCTTACTGATTGTACTTTGGACAAATGTCGTGGACTCGTTGGGAATTGATGTATGGACATTTAAAAGACTATTAATTTTTTTTCATGAACTCGGTGGTAAAAGGAGATCAATAGAATCATGGACTTATGGGATCAACCCCACATCAATCCATGTTTACTTTGACCTCTCTCTCTCTGTCCATCACCAGGGGCCTCGTGCATCGACAATTTCACATGACTGTGGTTAGATTCAAAACTATTTTAGCAAAGTGCGTTTCATTCCTCTTCTTCACATGACCATACTAAGATAAACGACTCCCTTTCATCTTTTCAGTCACTGGCACTACTTCCCCGTATGTGCTCATTTCTCATTTTATCCATGGTCGTCACTCCACACATCCATCTTAACATTCTCATCTCCGCTCCATCATCACTTCAGCCAAAAACGTCCACAGCTAGACATAGATCTTCTGCTTGCTGGCGCTTTTCATTTCTATTTGATTTGCGCAGCCTTCATTTGAGTGATTCCAAATTCCTGAGAGACATACCTGTAACCAAGAGATTTATAAAGGGCTATTGTAAACTCGTCACAGTTTGATTTGCCACAAATTGGTAAATTCCATGCCCTGCATGCAGCTCATTGGTAGTCTTCTTGGTGATTAACCCCTTTTATTGAGTTCGGAATCATCTACAATAACTTCTCCCGCTCTGGATGGAGCAGGAGGGCGTGTTAGACTTTTCCTGCTACTAAAACACACTTTTTTTAGGTGCGAAATCATCCAATGGCATCTTCCGCCCTTTCGTCGTGTCAGACTTTTACTGACTAAAACCCACTCTTAGTTCCTTCGTTGCCTGTCATTCCAGGGCCGGGTTTATCTTTCAGAAGCGAACCCATGGCCCCAGTAGGCTTGAGAACCCTGCTAGGCCCCTACGGTTTGCTGACATCTTCTTGAGGCACGCGTGGACCACTACGCCTGTCGACGATTTGGCCTCGATCCTTACCAGACGACCGGACGGCGAGCTATCCATTGCTCGTCATTCGCGGGCCCGCGCCTATTGGCAATTAACCCTATCCTGGTGCTTTTAATTAATTCAGATATTTGCCCCTTTTGCTGGTATCTCCTTGTTTATGTTGAACCTCTTTGTGTGTCGCACACAGAACCATGTATTCGTCAGAGTGTGGTGTCAGCTATGTGCATGTGTGTCAGGTATTTATTTATTAAAGTAACTACTTTGATTTCCTGACGCCCTAGTACAACTTGATATGAAACACGTGATGTAGTGCGGTGTGAATGAATCCATCGCTGCCGACAGACGGAGCTTTATTCAATTATAACGCGATTTTACATAATTTTGACGATTTATTTTTTTGATACATTCATGGATTCACTTTGATTAATATTTTATTTTATTTTAGTTCTTAGTTAACTCAATAAGAACTCAAATTTAGCTGTAAGTTTAGCAGTATAGCTTGAATAGTTAAACAGACCGAGATCATCAATCATGAAACCTAAAACCAACCTAAAATTATATGGCATGGCCCATGTTAGCATAGCCTAGCCTAGTATGCCCTTGCCTAAATATCATGATGTTAATTGGCTAAGCATGCTTTTATTTACCAAAAAAAAACCTAACTAAACAAAAATTATAAAAAAGGGTCATCATGTTCCTGCCCTTGTCCCATCTTATTTGGGGTCGGCGCAACACGTTTTTTTCTTCCATTCTATCGTGTCAACCGTCATACTATCACTAACTTCCTTTTCTTTCATATCACTATTCACACAATCCATCCATCTTTTCTTTGGCCTCCCTCTCCCTCTCCACCCATCCACATGTATACTCATAACTCTTAAAAATTGTAAAAAAGGGTACTTACATAATATTCCAAATTTTTGCAGAGAAATCCAATAACAGAAATGTACAGGACTTGTATTGATTTAAACTCACATAAATTCATTCAGCTGCTCTTTGTGTTAAAAGAGCCTCGGTTGCTATTTCGAGCAATCTCGCATCCCTGGGTGTTTAACAACCTTATTTTAAATTGTACAAATATGAAAGGTTAGGTGAACCGGGAGAAAGATAAATGGTGTGAAGAACAAGGTATCTGTTAGGTATCGCAGCGCAGCCTCTACTCTCTTGCAGCTCTAAGAAGATCACTGCCAGTTTGGAGGTGCTACTTCGCGACGGTTAGAAACGTAAACAAACAAAGCAATACTTCGATTTAAACAATGTAATTATTGTTAAGTATTTTATTTAGATTCATAACATACATTTTCATCAAAACGTGCGTGTTGCCAGTGATGACATAAGACACTGAAACGTGGTCACTTACGATAGGCCTCATCAGAAGGCTTACAGTCACCCAAAGAGCAACGGAAAGGGCTATGCTCGGAGTTTCCTTGCGTGATCGCATCAGGAATGAAGATATCCGCAGGAGAACCAAAGTTACCGACATAGCACGAAAAATCACTAAACTTAAGTGGCAGTGAGCTGAGCACATTGTTCGTAGAACAAATGGTCGATGGGGCCGAAAGGTTCTAGAGTTGCGACCGCGCACCGGAAGACGCAGCGTTGGAATGCCTCCCACAAGGTGGACCGATGTTCTGGTGAGAGTCGTAGGAACGCGATGGATGCGAGACGCACAGGACTATTCGTTGTGGCGGTACTTGGCGGAGAGACTTATGTCCAACAGTGGACGTCCTTCGGCTGAAATGATTTTTAACCGACTTCTCAAAAAGGAGGAGGTTCTCAATTCGGATGTTTGTATTTTTTTTTTATGTTTGTTCGCGCATAACTTCGTCGCTTGCCAACCGATTTGAAAAATTATTTTTTTGTTAGAAAGGGTATACTTCCCAAATGGTCCCATAGACACCAAGTCAGGATCTGATGATGGAATCTTGGCGAAATCGAGGGAACTCCTCAAATATTATAGGCAACTGCATGGTGGTTTTGGTATTTTCATTGAGAACTTAAGCCTTTACAGTAAAAAAGTAACATTTGATGAAGTGGAACTGATGAAGAAGATCAGAAATGGTCAACGGAACTTCATACTCGCATAGATATCACAATGAAGATAGTTAAGCGACTAACAAATGCTTGCACTGACTGGAAAGGTTCTCTCAAATCTGTATGGTTCTTTCTTCAAAAGACCATCTCAGACAAATCTGCACTGTTCTCATGTGATTTGACCATTACATATTAACTGTATGGACTTTAAAAGAGACTTTGACCCCTGAGTTTGTTTCGGTGTTTCTTCTCAGGGTAGTCAGCTAGGAAACACCGGCCTCATCTAGTTTAAAATGACAAAAAAAATTGACGTGTAAAAGTGTTTTTTTAAACCTACTTACAAAATAAATATCATTTATCATTATCATTTATGCTATTACCCCTCTCCTAGAGAGGAGGCCTGAGTCCCAGCAGTGGGAACATTATAAGGCCGACTATGCTATATGCTATTATCATTTATGTAATATGATAATACAAATAAATTAATAGTTCTGAATAGTTCCGTTGAAAATGGTATCATCAAATTGATCTGATGATGATGATGGAGTCAGAAGGTAGGCACTAGAACTCCGTCATTTATCAATGTAACCTAGCCGTGTTTGGGCTTATTAGAATTGTCATGAAATGCACTTTGGCTATAAGGTACTATCGAATTGATCTGATGATGGAACCGGAAGGTGGAAGGTAGACACAGGAAATTCATAATAAAACAATGTAACCTAGTAGTGTTTGGATTAATTGGAATTGTCACGAGAAATAGGCACTCTGTTTATAAGTGAAACCCAACTAAAAAGTGTGAAATAAAAAACTTTTTAGTCGGTGTTAAATAAGATACAAATAATACCGAGAAACACCGACTTCCGAAATTAAAGTTATTTTGATTCCTTTAGTGTTTTTTTTAGTGAAGTCGGTTATCTTTTTTTTGTAAAAAGTTTTTTTTTCATCAATAAGCTTACTAGCTTTCCTAAATCTGCATGATTTCAGAGGTTTATTAAATGTTAAAGTTGAAATAATAAAACATTAATACATATTTTTAAAGTTGTTTTTAATTAATGTTACAAATTTTATAAATAGTTTATACATAAATTAATAATTCATTCATTCGTAGATTGATAGTTTCCGCCTGGATAGAGAATGGACAGGGATGGCTCCCAAGTCACATGTTTTGAAACATCGAGTACTAGGACATCATGAGTCAACTGAAGTACGCCAGTATAGAGCAGACACAACTTTGGGGGGAGGCTGACGTAGCAGGTGCAACAGACGACCTTGACATTAACAGGGGTTACGTTAGTAATACACACAGACAGATGCACATAAAATGTTTGACTTTTTTACCATTTTGGTGTGACGATGGACTGATGGATCCCTGAAAAAACGAGAAATTAATTTATAGAATGATTATAATATTTTAATTACAGCGTTTTAATGGCGTTAATTTAATAATAAACTTTGATATCAATAACGTTGGTTTTATAAGTTAATCCAATATCTGAGCATATTTATAGATATGTAAGTAATTATGGATTACATAGTAAATAATTTTGAAATCCGGACAACAAGGGGTCAGTATCTTCTCTACAGTCCGACAAATTCAGTAATCCGACACCGACTTACAAAACGTTTGCCAGATTAACTTGGGTAACTGTAATAACAATTAGCAACAAAGAAAACCAGCCCGTTTCCATCATCGAACCAAAAGACGTACGATGGTACACCACCGTTATAGGTAAAAACATTTTTGAGAACGCTTTTTTGGTTTCTACAGCTTGTTTTAGGGACATATCATCATAATTATAGCCATGCTTCACTGTATCTTCCGAGCGATCTGCACAAAGGTCAAACTCGGGTGTAACTTGCCACCGAATCCGAATCAGAAACCTCTCTCTTAGGCAAATGTGATCCATCGTCGACCACATCATCGTTTACGATCAGCTGAGATTGTGGTCAAAAGTGAGCAGGAAGGATGCAGTTTTCAAAAAACATGAAACACTTTTTCATCTCTTACTAACTCCTCGCGTCCTAGTACAAAATGAACAGAGAAGTCGATACTGGGCTATTCAGAAATGCCCCATGCAATATATTCAACCTGCGCCAAAGAGCGTGCCGTTTACAGTGTGCACAGCCGATGGTAGATAGATGTTTTACAATTGTTACTGGTAGTTAAGCGCCAAATCTGATTACCAATCTTATACGTATTAACAAGTTAGATACTGGGTTGTGGAAAACACATTATTTATTTATCAAAAGCTTTATGCACAAAAAGGTACAGAGGTGGACTTAATGCTTTAGGCATTTTCTACCAATTAACCTTTGGATGATGCAGATAAAAATTGTGGTAGGTGCAATAAACGAGAGGGAGAAGACGAATACGATTATAGATACAAGTGCTAATAAACCATATATATAATACGTTTATACAATACATACTCAAATTAATAAACTACATACCTAACTAATATAGTCAAACAATTAGTTCAAATCGACAATTATCGGAAAACATTAACGCTGTGATGATACCACTGCCACCTTCTTACGAATTAGCGCTCGAACTTTAGGTTTGAATGTTAATCGGCTTGTTTGGCACATCTAGTGAGATAGGAAATAGAACACACCATAGTTGTAAAATGGCTAGGATAATGATGACGGTGATTTTTCTAAATCAAAAGGTTTACTGAACAAATAGGTACTGTCTTTGAATATTTTGTTACCCTATCTGTCCTTGATTTAACAGAATAGGTTTATAGTAGCTATGACACTGTTGCCAAAAAAGCAGGAGCTTAGTGTCTATAATATGCTTTTTTATGTCAAGTTGCTACCTAGAGAGAGGCCACTGTCAAAATAAATGCATTTGCTAAAAAACAGAAAGAAAACACTTTTATTTAGCACACAGACATACAGTGAAGAAATAAGTATGTAGAAAAAAAGTGTAACAATAAAAGAAATTATAGTTCTAAACGATTTCAGCAAAACCCGGTTCAAGTCTCGAAGTCACGTGTTAAACCGGTACTGGTACCAGGATGTCAAAAGTTGCCAGGAGTTCTTGTTGCACCAGACGAAAACAAGGAAAACCGACTATAGGATGAAGTAAGGTAGGGGTCGACGGTGCGTTATGTTCCAGTAAAAATGATGGGGCTGGTTAAGGATGATGCTTGTTGGACCTGTGGGTCTGCTTGAAAAACTGACCGTAACATTAGGATGTAAAGGGCAACTGAAGGGACATTGAGCAAACCTAGTGACGAGAACAGTATTTTAATACCGAAGAGTTAAAAACTGACTGATGTAGAATTAAGTTTTCTTCCTGAGAAGATTCGCTATAAATATTAGAATTTGAAAGCATGTAACCATATTCAATAAATGTATTACAAAGGGCGCGAACACATTTCCAGAACTATCGTATTTTATCGGATTGCCAGACAGAGCAATCATCAAAATTCATTTCAATTCATAATAAATATAAAAGTTGTTTTAATCTATTCCTGTTCATTATTTTACTAAAACATGAAAACTGTTAATAAATTGTCCTTGTTTTTTTTACTTTTCCATCATGTCAACGAGCCATACATACACAAAATAAAAAAGAAATATAAAATCTAACTAAAAACTATCATAAATATAGTGGAACTTTGTTGTGTCCTAATTCAGATAAAAACATTAGAATTTAATTAATTTGGCAAACAAATGAATTCAACTATAAAATGTTGTAAGGGCGTGTCAAGTTAAACATTGAGTACTAAGGCAACAGGAAACAACAAGAAAGTGCATGTTGTAATAAAATAGGGGTGCATTGCTAGCAGTTGAACATTGCTGTACGAAAGCGCCCTCTTCCATGTAAAAGCATTGAACTGAGGCCACGTGTTTCATTACACTGGATACTGGGATACCAGGAACGAATCAGAGCTGTGTTTGTTGTAAAACATGAACAATTTTCCAGCTGCACGAGGAAAATGAAATATGTCTTGAAAAAACCTCTCACAACTTTCAATCGAAAAAAATGTTAATAATCTTTAAATATCATAAACACTTTTTAACACATTTGCATAAATCATCCGCTAAAATATAAAGATTTTGCAGGTTCGATACTCGTGAGCACGCCACATACACATAAATAGTAGCACGTGGGAAAATCAGGTTTTTCCTAAATGTACACCAGGTAGGTACATTAGGTACTTTAAGCGTATGTTCTTGAGCTTTGTTTATTGTCATTGCAAATGCTGCTCGGAATTATTGGATATTTTTTTTTCCATTTCAGTCATAATTACTTAAAGCTTTTATAATATTGGATCCCAAGTGAGTAATCTGTAGCCGTGTACCATCTAGCTAGCCTTGATGCTTTAAGATTTCTCATTAACAGGACTGAAATTTTTTATCTTCTATTTCACCTGATGTAGTCCCAAGTTTCAAAATCGCTGGAACAAAATAATGTTTATTTATTTTTTGTCAAGTGCCTAAATACGAAGTGTCTTGGTTTTATCTTCATTAATGACTGACTTCCATACCAACTCTCGTCCTCTATTTCAACATCGTCGGGCCATTTTTGTGACAAAAGGACTGTCCTTCCCCAAGGTTTATCAAAATCGGTTCAGCGGTTTAGGAGTGAAAGTGTAAGGGACAGACAGATAGAGTTACTTTCGCATTTATAATGTTTGTACAAAAGATATCATTGGATATACCTTTATATATTAAATATATTATAATATAAGTGTACTATTAGGAATCGATCTTGCTATCAGCAATTCCGGATTAAAAACAGATGAGGGTGGGAGCTTTTTATGGGAGCGGTCCTTTTCATTGCCACTATCGGGATTCCAGCTGACGTATGGTTTCAGGAAAAGACTATCATCAAACCGAATTAACAAAACTAAGTAAAAACTTGTAATAATGAATGGCTTTTTAAACAAATATGAAAAAAGAAAAAAAAAACATTTTAAATCCGGTTCGTGAACGTCACAAAACCGGTTATGTCACGTGTTACACCGCTGCTAGTACCAGGATATCAAATGTTTGTAGGAATACTTGTTGCACCAAATGTATTATAAAAAGTTACGATAAAGTGCTCAATTGTGTGAGGTTCTGCTAGGAGAGTGCGTTCTAGATGATCGGTATGCACCCGTAACTACAGATTTGAGTGCAATCAAAAAATATCAAACAGAATAATGGTTGTCATTAGGAAATCACGAAGTTAGGTAGACTGGAAAGTAAAAAAAATCTGAAAAGAAAATCCGTATAGATATTCTATTTCATAGTTTCAAGGCGGGTTGGTCATGGATGTGGAGTTTCACATGCGTATTCTTTCACACAGAAGAAAAAAAAGTATTAAACTACACTTATATATAACCAACACCATTTCGGCTTGGTTAGATAGTACAACTCACAACTATACCTAATTATTTTTTAAACAAAAGGTTTACTGAATATACTGATTAGTACACCTACCTCGTTAACTTAGTAAAGGTTTATCATTGATTTATTAAATAAGTAAATGACTTTCAAAGTAAACCATCGTTTTACGTAGAAACCTATATTTTAAACTGCTAAAAACTTTTGTCGTAGTTTAAAATTCAAAACTGTATTGTAGACTTTTGTTTTAGTTAGTTTAAAAGCCGGTTTTATGAAAATATATTTTGAACATAACGTTCAACGAGTGTTTCTGGTTCTCCCTTCTCTGACAATGCACACTGAGGCCATGTGTTTTAAAATATTAAGTACTAGGACTCCAGGAATCAAATGGAGTTACGCTAACAGTATGTGAAATTTTCAGGGGATTGCTATTTGCACGGTAACACTGATGTACTTAATTATTTACGACAAAAACTAATTCAATTTTTTTTTGCATCTCGATTACTTATACTTAAGTAATTCAATTTCATCAATCAATAGGACGTATCGTTGGCGTCGACCTGCGCTTTACCTATTGCCCCAGTATCTTTTTCTTCTGAATGACTTCTCTTATCTAGTTATTAAGTTGTCGTCCGCTTAACCGGACTAGCTTGTGGCGGCTTTAATAAATCGAAAAAAAAAAAATGCCGGCTTTAAGAAATTGAAGTCTCCACCCAGGATTTACAAAAAACTTAAAACTTAGCTTACTTCGATTATTAACTAGGCACGGGCTTAGCGCCACGAGCTGGCTCAAGCAAGGGTCGTGGTGGGCATTGACGGGAGCGTTACGGCCGGCCTTAGCGGCGAGGACAGAAGGACCCTCTGTATATGTCTGTGTTTTCAAAGGGTGCTGGTTTCCTTAAAACTCTCTTGAAACAGGGTAATTGTGTCATGGGCAGTGACGAGAGTATGCTGACCAAGCGGGGCACAACTCTACCGTATGCTCCACCGTGTCCTCCGGGCGGTCCACACAATGGTGACACCCGGGCGTTTCTTCCGCACGAATCTGATGCAGGAAACTCCCGAACTTAATATGTCTGGTGAGGATCTGCGTCATGCGGAAGGTGAGGACTCCGTGACGTCTTTCCAGTCACTCCAGAAAGAGGGAACTTACCGCCATAATTATGGCGTGCCCAAATCCAGAAGATTTGGTATGTAAAATATTATTTAAAAAATCAATCCCCATAGTGCTATAAAGTGTACGATTACGAAAGGTGTAACTTGCAGAAAAGTGAATTTACAAAATATAAGTGGGAACCCCGATGTTAAGGCCACGTGTTTTCGGGCCATTTATACTAAGGCATCAGAATACGGCAAGAGGTGCTGTCTGAATTAGTTTAGGGTTGCAATAATTTAAAGGGGACCCTACACCTTTGATAATGCACCCTACATTCACGTTGCAGGAACGAGATCAAGATTATGTAAAGAAAGACTAACATGATTTAATGTCAAGCTAGAGGGAGAGAGAAGAAATACATTTTTTTTTCAAATCAAACGGCTTCAAGCAGCTGGTTCGCTCTGTAATTGTCATTCAATCATCATCATCATCATCATTTCAGCCGAAAGACGTCTACTGTCGGACATAGGCGGGAATTGTATAACTTGATTCCGCCATCTCATTTCTATCATCGGACAACCTGACGTACAGCGAGTACCTCACCTTACGCCCTTACGTTGTTGAAAGCTCTACAGTTCGGACTAAGCGTTTCACCTCATCGTTTATACCGAGTACATCACAGAACTGGATCAATTTGCCTGCTGCAGTCTTCCCGTCCGATTATAAATCAGGTGTCTTCAAGGCTAGAGTGAATAGGTTCTTAATAAACGAGTGCGCCTCACCATCAGCGATTGCATCACTGCTTACCATCAGGTGGGTTCGCAGGCAGTTTATATAAATAAAAGAAAAAAGCAGTCATCCCCAAGTGTCGCCACAACAAACTGTCCTGTGTGTCTCACATTAATCACATTCCCGCGACTCTCACCATGTCGTTGGTCCACCTTGTGGGAGGCCTTCCAACGCTGCGTCTTCCGGTACTCGGTCGCCACTCCACAACCTATGGAAAAAGCCATTGTAACTAATAAACATTAATAGCCAATAAACTAAAGGAAAAAATATTAATAATAGCCTCGTTATAGAATTAGAGATATATTTACAACCCTACAGCAAAATCGATTTCTGAAAGGTTGTTTGTCTAGACTTTACTAGGAGGAAGGGGTAGTGGGAGGGTTGGTATTCAGTGACGTCACTGTGTGAAGTGACATGACGTCACACCACGTGTTCCTGAATGCCCTAGTACAGACTCCATTGTTAATTTCATACTAGAGCGTCAGGAATCATTAAGTAATTCACCAGCGCCAGCCGTATACAACTTATAACAACTTTGACGGCACGGTTTGCGTGATTGAACGATTGGCTGCTGTGCTGCGTGTCGCGGGTTCGTTTCCCGAACGAGACAAATATTTGTATGGTCTTCAGTTAGGGTTACGGGTATGAGAGTCGTGTGTATGTCAATTTACATGATTGTGAACGCACTCACGATACATGAGTTACCTAGTCCTAGAGTGAAGCAAGGTTTTTTTTTTTTTTATAAAATAAGCTTAAAGCAGTCGAATATTTGAATTAAGTTACTGGAGAAACTTCACCTACAAGAGCAATCAATATTTAAGGCCATAACATGACTTAAAGCGCGGTCACTGTCAGCCTAAATAGAAAAAGGGTAAATGCGCGACAACGCAATGCTTGTAATATGTAATACTTGTAAATATTGCAAAAATACATTTTATTTTATTTTTTTATTATTATTGATGGCTTGGCTACTATCTTACGTGATGGAAAGCAACAATTAACGCAAAAACTAGTTTTTTTTATTAAACATGTAAAACCACAAAGTTTTCCATTAATATTCGAATCGTTTTTGCTTTAGGTAGAGTAACTGTAACAGACATATTATTATGTTGGCTAGAAAAAGTATTATACATAGTATTTTGTGCATGATGAACATACAATTCTCTTGGCGTTTTTTGATACTCTAGTACGTAACGCTTCTTGAAAACGTGACGCAACCGACGATGTCCCATGATCGCTATCCTTGCATGGCTTTCGGGGATACGACCAACTTACTTACCTCCTTTCAGGTTATTTTTATTATGAGCTTTATGTGTTTTGGGATTCATTACCATTCACTAAACTACACTAGTATTTTATTAATTGGATTTTGGATTTAAGTTTAATTTATATTTAATAATTTAATTTTATATCTTATTATACTCCATTCACTTCTGCATCAGACAAAAGAGGTTCATAGAAGCAGGTGTGCACAACATTTAATTTTCGAGATAAATTCTAACAACTTTAATAAATAATGGTTTCAATATAAAATTTTAACATTACTTACTTAGATGAAATTATTGTTAGGGTAAGTACCATACCAAGTACTAAACACAAATTTATTTCAAACAATTTTACGGAATATAATATCGGGATAAAAAGTATTATATGTGCTATTCCGGGACATAGTTTCGCAGCAGTTCGAGTGTGAAACTTTCGCCTTTTATTATTTTCACTATCAACGAAGTGCTGGAAATTGATGGTTGCATCACGTCAACAGCAAGCGGTCGGTACCGGGACATCAGAACACTTCAAGAGTCAACAATCAAAGGATGTGTGAAAACTGTAATTGTTTGACTTTGGTTCTGCTTCCTTCAACATAATATTAATAAGCTTTAGCTGAACATTAAGAAAGACAAAATAATATTAATTTCATTAAAGCAAATGACATATTAATGAAAAACATTTTGTAATAAAACTCTAGGTTATTATTTATTTATTAACAAACTGTTTGATTATCAAAAGTTGACGGATTATCAAATTTAAATAACTTGAAAAATAATGAACGCTAAAAAAATCCATTTATTCCTGAAAGCGGTAATTGTAGGAAATGGACGGTGCCGTCACGTTTTTAGGAAGCTTTGGGTACCAGGACATCAAAAGACATCATAGTATTTTGTGCATCTTTTGATGAACTTGTATGCTGTTGGCATTTTCTGATGCTCTAGTATCTAACGCTTCCTGAAAACGTGACGCTACTGACGATCACGATCGCGATCCTCATAAGGCCCCTAGGCTTTCGGGGATAAGTCCAAATTACCTTCTTTCGGGATATTTATTCTTATTATGAGGTTAAGGCTGCCATCAGACGGACTGCATCGCAGCAACCGCGCACAGTCGATATATTCAACTACATGTATCTGCAGTCGGATCTGACTTTGCGCAGTTGACGCCACGTATCTAGCCCCTGGGCTAAAACGCTGGCCCTGGCTGCCCGGGGCTAGGCTCTAAAAGATCCTAGCCCAGGGCAGCCAGGGCCAGCGCAAACTGTCAGATTAACAATACACCTCCATATAATTGTCAGATTATCATTTGGGACGACAAAGACATCAAGTTGAACCCTCTGTATTAAAATCTGACGCGCTCAAGCATCTCAAGGTAATTTTTTTTTTCATTTTTACAAGTCAGTCGTGACTCACGTCACGACCAAATCGTCAGTCATTTAAATAGGATACATTTTGAGTTCCATTAACATTCACTCTGAAAATCTGACAAGCTCGAATAACTATTTTTACCTCTTTTTTCAGCCAACCCCCACTGGTTAATCGTCAGATTAATACCTATCGGTTGTCAGAAAGACAAAGCGCGTATACACTATGAATGTCTGACGCGCTCGAGTATTTCCATGTGACTGTTTTATTTTCATTTGCGAAAATTCTTATACGCTCTCCCCCCTACTGAAATGGAAACTTGTCAAAGACTTTTTTTCGTTTTATAACCTAATCTTCACAATCCAATAGGTCCCCATGACGCAATTAGCATCCCGGCCTCCCCTACTATGTGGGTAACATGATACTTCATGTGGAGGTCAGGTACACAGTCGCTCCATTTCAAATATGACTGTCAGTCGATGCCGATATCTAGGTAAAGGCTAGACGGATTAATTGTTATGGTGTCATCAAATTAAATCAACCGGTGAAACTTCACGGACTTGAAGAATACATAAAAAAAAGAATAAAAGAATAATAATACATAAAAAGTATTCAAAATCGGTTACCAACTACAGACTAAATTGAAAAAAGAACTGCGAGTCGGCATCGCACATGAAGACACGCAACTCTTCTTAAATTTTTGTTATTTCTTGTTGTAGTGGAAATAGAAATAGTCATTTATTTATTTTATAACGGAATTGACGTGGCTTTAGTTCAATATCAACGAAGTGCTGGTAATGGCCGTCGAAAATCAATGGTTGCGTTGTCAGGAAGCGGTCTGTACCAGGACATCAGAAGACTTCTAGAGTCAACAATCAAAAGATGCATGAGAAGTAGAATTATTTGAATTTGGATCTGCTTCAATATAATATTAATTAACTTTAGCTAATTATGACCACTAAGACAGAACAATATTATTTTTATTAAATCAAATTATGAAGAAATAAATTTTTTGTAAAAGATTTGTAGGTTATACCTAGTTATATAAAAGTTCAAACTGTTTAATCATCAATATAGTTTACAGATTATCAAAAAATAACTTGAAAAATAGTTAACGCTAAAAAAATCAGTTATTCCAGAAAACGGGTAATACGATTGTAGAAAATAGACACAGCGCAGCGTCACGTTTTCTGGACGCGTTGGGTACCAGGGCATCAAAAGACGTCAAGAGCAAAAAATAAGTTTAGCAAGAGATGCACGAAAGTTGCAGCTATGCATTTCGGTTTAGCTGGTTTTAAAATAATAAATTAACGGCCGTTTAAACATAGAATTTTAGTTAAACATGAACTTTGGCAGAGACTATTAAAAACGCGATAGTTATAAGTAATAAGTAGATAGAAAGAGGTATAAAATTAAATTAACTGGTGGATCTTCTCGAACTTGACAAATAAAATAATTAATAGAACGAAGAAAAGAAAGAAAGAGTTTATTTACGTCAAACATCCGGACGGTTACGGCCCGGACTAAGCTTTTCGCCTCGTCATTTATACCGCGAACATCGAGGGACTGAAAACCTTGCCTGCTGCGGTCTTCCCGTCCGATTATAATTTAGGTGTCTTCAAGGCTAGAGTGAATAGGCTCCTAATAAACTAGTGCGCCTCACCATCAACCGTTGACCAATTGCAGAAAAATTTGAAATACCGGACAGTTATCTGTTCATAATATACTCTCCTCTGGCAGACAGATGGATAGATGACCAGCAGAGTCTTAGTAATAGTGTTTCAATTTCAATAGTTACTCTTCGGATACGGAACCCTAAAAAGCATTTATTTCGGAATGCAAATGTTTCTTACTTTCAACAAAGTGCAACAATCGTGGGAAATAGAAGGATGTGTCACGTTTTTCGGAATTGGTCGCTACCAAGACATCAGAAAACTTCAAGAGCCAACAAACAAAGGCTACTTTTTCATGAAAAAGTTCTTCGATAGGGCAAGACAAATTCGGAGATGTATTGATGGTTTTAATGATTATAATTCCGTAAAAAATACGTATTACAGCCACCGAAAATATGAATTTAGTAGTTTTCACTAGACATGTTTCACCTTTTTAGTTGATAGGTATGTACCCATAATTTCTCAAATAATTTATTAGAAAAAAAAATTGTTTAGCGTATTAATTTATACACCTTGAGTTAAAAACATTTAAAAAACTTACTATTATTAGAGTTAGTCAATATTTTTTTACTTTTGATTTCATTGAAACTTAACTGAGAGTGGAAAGTTATAATTAATTGAATAAATTATAATTTACAGTTGGGCTGGTGGTGGAGGTAGTGGAGACTGGTCACCGCATTTTTTAGCAAGATTGCAAAAAATCACTGCATTGCAATCCTAAAAAAGCTGAAGGTTAGGAGACAGCTTTCGAATTTGTGTGTTGAAAGAAAAAATATTCTATTTTTATAAATCTTGACCCGCCTGAAACCTGAAGAATCGTCGAACTTAAGTGGTAATGGGCAAGGCACATTGCTCGCAGAACAGATGGCCGTTGGGACCGAAAGGTTATGGAGTGGCGACCGCGTACCGGAAAACGCAACGTTAGACGATCTTCTACAAGGGAAACTGATGACCTGGTAAGAGTTCGGGGAATCTGATGGATGTGAGAGGCACTAGACCATTTATTGTGGCGACACTTGGGGGAGCCCTATATATAGCCCTATATATTCCAACAGTGGACGTCTTTCGGCTGAAATGATGACAATGATGATTAGTTAGTCCAGTTACTGGAAATAAGCATTCATTTCGTTTCGGAAATGTGACGTCTTTACTTGCATCGTAGTCAAAAAGTGGGAAGAATGACGGTTGTGCCACGTTTCCAGCAAGCGTTCGGTACTAGGACCTCAAGAGACGCTAAGAGCTAACAATAAGTTTATCATAGGATGCAGAAAAACTATAACATTTGACGGCGGCTCTGCTAGCTACAAAATACATATTATTACTATTGATTTACATTATTAAAATTTTGTTTTTGAGACAAGTACTACGATGGAATGAGGAACAAGTCATAAGAAAAGATATAGGTATGATTACGGGGTAAAGACATTAAAAAAGATGTGATTATTTAGGACGGCTTCTGCTTTAGCGTGCAGCATTAGACCGAAGATTTTAGCTGTCATGTAGGTACGTACGTATGTGTATGTTTCTATTAAATTACATACATTAACGTAACATAACATAACCACCCATCGACAGAAGGTCCCAGTTTCACAAGCGAAAGTTTGTACATGATATATATAACGCAAAATACATGACATATTTATTCAATTCATTACGATTACAATATGGATGAACACATTCTAATGTTTTTGTAGTGTTTGGCAGCAAATGTATTAAATTAACCTTCTCGGCAAACTTCGTTGAGATAGTCAACACTATAATAAAATTGACACTTGAGATGCAAATTTTTTCTTTACATCACAACATCCACTAGAAATCAATTTGTGAATGATTATTACAGACTGATTTATTACTGACCTTCACTCGAAGAAATCCCGCCAAAAACTCTCTTTCAAGGTACTGTGTTGTGTATAAAATGAGGGGTGCGCTTTTTTGTGTCAAGGTCGTCTGTTGCACCTGGCTGGTAATAAACAGACTTGCCCCTGGAGTTGTGTGCAGTAGCCACTCCTTTTGATTCATGGTATCCTAGTATTCAATGCTTAAAAACACGTGATCCTTGCTTGTACGGTTCATTTAAGCTCTTGGTTGGTGAGCATTTTGTTTAGGGTACTTATTTATTTTGTCTGGTAAATAATTTGAAAAAAAAAAAACTTTCAGTTGGTTGACATTAGTAATAAAAAAATAAAGAAATAAAACAAGCTTTAACATCTGAGATGAAAGTCCGTACACCGCTGCCGGGGACGCAGGACGGTGACAATGAAAATTTGCTCTATCGAAAATTACCTATAACAGTTTTACAGAAACACCTTTTTAAAACACCTGTGTTTTCTGTCACTTTTTCTTTTCTTTGCGATTACCAAGATATATATTATAAATAAGACGTAATAGTTGTAAAGCCTCTGACTATAGTGAATTTTTGTTGTAACGATTTACATAAAAAATTTAGGATATTACTCTACATATAAATTATCTTCTATTAGTTTATGATGCCTTAGTATCTTGTGCTGTGAAATACGTGGCCACACAATATAAACTGTACACACTTGCGATATTATGCGCGTGTGTGTGACGGCCGGCGCCGCCCCTTTTCTCCCTGCTTCCTCCCTTCATTCATTCATTCACCTACCCACAAGCATTTTATTTATAATGAATAAGGTTTATTGATGTTCCAGGTGACTTCTACAGTCCCAATATCTATGGCCTTCCATGGGACACGTGTTCTTAAATATTCTATTTCTCGAAGGCAAGGTATGTATGTGAATGCATGCACTTTGTTTCAGTGTGCGTAAGCCTTTTGCTATGTAATCGTACATGAGGCTTCGTAAAAGCAATTAGCTTATGAAAAAGAATTTGTTTGAACACAGTCATTTTGATTTCCATTAGAATGCGGATGTAAAATATTCTAATGTTTTTGCAGAAATAATACGCCAAAACTGCGTTCCGAGCTGAGCAAACAGAAAAAAGTGTAGTTTTTTTATAAATTCCAACCAGATAATTATTAATACAGCGATATTACAGAAAATATAAAACACAAAAAAACCAATAAGTAATTACCTAATTTCGAAAAAAGAATAACGTACCTTTAATATAAAGTTTATTTGAATTTATAATTCCAAGTCAAACCAATGATCAAAGCAACCCGTTTTAAAAAACGGCAATTTCATAGTTAAAGACCTAATAAAATGGATCTTAGTCGTTTCAGTCAAATAAAGATCCCGAACCGAGGCCTACGGGAGCTGAGTTGCGACAGTACTACTACAGTATTAGTAAAATCTTTCTGACGGCTGAATGGCGAGCTACCAATTGCAAGTCCATGTTGACGTTGGCCGGGAATCGCCTTGTGACTCCTGACGCCAGGTGAGGATGTCCGCTTCCTTCCTGGTTGCAGCCAACTCCATAGATCACATTACTGCTTCGCAGGAGTTGCCCGCTTCTCAGTCCTTGGAAGGTCGCCACCGCAGATCTCCTCCACGCACCTCGTGGAGGAGATCTGCGGCCAAGCGGAGTAGACTTCCACCGTGTGAGAATCTGCTTTAGGCGAGAAGTGAGAATACTGTGGCACCTACGCGCTTCTTAAGCTACTCCTAAAGAGGGGACTTGGCACCGCGATTGTGGCGTGCCCTTATAACGCCAAGTATTTCAACCCCAAAGGGTTTGGCTCAAATATACTTTCAATATAAAAATTTCAATTGCGGCATGTAAGATTTACATTACATTTCATATATAACATTCATTACATTGAGCCTGGTTTTGTTGTCTGCGAGTCGACCACTGAGGCCACGTGTTTTCAAATGTTGAGTACTAGGACATCAGGAACTAACTGGAGGTAAGTACGCTGAAAATGTCTGAGGGGTGGCTTGCGACTGCGGGTTGCACCTGGCACGGTGACGTCACAGACGTGTTCAAAAACCAATTCCCGAAAGACGAGCGATAACAAATTTTTTTTTTTTGTTTTCTGGGCTTAATAAAACATTGCTGCCAGTAAAATTATTATTTTATCAAAGTATTAGTAAAATGATAGAAACGTAAGCTACGCACGCTATAGAAGTATCTTCGATTACACTCGGATAACAAAGCTACACATGACGAGGCTGGCCTATGGATGGGTGTCCAACTTAAACATAGAGAATACATAGAGAAAGAAAGAAAAAAGTTTATTAGTTCTTCAAACACACAACTTAACAAATGAACAAATGGACAAATGAATAAGTAAATAAATAAATGACGTGTTGAATTCTTGTGTTGGTCTGAAAGCCGAACTCAACGTAACTGACTGGTTTTGTTTCTGTGATCATTCCCACAGTAACTGTGCAGTTTTCTGGAATATAACGTAAGAAATTCTAAGAGTCGCAGACGCACAACCACTAAATAATAAGGTGGCTGTTCGATCGCAAAATTACCGTTTTAAGAACAACTTCAATATCCTACGATTTCCTTTTTTTTTGTAATTAAAAAGATGTATCCTGTTATCAGCAACAATGTCTTACAATGATTACTGATATAGTAATTATTGTGTTTGAAGAAAATCTTTTTTTAGAAAAGCTTGGTAGGGCTAGAAGAAGAGCTTGGAAATTCAATTAGCTAACACCTCCAGTTGGTCTTTGATGCCCTAGTATCCTGTGTTGCAAAACACGTGGCCTCACAATATTAATATACGCACACTACCGTATACCTATTATCAATATTTGTGTAGTTATGTATGTGAGCGAGGCCTCTGCCGCACCCCTGTTATTCATTTGATTGACAGGTATTAAAATGAATAGGATTTATTAATGTTGCACATTTGAACTCCAGGTGGTTTCTAATGTCCTTGTATTCTTCAGACTCTAAGAAAACGTGGGATGGGCGCTCCGCTCCGCTTGTAGGTTTTGCAACAAGTGGCTTGAAAGAGTTTTGAGATTCGGAGATTTTTGAAACATATAACTATTTGACTATCCTTAACCCAACTATGTATTTTGGGGTCAGTTTCCGGTCTAACCAATGCAGCTGACTATCAGTATACATGGAGCGACTGCCTATCCGATCTCCAGAACCCAGTAACTGGATAACAGGGTACTCCTTCATATTATTTGTGATAGGGTTTTTGGCTTTTGACTACCGTAACCAACTAACAACAGTCTAAGATCGACAATTGACGACAGCCAGGACCAGTAGCCAGGACCAACCGCTTTTATGGTCTTTCTCTACCCTGTTTGTTGTCTGCGAGTGGCCGCATTGATGACGTGTTTTAAATGTTGAGTACTAGGACATCAGGTATAAATTGGAGGTGCACTCAAAATACCTAAAGGGTGGATTGAATGCAACGTAAACATCATTCACTTGTATTAAATTGTTGCCCGCGATATAATCCGCGTCAAGTTCGTAAAATTACACAAATGGAACTAATCATTCTGTGCACATGATTTATTCGAAAAGATATAATAAGTGGCATAAGACTAAAATCAAAATGCTAATTACATACAGAAATTTATACAATAATATATTATGTCTTTTTGAACTTCAACAAAGCAGGAGTATGTGAGAGTTGCAGTAGCTGGAATTCTAAGTTGCTGCCTACCTCATGAAAAAAGGCATGAGTTTATGTATGTTTGTCATTTAAATTGTGGTAAATTAATGTTGTGTGATTTCAAATTGATTTGTTTTTCAAAAAAGGTGCATACTAACATCTGTTTAAAGAACTACTATATCCAGAGTGTCTGGTAGACCTTCCTGACCGTGCTCCCCTGGTAGAGTATCTTCACCTACTCTTAACTTCGGCGTATGCTTGAGCTGCCGTCGCAACATTTCCGTACAACCGAATTCACAAACTGATGTTGAAGCCAGTTGAAGTCTGTGAACTGAACTCGCGACTATGGCGCCGACCTTCGTAGGTAGAGCTTGCAGAACTGTGAAATCCCCATCATGTCTTAGTTTCTACAGATGTCACCCCCTGTTTGTTTTTTTTTTACTTTTCTGCTCAGTGCCACAACTTCACCAGTCACACTCTGGCAAGGAACTGCACTCCTTAGCTGTACGCCCCAATTAATGTGTTCCTGATACGTTCTGTGCTCGTAGGTGGGGTATTTACCGGACATTGGAGTGGTCTGCTTGGTGAAATTACATTATGCTATTTCGACGCAAACTCCTCAAAATGTAACCGATGGGTAATCGACAGACTGGCAGCTCGGTGGCGATGCTCAAAACTTTGGAGTTTTGACACGACGAGTTCATTTTTGCTAATGAATCTCTTGGTTCGTTTTTCAATCGACTCAAGCGCATCAATCTTCCAGATCCGTTATTGAGATGAGCGCAGTACTAAATAGGTACTCGATCGATCTTTTACTTGATAAAGTATGAGCAGTTGTTTCGGCGTGAAGTACCGTTTCGCCTTTGCTTGGATTCATAACTTTTTGCAGCCAGTGGAGCTTTTGCTTCGCACAGGTGTAGGTATCTACTCTAAATTCAAAGCATATCTCTAGTTAGTTTTTGATGTCCTAGTATCCTGTGCAGTGAAACACAACGCCTTGACACACACACACTACAAGTAAATATTAGATCTGTGTGTATGTTGTTGAGGTGGCTTATAATGTCTCAATAATTGATGCCTAAGAACACGAAGACGAGCACAGAAGACGAAGCAGCGACGGTCGTGATTTGGTCTTCAAGTTTTATTTTATTGATTTTATCTAGGATTTGAAAATTGGAACAAAACTAAAGCGGCGATTTTATTTTTGACAAATCAAAACACGATGTTATTATTTGACAAAAATAAAAACACTCATCTCGATCTTGCGAGACTGATATAATTATGATTAACCAATTCCTTGCTATAAAAAAATAGTTCAAATTAAAAAAAAAATTCTACATTCATAATAAATACCAGGATGGCAAAATACCCCTTATTATTTATTTATACCTTCACCTAGCTGTCTGCGAGTGGCCGAATTGAGGCCACGTGTTTTTAAACGTTGAGTACTAGGATATCAGAAAGCAACAGGAGATTTGCTAACAATATCACAGGGGCGTTGCATTTTATATACATAGTGACAAAGTAGTACAAGATCCCAAATATTATGTCGTTCCGTTTTGATTTTAGGATTTATTGATGTCGTGGTTAGGTGAAGATCTACAAAATAATGGTCTGCCCAGTTACCTGTGCGGATCAGAAATACGGGACATAAAAGGGCTGAATGAAAGGCAGATTCATGCAGCTGAAATAAGCTTGCAAAGAAGGATGTGTGGTGTCATGCGAAGGAAAATCATAGGAGGTCTGAAAGTAGCACCGCAGACCAAAAAGTTTTCTGAAATTCGGTTGTCACGATATGGTAATTCATGACGCACTTGCGGAGGATTGAGTATCGTTTATGATGAGCTTAGTGGGACACACTGTAAGACAAAGGCCTCTCATCAATAGATTTAGACGCAAATTAAAATTATATTATTTAGAAATGTTTTAAGTACATCTAAGTATGTCTAGAGACTCACCGACCCCACAGTCAAACCATTGCAACGGTATTGTGGGGCTTATCTTATAATTTACTTACCTTTTTGGAGTAAAGATAAATAAATAATAAATAATCCTTTCTTCCAATTTTCTCTATTCTTAGCTCCACCTGATCAATGCCTTAGGAGTCTAACTCGTCACACCATCTCCTTCTGGGCCTATCGTGTCGCCAGTTCGTGTTGTCCAGGATCCAGTCAGTGGCTGCCTGACTCTGTTGACTTCCATAGGTGAGATATTGTTCGTCTGAAACGCCTTCTAGCGATGCCATCACACACACAGATTACACAAATGCGATGCCAACATTGTGCGGTGTGATTTTGGTCAGTAAAAGTCTGCCACAGCGAGAAAAGTCCTTTGATGATTTCTCAGTTTAAACCAAAAAAAAGGACAAAACAATTCTAGCTCTCTATCTCTATCTCTCTATCTCTCTCGTAACAAGTCTAGACTGCAATCTGCATAGTTTGGCAGGTCGATAGTCTGTGACGTCATCGTATGACGTGAATTGTGAGTTTCTACGTGCCCTAGAATCGACTTCTTGGTGCATTTCGTACTAGGGCGTCAGAATTGGCAGGTGGTGTGCATAATACGGCGGTAAACGTCATTGTTTTCTGCAACTACCCACCGACTGTTTTATTTGTATAGTCATAGTGGAGACTTAAATATTAACTATAAATATTATTATACTAAACCTAACTATGTATATATAATACAAATACACAAAATACACTCAGTCGTCGAAGTACTCCTCCACATAGTACTTCGACGACTGTGCCCAGAAGACTGTCAGCACTGTCGAATGGCAATGCTAATTCTTTTAATACCCACCGACTTACGACTCTTTATAACTGACTTCAAAAATAAGGAGGTCTATGTTCGGCTGAATGTATTTTTTTTATGTATGTTCACCGATATCTTGGCCAATTGTAGAGCGATTTTTATTATATTTATATTTTATACGCTCTATCGATTAGCAAATACGATGAGGTATAGAGAAGACAGTCGGTTTTAAACACCCTCGTCTACAGCTCGTGCGAATTCCGCCTCGGTCGCAATGACAAACTTTCTCCACTTGTATCAAAATGTACTATAAGGTAAATGTACATTTAAGACGCATATTTTGACACTCCTAAATCAAGGCTTTGGTTATTAATACATATTTTGTCTTGTACCGAATTAAACGCTTAATTTTTTTCTTAGCTTCAGTGATGGACAACTGACTTTTTGCCTTTCGAGGAACGGAACTTTTCAGGATAACAAGTTTCTAAGCTTTAGGTGATTTCTTTAATAAACGTTGAACGTAGTTTATTGATGTTGCAAAGCTAACCTCTACGTCGCATCTACTGTCCTAGTATTTCATGTATAAGAGCACGTGGCAAGAGCAGAGTCCTATGTGAGATCAATAATAGACCAGTCTAGGACCTGTCCATTTTTGCTTATTTTGCTGTTGGTTACTGATCAAGCATCGTTATGTTGTTAAGTATATATATATATATACTACAAGAAAAAAAGTTTGCTGTAGTTTCAAATAGAGTACTACTCGATTTGTTAACTAAATCATGAGAATCATGACGTTCACGTACGATATTTATTTATTTAAACTTCATGTACAGTAGTAGTACATAGGCGGACTTAATGCAACAAGGCATTCTCTACCAGTCAACCTTTGGGTTAAAAAGACTGTAGTAGGCTTGCACAATAAACAAATAACAGATAATTCAAACAGAAAAAATAAAATAAAAAATAAGTTATTTATAATTTTTTATTTTATTTTTAAACTATGGACAAATGAAGTCTGAAAATAAACTTATTATTATTATAATAATAAAATAATATATATGTATTTTGCTAAAATTATAAACTAATAAATACTATGAAAAATATCAAATCATTAAGAGAACTTAATAATAATTCAGACGACGACCAAACTAAAGTTGAGAGGACTTCAAGTAGTAGTTCCGAATTTTACGCGATTTTTTTTTTTAAATTGTAGTTGCTTGCTTGTAAGTTGTTGAGGCGATCGGCGGAGGCGACTCTTACTCTAGATCCAGACGTGATCATGTCCGGCCTAGGTTCACCCACAGGAGAACGATTTGCAGGGTGATTCCCGGCAGCCGTATTGCGAGCAATGGCTAGCTCGCCATCCAGCAGTCTGGCAAGGATCATGTCAAAAAAACTTTGCTTATAAGTTTCCGTTATGTTTTGTATTTAATGTACTAACTATAATTCTTGCCGCCGAGTAGTGTATTTGTTCATGGAAAATTTTAGTTTTGATTCTGGAATGAAACACACCATCAAGTGCTTGTGTATGGATGTCTCATTTGCATTTCTCCCCTGTACTCCGTCCAGAGTCACGTGTTTTGAAAGTGTAAGTACTAGGATCACAGGAATCAAGTGGAGGTTCGCTAACAACACCTGTAGAGTTGCGCCTTGCATAGTGACGTCATATTTTTCAGATGCTTCTTTCTCTCTCTACAATATAACATAGGTTACGATATAGGACGACGATATTTATTTTGCTTTTTTAAAAACACTTTTACACGTCAATTTTTTCGTTAGTTTAAATGTTGAGGCCGGTGTTTCCTAACTAACCCTGAGAAGAAACACCGAAACAAACTCAAGAGTCAGTACCTTTTAAAGTCCATACAGCAAAATGTTTGAATTGTGGAGATTCTCGGAAAGAATACTTTGATTGAATTTAATAAGCTACGCCGTAGCACTTGTAGCTCGTAGCATGTCGTAGTACTTTGATCTAAACTTCTGAAGTTCAATAGCTACAGATTGTAACTCAAATATGTGGCCCTGACCAGCTTTCATATCTTTTTTCAATTGAATGACATTGACATTAAGGGATTAAGACCGCCTCTGTACTTTTTTCTACTAGAATTAAATAACTAAATAAGTGTTATTTTTAATCAACGAAATTATTATAGGAACTTATAAAGGATTTAGTTCCGATTTTGGTTTTTCACTAAAAGATTTTTGCATCAGCTGTCCTAATTTTTATTGTTTATTAAAACTTTAAAATGTGTTTTTAATAGTATATTCTAGTGCTTGACTGCGATCCCACCTGATGGTAAGCAGTGATGCAATAGTTTATGGTGAAGCGCACTAGTTTATTAAGCGCCTATTCATTCATATATTCAGAAGAAGACACCTAAATTATAATCGGACGGGAAGACCACGACAGGCAAATTGTTCCAGTCCTTCGATGTATGCGGTAAAAAGCTAAGTCCGAACCGTAAATATGTCAACAAAGTAAATCGGTTTGTCCGATGGTACAAAGGTGTACAATAAAGAATATAAGAATATGTTATAAGATAGATAGAAATTGGAACAGAATAATTATGAAATTATATGACGTGAAGTTAAAGAAACTTAATCGTAGGTGGCGGCACGGGCCCTAAGAAATCTAGACTGCACAAGTAATTTTTAGTAAACAGCATACATATGCCGTGGAGTTGCGGAAACCAGCCCGAAATACAAATACAGCATATGCCAACAAGCTGCCAAAGGCGGTGACTGATCTTAGCTAGGGAAAATTCAAAACTCATATTAAGCGTGTCTTAACCAAAAAAGTGTATTAAAAAGTTAAAGACTATGTCGAAGACACGCTTGTTTGGCAATGACTGCTTCTGCACATGTGGCACCCTGGTGACACATAATATTGTGTAAATGTTTCTATTAACTGCTGCAAATATTATTATTTTATATTGGGTGGGAAAATCATAAAAACCCACTCCTGTTCCTTCTTTGCCTTCGTCCCAGGGCCCCAGGTTTGATGTAATATATTCTTATGATGATGTAATACTACGATGTAATATATTTATATAACAAAATTCTAACACAATACTTTTGCAATATTTTTTTATATTATTAGACCCCAACCACCACAAATTCAAATAAATTATTTCGTTAACGTCTCATATATTGATAGTTGTAATTATTTTTTCTTGCTTTTTTTTATATAGCCTCTTTTTTATAATGTGAATGAGTATGCAGTGTTCTTAACACTGTAGACTCCGCGAATTCTCAGATTACTTACTACATATTTCGACTCACTTTTTATTATGATTATTTTTATTGTACTTTTGAGCACAATGTTGACTAGTCAACACTACGAAAAATACCGCTGGCGCTGCATCCGCCCGCCGGATGCGGAGGCAAGAGAGGCGGAGCTATACGAGGGATACAGAGTGGTGAAGCCCACCCTCCGAGCGGGCCAAACTCCAGACCCGCAACGTGGAGCTGAGGACTCTGAACGGAGACCCATGGGGACACCCCTACTAGATAGTGCGGGACAAACTCCGCCCCTGAGCTTCCTAGTTGACGCTAAGTCTTCGGCCCCAGCTTGTGGAGGGTGTGGTGAGCACTCTGTTCCCTGTGCGAGGGGAACACTCTCCCCCGCCCTTGGCTCCGCCACCAGTGGTGTCCGACGTGGACCACGATGGCGACGATGACGACAATGCTCCAGAGGTGACCGAGGTTGGGATGAGAGTGGCGGTACGAAGACCGGGGCACCCTGCGGACTCTTCGTCCGCGTATCGGCCCATTGTGCTGCTAACGACGTCTCAAAGATGGACTTACCGCCAAAATTGTGGCGTGCCCTGCACTGGGACGAGACAGTCGCTATCGCCATTTCACCATGAGAGGTCGGCAGTTCGATATTCTGTGACGTCATTTTATGACGACCCACTGCGAGTTCCTACGTGCCCTAGTACCGATTCCTCGGTTCATTTCGTACTAGGGCACCAGAATTGGCAGGTTGTAAGTACAGTAATATACGTCATTGTTTACTGCAACTTACCACCGGCTTGCAAACTCTTTTCAGATCTACGAATTTAAATTCTTTGCTATTTTTATACATACTAATTACATGTCTTCCTCAAAAATACTGTTTTTATTAGTCGGTTTTTTGGAACTAATAATATACTTAAAGGCGAAAGTTTGTACTTATGTATGTTTGTATCTCCTTTACGCCCAAAGGGCGGAACGGATTTAAATGAAATTTATATTAGCAGACAGGACACTTTTACTCTATCCCGAGACAATTATTAAACATCAAGCTGACGAAGCTGTTGATAGAAGCTAGTAGTAGAAATGTAAACGAAAGTTTACACATCGACGATATTATTATTTTTGCACATTTTTAAGCTTTTGGTAACTTTTGATATCCTGGTATGCTATGGCTTGAAACACGTGGCGAGGCAGGTTTCCAGCGTTAAATTGAAGGGTGAAGCTGCGTTGTTTTTATTATTAGAGTGTAATTTTTATTTATAATAATAAAAAAAATAACACTGACGATATTTGTATAATAATTCTACTTTGTTTTCCATCTACAAATGGGCGCCGTTACCACTACGTGTTTATAAACTGAAAGTACTAGGACCTCAAAAATTAACAGGAGGTACGTTGACAATATCTGGAGCGTGAGTGCATCTGCGAGTTGCACCTTGCGTGGTGACGTTATAATTGTACGCAAGGCACATTCGTTTTTTAACGAAGCTATTAATTAGAACACAACACACAACATACTCCTAGCTCGGTAACTAGTAGCAGCGCCATTTTCATTATACACAGCTAAGCACGCTGCATACAAACATGTCAGTTTGATTAACTAAGTACAAGGATCTTTTAGGGATTGAATGCCCATTGTCAAGGGCGCATTGTTGATAAACGTTTGCAATTTTTTTTTAAACGTTTATTAAAACAAGAAGTGGCAGGTGAGTTCCATTTTTGGACTCTCACCAAAATTCCTTTTTAGTGCTAAACACGACAAGTAAAAATCCGTTACTTTGGCATTTTTATTTTTAGAAGTCTAGACTGCACTGTCGGGTAGGTCGATAATCTGTGACGTCACTACAGACGTCATCCGCGAGCTTGTACCGACTTGTCAGTTCATTTTGTACTAGGGCGCCACAATTCGCAGGCGGTGAATACAGTGATAAACGTCATCATTTCAGCAACTACCCTCTATCCCGCGTATTTTCATAGACTTGCTGTTTGAATAATATAACGATAGGGAGTTTTTGGCGGGATTTTTCGAATAAAGTTCAATGGTTGTTTTAAATATTCGCAAATTGATTAAGAAATAATAGTAAGATGTAAGATTTTATTGTAGTAGCTACAGAGGTTGAGAAGGAATGCTTTTGATTTCTTGTTTGTTTTCCGTCAATTCAGATGTGGCTGATGAATATTTTTTGTAAAAACAAGAAAGTCAAAGCAGGTAGGTATAATGAATAAAAAAAAGTTATATTTCTAAAACGCAACATTAAAAAAATATATATTATCATTACAATCTCGTATTCCAATTAAATCCTGGTGTTTTAGTATACTTAATTATAATGTTACAAAACGAATGGCCTCAGAAAACCGCCTCTGTTCTCATACAGGTACAAACAGAGCCAGTCTTCGTTTAAAGCGCACCATTAGTTAATTTTGTGGTTCTAGTATATAAAACCAGAAAACACGTGTCATGGTCGTAGCGCAAAAAAAATCAAAACAGCTTAGAGCAGCTCCTGGCACCTCCTGGTATCCCAGTATCTCATATCGATAAACACATGGCCGGGTAGAGCTGTACAGGAGACTGAAAATAGGTTGAAAAAATTAAACATTTAGATAATAGCATAGTTATCTGAAGGGGTTTATCTGTATTTTATATTTCTATAGTTAGTAGTCTATCGATACACAAGGCAGCATTTCTCACTTACGGCGAAAGCTAGAGGCTCAGAAAATCCACTTAATTCTAATTAATCATGTAGTATTCGACTGACCTGTTGGTCTAGTGGTCAGTGGCCCTGACTGCTAAGCCGGAGGTCGTGGGTTCGATTCCCACCCAGGACAAATGTTTGTGTGATGAGCACGATAATTTGTTGTGTGTCTGGGTGTAATTTATCTATATAAGTATGTATTTAGAAATATATAAGTATGTTTATCAGTTGTCTAGTACCCATAACACAAGCCCTGCTTAGCTTGGGACTAGACGGCGTTGTGTGATAGTTGTGGAATATATATTATTAGTATTAGCTATAGTATTTAAGTATAGCGCACTATAGTTCGAGACATGAACAGTCAGTCAGAATTAGGTGGATTTTAAAGCATTTATTAGATTAAGTTTAATAAAGTGGAATGTCAGATAGACCACTAAAATGCGGAGGGGGCGCACCTTAAATCAAAGGATGTTTGCTCCACAAGTATAGATTACATCAGTTGAGTTGGGTGTTGTTCTTGCACTTCATTAGATTGGTTTCCTGTAACCCTTTAGAACTCTTAGTAAATCTCAGTAAGTCTCAGTAAATCAGCAACACGCACACGCTCCTCAAAGAGATACCCTCAAAGAGATGCCGCCGGCCCAGTATGGCCGATGTCTGCTAGGGTTGCGGGAACATTTGAAACACTGACCGTTTCCCTGGAATGCAAAGGGTGACTGAAGAAGTTTGGGTTTTAGTCAGTAAAAGTCTGACACGCCCTCTCGTTCCACACTAGAGCAGGAGAATGCCTTGGATAATTTCACACTTCAAAGAAAAATCATAATTTAAAAAAAAATGTTCCTATTTAAAACCCTAAATCCTGATTTGTTTTATCATCTGTTTTGATTTTTATCTAATAGGACCTGGCAACACTAATCCAGAGCGACACGAACTAGCCCGAATGGGAAGATCTTATATAACAAAAGTAAACTTTTTTTGAGATTCGGAAATATCTTCGGGAATCGAACTATTTAAGTTTGCACGGAACCCTCAGAGCGCGAGTCAGATTCGCACTTGCCCAGTTTTTGATTATTACAGTTCCCTTTGCTAAGACTCAAACCTCTATTATAACTGCTCCATTCTCATGAACGACGCGACGTAAAGAAATTTTATTTGGCATAAAGCAAAATCTTATAGCACAGGTATAGGAATACATCTGAGAACAGAGTCACAAAAAAAAAACATTTTTAGCTATTCGGAAAAATCTTTGAGAATCCATTCGGGAATTGAACTATTTACATAGGTAAGTTTGTATGGAACCCTCAGTGCGCAAGTCGGATTCACACTTACCCAGTTTTTTTGTTAGGAGTATTTATATTGAGTGGTTAGTGTGAGTTATTTCATCTTTTGATAGCGTTGACAACCGCGTGTAAGTGGGTACCGACTTCTGTAAGGCTTTTGACAAAGTAGATCATGAAATACTCCTCAACAAAATTTCGTTCAACGGAATCCGTGTCAATTTTCTGAGCTGGTTTGCTTCTTATAATACCAATCGGAGTCAGAGGGTTTTTATCAATGGTCATCAATCAAACATAGCATAGCTGACCTCCGGAGTCCCTCAAGACTCAATTCTTGGTCCTCTTTTATTTATTCTATATATAAACAATATCAGTCATTGCTTTGAAAATACCAAGTTTTTTTTATATGCCGACGACCTCAAGGTTTACAGGACCATACAACAAACAGATAATTGTCTTCTTTTTCAACAAAATTTGGACCGACTATCCTTCTATTGCCAGGATAATAAGTTGCAACTATGTCTATCTAAACGTAACTTCATAAATTTCGCTAAAAATAAAATTGTAATTAAACATACATACACTGTGCGATGACCCTTTGCTTAAAGTGGACTCTATTCGTGATCTCGGTGTTGTCCTTGATTCCAAGCTTTGCCTAGACCTACACATAGGGAAAATTGTCAACAAAGCATATCAACTTTACGGATTTTTAATGCGTTCTACTACAAATTTTAAAAAGGCGTCTTCTTACATCTTCGTGTATAAATCCCTAGTGCGCTCTCAGTTAGAGTCTGCCGTGTCCGTCTGGAGTCCATATTACAAGAACTACAATGAAATTATTGAGCGTGTTCAGTACAAATTCCTTCGTACCATGCATTATAAATGTTACGGATATTATTTATCTTATCAACATTTGCTTACCAAGTACAAGCTGCCGATGCTTGAAAATAGACGACAATACTTGGAGGCTATGAATTTGTATATCATTGTTGGAAATAAATTTGATTGCATAGATTTATCTAACATGTTAAGTTATGTGGTTCCTAGGACAGTCCATAAGCGAAAGGTGCGGGTAAATTATTTTCAGTGAGCCCTTGCAAGTTCAATTCTGGTTTGCGTTCGCCTGGTCGCAGAATGGTTGATGCCTACAATGAGACTTTTGAAAATGTAGATATTTTTGCATGTTCACTGTGTAAGTTCTAAAGTCTCATTCATAAGGAGCTTTCGTTAATGTTTTTATTTTCTCTTTTTTCTTTCTCTCTCCACTTTTTTAAGTTTGTTTTATTACTTTTCTTTGTATTTGTTTTTAATCGTGTCCGATAGGTAGGTTAATTTAAATTAGACATCCTAGTGATTTTATTTAAGTATACCACAGTTAATCTGTGAGAAGCGCTGTGGGCCACAATATTGTTTATATGTTTGACAGACCTGTAGTACATAAGTTTTATATTGTAGCTGTTTGCTGTTCTTTTTTATAAAAAAATAAAATATAATAAAAATAAAAATCTTTACGAATTCGATTTCGTCAACATCAACTACCTACAATTTGTCTAATTTGTCTAAAATTAAAACTAGTTTGCTAGATGACGCTATTTTAATTCTATAGAAATTCTATAACGCTATCATTTATGATTAAAATCATTTTTTTTTAAGATTAAATAATATATTATATAATAATTCAGCATGCTATTTAACAGAGATGATATTAAAAAAAACCTATTTTATTTTATTAAAAATAGACTCTTTTCGGATAGGTAAATAAAAAATAAATCATTAAAAAAAAAAAAACGAAGTAATTATATGACAAGAATATACTGATATTAAATATCGATACAAATTATCGACCATTGCGTTCGACTCCCTAATTGCATGCGTGTGCATTGAATGTTCCCAAATAACAAGTGTTTACAAGTGAATACCCCGCCCATTCTATTTATGTGTGCTATTCGAAATTGATTTAGTGTAGCTGCTTTCTTCTTAATGTGTATGTGCAAATTTTAAGTGTGTGTCGTAAATGAATACACTATTTGTGAATGTTGTAACTATTTTGGTGGGAGATAAGCGGTGTTATTAGGACTCCTTACTATCCCGCAATGAAGGCATATCTTCGGATATCTATGATGGTACATACTACTGTTTTTCTATCTCGCCAAAGCAGGATGGTTTAGAAATTCTAACAGGAGTTTGTTCGAAACACACATTCTAAATTAGAATGTGTGTTTCGAACAAACTCCTGTTGCTTTCTGTTATCCCTGTATCCTGGGCTGTATAACACGTAGCCTCAGAGCATTTCATACACACACACACACCTGGCTCTGAATTATATATATATACATATTTTACGTATGTTTCTACTTGCCACGCCCATGAATCTACAGGTAATAATAATGAATAGGGATCATTAATGTTACAAAACTAAATCTCCTGATAAAGTCTGATGTCTTAGTATTCCATGTCTAAGAACACGTGTCAAGACAGCCCGATTTCTCAATGCAGACAAATAATGGATGCATTTTTTATCATCTTCTATTGATTCATGATATTCTGGTAACTACGAAGTTTTGAAAACGTGGTAAGGACGCGTATTGTTCCACACGGGGCGACTACGCATCGTTAGAGGGTTGAGAGTTTATTTCATATTTATTTTGGATGATAAAGATGGACCGCTAGCCATTCTCAATTTTTCTTTATACATACGAGTACATGACGTATGGTAAGTATTTGTAAATCTTGTAATACCTAATCGTGTTTGTTAAAACAAAATGTTTTTTTTTTATTGGTTGGGAAAATCATCTTATGACAAATCCCGCTCTTGGGCGGAGCGCCAGATAGTGTCAGACTTTTACTGACTAAAAACCCACTCCTGTTCCTTCTTTGCTTTCGTCCCAGAGCCCCGGGTTTCGCTTTCGCACTACCCGTTGCTCCAGTAAAATACAAAATGGTAGAATTTCGAACAGTTTTATAGCTGGCGTTGCTATATCTTTTGTAGCATTTAAGATTTGTATCGAGTATGGCGTACCTACGATTTCCCTGATAGTATTACAGACGTAGGTACGCAAAATTGGCCTACTAAATAAATAAAACAGTTTTCTAATAAGTAGTAGCAATAATTTATATCAAATGAATAAAATAAAGTACTACTTAAATAAATTAAGTATATAATTATTATCCTCGAACTAGAATACTAATTTATTATTATTAATTTAGTATTCAAGTTCATTTCATTTATCAACATAATTCATTGGATACATTCCTAAACGATAACTCGAACTTGAATACGTCACATTTCAACGTCATATATTCAATGCCGCGACCTTGGGGTTGGGGCACACGGACGCACCCCTGTCATGTGTTCCATACGATAGCTCCATCTAGTCCCTGATGTCCTAGTACTTTGATTCTATAAACACGTGGCATTACCATTTACACCGTCCGGTCCACGTATGAAGGAATACGCATGTATGTATTTTTTGTTAAATTAAACCATTTTTAGCATTAATAAATAAATAAATACGAAAGAATTTTTAAAATATCTTCATCAAAAACGAAGTTTTCAAGCTGCTATTTAAAAATGAGAAGTCCGACGTGGTCTTTGGCATCAAAGTTCAACACGAGCATTTTTTTTTAGGTGGGAAATCATCTAATTATTTCTTCCGCTCTTGAGCAGAAGAAATCATTGAGATCGCGAGAGCGTGTCAGACTTTTACTGACTAAAACCCACTAATGTTCCTTCTTTTTCTTCCTTCCAGGGCTCCGGGGTACACTTTCGCACAACCAATGGCCCTACTGACCGTACTGGGCCCCTACGGTTTGCTGACATCTCTTTGAGGCGCGCGTGGAATACCGCGCCGTTGACGAATCAAGCTCGGTCCGGAGAGTTTCCGGTCGGCCAGACGGAGAGTTACCAATTGCTCGATGTCCGCAAGCCGGTGAGGGCCGTTCCCTCACGCGTACTGCCGCCTCCTTAGCTAGTATTACTGCTTCGCAGAAAGAGGCGACTGCCGGCAATTCCTCCTCGCTCCGGGCCAAGGCCTCGTTACCGCTGATCGCCCCACGAGGACACGGCGGTGCTCTGCCCAAGCGAGGCACACCTCTACACCTGCTTTACCCTTCCTGGCGGTCCACACAAAGGTGACACCAGGTCGTTTTTTCCGCACGAATCCGGTGCAGGAACCTCCCGACCTTACCATGTCCGGTGAGGACCTGCATAATGTAGAAGGTGAGCTATTCCTAAAAGGTCCCTTTTTTGAGGAGTGGCTGGAAAGACGTTACCGTCATAGTTATGGCGTGCCAAGAGCTGGGTTGCGACAGTCGCTATCGCTATTCTACCATGAGATCCCGTCGGAACTCTGAGAAAATAGCGTTTTGACGAGAGAGACAAACCTATTTATTTTAAATTGTTATATCTCTTTTGCTTTCCTACTACTTTTGATATTGTTTCTACTGCAGAATAAGCCAAGTTACGACCGTTTCGTGTCGAATTTCTTTCTACAATCGGTAACGTCTCGGCGCGTAAGCAATTTTAGAAAACGATAAGTTGGTAGTTGACGCACCTTAGTCGATCGCTCTCCAAAAATTGTAACTTTGCTACCATACATACCATAAAACTACTGGATGTGGGGATGAATATTGTAGAAGAAACGATTACATCTCATTCTATCATTGTGAACTAGGCTACTTTTCTATTCGTTTGCTCTGACGACGTGACTTTGAGATGATGTCATTATCATTAATTTAATTTGTTTTCTACTAGCGTTAACGATTTTAGATTATCAACTTGGCTAAGCCTACTGTTAATATTCCTAGCAAGGAACTATAATGTTTTTGAAAATATAATATTCCTTATATATTCGTTGAGATGTAGTTTTTTTTAAATAAAAGAATCTTTAAAATCGGTCGAGAAGATTTTAAACGAAAAATAAATCTTTCGTGTTTATAATATTAGTTTAGATTGACCACCATTTGTATAGCTTATCAACTGTTTATTTTAGATATTTAACATAGACTACCTATTATGTAAAGAAAAAAAAAAAAGTTAAACACATTTAAAATTAACTCTTTTAAGAAGTTGATTTCCGCACGTAAAACTATGTGCTGGTACATCTGTTCGTTCTTCCAAAGTCAGATAACTTTGTACAAGAAAACTTTTGACTTTCAATCAGGTTCACCATACAAAACCTTTCAGATTTGGAGTATAATTATTCCATGGAACTCATCATCATCATCTTCCTGCCCTTATCCCGTGTTATTTGGGGTCGGCGCAACACGTTTTTTTCTTCCACTCTGCCCTGTTACTCGTCATGCTATCACTAACTTCCTTTTCTTTCATATCACTCTTCACACAATCCATCCATCTTTTCTTTGGCCTCCCTCTTCCTCTCCATCCATCCACATGTAAACTCATAACTCTTTTAGTAACATGCGTCTCATCCCTCCTCTTCACATGACCATACCAAGACAAACGATTCCCTTTCAACTTTTCAGACACTGGCGCCACTTTCAAACTTCCCCTAATATATTCATTTCTCACTTTATCCATTCTCGTCACACCACACATCCATCTTAACATTCCATGAAACTGTAGCGACATCTATCGCGTCACATAAGAAAATCCTGAATCGCGCAATCAAAGTTCTCCACGCGATTAGAACATATAGAACAACCCGAAATCATCTATCGGGCAGCTGCCCACCAGACATAACACCCGTCTGGTCGGAGGATCCTCCCTTTTCAACAGAGGTTTGCGGGACTTTACTCTCTGTTCCGCCTACCTCCAAACTGGTGACTCTCGACAAAGAACGTCAGCGCAGCCTTCGTGCATCTACTACCTCGTGACGTCATCATCACTTCCTCAAGCTTTCGAGCAGCGAGCTATACAGCCAGCACCCACGGCTATAAAGGGTATCCTGACCACCAGCATGCCTACATGGTCATACCTGGTCATCACCCTCAGCCTCATCAGCGACGTTGGCGAAGCACACTGCACCTTCGGCCAGTCACATGAAGAGCAATGAAGAACCTCTCCTGGTCGACGCAAGCAGTCAAGCCACTACGTCGCACAGCACCGCTCCGACTCACTGGAGCCAGCAGCACTACTCCGACTCACTGGAGCCTGCAGCATCATCCCGACTCACTGGGACATCATCACCCCGACTCACTGGGGCATCATCCCGACTCACTGGGATAGCACCACCCTGACTCACTGGGGCATCACCGCAGACAGTTCCGACTCACCGAGAACTATGCGGCATTCGGTTCCGACCCACTGGAACCAACCTACCACTGGCCTGGCACACATCAAGAAGCATCAAGATCCATCGATCTCCGATCTCCGGAGGGGAGTGATGTAGCGACATCTATGGCGTCACATAAGAACTAATCCTGCATCGCGCAATCAAAGTTCTCCGCGCGATTAGAACATATAGAACAGCCCGAAATCATCTACCGGGCAGTTGCAGCCCACCAGACATAACATCCCGTCTGGCTGGAGGATCCTCCCTTTTCAACGGAGGTTAGCGGGACTTTACTCTCTGTTCCGCCTACCTCCATAGAACTATGGAACAAATATACGAGTATTATCCTTTTTTTTCGGTAAGAATTTTCTGAGTGGAACGAAATGGAGTATCAGAATTTTACTGACTAAAATTCACCTGTGTTCCTTCAGTTTTCCAGGGCCACGTTTCCTAATACATCAATGAGGGCCACGGTAACTCTTTTATAAAAATTCTTAAATAACCGCAACACAAATATTATCCAGACTGACATTAGAAAAATCAGCTGTAATAAATTCGAGTTTTTAATTTGTTTAACAGTTTCATTTCACTTATTTTATTCGTTGAAAATACTTAAATAAGCAGCATGTATAATACAGCTGTCTCATATGACTACACTAAATACAGCGATGCTCCAGACAACTCCTGATGCCTTAGTACCGCATGTCCCCAAACACGTGACGTCACCGGAGCGTTCCCCGGCACGGACCGACTGACGGCAATTTAGTGCCGAGGCTCACGATACAAAAAAGGTTGTCCCCCTGGGGTATAGTAAAACGCGGCCATGGGCTTTATATTGAACAGATGGGTAGACATTACGGCGGTAAACAACAATAATACATTGCAGTAGGTTTTTTTTTTTTCTTATTGGGTGGGAAATCATCTTATGACATCCCCGGCTCTTGGGCGGAACGGGAGATAGTGTCAGACTTTTACTGACACTTTCTCCCTGCTGGGCCCCTACGATTTGCAAACATCTCCTTGAGGTGCCCGTGGAACAGTACGCGCCGTCGACGACTTGGGTTCGGTCCGGACGGTTACCGGACGGTCGGACGGCGAGCCACCCATTGCTCGTTGTCCGCAAGCCCGCGCCTACGGTGGCCGGAAATCGGGATCGGAATCCCGGCGGCGGTTGGAGCGTAAGGACCGTTGCCTCAGGCGATCGGCCGCCTCCTTTGTTAGCATTACTGCTTCGCAGAAGGAGCGACCGCCTACCACTCCTCCTCGCTCCAGACCATGGCCTGGACCAAGGCCCGGCACGAGAGATCGCTGCCGCCGATTGCCCCCACGAGGACACGGCGTTGCTCTGCCCAAGCGGGGCACACCTCCACCGTGTGCTCTACCGTGTCCTCCGGGCGGTCCACACAGTGGCGACACCCGGGCGTCGTTTCCGCACGAATCCGGTGCAGGAACCTCCCGAACTTACCGTGTCCGGTGAGAACCTGCGTCATGCGGAAGGTGAGGACGCCGTGAGGTCTTTCCAACCACGCCTCAAAGAGGGGACTTACTGCCATAATTGCAGTAGGTTTGTTGTCGGATATAAAAATGAGTCTTAAATGAAAAATATCTTATCAAGACCATTCCAAAGAGCTTAAACACGACGTAATTATCGTGTTACTTTCATTAGTTTCTATGACCGCTATCCGTCTCCACCATCAGATCAGGCATATATTGTTCGCTGTGCCTGCGAATCATGTTGCGTGAGCTCAGTCTCATGTCCCTCGCAGTCTATCTGCGCTCAACACTCTTTTGGACACGAACCCTGACTGTGATGTGTTCGCGGACGAATGAAAGACGATCACGTCGCGTCAGTATGTCTGGAGTTATGTGACATGAGTGTGTGAATTTTGTGTATATTAATATATTCTTTAACTAATGTGAAGTAATTGGCGGATAGCCGTTTTCGTTAAAGTAAATAATTAAATCAGCTCCATGAAATCATATTATTGTATTGTCATCCAAGTTACATAGGTATGTATAGCTTTTAGTTCAATCAGTTAGGAGTAACTGTTTCAAAATCCATTCGCAAGATTTGCCCTAAATAAACATGCAATATTGCAAGTTAAAGCTTGTAAAAACAATTTTTCAATGTGTAGTATTTAAACGAGTAACTGAAAATTGAAATTTTAAGTGACAAAAATAATTAATTAAAGTATAGTATTACTAAGTAAGCGACTGACTGCCAGTGACGAGAAATCAATAGAACAGCAACTTACAAACATTCATTTGAGTTACTTATAATACCAAATGAGAAGCTTCCTATTATTTGAGCGACACAATATTTGTTTGAGTGTCAACGTTACGTCCAGCATATTTTTTAATATTTGGTTAATGATTTATTTATACTGAGCGGCATTGAATGTCTTAAATATCGAAGTACAGAGTATCGAATGTCCTAAATATCGATATTTATTGATTTATAATGTAATGTCACAAGGTGATTTGAAAATTCGGATATTGTGAAAACCCGGATAATTAGAAAATGGTGAATATCTGCGAGCAACTTGGACGTAGTAATTTAGTCACACGGCTAGAATTTTAATACCTGAAATGGATTAATCACAACCTAATTTTGGTAAGCTCGTTCTAGATTTTATTATTTATAAATATTTGTCGTAGTTTAGTTAATTTTTCGCTTACTCAAATTCATACTGCTCAAGTTATTAAAACAGTATCTCATCATCAGTCGCTAAGTTTTTTTTTATTCGTCCATTTTATAATTTCTGTTTTTCAATACACTTGTTTGAGAACCCGCTACTAACTCTTTTTACTGTATTCCACACTAGTGCGGAAAAGTGCGCGAGATCTACCCGCCACAATTTATTGCCATTATCATATCAGGCTGGGTGCCAAGCGTCCCCCACTAGTGGCCAGGCAGCCTCCGTTTATTTGTTTCATCGTAAGTGTATTGAAAGGTTCATCGTCACCGGCAAAGTGGGTGGGAAGACCTCGTGGACGCAGCCTAATACGTTGGTCTGACCAGGTCCGTACCGCTCTTGACTCTACGCTATACAATGCCCTTCACACCGCCAGAGACAGAAACGGATGGAGGAATATCGTTCGAATGAAAGTGATGAAGAAGGGAAGTTACAAGTACAACGCAAGGAGGGAAGTCGAGAAGAGAAAAAAAGTTGTTTGTTCGTTTACGTGGAAAGTGTCACTGCAGCACTCGGCACCATAACACCACCTTAGTTGTAAAGACAAACTTTCTCTACATGTATCAAAATGTAACTAAAGTCGTTTGCGCTTTTTTTTTATTAAATTGTGATACTCGTAGAATAAAGTGAACTTTATTGTACTCCAAAATAGTATCAATTTTACAGAAACCTATTTTTTTTCTTTTACTTGAAGTTTTTGTTACTTTTGTAACTTTAGTTGTATTACGGATATCTATGATTGTATACTAGCTGACCCGGCGAATTTCGTACCGCCTAACAAGCAATGAATGTAGTATATTTTTCGATATAGTCAACCGATTGTGATGAAATAAAGCCTAAGTAATATATCAAGTTACACACAATTTTAATGCATAAAAGTTATCTACATCGATTTCGTTCATTTTACGTGATGCGCGCACAACTAAAAACTTCTACAGATTTGTTAGGTATATGTATAGAAGAGGCTTCTTCTATACATATACCTACGCTTGCTACGACAGCTACGGCGTAGCAAGCGTAGGCTTCTCATTACATATTATATGCAGGTATAGTTAGTTACAGTAATGGCGTATGGGTTACGATACGGCGACATAACTGACCGTAGGCAAGTAAGTTTCTTGCTACGACAGTAACAGCGGGTATAATTACTAACCGCGAAATTCAAATTTTCTTAAGTTTTTTGCATGTCTTGACACTGGCTTGCACTAGTGTCAAGGTATATTATATATTATGTTGATTAAAATATGAATGGCGGTCGTAAGATATTTATATATATATATATATTTATAACCATTAGAATCATCATGAGGTTGCGGGTTCGAAATCGGGCTATAGATGTAAATTTTTCAATTCATTTGTTCTTTTCTAAGTTAATCAAGGACATTCCTGATATCTCGTACCTCGGAAAGCACGTAAAGCCGTTGCTCCCGGTTGTCATTCGTAGATTTTTGACAGTCGATACAGGTGGTCAGACGCCTGAAAGTCTGACCATCAGTCTATCCAAGGAGTACCGTGTTGTCCTTAACTGGGTTGTAGATATCTGATAGCATAGGAAGTCGCTCCATGTAAAACACAGATATTTCAGCCGCATCCGCGCTCCGGTTAGACCAAAAGACGACCCCAGGCTAGTTGAGAAAAGGTTTGGGAGATAATGAATCATCAATACGTAGGACACTCTGAAAGTTTTGAGAAACTAAAAAACTAACTTCTGTGGATAAAATATTTTTATTAACTCTTTTCAAAGAACTCTCCACCAGTCTCTATACAAAGTTACATGCGTCTGAACTAATTTTCGAAACATTTTTTCCAGTCCGCCGCAGACACCTCTTCCACGGCCTTCTCGAACGCTGCTAGCGCGTCTTCCGGCGATGAATTTGTATCCCTGTCAGTAGATTTTTTATTTTAGGGAATAAAAAGAAGTCACACGGTGCCAGATCAGGACTGTAAGGAAGATGCCCCAAGACTCTGACGATGTGATGTCCAAGAAGTCCCTCCTTTTGAGCGCTGAGTGCGCGGGCGCGTTGTCATGATGAAGCAGTACCCCGCGGAACCCGGTGTTCGGTCGCTTGTTGCTCATTGCTGCTGCAGACAAAACTTCTGGCAGGCATTATGTGGTATATCATTCGGCGTTGATGCTGCTTTGGTCTCGTAATGGAATTGAAATCAGATACCCTATAAAAGTGAAGAAACTAGCGATTAAAATTTTCTCTACGCTTCTCGATCGCTTCACTTTCGTAGGCGTTGGTTCGTTTTGAAACAGCCAAACTGTCGACTGACGCTTTGTTTCTGGATCGTATTGATAAATGCAGAATTCGTCACCTGTCACAATGTCGTAAACGCGTCGAGAGGAGCATGCTTCAAATTTTTGAATCATATCACGGCACCACTCTACACGGGCTTTCTTCTGTGCTTCGGTGAGGTTGTGCGGCACCCAGCGGCAAACTATCCACCTCACGCGAAGGTGTTCGTGTAGAATCTTGTGAACGCTTCCCGAACCAATCTACAGTGTATGCTGAATCTCTTCGTATGTAATTCGCCTGTTTTCTTGAATTCATTTTTTTACTGCCAGCACACTTTCTTCCGTGACAGTCGTCCTAGGACGATCACTCCTTTGTTCATCCCGCAAAGTAAGGCGACCACGCTTGAACTCGCTATACCAGTGGTAGATGGTTGCTTTTGGAAGTCATTTAAAGTCGATCAAATGATTTATCAGGGTTTAAGCCACATTTAAAATCGTAGAAAATCATCGCACGAAAATGTTCTCGATGCAGTTCCATTTTTAAATGAGACACGATAATTTGATTTGGCTCTCGAAAAATTGTGGAGAGAAATTTAAAATTCGAACAATGGTATTTTTACTTTTAAATAACCAAAGTTTTCATAATAATTACAAGTGGTCAGTGCCGTATGCATAAAAAGTTTTTTTCGCAAAACTTTCTGAGTGACCTGGTACAACCATCTCAGTTCGTCTTAATCAATGAATAATTTTTTCATGAAATAGCTGCTATCCCCTTAGGAGAAAGCTCAACCCCTTAGCGTGTGGCCAAGTTCTCGCTAGATGGCGCTGACTTCAACATTTTTAGTTTGTTGTGTGTTTGTAGTTTATTGCACTTGCACTGTTATTATTTTCGAATAATTTAATGTTAACAAAAAATATTTTAGTGTCATGTCTTAATAAAATAGTGTCGACCCTTAGCTTTTTTGAATATAATTGCCAAATTAGCTAATGAAAATAATTCCTATATCTTGTAAGAAACAATCCAAATAAAACATATTTTGAAATTTTGCATATTGAATCGAAAGCAAAGCCTTTATTAAGAAACTCGATAATCAATTGGGGCTAAAACACGACACGACCCCTCCATGTTTTCGGTTGTGTCTTTTTTGGCCCTCCACCAATCTGCGATGAAAGAGGGTATCTACATAGACGTATTATAAACACGTTCATTGACAAACCCCAATGAATGCAAGCATGCATGTGTGCATCCATTCACACGCATATTTCCTCAAAAGCCATACACGCATACTTGTCAGTGTCACTGAAAAACTTCCATTTTCAATTCACCGTGGCGCCACGTGCGATGTCCTCATGTCAAACGTCCGTCTAATTCAGTACATTCTATTTTAGTTCCGAATTTGTCCACGTGTGCTAGATAAGTTTGCCAGTCTATACGGATATTGATTTATGGTGCAGTGAAGAGCTTCTCGTGATTCCTAGTGTCCTGGTACTGGTTGCCCTTTAACACAATGTCTCACCTGACATGCTTTTCCCACGGCTAGTTCAGCGGGAATTTTATAGAGGGCGTTATTACTTGTTTGTTGTTTTTCAAAAGTTTTTAATTTGTGTTTATATTTTTATTTGTTTATTGTTATTGTTTTCAGTCTTCTATTATGAAATAACTTCTTTTTGCTATTATTTTATAAAAGGTATTTATTTTTCTTTGACTTTCTTCTATTTTAATAAATCACAAAGTTACCTCTATAAGTATACCTACTTTATAATTAAACATATCTTTATTAAATTATATATCGCTACTGTTAATTATCATTATGTTACAAATTTCTGTGTACTTGGAATGCCATCTGTTGGTTGTTTATGTTAAGCTGGAAGGAACTAAATTCGTTGCATATGAGCGGAAAGCTCGATTTTGCAAAAAAGATAGGAACGAATTTCAAAATGTTTTAATAAAATACTGTCCAAAATAATATTTAATTATTTTATTTTAGCAAAATAATTAAAACTCGAGGAAAATTAGTATGAAAATTACTGCACCGTTTACGAATCTTTCATAATGTAGGTAGATATATGATGAGTACCGTACGAAACACTGCACTACTGTTGCTTCCGGCGCCCCTAGTACTTTGTGCCCCACGACACGTGACACTGTTGTCGGTTTGCCTCGGACACTAATTTAGTGGTGTTCCGTATCTGTAATAATTGATTTACATATTAAATATTTTTTTTTGTGGTGTGACGAGAATGGATAAAGTGAGAAATGAGTATATTAGGGGAAGTTTGAAAGTGGCGCCAGTGACTGAAAAGTTGAAAGGGAATCGTTTGTCGTGGTTTGGTCTTGTGAAGAGGAGGGATGTTACTAAAACGCATGTTACTAAAAGAGTTATGAGTTTACATATGGATGGATGGAGAGAGAGAGGGAGACCAAAGAAAAGAGGGATAGATTGTGTGAAGAGTGACATGAAAGAAAAGGGAGTTAGTGATAGCATGACGTGTGACAGGGCAGAATGGATGAAAAAAACGTGTTGCGCCGACCCCAAATAACACGGGACAAGGGCAGGAAGGCGATGATGATTAAATAATTTATTAGAAGGGAATATTCGACTTTTACTGAATAAAACCCACATGTGTTCCTTCACTGACCCTTTGCGTTTCAGAACCGCGGTAACTCTTTTGAACAATCCCTGGTTATATATTTTTTGATGCCTTAATTATTGTGAGAATAGCATAAATAAAAAATCTAGGTAAATGCGAGTCGGACTCGCGTACTGAGGGTTCCGTACAAACTTACCAATAAAATAGGTAATGAAAAAAGGTAGATGTATTTTTTGTGATGTAACAACAAATTTACATTTTTCAGATTTGTTCCTGTGGTGTTCATTAAAATCACTATTTAGGGATTTGGGTTTGTAAATGAAACAACCAAATCGTCAGTAAGCAGGCGCAACTTCAGAATGACGTCTACTCGTTCTTGGGAATAATAATAATATTATATAATATTCCTCAACTATCACACAACGCCGTCTAGTCCCAAGCTAAACAGAGCTTGTGTTATGAGTACTAGACAACTGATAAACATACTTATATATTTCTAAATACATACATATTATAGATAAATTACACCCAGACAAAGAACAAATGATTGTGCTCATCACACAAACATTTGTCCTGGGTGGGAATCGAACCCACGATCATCGGCATAGCAGTCAGGGCCACTAACCACTAAACCAACAGGCCTGTCAAAAATGGATCCAGTGTGCCTACGATGCCACACCTCAGCTGGGCCTCAAGTCTGCTATTACAATAGTGTCAGAATGGTCTATCACTGATTTCATAATTGTTGATTTTGAGTAAGTTTGGTAATCTACTAACATAATGGCGTCATTATGACTTTCCAATGGTCAACCACTGACACTCCATTGAAAGAAGTGGCATATAATGGTAATCTCGTACAAATTAATATCTGACGTATACGGTAATCTGCAAAAATTTTGACAATTCCTTTGATCAATAACCTACCATAAGAACGTCATTGTGCAGTCATTGCTTTTAATAAACTCGATATTGTCATTTTACCACATCTCTATTACGAGACCATTGACCGATCAATGATCAATCATTATGAATTAGCAGATTATGAACTTTTATCAAAATGACAATGGGATTGTGTTGGAATGACGAATTTATAAAAATAGCAGACTTAGGCCCCAGGTCTACATTTAATGTGTACACTACATCTCTACACTATACCACAGATATATTAAATTACAAACTTAAATCGTTTAAAGTTAAAAAAAAAGCAGCTGAAGCGCTAATTTAATAATCTATATTGATAAACGACATATGCTTTAAAGATAAAAACCTACTCTGGAAGAAACATTTTTTAACACCGAGAGCGCAGTGACAGTGTACGAATAGTCCAATTGTCCGATTAAAGGGTCACGTTCGGTAACGTTTCTTTTCTCACAGTTCCGAGTACCGTACCTATCAGTATTTAGTACGTGTACTACACAAGACTATATTTGTCTTGGTATGGTCATGTGAAGAGGAGGGATGAAACACATGTTACTAAAAGAGTTATGAGTTTACATGTGTATGGATGGAGAGGAAGAGGGAGACCAAAGAAAAGATGGATGGATTGTGTGAAGAGTGATATGAAAGAAAAGGAAGTTAGTGAGAGCATGACGAGTAACAGGGCAGAGTGGAAGAAAAAAACGTGTTGCGCCGACCCCAAATAATACGGGATAAGGGCAGGAAGATGATGATGATGATGATGACTCACTTATTATTGTTTTTTCTGTATAACTGTTTTTCTATGTACAATTTTCATAGCTAAGCCTGTTATTGGTTCCCCACGCGCCATAGTTCATGCGCATACGCTTGTTTTGCCATCAGTGTAGTAAACAGTTTAGTTATAGTTGGATGGCGTGGGGTACTTGTAAACTGAAATAAATGTACACCTGAACGACAGACTGATCACCGGCAAACCGATAGTTAATTTAGCAGCTTTGTTAAAAACCCTGCTTGGTATAATACACTACTAATTTTTAATTAGTAAAAATACTTAAAAGGTTTATTAGAAAAGGTCTTGTTATTATTTAAGTAAAGTCTCAATAAATAATATTCATAAGCAGTAAAGTTATTAGCGTTTGTTTATATCCTAAAATATCACTCAATTTATGGAAATATTGTACAGGCTATTGATTAAGAATGAATAAATGACGATCAAAATGGAAAAACACTGCACGTAGTATTTTCTAGTAGCAATTGTTACAAATTTACCAATTATTACAAATTTTCGTAGACAATTTTGGGTTAAATTGTTAAAAAAAATTGGTTTAATAATTTAAAAAAAATTGTTAATTTGTTTATTTTTTTTTTCTAAATATATCATCGAGGTTGGTTAGAATAACGATTTTACACAGTTTAAATATAAAAAACTATAGTTTTTTTAAAAAATTAGGAAATAGCCGACGAAAAATTCCACCACTAGGGTCCAGAATTATGTACTGGATCCGTGGTATTCGTTAGTGTGTCGATGTCAGAGATACCGTGTACAAGGAGTACCTATAGCTTCATCCCTCTTTCTTGCTCACACGACAGTCATTTTAACACGTCATGATAATGCCCTGGATCAAGGTGGTGGTGGTGTGCGAAAGAATTCTTAAAAAAAACTCAGGGCCATTACTACTGGGCCCACCTCTATTACTTATCGACCGCGCCCGAATCCAGATACTGTGATGCTTCTGAGAAATTTCTAGATGGATAAATGTTGAACTGCAGCTGGTCGCACCGGATTGCATTTTAATATGCTTGTGTTCTTTTCTGTCACTTAGAACCGTCATTTACTAGAGAGAGAAAGAAAGTGGAAATGCAACTGTGGCGGAATCTATGAGGCTTTTTTTTTAATACGCTTTCTTTAGTAGACTATACAGCATACGTGTATTTAATTACTAGTAGTGTTTTGGACAATGAGGTCAACAAAGCTTTAAAAAAATTATAAAATTATAGAACAGTTGACCTCGATCCATTTTGTCGTGCAGCTGTACAGGCATGTAGAGTCAGTCAGTCAGTCGTAAACTCGGCGCGTGCGCATATATGTCCGCCACTTGCCGCTGATGTTTTTGTAGTACGGCTGTTATGATTTGAAGCTTTTAACTATTTATTTACTATTTAAGTTTCTTGCTTTTGAACAAAGTCTGCCTAAAGTAATCTAAAAAGTCGGTAATAGAGTTTTGAAATGGCAATTCGTGCTATACTATTGAAGTAAAAGTTTTGAAATAAAAAATATTATACATAGTAATATTGCATAACTTTTGTTAACTCTTTTCAATGTTATAGTTATACATTAAATTACTTTTAGGCAAGCGTGCATGGAGCGTCGGTCACATAATAGCTTATAATCAGGTGAGATAGTGGTCAAGCGCGAGTTTATCAATAAGATTAATAAAAACATTAGTACATAATATATTTAAAAAAAAACCGGCCAAGTGCGAGTCAGACTCGCGCACTGAGGCTTCCGTACTAACTTACATAAAACAGTTCAGTTCCCGAATTGAATTACGAAGATTTCCGAATCGCAAAAAAGTTTTTTTTTAAGACGTAAATCCAAATTTACAGTTTTCAGATTTTTTCCTATGCTTGTGTTATGGTACCTTGCTTTATGGTAAATTTCAGAATTCTAGATCAACGGGAAGTACCTATGAATTTTGATTCTCTTGAGAGTGTCGAAATATACGTTTTTTGCGACATAAACGGCCGAATCTTTTTTTTGTTAACTCAGAAGTTTGATATTTTCAGCTTCAAGGGCCCGTAGACTTGAGTATATGGTTCTAATTTCAACTTGATACCTCCACGCGTTCCCGAGATAAAGGGTCTTGACAGAAAGACGGACAAGCAACTGATCCTATAAGGGTTTCATTTTTTCTTTTCGAGGTACGGAACTATAAAAAAATATTTTTAAAACTCAAACAACATTTATAACTACTACTTATAGAAACTTCTTATCAATTGCTAAATATTTCAATTTTTTTTATAAATTAGACAGGCTTTTTGGAAGATGGAAAAATCATTTAATGACTTCTCTATTAGGGTGGAGCAGGATTGTCAGAATGTCAGACTTTTACTGATTAAAATCACAGACGATTCCCCGTGGCCTTAACAGGCATCTCACCTACTACCTCTCCCCCCTACGCCCTTAAGGTTTTGCTGACATCTTTTTGAGGCGCTCTTGAAATACCACGCGCCGTCCACGACTCAGGACGGTGAGCTATCCATTGCTCGTCGGCCGTTAGCCTGTAAGTACATTTTACGTATTATTTACATTTTAATACAATTAACTAGTATACTTACTTTACGGGCTCCGATAACAGATTACCTACAGCTTTTTATGGAACCTTTTAGGCTAACTAAATTAAATTGAATGTAGGTTCGACGAAAAATGTTCGTTTTATTTTCATGGTAAAAACTGTTTGTTATATGTTATGAATTACCAGATGTGGAGTCCTAGTATCTTAATAGTTCAAAACAAATTTATATTATCTTAATGTGGCAATTGAACCTGCGACCCTTGCTCAGTAGGCGGACACTCCATCCACTGCCGCTGCGCCATTTCGGTTACCGCTGTATTAATGGGCAAACATTCTACATAATATATTTATCGGAATATTTTTTTAGAAATAAACATTTAAAAAAAAAAAAATGTGCCCCATAATAGGAATTACTCCTCTTGATCATGGACGCGTTTACAAACATATACACTCACATATAAAAGACTGTCACACCCGGAACGTTAATTTGTAGCCCATACAAATATTTGTTCCTTGCGAGGAACGAACCCGCGACACGCAGCGCAATAGCCAATCGCTCGACCACTTTATTTATTTATTAAAACTTTATGCACTAGTAAGAAACACTGTACAAAGGCGGACTTAATGCCTTAGGCATTTTCTACAGTCGAGGGTGGTGCAGAAATATAAAAAAAAATTATCAAAAAAAAAAAAAATTATTCTGTGTCTTTATCATCCATTGGCATCCCCCGCTGTTGGGTGGAGCGGGAGATAGTGTAAGACTTTTACTGACTAAAAATCCACTCCTGTTCCTTCGTTGCCTTTGCTGTCGAAGCCGTGGCTGTTTTAATAAGTTCTTTGTAATTTAAAGCGGCAAAAAACTAAATAAAAACACCACGCTCAAGCACGTGACCACTGTGAACTAATTGACAGATTGCAGATGACATTTCATTGCCACGATGTCAAAAAAAAGAACGATAGAATTGTTCCTTTTTGACACCGTGTCATTCAATTTGTATGATTCAAATTGTCTGTTCTTGTTAGAATAAAGATTAAAGTGGTTATTCTATATAATTATTTGTCTTATAATTTTTGCACACATTATATTGGAAGAAGATACAGTAATAAAAACAAAATGTACAAAGGTACTGCTTATTTCTATAAGAAATTTCTTCCAGCAGACCTGCGAAAGGAGAGATAAAAAGAAATGTAGACAATAGTGTCTAGAAATAAGAAGAGTTTGAGCTATGATTTTCTTCGTGATGTCTGTGTTTATTCTGTCCTCGGACGCCAAAAAATTTTTGCATCGGAAAGCTTAAAGTTTTGCGCATCAGGTAAACACCCGTACCTTTATTGGAACGTAAGGTCACTAAGGTCTTTTTTAAATAGCTCGGGTAAGATGACAGCAGGACGAAAATATGCATCTTAAGGGCAGGTTGTATTATATTTTGTATGAACTCCGCCCGGGGCTATGTCCACATTACAGCCCCGTAGCCCCTTTTATTTTTTTTATAAAAAAAAGACAATAACTATTCAATATTTTTGATTTTGCGAGGCCCTTTTAAAAATAAGCTTTATTATTTTTTGTAACCTTTAAATATTTCAGTGACATAATTTCGTAGACATACACGTTTGAAATCGTAAGTTTGGGTCAGATTAGCTATTTTTAGGGTTCCGTACCTCAAAAGAAAAAAAAACAGAACCCTTATAGGATCACTTTATTGTCCGTCCGTCTGTCTGTCTTTCTGTCTGTCTGTCAAGACCCTTTATCTCAGAAACGTGTGGAGGCATCGAGTTGAAATTAAAACCTTATACTCAAGTCTGCGGTCTCTTGAAGCCGTGAAAAAATCAAACTTATAAGTTAACGAAAAAAAAAGATAGGCCAATCATGTCGTAAAAAACCTACATACCAACACTCTCAAAGGAATCAAAATTCATAGCGTACTTCCCGTTGACCTAGAATCCTGAAATTTGACACAAAGCAAGGTCTTATAGTATAGATATAGGAATAAATCTGAAAACTGTAAATTTGTAGTTACATCACAAAAAAAATCTTTTTTACGATTCGGAAAAATCTTCGTAACTCAATTCGGGAATCGAACCGTTTTAATGGGTAAAGTGCGGAACCCTAAGTGCGCGAGTCCGACTCGCACTTGCCCTGTTTTTTTTTTATCGAGCCAACTAATTTATATCATGTTTTGATTTTTGCCCGGCGGCTGGTCATATAGTTAAAGCTTCTGCCAGTGGCTTCGTCCGCGTAAAAGTAGCTTTCTCATTACAAACTTCCAACGCCCGTTTCGCGTGAAAGACGGTTTCTCCATACAAACTTTGGACCCCCAACTTATTTTCATAATATCGTATGAAACGCTATTATGAAAATAAGACCCAAATTTTTCATTCAAATACAAATTTAAAAAAAATTATAAGGCGTAAGTAGACTCTGAATTTTATTTAGATGTGTATTGTTTTAGTGTTCTTTTAAAATTATTATTAGTGACATTAGCTATCTAGTTTTTTTTTTTAAATTACACGCAATGGACTTGAATTAAAGCTGTCCATGTTACAGCTATTTAATGGCTATAAAAAAAAAACCAAAAGTGACCGAAATCTTCCAACTCCCTCAAAATTCTTTAGTTTATCCTTTTGCTAGAGATGTGCAACATGCCATTAAAAAACCTTTTTATAATTTTGTAAATTCGCTAGAATTGTGAATTGAGTCACATAAGCCTAATATTCAAAACTAGCTTTTGCCCGCGACTTCGTCCGCGTAGAAGTCGAAAATGGTTTTATTAGGTTTTTTAAGATACGAAAATATAAAATATTATTTATTATCTTCGTTGTGTGTGATAGTCCATTGAATTGTATGGCGAGCGATATTGTATCTTAAGATAAAATATTATAGTATCTTAGCCGTGTGCAGCGCCCCTTAGTGGAACTCCACTGCGGGTGACGTAACCTACGACAAACTTATTATTTGCGGTTGGTACAGTAATCGGGTCTAATAAATAAATAAATCAAACCGCAAAATTAAGTTTGTTTTTTATTGTATATACTTTTCCGGGATAAAAAGTACCCAGTGTGGTGCCCAGGATATTAAAGAATAATTATACCAAGTTTCATCGTAATCGAATCGGTAGTTTTGGCGTGATGCCTGAATAAACAGATAGACAAAAAAATTTTTAATCACATTTTTGGGTTCGGTGTCGGCCATTTATTTTTTTGATATATTCAATGTACAGAATTTTCACTTCTACTGATTTATTATAAGTATAGATTATGATTTGAAAAAATATTTTTGCTTAAATGGTACCTGAACAACCTATTAAAAATGTTATCTCACTCTTATAAGATAAAATCTGTCTCGTACCTCTCTTTTCGTGAATTTTACAAAAAAAAAAAAATGAAACTGCTTTTTTAAGATTTCTTTCATAATTTTTACAAATCCTGCTCAAATTGTTGTTATTGGTTGGTTGTGAATGCAGACCCGACATCTGTTTCGTATTTCGACAGTTGTTGTACGAAGTCGTATTTCCTCCATAATTGTATTGAAGACGTTTCAATGCGTTGTTTGCAAGTTAGTCTTATGTGACTCATTCACAATTCTAGCAAATTTACAAATTTGTAGCATTGTTGTGCAGTAATGATAGTAAACTAGGGAGGTACTAGATCAAAATTGTATTTGAATGAAAAATTTGGGTCCTATTTTCATAAAACAATAAAAAGTCGATGAAAAAAATCCACAGGGGATGAGAAGTGTTTTAGGGGTCTGAACGGATAGCATACGACCCCTGCCGTCAACCATTTCAATTTGGCACACCATGCACCAAACACCCTGTATATAGATTACTAGCTGTTGCCAGCGGCTTCACCTGCGTCATAGTAGTAAATTATCCCAAGGGAACTTACTCCTAGGATAACAATCTTAAATCCTATGTGCTATTCTCCAGGTCATTATCACATCACATCACATACTTTCGCCTTTATAAAATTGGTAAAAAATAAAATGTTTCTACAAAATCCCTGTTTTACTCGAAACTGACTTTGGTTGAGTTTTCGCTGTTTAGGGTTCCGTACCTCAAAAGAAAAAAGCGGAACCCTTATAGAATCACTTTGTTGTCCGTCCGTCTGTCTATCAGTCTTCCTGTTTGACAAGACCCTTTATCTCGGGAATGCGTGAAGGTATTAAAACCATATACTCAAGTCTGCGGTCCCTTGAAGCTGTGAAAAAATCAAACGTCCGAGTTAACAAAAAAAAAGTTACGGCTGTTTATGTCGCAAACTAACAAAACTCAATTCGGGAATTGAACTGTTTTCATAGGTATGTTTGTACGGAACCCTCAGTGCGCGAGTCCGACTCGTATTTGCCCGGTTTCTTGTTTTTGAAGGCAGTATTACAATACTTAGTCTATTGTTTAATATAAACATTTTACATTAAATTCTAGACACAATTATACATAGCTAGAAAACAGCAACCATTCATTACTGCCGCGCTTATGATAATTACAGTAAGTCACATTTTGGTCAATATTGAGTTAAGTATATGTTTGGAATGTAGAGATTGAGATCTACATTTCTGTATATTTAAAATTTGAAAATGTGGTATAGTTAATGAAATAAGCTTAAGCATAATTACAGTAAGACACGTTTTGCGCCAAGGCATACTTATTATGATTGCAGTAAGGGCACATACGGTTGATTTTTTCATAAAGTTAAAACCATTTTCTAGGTATTGCTACAGTAAGTCATTTTGCTATTATTATTTTTAAGTTAGGAGTGTTTTTCATCAAGTATCACTGAAACATATTAACAGTAAGTACCACTTGCTATAATTATATTAAGAATTGGAAACAAAACATTAGTCTAATAAACCTTAACATATCTACAGTAAGAGTATATACTATATTAATGCTTAAACATTTCGCAACGTATTATTGTATTATCTTGGCATAAGTACAGTAAGTGGAACTTACTGTGTATAAGATAAGTCAGCGAATTAAAAAAATATATATGTGTTAACGTAATAACAGCAAGATTCACTACTGTAATTATGTTTAGGAATATTTCATCTTATGTGTAGACTTGCCTGGAACAAATTAGAAAAAACACGTTACTTACTGCAAAAATTCTAAGGCGTTTAGGGTCCAAATGGGTAGTACGGGGTGGGACAAGTACGTTAATTTAGCAGTCCCGGACCATGCAAAAACTGAGACTGACGTGCGTCGGAGAATAAAAAAAAACGATTGCTTAGGTAATGTCCATATGGTCGAGTCTAAGTTTTTCAAGACACACCGTACAAATAAGAATATGAGGCTCTCTGATCAAACTCTCGAGCTCATGAAGAAGAGGCGTGAGATTTTTCTGCAGTCTTCAAATGATACGTGCAGATACTGGCAGCTCAATAGACGGATCACGAAGTCTGAAAAGCGACCAGATGCTATTGAGCGGTTTATACCGCTTAATCGCATAATTGCTTAATATTTTGGAGGCCTATGGGCTCCAAAGTATTTGCACGAGATCTGTCTATTGGGCAGAGCCAACTCACGAAACTAAAGACCGACGATGACAGAGTCATATCCGCCAAATCGGAGGTTCTGGGAGAGATGGTGGAGGCATTTTATGGACAGTTTGTACACGTCAATCTCCAAACCCGCTGCAAATCTAGCAAACGACTCAAGAGCTACATTGAATCGACACTGTACCGAAAATATCCCGGACGTCAGCTTGTACGAGATTACGATGGCTCTGAAGCAACTTAAAAGCAACAAGGCACCGGGTGAGGATGGAATTACGGCCGAACTCCTGAAGACGGGTGGGATACCAATCCTTCAAGCCCTTCAGAAGTTGTTTGGTTTCGTCATACTCGAGAGAAAAACACTACAGGCATAGAGCAGAGGTGTAGTGGTACTCTTTTTTAAGAAAGGCGACAATACCCTGCTTAAGAATTAAAGACTCATCTCATTTCTGAGCCATGTTTACAAGCTGGTTTCCATTGTCATCACGAACCGTCTCGCACGTAGGTTCAACGACTTCCAGCCTCCCAAACAAGCCGGATTTAGAAAAGGCTTCAGCGCTATGGACCACATGCTGCGCAGATTAATCATACAGAAGACTGAGGAGTATAATCGGCCTCTCTGCTTAGCGTTAGTGGACTACGAGAAAGCCTTTGATTCGATCGATACAGTACTGCAGTCTCTCCAACGGTGCCAGATTGACAATCGGTACATCGTAGTGCTGAAGTATTTATACAAAAACGCCACCATGTCAGTCCGACTTTAGGACTAGACCTTGAAGGCAAGACTGTCCTCTAGCAGAGGGGTGTGAGGCAAGAAGAAGTAATTTCTCCGAAATGGAGGATGTCTTCAAGGTTCTGGAATGGAGAGGGCTAGGCATTGATGTCAATGGCGAAAAAAAAATACTGTAAAGGTTTTATTTTTTAGAAACAGTGCTTAGTTTATTTGGTTTATGATTGTTTCTTGTACGAAGCCCGTTGCACCAACATAAATTGTAATTTTTTAAATTTAGTTTTTATTATGATTCTAAAGGATTAAAAAAATACAATAATTTTATTGTATTAATAAAGCTGTGTACTTTTTCTACTAAACTATAATTTTATAAGATCGTTTTTGTTTTGAATTATCTACCAATAATATCGAGGAAGATAAATTAATTATGATTCATGGTAGATGCCAAAAGTTTACATATTGCTCCTAGCTATAATTACAGTAAGTGATTAAGTAACATTAGGCAAATTGTGCAATTTTTGTTATTCTATTTAAACATTTACCTCATTTCGTAATCATTGTTGCAGTATGTACCTCAAACTAAAGATTGTTACAGTAAGTCACACACTTACTGTACCAATTACTATAAAAACGTTATTTTTTAATTGATCATTCCTTAACATACATACTTTTTCAAGCTTTACAATTTAAATATTATTACTACATAAAAATAAAAATATACAAATTGTTTACCTAACACATGCTTATCTAAAACATTTTAGAAAACTTAGGTTTAATTTATACTTCGGGAGAAATGTCAAAAGTAAAAAAAAAAACTTTGATCGCCTTTTTCTCGAAAGTGTATTTATGATACTTACTGTATATATCACAAGCACGGCAGATTACCCACCCTTATCTCAATCCAGAACACGCATACATTAGCGCGTACAGCAAATCCTGCCCCGTCCTCACATGTTCTAAATTACTACATAGCACGTCCCCCGGCGCGGCCTGTTCAAATCTCCCAATTGAAAAACGTCGTTCCACAGAATAGTCTGACTCATCAACACACAGACAAAATGGCTCAACTCAAATTTTATGAGTCGGTTTCCCTTAGCGGTGCCTTTTGCGCAAAACATATTTGCTTAGGGAATTTTTTTTTGGGCTTAACCTACCTATTTACGTATTCCGCTTTGCTTCGGAATAGGGATCATTAGTAGCGCATATTTTAAAGACGACTGAAATGTAGGTTCGTTCTTTGTAAGCAAGTTACAAGCTTTTAATTGGGAACCTTTTAATTTATTTATTACAAATTGTATAGAAAATGGTGCAGTGGTGCGGGAGTAGTGGTGGCCGAATGGTAATGGCCTCGCTAGTTGTAGGTTGCAGGTTCAAACTCAGCCAGCGTATTACTTTTGTAATTTATTTCATTATCACTGCTAACAAAACGGTGAAGGAAACAACGTGACGCAACAGGCATGTCCTAGAACAAAAATTCTCGAGTCTTCATTTCAGAATCAGACCCTCAGATCCCTACGGAAGACGTCATAGTAGGCTCCTGATCTATAAACTAACGCCCAATAATAAATCTTCACTTGTAAATACAAATCAATATTATATTCTATGGACATTTGGTACAGTAGCATACAAGAACATAAGAACAAAAAAGTTCTAAATAATTATTTTACTACAATTTTGCTTGTTTTGGCTTACGCACTTTCTGGCTGAGGACATACTATAGTTAGGAATGGATGATGTTTACACAATTTATTGAAATGGAACTACCTTCCTACAGATTTATTTAAATCTTACAAAAACAAATCAGCGTTGAAGCATTTAAATACATCAACAACTATATCACTCGTAAGTCTCGCCAATTTGTAGATCAAAGACAAAAACTAGACGAAACAAATTATAGAAACTCATAAAACCTTTGAAACGTGCACCAATTGTTTGTAAAATAGTGGTGAACAGAAATATTCCCACGAACATATTTATAAAAATATAGGGCCAATTATAAATAGCGCGCCCAGTGTCCACGAAAATGATATGACACGATTGAGAAGAACAAATGTATATAATAGAAAAATACGCGAGCCACCGCGCCTGTTCCAGTCCATCCGACAACAGTTCGCGAGCTGGTCGACCGCGCGGGCTGACGGGCACTCGGCGGCCCGACACCTTCCCACAAATTATATACAAAGTAACACGTCTTTCTTTTTTCTTTTCAAAAGTCGTTATTGACGCGAGTGTTCGTTTGACAATGATGTGGATTTGTGAGCGTGCCAGTGAATAGCGCTCGTTCGCGCCCGTCAAGTGACGGATGACTTTCCCGCGCTTTAACATCAGGTGCGTTCATGTAACACTGATATAACATAATTAATGACTCCGCACACATATTGATTTTATTGTCACATTACTGCAGCCAACCATTGTAGCTGTAGCAAACTTTTTCCAATAGGGTGTCCTAACATAAATCAAACATTAAAAGCCATGCACCATACAGAATTGTGTCATTTACAAAATAAACTGCTTTGGCCCAGTTTAGAAGACTTATTTGAGAATTAAACGGTTCTTAACGTAACATGAAACATCAAAGCGTTTGTGTTCATTGATTTTACGTTAATTTATGTTTAAATAGTTATTAGATAATGTCGATATGTGTGTGGAGTGGTGTTATTTTTCTCGTTTTCGTGTGAAAGGTAAGTGAGGCGTCAGATATGAGCGGCCCGCGCGCTGGGCCGCACGTGGTCCCTGTTTGGACACAAACAAGTGAATTCTATTTTAGTTTTGACGTTTCGTAACAAATATCCTTTGGCCGGTGTGTTGATAAATGGCTGTTTCTGATAAATATGTTGTCTACCATGGTCGGCCTCTTGTGTTGTTCTGTGGTCCGCGTGTGTTCCCTCTGTGACAAGTCTTCCTTCGTATATGTAAGTTTTTTCTTCTTATTTTTGTCTTATTGTTTGTTGTTTTCTGAAAGTCGTGATTTATAGTTGCCGGTGTTAGAGATGTGTCTAAACTATGTTCACAGCTGAATAAAATAAACTAAACAGACGTTTGAACGTAAGTTTGACTATAAATGGGATTATTTTCGCTTATTTTATGAAATAATGTTCGGAAAAGCGTGTGTAAAGTTATGGTTAACACGTTTTTAAAATTTCAAGGTATTTCAGGGGAAATACGTATGTTTATTTTGTAGGGCCAAGTTTTCATTTTGATTGTGCTTTACGATTTCGCTTCTGAAAACTTTTTTCGATGATCTCAGCTGATCGCACATACTATCACCTAAACGTTGCCTTAGTAAGTAGACATTTTATATGAAAATTGATATATGGTCTATTTCTATAGACTTCTTTTATCTACACTAATATTATCAAGTTTTTTTTAAATGTTTTTTATGTTTGTAGGAGGTAATCTCTGAAAGTATTAGTCTGATTACTAAATTTTTTTCACTGATAGAAAGCTGCTTTATTCCTGAGTGACATAGGCTATATTTTTGTAGGTATACGGACAAAGCCGCGGGTAAAAGCTAGTCATCAATAATTTTAAAGGTTCCTAAAAGAAAATATGATTGAAACTTTTCATTATTATTTTCCTAGAGTTAAACATTATTATTTGGTTTTTAAACGTTCACGGTTTAACATCAGCCTTCTTACTTGAATTAATGTATTACGATAGCAAACGGATATTATGATACACAGTCATCAGCTCCTTATCCACTTTTCATAATTTCATATATGTTCCGCCAGTCTTTTCCGATGTTTGTTTACGTACACATAGTATTATGTTAAGTGGTCATCATAGAGCTATATAGAGCTCATTATAGCTCACTGAAAGTTTATTATACGACTAGTTTCTACTAGCGGCTAGTTAAATTAGGTTTATCCATACAAACTTTGGACACCCGTTTCATTCCTTTATGGCTAGTTCATGACCTTGCCGCTGTGAGCGGAAGCTAAGCCCGGTGCGGCGAGCGGTAAGATCAAAAGTATGAAAATGTTTGAAGCACGCCACGAGACGCTGCTTATATCGCCCCACTCCCGCTTACCGATGCTGCACCGCTCGCCGCTATGACCGAAGTCGTGACCAGGCGGTTAGGGAATAAATTTTGGTTTAAGTCATAAAAGGAAACCCTGTGCAAAATGTCACGCTCGTAACGTGCGGTGATATGTCAGTCAGACAGTTTCACGCTACTAGGGTGGGTGATATGTCAGTCAGTCAGTTTCACGCTCCTAACGTGCGGTGATATATCAGTCAGTCAGTTTCACGCTCTTAACGTGCGGTGATATATCAGTCAGTCAGTTTCACGAACCTAACATGCGGTGATATGTTAGTCAGTCAGTTTCATGCTCCTAAGGCGAACGTGCAGTGATATGTCAGTCAGTCAGTTTCACGCTCCTAACGTGCGGTGATATATCAGTCAGTCAGTTTCACGCTCTTAACGTGCGGTGATATATCAGTCAGTCAGTTTCACGAACCTAACATGCGGTGATATGTTAGTCAGTCAGTTTCATGCTCCTAAGGCGAACGTGCAGTGATATGTCAGTCAGTCAGTTTCACGCTCCTAACGTGCGGTGATATATCAGTCAGTCAGTTTCACGCTCTTAACGTGCGGTGATATATCAGTCAGTCAGTTTCACGAACCTAACATGCGGTGATATGTTAGTCAGTCAGTTTCATGCTCCTAAGGCGAACGTGCAGTGATATGTCAGTCAGTCAGTTTTCCCTTTTATATACATAATTACTTCTGCTAGCAGTTTTACCATACAAACTTTGATCCTCCGTTTCATCCTTTTAGGGGGTGAATTTTGGAAAATCCTTTCTTAGTGCTCGCCTAAGTCATAAAATGAAAACTTGAGCAAAAATTTAAGCTCCTAGTCCCAATAGTTTCGGCTGTGCGTTGATATGTCAGTCTGTCAGTTTCTCCTTTTATGTACTCGTATTACAGATGTAGATGTGTATGTTACATGATAAGAAAACATAAACGGTTGTATGAAGTAATCAAAAACCACATCAAGTTTGTAGACACAAGAAGTAACAAACTTCTTCAAGCTCAAACGTCTGGACGGATTTCGATGAAATTCGGCACACGGGTAGAACATTTCCTGGAATAGGACGTAGGATACTTTTGCCCCGAGAGGTACATACTCTTGGGGTAATTTTCTATTATCACGTGGACGAAGCCTCTGGTAGACTCTATCTCTTTAGATAGATAGAGATTACTTATCTTCACCAAGAGCTTCACGACTCTAACTCCAGAAGGTAGGTAAAGTGGTAATAGATGGGGAGTGCTAATGGGGAGATGCATAGCATAGCTTAGTCGGCCTTATAATGTTCCCACTGTTGGGACTCAGGTCTCCTCTCTAGGAGAGGGAAGATGGGGATGGGGAGATGGTTTCCAGGTTTATAAACCCGGAAACCATCCCCAAAGCCCATTCTTGCTGCATTACTATGTAAAAAAATTTTCACTTACTTTTTTAAATTTATTGTTTGTTTCGGTGTAAGTGCTTAATTCTGTATAATTTAATTGTGCTTTTATGTGCGTTTTGTGTTGCAACGACTAAATTTTTTATCTATCTGTCTATCTTTTGTTGTACTCTGGGTGAATTCACAAGGAATGCATTATTTATAATCATCATCATCATCATTTCAGCCGAAAGACGTCCACTGTTGGACATAGGCCTCCCCCAAGCGACGCCACAACGACCGATCCTGTGCGTCTTGCATCCACCGCACGCCCGCGATTTAAAATTAGTTATTATTAGTATTAATAAGTTAGGATAAGCGCATTTATCGCATTGGGGATAAAAAAACCTGTAAAAATAAGATGAAGAAAATAAATAAATAAATAAAAGTCTTCGTCAACCCCTTTCTCATCAGCCAGCGCATGAAGCCCCAACAAATCAAAGTACCCCACAATTGATAGCCACATTTCCGACATACATAATGCAACAACGATACAAGTTTTTACAACACTTGTTTCTTAGTGCCCCAGCGTTAATGCGTGCGGGGTACCCTGCTACCCCGCGTGGGGTCCCAGAGTACCCCAACGCTCATTAAAGAGTTCGTTAGCTTTATCAGCAGCGTTTACGGGTATATCGTATTTTTATAGATGTTTGAATTTGTTTAATTAAGCCTTACGATGCTCGTTTGTGGCGTGTAGGGGTTGCTGATCGGATAGTTAACACTATTGGGGTCGTTATTGATTGTTTACACGTGTTCTTGTTGTTTTATAGGGGGTTAATTGACTTTGTTGTTTTGTTAACCGTTGTACTTATTGACTGTTACTTATTGTGTTTACATTATTTTATCACCATTTGCTTGCCCTTTGTGTAGTTTCTTGCTGGTTCTTCTCCGTAGGGAGGGATTGGAACTGTGACCTAGCTTCTGACGTTTTATAAGTGCCCATGTAGGTCTATCGTTTTATTAGATACTAGCTTTTGCCCGCGACTTCGTCCGCTTAGAAGTCGAAAAGGTTTTATTAGGTTTTTCGAGATACGAGTCTTGTGTGATAGTCCATTGAATTGTATGGCGTGCGATATTGTATCTTAAGAGAAAATATTATAGTATCTTAGCCGTGTGCAGCGTGTAGTGAACTCCACTGCGGGTGACGTAACCTACGACAAACTTATTATTTGTGGTTCGTACAGTAATCGGGTCTAGGGATCGAACCGCAAAATGAAGTTTGTTTTTTATTGTATATTATTTTCCAGGATAAAAAGTATCCAGTGTGGTGCCCAGGATATTAAAGAATAATTATACCAAGTTTCATTGTAATCGAACCGTTTTTGCGTGATGCCTGAAAAAACAGACAGACAGACAAAAATTTTTTTAATCACATTTTTGGGTTCGGTGTCGGTCTAGTAACCCTCCTGCCATTTATTTTTTTGATATTTTCAATGTACAGAATTTTCACTTTTACAGATTTATTATGAGTATAGATAGACTTCAATTTTGAGAGACTGATGAAAAAAGATTGCACGTAGCGGAGATGAAAATGTTAAGATGGATATATGGTGTGACGAGAATGGATAAAGTGAGAAATAAATATATTAGGGGAAGTTTGAAAGTGGCACCGGTGACTGAAAAGTTGCAAGGGAATCGTTTGTCTTGGTATGGTCTTGTGAAGAGGAGGGATGAAACGCATGTTGTTAAAAGAGTTATGAGTTTACATGTGGATGGATGGAGAGGGAGAAGGAGGCCAAAGAAAATATGGATGGATTGTGTGAAAAAAAAAACAAAATTAAAGGCCCGTTTTGACATTTGTATTTTGACTACCTAGCGGCTTGTCCGGTGTAGTGTCGCTACTACTAAAATAACTACTACTACACCGAACTTTTAATTATAATTTTATTGTTTCTTTCAGTTTCGTTCAAAGTTACAATCTAGGGTTTTTCTCAAATGTCTAAACGGCCTTTTATTTTTTAATGACTCTAATGCTAGTTTTGTTTTTTATCGATGTGCTCGCGCTTGACCACTATATCACCTGACGGTAAGCGATGATGTGGCCGATGATGGAGCACGTTTGCCTAGAAGTGACCTATTCATTCTTTACTTAAATACCCCAGATTGTAGCTATCACAAATCTGTATGGTACTTTCTTCAAAAGACCATCTCAGACAAATCTGCATGGTTCTCATGTGATTTGACCATTACATATTAACTGTATTGACTTTAAAAGAGACTTTGACCTCTGAATTTGTTTCGGTGTTTCTTCTCAGGGTAGTCAGCTAGAAAACACCGGCCTCATCTAGTTTAAAATGAAGAAAACAAAAAATTTACGTGTAAAAGTGTTTTTTTAAACCTACTTACAAAATAAATATAATTTATCAGGAAACACATACCCCGGCCGGGAATTACACTAGATGTAGTTACGCACAATAAATATGTTCCCAAAACGTTTTGTACATTCCCATATGTCTGTAGGCTTTTATTTATGAAACACCAGCTAAACCTAAACACACCTTAAAACTTCACCTACTGTGTTATAATGAGGTCCTAGTACCCGTGGTGTTAAACGAATAGGATAATCGTTAATCCAATTACTAAGACCGCTAATTAAATTATTATGTCATAGTAGTGCGGTACTAGGTTAGCAGGAAGAATGTACGACTGGAATCAGTGACGTCAGTTATTGCAATAGGATTAATATAAGCCGGGCTCTTAGGAAATACTGGGAGTGCAGTTAGCTAGTGGTTAAGATTTCATTCAGGAACTGGTGAGGTTGTAAGCTGTAAAAGCTATTAAAATAGACTGAGAGTTTGATCCATCACTATTTATGCGGAACTCTTACCTAATTATGATGATCCCTAAGTTAATTTATTATTATTTTAATGTTACATACATATATATATTATATATATAGGGCTTGCAGACGACGAGTAGGTAGCTCCCTGTCCGGCTGGTCGGCAAAAAGCGGCGGAAACTCTGACATGCTCCCTCGCGCTCCGCCCAAAATCGGGAGAAGTCATTGGATGATTTACACCCAAAAAATCATAATCAGCCTAATAATGTTCCCACTGCTGGGACTCAGGTCTCTTCTCGAGGTGAGGGAATGGGCTGTAATCTACCCTGAGGCCCAGTGCGATTCGGTGGCCGTCACGTGCATTTTTGGTTCTAGGACATGCCGGTTTCTTCACCATGTTTTCCTTCACCATTTTTAGAGCAGTGGTAATTTTCTATATGTATAAAAGTAGAAACTGACTGACTGACATATCAACGCACAGCCGAAACTACTGGGACTAGGAGTGTGAAATTTTGCATAAGGTTTCCTTATATGACGTAGGCGAGCAGTAAGAGAGAATTTTCCAAAATTCAACCCCTAAGGGGATAAAACGGGGGTCCAAAGTTTGTATGGAGAAACCTACTTTCACGCGGGCGAAGCCGCTGGCAGAAGCTAGTAATTAAATAAATTACACAAAGTAAAGCGTCTGCCTGGGTTTGAACCCACGACCGACTCATAAGTCGGGACCGTTACCACTAGGCTACCAGTGCTCTAGCTGGTCTGCTCCCTCAACTTGACTTATATGTCCACTAGCGACCTGCCCCGGCTTCGCACGGGTGCAATACTGATACTAAATATACTACAGAATGTGTTTATATAAAATGTTCACAGCTTTATTAAATGCACAATATATTTAAGGTACTTAATTGGATAAGGATTAATGCTGTATTACTTAAAATCGCTTCGTAAATATTTGTAAGCCATTATTCTCGTAAAAAGTAAAGAATAAAAAATGGTTATTATGTGGTGTCACTGGTGTCCAGTAATAAATACTTAGTATGTTAGAAACGTGTATTATAAAGGCTATTATTATTATGTTCCCTTGGGATAATGTTTTACTATGACGCGAGCAAAGCCGCAGGCCGTAGCTAGCGGCTATATAAGCTTTACTGAAACAACTTCAATGTTGTTAATAGATACATTTAAAATCCCACCATCCCACACTAGAATTCTGGCAGACAAACCCGACAAGGGTTCATCGAAACTAGCCATAAATCAGATTTATGACCAGGAACACATAGAGATCAATGCAGTTATCCTTTGCTGAACGAATGGGGCTAGAGACAGACTATGGGGTTGAATAGATAACAGGACGATGCCGAGTTTGCATAACTCAGCACTTTCTTGCAACCTTAGCTTTGAACCGAAAGGTCGAGATAGTGGTTTTGGTTCCACTGATTACGTTGGACCAGACTAGAGAATATTATTTTTAAATTTTGCTTTTAATAATAAAAAAAATACTGGTCAAGTGTGAGTCGGACTCGCACACGAAGTGTTGCGTACTACAATATTAAAGACGAGCATTAAAATGCGGATAAAATAACGTTTTTTGTCCTGTAACTCCCTTTGATTTTAAACTTTATTTTGATTTTATTATTTGTTGTTGTAGTGGCAATAGAAATACACATTTTGTGAAAATTTCATCTCCAACTCTTACAGTTAGATACAGCTCGCTGACAGACGGATAAACAAAAACAGACAGACAGACGGACGGGCGGACGGACAGCGGAGACTCAGTAATGGGGTCCCGTTGGTACCCTTCGGGTCACGGAACCCTAAAAATGTCAAACCAAGTCAAATGTGTGTGTGGTCACGAACTGTGTAGGGTTTCGTAGGTTAGGTATTATTTACTATGAACACATTAATTGAGTTACCAATTAACAATTTTTAAAAATGGGCCTGCATAGGACATGTATCTGTATATCTTTGTTACTGATTCAACCTCTGAATGGACTTTGATGAAATTAAAAGCTCAGATAGATCACCTACTTAAATATATATTCTACATATATATTATATATTCCACAACTATCACACAACGCTGTCTAGTCTCAAGCTAAGCAGAGCTTCTGTTATGAGTACTAGACAACTGATAAACATACTTATATATTTCCAAATACATACATATTCCGTCATACATCTCCGGCATAGCAGTCATTGCCACTAACCACTAGACCAACAGGCCAGTCATAGATATATTCTTATATACTTACGACCCGCCCCGGCTTCGCACGGGTGCAATAATGTAATAAATGAAGAACCGCTCGACCGATTTTGTGCAAACTTCACATAAACCATCTACTAAATAGTCCGAACAAAGCCTAAACATTTGGTTTGTATAGGTGAGCCCGTTCTTGAGTTATAAAATTACAACGAAAAGTGGCCTTGATTTTTATATAAATATATATGTATTTACTAATGCTGTATCATAAAAAAAAATCTAAAATTGAAAAAAAAAAATAGGGTTGGATTACCCTTAACATTTAGGGGGATAAAAAATAGATGTTGTCCGATTCTCAGACCTACCCAATATGCACACAAAATTTCATGAGAATCGGGAAAGCCGTTTCGGAGGAGTTTAACCACAAACACCGCGACACGAGAATTTTATATATTAGATTATCCCTGAGGATTGTTTCCTCGAGATAATTTTCCACGATCACGTGGGCGAAGCAGAAGATGGTAGTTGTATATAATTATTATCATTAAATTTTACAGTATATATCGCAAAACTAAATAAAAACAAGCAATGCAAACGCCATATATCATGAACTTAACGCAACTTGGTTTTCTCTTGGTTGGCACCCAGGTGCGCCGGCAGTAAGTTAAAAACCTTAACTTAACCGAACCGGCGTAAGTGTGACGTAAGTTAATTAGTCCAACCGTCCACTGGGGTTGTAAGTAGACGATGAACGCGCCGCAATTCGCTGGGCTAGTGGGTAAGAAGCTTAATAGCCAAGATAATGTCTGGCAAGACATAATTATAATATACTAGACAGCATTTGGCTACAGATACGATTGTGTGCCTGGCTTGTTATAGATGCCTTATTTACAAAATTTTCTTATGTGAGCCCTAGTCTTTAAAACATGTGCGCAAACGAAGAGGCGACACTTGTTTCTTCTCTGTTTGCGACAAGTAGTACATCATGTATTCTTATAATAAATCTGTAGAAGTGAAAATTCTGTACATTGAAAATATTAAAAAAATAAGTGTTACTTACTAGACCGACACCGAACCCAAAAATGTGATTAATAAAATTTTTGTCTGTCTGTCTGTTTGTTCAGGCATCACGCCAAAACTACCGGTTCGATTAGGATGAAGCTTGGTATAATTATTCTTTAATATCAAGGGCACCACACTGGGTACTTTTTATCCCGGAAAAACATATACAATAAAAAACAAACTTAATTTTGCGGTTCGATCCCTAGACCCGATTACTGTACCAACTGCAAATAATAAGTTTGTCGTAGGTTACGTCACCCGCAGTGGAGTTCATTAAAGGGCGCTGCACACGGCTCAGATACTATAATATTTTATCTTAAGATACAATATCGCTCGCCATACATTTCAATGGACACACGACGAAGATAAGAATAAGAAATTTTATTTGCTCAAACATGTGTATGCATACAGAATTAAAACAATATATGCATGCAAGACCTTAAACAAGATAATAAATAATATTTCATATTTTCGTATCTCAAAAACCCAATTACAACCATTTTCGACTTCTACGCGGACGAAGTCCCGGGCAAAAGCTAGTTCTACATATATTGCTACCTATGAGATATTGAAACCCGAAGGTACGTACCTACCCAGCTTTTCTCACCCGGCTTGCGTACCGATAAGAGTTATATAATATAATAATAATAATATAATAATATTCCACAACTATCACACAACGCTGTCTAGTCTCAAGCTAAGCAGAGCTTGTGTTATGAGTACTAGACAACTGATAAACATACTTATATATTTCTAAATACATACATATTATAGATAAATTACACCTAGACACAGAACAAATGATCGTGCTCATCACATAAACATTTGTCCTGCGTGGGAATCGAACCTACAACCTCCGGCATAGCAGTCAGGGTCACTAACCACTAGACCAACAGGCCAGTCCTTGTATATTTCGCGACAAAGTACAGTAAGCAATCAATTATTTTTTTTAACTCCACACTCAGAATTACTATGTATTATCGTGGTTAACAAACAGTACATACACAAGACACCCAGATCCGAAATAACAATGAATGACGGTGAGTTGAATCGCTAAGGACAGGTTTTTTTTTTTAAATATATATATTTGCCGCAAGGACTGTGGGATCGATTTTACGTATAGTTTTGATGATGACTTTTTTATTCTTAGTATGTGTTTTTTCCTGTTTCATAATATATATTTATCACTAAACCCCTATCTATTATTTATTCTTTACTACACACTGATTTATACCTACATATAATAATATACATATATTTATTTACATCACATCAAACAAACTGATTAGCATCCGTAGTCTCATACCAAGGTTCAGTTGAAAACCAGCGTCAGGCAACTGCTACATAGTGGCCTGGAATTATGCTGAACTGGACCTATTTAGCGCAACCGTTAGACACACAATGTTGATGTATTTTTTTTAAGTTTTAGTATTTAAGTTTCTATATTGTAATTGTTATCTCATTGTGTGTATCTGTGTGCCAAATAAACGTGTTTTCTTTCTTTCTGATGTTTGTGATTGTTTAAATTTTTTTTTTTTTTAAATTTATGTTCTTAGTTTTGTAATTTTATTGTGCTTTTGTAATACACAAAAGTCTGCTTATTTTTGTGTGCATCAAATAAATGTTATATCTATCTATCTATCTAAGACACCCAGATACGAAATAACAATCTGTAAACCATAGCAATATTTGTTCCGTGCGGGAATGGAACCCATGACATGCAGTGCAGCAGCCAATCGTTGAACCACCGTGCCAATAATGCCTTCAATAAACTCAACGATACATTCTTGCGACTGGATCTGTTTAATAAAGCACAATATGTATTAAAGAAACTTTTATTGTTGGATTGTCAGATTGTCGCTTTTCATATTTGTTAAATAGTCTGCTGCTATCTTGCTAGACTTATTAGGGTTCCGTAATCGTAACAAGAAACCCTTATATGTTTGACATGTCCTTCTGTCCGCCCGTCCGCGGCGTAGCTGAGAAATTGTAAGTACTGGGAAACTAATATTATATTAATCACGCCAAAAAAAAAGTGGTAAAATAAATCTACACTAATATTATAAAGAGGTAAAGTTTGTTTTTTTGTTTGTAATCTCTGAAAGCACTGGTCCGATTGCAAATTTTTTTTCACCGACGGAAAGCTGGTTTATTTCTGAGTGACAGGCTATTTATTTTAGGCATGTAAGCAGGCGAAGACGCGGGCAATAGCTAGTTCTTGATAAAGGGCTGGGGGAATGTTCGAAAAAAATAACCGAGGTTCAGTTTTTGGAGAGAGGTGGGCTGGTGTTTTTTTTTTATTCTTGATAGGTTAGAGCTTGAACGCTATCTCACTTGATGGAAAGCGACGATGCGGTCGACGATAGAGCGCGCTTACCTAGAAGTAACCTATTCACTCTTGACTTAAAGATTCCCGGGTTGTAGCAATCAGGAAACTGGTTGAAATAAGCTCACCAAAGGTTTCGGCCGCCATGCCCCACAATGGTCCGTATAGAATCAAGTGCGGAAACCATACTCGAACTGAAGATTGAAGACTGACCGAAGCTCTAGAACGCATTGGACAAATGAAGAAAAACAGGTGGGTTTGTTTCAGTATAAGTCTGACACGCCCTCTTACTCCATCTAGAATTACATCATTTAATGATATCCCACCTCAAAAAATAGAGCAGAAACAATGAACAACATTAAAACTGTTATTTATTTAAATTCAGAATAAACAGCAGCCATTATACAAAACAGCCATGTTTTATATAAAAATAAAAAGCTGTAGCTCAGACTGTACTTAAGCTATCTGACTGCAAACTCGTTTACAATGCCGCGCAGAACTTAGGCGGCTAAGTAAAGCTTAAAGCTTGATTCAACAAAGAAAGCCGCCAACAGTCGGCAGACTGAAATAAATCGTGCTAACATGCTGGGACTAGTGAGAAGACAGTAGTCTACACCGGACAGCGGAGGCACGCTTTGTTCAATTAATTATTTATATTCCTTCAGAGCAGTTGGTAACTCAAAGTGTGGTTTGACTTTCTTTTATTTTTTTTTATTGGGTGGGGAAATCATCTTATGACAAATCCCGCTCTTGGGCGGAGCGGGATATAGTGTCAGACTTCTACTGACTAAAAACCCACTCCTGTTCCTTCGCTGCCTTCGTCCCAGGGCCCCGGGTTTTCACTTTCACACTACCCGTGGCCCCAGTAGGCTTCGACTCTGCTGTGCCCCTACGATTTGCTGACATCTCCTTGAGGCGCGCGTGGAACAGTACGCGCCGTCGACGACTTGGGCTCGGTCCGGACGGTTACCGGACGATCGGACGGCGAGCCACCCATTGCTCGCCGTCCGCAAGCCCGCGCCTACGGTGGCCAGAAATCGGGATCGGAATCCCGGTGGCGGTTGGAGCGTAAGGACCGTTGCCTCACGCGATCGGCCGCCTCCTTTGCTAGCATTACTGCTTCGCAGACGGAGGCGGCCGCCTGCCACTCCTCCTCGCTCCGGACCATGGCCTGGTTGGTGGTTTGACTTTTGAATTACTGAATTTAGGGTCGATAATTTTTTATTGAAAAATGTTTAAAAAAGTAAAAAAAAAACTTCTGGTGTTTTAGTGCCTATGTAGGCTTTTGTGAAATGAAAATATTTAGATTCATATTTTGATTTTTTGAAATAAATAAAATTTACTGAACAAAACAACAATTCGCCACTTTCTTAGGACAGGTTGCAAAAAGAATGTAGGTTGAGGTTATTGCTATATTATTTCTTGTTTATTCGCTACTTAACTCAAAGCTTCCTTTCAGTCTTACTCGGTGCTTAACAGAAACAGCATAGCACACGCTATAAGCCTTAGTTTGCTCATTGACTGTAATCAAATAATTCACCTGCTACGACAGGTCCTCCTGTCGTAGTACCTGGGTGTATTTTTTTTTTGGTGGAAACAAAAATTGCGGGTAACCGCTTTTGTCCAGAAATCATGCAAAAAGTGCCTCAACTGCCAGAAGTTACTGACAATAGAAAATATACTTATTATAGAATCATTTTTAAAGTCATAAGTCAAAAGTTTTTTATTTCACATAGGCCTACATGGGCACTTATAAAACGTCAGAACGGTTCCAAATTGGCCGTTTCCTATGGAGAAGAGCTTTAATTTAAATTCACTAAAAAGAAAAAAAAGGTAAATTAAATCAAACTCATCACATTTATCTACATTCTACATAGATATAAAATTATGACATAAAAGTTTCGGGGAAACTGTTTTAAAATTCATTTGTAGACATAAGTTGAAACACATAAAAACATTTCATGTTTAATAAAAGTTTGTAATAACCGGCTTATATTTTATTAATTAATTTATTAATATAATTCAATAAATTATCAATGTTTTAATAATTTATATAATCTAATGTATTTAATTTAATTTGTTTATTATGTTATAATAATTTTATTTAATGCTATAAATATTACTATGGGTTAATTAATGCCTGAAATAAACGATAAATCTATATATATAAAAGAAAGTCGTGTTAGTTACACTATTTATAACTGAAGAACTGCTCAACCGATTTTGCTGAAAAGTGGTGGGGAGGTAGTTCAGAACCGACGGACGGACATAGGATACATTTTATCGAGTAGGGTAGATTAGGGTAGAGTAGAGTAGAGTAGGGTAGAGTAGGGTAGAGTAGGGTAGAGTAGGGTAGAGTAGGGTAGAGTAGGGTAGAGTAGGGTAGAGTAGGGTAGAGTAGGGCAGAGTAGGGTAGAGTAGGGCAGAGTAGGATAGAGTAGGGTAGAGTAGGGTAGAGTAAGGTAGAGTAGGATAGAGTTGGGTAGAGTAGGGTAGAGTAGGGTAGAGTAGGGTAGAGTAGGGTAGAGTAGGGTAGAGTAGGGTAGAGTAGGGTAGAGTAGGGTAGAGTAGGGTAGAGTAGGGTAGAGTAGGGTAGAGTAGGGTAGAGTAGGGTAGAGTAGGGTAGAGTAGGGTAGAGTAGGGTAGAGTAGGGTAGAGTAGGGTAGAGTAGGGTAGAGTAGGGTAGAGTAGGGTAGAGTAGGGTAGAGTAGGGTAGAGTAGGGTAGAGTAGGGTACAGTAGGGTAGAGTAGGGTACAGTAGGGTAGAGTAGGGTACAGTAGGGTAGAGTAGGGTACAGTAGGGTAGAGTAGGGTACAGTAGGGTAGAGTAGGGTAGAGTAGGGTAGAGTAGGGTAGAGTAGGGTAGAGTAGGGTAGAGTAGGGTAGAGTAGGGTAGAGTAGGGTAGAGTTGGGTAGAGTAGGGTAGAGTAGTAGAATATAGACGGGAGCGAAGCCGCGGGCAGAAGCTAGTAAATAAATAAAATAAACACTGTTTTTTTCTTTTTAGGTGGGAAAATAATCTAATGACAAATCCCACCCTTGGGCGGAGCGGGAGATAGTGTCAGACTTACTGGCTAAAAACCCACTCCTGTTCCTTCTCTACCTTTATCCCTGGGCCCCACGCTTCGCTTTCACAAAAAATAAACCCAGTGTAACTAATAGAGAATTAATTTAATACTGTCAGAAATATAGTCAAGCAAATAAATGATATTATTATTATACGTAATGAAGCTTACGTAATAAACGTGTCAACTTCGTGAGAAAGGGTTAAATGGTTAAACATTTTGGAGGCAGCCGTTTCAGCAAATAGGAAGAGAACAAAACTTTTGTTCGAGTTAGACACAACACAACGGTTACAAACACAAATTAAAAGAATAAAAGTACAGTATGTGCCCAGCGTGCCTGTACCGAGAGGTTTACCACTTCAGCATTTGCAGACACCAACGCTGGTTTTCAGTTGGCACTCCGCAGCGACGCACGGATGAGGGTAAATAAAATATACCGATACTTAAACTAAATATTGATGCTTTTATAGAGAGGTAGAACCTGCCATTGACCTGGTGATCTAACATCGAGAGAGACCTCAAGAAAGCCCAATTGCCAAAACCGACAACCCAGATTATCCTGGCGCAGAATTGTGAGGAACCCGGCCTCAGATAATAGGAGCAAGGACGGATCATCATCATCATCATCATCTTCCTGCCCTTGTCCCGTGTTATTTGGGGTCGGCACAACACGTATTTTTCTTCCACTCTACCCTGTCACTCGTCATGCAAGGACAAAGCAAGGACGGATAAAGAAGAAATTTTATAAGTTCAGGAGATCAAGAAAATAACACGAAGTAGTGCTCATATCTCTCTGCTCACATAATTATGTTGCGGCTGTCACTATCGCCATAAAAGTCGCCTGGCTTTGGACTTTAATAGCCCATTCAGATAAGGCTAAGCGCAGACCGCAGACTTTTAGTGCGACCAAGTCTACTGGGCATAAAAAGTATGAAATACACATTTGTATTTAATGGGCTTTATTTATAGAATCTACGAGCTAGCAACTCATTAGAAAAACAATAAAATAAAAATTTCTAATGTTATGATTAATTATAAAAAATTACATAGTAATAACCCTCTATATTACAAGCTTTTTATTAACTTGCAATGTATGTATGTATGTAACTATGTATGTTCGGCTCAAATCTTGCAACTCCATTTTAAAGCAGATATCTTTAACCGATTGAGCTGAAATTTTGTATACATGTGTAAAGTGCATGACAATGCAATATTATGATGACATGGAGGTGATCTGATGATGGAGCTGAAAGGTGGCCGTAGGAACTCCGCAATAAAACGACACAACCCCATCGAGTTTGGGGTCGTTTGAGGCGTACTGACGAGTACTTTGATTCTTTATGATGACCAAGGTCTTTTTTATTATTTTTAGGACATTTAATTAAAAGCTTGTTTTTAAAAAGTTTTTTTACTTCTATTTTTTTTTAATTCTCTTGTCTGATGTTGCGGGCATCACATTGAATCCCGACCTGAATGAAGGGTTTTATTGTTAACTTCCGAGGGCAGTGAGGCTGTTAATACTAGAATTTTAAGTGCAGTGACGAGATCAAGCTGGCTCAAAGTAAAGACACCTTTACCTCGAGGAACACATATTCAGTAGGTGTGAAAACTAGAGCTTTTTCACGTTGAGACTTTTGCAAAAAGAGAATGTATCACTGACTTGACGTCGGCGCAACACGTTAATTTCTTCCATTTTGTCCTGTCATCCGTCACGCTACCACTGACTCCCTGTTTTTTCATATCGGTAACTTTTGACACAATACATTAGGCATTAAGTCCGCCTTTGTATCTTTGTGTTGCATGAAGTTTAAATAAATAAATAAATACATCCATCTTTTTTGGCCTCCTTCTCCCTCTTCATACATGCACAAGACCACAACGATTACCGTTGAATATTTCCTACCGATGAAAAACCACAATGTCCATTGCTGCATGTAATAATACTGAGAGGAAAATTTGAGGTGACCAGCACCCATTACGCGGTAACCTCCAACCAGTATTCCAAATTATTCAAACTACTAGGGACACATAAATTACTAGCAATAATACATTAAGCTGGAGTTACACGTGCATTTGTCAAAATATATCGTGTGTGATAATCATGCCGTTAGCAAGGATGACGGAGAGGGGCAATAGCTGCAACACTCGCCATTTGAACATAAATCTAGAATATGCACGATTTATTGCGAGCACTCGAAATAGTTGGTAGATGTCAAGCTAACACGTGTGAGTTGAGATTATTTTGGTAATGTTGGCATAACTAGCTTTTGCCCGTGGCTTCGCCCGCGTACATAAAATATAGCCTATGATGTCACTAAGGAATAAAGCAGCTTTCTAAGGGTTTGTGAAAAAAAAATTTGACCAGTACTTTCAGAGATTACTTCCTACAAAAGAAAAAACAAACTTGTACCCAACCCTACCCTTTCCCTTCCCCCCTTCCCCATTCCCTTTTCTTTCCTTTTTATTTTTTTTCTTTCTTTTCCTTTTTTTTACCCTTTCTTACTTATAATATTTGTGCCTTATGGAATTAATTCCTTCAGAGCCTGATGGAGGTGAATAGTTTACTTTTAAGTAAGCGTGCTTGATACGAACACGACGATATGATAGTGGTCAAACACGACCCAATCAATAATAAAAAAAAACAAAAATAATTTATATCCATATCTCAAATATTTCAAAAGTTTAATAAAAACACAGACCAGCCCTCCTAGCCAAGTTACGATTGTTCCGTTTGCTTCGAACGCCTCGAGTAGGCCACGCCTCCGATTCCTTTGTTCTGACGTCATCTCAACGCTCCGTCACGTGGTCAGAACAAAGGGATCGGAGGCGTGGCCTACTCAAGGCGTTCGACGCAAACGAAACGATCGTAACTTGGCTAGGGGGGCAGGAAACCACAAATGAAAGTTTAAAATCAGAAAAACACTTGAAATCTTTCTAATGCCATTTTTCTATGATTTGCATAATATTAAATGTAACAAACGTCGTTTATATAGCGTACATCAAAGGATTGAAACAATTTACCTGCTATGGTCTTCCCATCTAATTATAATTTAGGTGTCTTCAAGGCTAGAGTAAATAGGCTCTTAACAAACTAGTACTATTCACCATCAACGATTGCATCACTACTTACCATTAGGTGGGATCGCAGTCAAGCACTATAGCATAGCATAGCATAGTCGGCCTTATAATGTTCCCACTGTTGGGACTCAGGCCTCCTCTCTAGGAGAGGGAATGGGCCGTAATCCACCACGCGGGCCCAGTGCGGGTTGGTGAATGTCACATGTCTTCGAATTTTTGGTTCTAGGTTATGCCGGTTTCCTCACGATGTTTTCATTCACCGTTTTGAGAGCAGTGGTAATGAAATAAATTACACAAAGTAATGCGCCTGACTTTGTTTGAACCCGCGACCTACAACTTGTAAGTCGGGGCCGTTACCACTCGGCCACCACTGCTCCCAAGCACTATAATATATATCATTTAAAAAAAAGGACCTAAGAAAACATAACTTACAAATATAAAATCACACGTCAGCGAAGTGCCGGTCAAGCCAAACACTAGAAACACAAAAATGTCAATACAAGATAAGCGTTTTATTATCATAAACATATTTATAGCCACTAAAACTACATTTTCACTACTTTCGTTTTTCCTTTTTTTGGCACAAAATCCGCTGATCATAGACTTTTTTATCTATGGCCGCCATCTTTATAGGTGCTGAGGAAAGTTCACATAGGGATTATTTTGTCAGTTTGTGACCAGGAAGCCATGATTTAAGGGAGGTCTAGCGAGCAATTGGTGCGTAAATTACTGAACCCCTGGTGTGAGGATATTAGAGGTCGAATGTGAGATAAACTGGGTGAGGGAAATCTTAAAATTAAATTGTTAGATCACAGAGCAGTTGCTGCAAATTTTTAGTTTATTTATAAGACGTAAAGTTAGTAGGAAATGTTTATTCGGAACTTGCCATATCGTGCTAGTAACAATTTAAACTTAGAACTAGTGTTAGTAACATAAAAACAAAGAGGTGCTTATTCTAGGCTGAGTGAGACGCACCGAACCTAGGGAATGTCTATTTGACCGCGTGCAGTCGTATCCACTGCCCCAAGATCGGATAGTCCCACCTATCAGCCAGCGTTCTGAGAATGGTGTTGGGGCTGGCGCGTATTCGGCATAGCAAAGAGACACATCTTTTGCGCATAATGCACGAAAAACTGTCGACGTTTGCGTCGGCAAACATGCCGGACGCACTACAATAACGCGGCAGCCCCAGCAACACCCGGGACGTGTTGTTATATTGGACACGCAGGTCACTGTATGCCTCCTGCGTAAAGTACACCCACAAGCTGCACGTGTAAAAGGATTGGAAGTAAGCTTTGAAAAGCGTACAAATGCGGCGCTCATTTTTTTCCCTTATCCTTGAGTACCTACATAAAAGCATGGTTCCTAATATTATTATAATATAACCTCGTATGAAGTCAAATGAGTAATATAATCACAATGACTCCATATAACTTTTTTCTTACTAAACTAAACACGCTAAATATTCAAATAAATAAAGTTCAATGTTAAACTGACAACAATATGTTAACATTATCTGATTCACGCTTTTATTAAAGATAAGTAAATAAGACAAATATGAAAAACAACTTGCTAAAACACTCTGAAGTGACAATATTCCCTTCATTCTTTAACTAAACAAGAAAACAACAAAATATTTACATGCTTAGGTTGGCAGAACGGAATGTTTCGTTCTATTTTTGTAAAATGACAGATAGGTATGTATGTTTTATCAATTCAAGTGTACTTTTACGATATTAAATCCTCGTTTGTTTTTGATTCATGTGCGTTTAATTGCTACTGAAACTATTTATGTGCCTTTTAAATATTGACCTTCGTATCTAGGTATGTAGTTTCACCATCTGCCATTCTTATTTAATAATGAAGTATGGCGAACTTGGCCTCTCTATAATCTACTCTATGGGTCTTATTTTTTTTTGAGGGTCAGAATTTATCAAATACTTATTCTGCTTTGGTTCTTCACCCGGAGCGAGCGACAGTGGCAGACTCTTACTGATTTTAGTCATTTTTTTTTCTGCCTGTGTTCCTTCAGCTGTCCTTTACGTTCCAAGTCTACGATGATGAATTTAAAATCAACTCAGCGAAAGACAAACTGAGTCTACGTATGCAACGAATTTACTTGAAAATAGATGATTTAGATTTTTTTTTTGGTATTAGGAAATCATCTAATGACGTCTCTCGCCCTTGAGCGGAGCGCGAAGGCGTGTCAGACTTTTACTAACTAAAACCCACACCTAGTTCCTTCGTTGCCTTGCATTTTAGGGCCGGGTCTTCCTTTCAGAAGCGAACCCATTGCCCCAGTAGGCTTCGACCCTGCTGAGCCTCTACGGTTTGCTGACATCTCCTTGAGAGTCGCGTGGAACACTACGCGCCGTTGACGACTTGGGCTCGGTTCGGACGGTTACCGGACGGTTACGAGACGGTCGAACAGCTAGCTACCCATTGCTTGCAAGTGTCGATCCACATCACTACCAAAATATACACACCAACTCTTCGACATTTCATTGCGTATGTAGACTCAGTTTGTCTTTTCATTAACTCAATATGCGTAAAAGTCGGAGATTTAAATATTGAGGATGTATTAAAGTATATATAGTAAGTCGAATAGAATAAACTTTATTTTACAAAAAGTTATATCTAAGGGTACAATATGATGATCTTGTCGCTGAAAGTGATAACCACCAGATAGCGAACGATAGAATAGGATTATATTAAGAACTGGCTTTTGCCCGCGGCTTCGCCCACGTCTATGAAATATAGCCTGTCACTCAGGAAAAAAACAGCTTTCTACCGGTAGACATTTTTTTTTTTGCAATCGGACCAGCAAGGAATATTTATAATGATTCAAAATTAAGATTAAAAATAAATGTCTGACCAAAGAAATTACCAACTTAAGATCCAAAGAACCAAAAAGGTAACCTAACCTAACCTAACCTAACTTGAACTTATAATATCCTAAGTGACCGTAATACGATGCATTACTAACCCAACCTAACTTATACACGGAGGACTTGAGATTTCAAATATTCTCACGTCTCAGGCGTGACTGCAGTAGTTCAGTTGTGATTAATCATCCTTTGCTGGAGCCAATTAGCCATAAACCCACGAGCTCCTTCCACATCTACTAAAGAATAGGAGCCAAGTAAAGTCACATTACCTAAATGAGTTAGTTCGAACTTCTTGCTTCAGTTAGCCTCTCATTTCTCATGGGGTGTGTTTAGAAACTAAGCATTGTATAATAATATTTGGACGGTACCGTATGGCGCAGTGGTTGAGCGATTGACTGTTGTTCTGCGGGTCGCGGGTTTGATTCCTGCACGGAACAAATACTTTTACGGCTTATAGATAGGTGTTGTAGGTCTGGGTGTCTTGTGTGTGGGGGCAACGTTTAAAAAAAATACTATGGGGGAGTTGTTTTTATGTGGGAAAACATCCAATGAGTTCTCCCGCATAGGGCGGAGCGCGAGGGCGTGTCCGACTTTTACTGATTAAAAACGACTGCTATATTCCTTCTTAGCCTTCGTTCTAGGACTCAGGGGTTTTCTTTTGCACAACCCATAGCCCCAGTAGGTTTTGACCTTGCTTGGCCCCTGAGGTACTATGGGGGAAGTATGCTAGCGAATGAGGAGGCCGCACGCGTGAGGGAACGAACGTCCTCATGCCTAAGGCGCTGAGACCACGACTCCGACTACAAGCCACGGTAGACACGGGCTTATGGACGTCGAGCAATGGGTAGCTCGCCGTCCGGCAGTCTGGTAATCAACCGGATCAAGCCTCAAACGTCAAATCATATGGGCCCAGCAGGCCGGCCGATGCCCGTTAGGACCGCGGAGAATTTCTGAAAAGTAAACCCGTAGTCCTAGAAGGCAAAGGACAAATGAAGGACACAGGTGTGGTTTAAGCCAGTAAAAGCCTGCCACTCCCTCTCGCACCACCCAGACCGGGAGATAACATTACATAATTACCTACCCTAAGAAAAAAATCGGGTGTTTTAGAAACTGAGCCTTGCGCAATAATACCATGGGGGGAGTACTGACACGAAGTTAAATGAGGTTTAAGTCAAAATAATTGTTTGTTAACACCGCCATTAAATGAAAGTTAAATCTTATCCTGGTTTTATTGTTAAGTTCTCCTGTGGCGCCGTTTTGTGGCCCCTCCGGTTTACTGGCCTGGCTGTGAGGCCACAATCATAAACAAGGATTAAGTGTGTTATTATTCTTTGCACATTTGAGTACATTAAAATTCGCTGAGACTATTCAAAAATGTGTTTACTTTATTTTATTGTTTATGTAGACACAGGGGAGACAGTAATGGATGGTCTTTTCCCTTTTGGTTACGCCATAAGTTGAACGAATTTACATTTGCATTCATTTTTTTTTATTTTTTTTGCATATTCTTTGCAGAAGGTTTTTACGTAAAGATACAGTAAGAAAATTGGATATAAACTGGAAAATGACAGAAATAACTTAATAGCTAGTTAATCTTCACGCGTGGGTCAGCTAGCTATATATACAGCTAGCTGACCCACGCATAAGTACAAAATAGTATAAAAATATTTTTCTGCAGACCTATGAAAGGAGAAATTAAAACGGTTGAATCTGTTTGAATGGAGAATTTGTTGTCTGACTTGGCATGGTTTTATTTTTAGGGTACCGTAGGTACCTGAAAAGGAAAAAAAAACGGAACTCTTATAAGATCATTGTGTTGTCCGTCTGTCTATCAAGACCCTTTACCTCGAGAACGCGTAGACTATATAGTAGTGTAGTATTGAGTTGGATTTAAAACCATATACGATAAGACTACGGTCCCTTGAAGCTGTAAAAAAATCAAACTTTTAAGTTAACGAAAAAAAAGATACGGCCGTTTAAGTCGCAAAAAAACGTATAGGTATTTCGACACTATCAAGCGAATCCAAATTCATAAGGTACTTCCCGTTGACCCAGAATTCTGAAATTTGACATAAAGCAAGGTCTTATAGCACAGGTTACTTTTTGCGATTCGGAAAAATCTTCGAGAATCCATTTGGGAATTGAACTATGTTTGTACGGAACCCTCAGTGCGCGAGTCCGATTCGCACTTTCCCAGTTTTTTTGTATTGATGCATTTTTTTTTCTCATTGAGCCTGCTCTTGACCTCGATCACGCTTGATGGAGATTCATGAATGAGGACTACAATGGACGAGCGAGCGCAGGAGATGCCTTCACTCTTACTTTGATGGAATGTCAGTTGTAGCTGGTATGGATCTATAAAGTCAAAGCTTTATTGCAAAGCACAACTCATTGATAGTATCATTCTAAGAAAAAATTTAACTTGTTATTCATCAAATCAAATCTTTTTATTTGTCACAATGCAGGTACAAAGTTTACAATAGGTGTTAAAACAATAATATTAGTGCTCTGCATTATAGTCGCAAGCATATAATACATTTAGGTTTTATAAATGTATAATTAAAATGTCAGCTCATAAATAAAATAAAAGTAGTAAGTGATGTCAAAAATTAAAAAAAAAGAATCATCAACAGTAAACCTAACTATCCTTCATAAATTCAGTCGTAGAGTAATAACATTTATTAATTTAAAAAAAAATCAGACGCTTTTTAAATATAATTAAATTGAGTGTCTTTATTTCTCGGGGAATTTTATTGTATAATACTGGAGCCATCTGATAGATACTTTTGCGGAAAAGAGCTGTTCTACTGCGGCCAACACAGAGAATATTAGACTCTCTTTTTTTCAAACGTGAGTCTGCTGGAGCTTTGATTTCAAAAAGCCGTGGATTTGTTTTGACAAATACTGCTACTTCGTAAATATACACATTTTTTCTGTGCCACGAACACGTCATTTTTGTCAGTGGAGTTTCCCCAGAAAATTACTCCGAATCTCAAAACGGATTCTTCATAGCTATGATAGGCAGTAAGTACAGCATCACGATTAGCAAATTTGGCTAGTTTATAGAGAGCAAAAGAGAAAGTATTTAGTTTTTTACATATTTCTTCAACCTGTACTTTCCACGTGAGTTTACTGTCTATGTTCATACAAGTACTGATATGATAAATAAAATATTTGCTTATTAATACATTTTCATAGTGACGATTGGTGGCGGCAAACTCTCTCGCCGGGTCCTGATTCAAGCCATGGTCCGGAGCGAGGGGGAATGGCTGGCGGTCGCCTCGTTCTGCGAAGCAGTAATGCTAGCGAAGAAGGCGGCCGCACGCGTGAGGGAACGGACATCCTCATGCCCCAGCTGCCGCGACCCCGACTACTGAGATGACGAGCAATAGGTAGCTCGCTGTCCGACCGTCTGGTAATCGTCGGAACCGAGCCCAGGACATCTAAAGCACGTAGTGTTCCACGCGCTCCAGGGGGCCAGTGGGGGCGATGCCCGATCGCGCTCTTAGAACGCAAAGGGTAACTGAAAGACACAGAAGTGGTTTGAGTCAGAAAAAGTCTGACACGCTCTTTCGCTCCAGCCTAGGGCGAAAGAAGTCATTGAATGATATCCCACCTTAAAAAAATCTACTGTCGAAAGAGTACATTTCCCCTCGCCAGTTTATTTAAATATATTCGCCATTGCATGCATTGATGCACCTTTTAGTGACACGGGCAAAGTTTGCGGTACACCGGCAAAGTTACACCAAAAAGGTGTGAAACTACAAGAGCTAGTCGACCGATGCGGCAGAACTTTAGATACAGTGGCGAACTACTGCTCCATACTCGTATTTATGTATTTAAACTTTTAGGACATTAAAGTTTTTTGTTTGTTCACAAACATAATTATTGCACAGGGGAGGTTATTATTTCACAAAATGAAATAATCTTTGAGTAATGCAAAGAACTTAAGTTTGGCGATACTTCGTGCTATGTCAGTAACCTTGGTTTTCCTGCGGATATCCTCATTCCTGATTCGATCACGCAAGGAAACTCCGAGCATAGCCGTTTCCATGGCCCTTTGGGTGTCTTTAAATCTTCTGAGGAGGCCCATTGTAAGCGACCACGTTTCGGAGCCATTTTTCATAGAAGAAGTCGGAGTTTGGCGTAAAATCGCCAAATTTAAGTTGCAGGGGCAGGGCACATTGCTCGCAGAACGGATGGAGACTGGAGGTTCTGGTATGGCCCACGTACCGTAAGACGTAGCGTTGGGAGGACTCCCACAAGCTGGACCGATGACCTGCTAAGGGTTGCGGGAATCCGATGGATGCGAGACATGCACATTGTGGTGACACTTGGAGGAGGCCTATGTCCAACAGTGGATGTCTTTCGGCTGAAATGATGGTGATGATGATGAATGCAGAGATAGAACATGGTAGGAGCGTTAAAAAATTTGGGTGCCTACTCAGCCTTATAATATTTCCACTGCTGGGACATAGGCTTCTCTTTAGGAGAGGCAATGGGTGGTAATCCACCACTCGCGCTCAGTGCAGATTGGTGGATGTCACATGTCATCGAATGATTCATTCTAGGACAGGGATGGCGAACCCTTTTATGAGAACGTATTAAAAATATAAAAAAAAAAATGTCTTTGCATGCCGCCAAAGAATCTTGGCTTAGTGAATGAAATGAAAGTAATGAACAAATATTTAAACTAAATGTAAACCTTTTAATTAGCCGCCCAAAATTCGTAATTGTAATGTTTACAGTAGTTTGTTTATTCAATTATATATATAAAAGAGAAAATTGGTGTGATAACAAGTATTACAAATCACCTACATGTTGTACTTCTTGCACTGGCGTGCCCGAATTATTTTGCCGCGTCTGGCACGGTTCGCCATCTAGGACATGCCGATTTCCTAACGATGTTTTTTTTCGCCGTTTCAAGAGTAGTGGTGATGAAATAAATTACCTACACAAACGATCTACAACTCGTAAGCGGGACATTAATATTATAAAGGAAAGTTTTGTTAATCCGATGTATGCTGGTGTACGAGTAGACCATGTCCTAGACGCAGGACAATTTTTATCCCGAAAGTGTATTCGCTTTGGGATAATTTGCGTCCCTCCAGCGGGCGATGGCACTAGCAGAAGCTAGAATTAAATTAAATCATAACACAAGTTATTAGTTTTTAGTGTTCCGTACCTCAAAAGGAAAAATCGGAACCCTTATGTATCTGTTTGTCAAGACCCTTTATCTCAGGAACGCATGGAGCTATCGAGTGAAATTAAAACCATGTACTTAGGTCTGCATTCCCTTGAAGCTGTGAAAAAATGAAACTTCTGAGTTAACGAAAAAAATAATAATGCCGTTTATGTCGCAAAAAACGTATACTTCGACACACTCAAGGGAATCAAAATTCATAGGGGGTACTTTCCGTTGCCCTAGAATCCTGAAATTAGGCATGAACGAAGGTCTCATAGCAAAAGTAAAGGAAAAATCTGAAAACTGTAAATTTTTAGTCGTCACAATATTTTTTTAAAATTTATTTATTACTCATTTATGTACACACAAACACTTAAAATCAAAAATATCAAATACAGATATAAGAGTACAAAGGACCTGCTTATTTTTTTTGCTATTCGGAAAAATCTCCGTAACTTAATTCGGGAATTGAACTGTTTTCATAGGTACGTTTGTAAGGAATCCTCAGTGCGCGAGTCCGATTCGCACTTGCCTGGTTTTTTATTTTATGTAAATGACAATTCATTTTGTTTCCCCTCCAGTACCGGCTAGAGCTCTCAGGATCTACTACTTCGAATAATTCTTTGAATATTGGATAGCCCATTTATCGAGGGTGGTTACAGGTTACATAACATCACGCTACAACCAATAGGAGCTGAGCAGTAACCAAAGATACGGGTGAAACCGCGAGCGACAGCTAGTATGAACATAAATAGGACATATCCTATGTCCACTGGGTGTGTAAGCCCAAGCTTATACGAGGATTAACCCTTACAAAGTAAATATGATATTGGAAGAGTCACAATGAAGAAGTGAAGAAAAAAAACCGACCGGATGGGAATTGGAACCACGACATAAATAGGCCGATTAAAGGGTTTCTTGTTTAACAACCGAATAAAACTTAAAACGTACCTACAATAATTTCTTTTTTCAGTTTGTGCATTTAGCCAGTGTCAAGTTTAGGCCCCTCGCCCACGAAGACTTTTTGTAGCGATGCTGTCGCGCGTTTGAATCGATACAGTTGCGACGCGGTTGCTAACTGTTTGTCGTCGCCCACACCACGATTTTCAGTCGCGTAACACGCGATAATGTCGCGCTTCTGTCGCGATGCAAACGCGATTTAGTAACGGCACAAAAATGAAGATTTTTATGTGTAGAATGTTTCATTCACGCGCCACTCTCCCTTCATTCTCTCCCCGATGTCGATCGCACGTTAGAATCGATACAGTCGCGATGTTGTAGCACGTTTGTAGCGCGTTGGCATCGCGACTGTAGCGCGTTGCAAATGTGAATGACGCGCGTGCGTAGCGATGCCGTCATGCGTTTCGAAAACACGCGACAGCATCGCTACAAAAATTTTCCGTAAAATTTTCCGCCCCTCGCCTACGGAAAATTTTTGTATCGCTACAAATATTTTCCGTAGGCGAGGGTCATTAGAAAGTACCTATTTAGTTTTTGTTTTTGATACAGAATTCAATCTTACTTAGCATAACATAGCATTAGTCGCCTAATCAGCCTTATAATGTTCCCACTGCTGGGACTCAGGCCTCCTCTCTAGGAGAGGAAATGGGCCGTAATCCACTACGCGAGCACAGTACGAGTTGGTGGATGTCACATGTCTTAGAATTTTTGGTTCTAGGACATGCCGGTTTCCTCACGATGTTTTTCTTCACCCTTCTTGAGAGCAGTGGTGATGAAATAAATTACACAAAGTAATTCGCGTGGCTGGGTTTGTACCCGCGACCTACAATCCTTAAATCGGGGACTTTACTTACTTGATTTTCTATTATAGTGCAGATGTAACACATTCTAATATTTTTGCATTGGCAATGAATGTGTCGAAGCTGCGGTGCAGAGCAGTGGCGGTCATAGATTCAAACCAAATTTTTCCGAGATCGCCTCTGTCTCCTCGAGTGCCAATTGTACATACGGGTTTACGAAATTTATTCGGCCGAAAATTTTGGTCTTTATATCTTCGTTATTCCTGGAAAAAACAAGTTTTTTTTTTTTTTGTTTTGCTTAAAAACGCTCAATCAAGTAATAATAATGCCCCCCGTTGCGCGAGGGGTTAAATTGAAATACAAAACTTAGTACACCAGCTCAACATCACAATATCACTCAGAAATCAATTTACTGATAAATAAAATAATCAGCCATTGAATATCACTAAAAAATGCCGCCAAAAACCTTCTTGTACTTCAGTTATCAGCCTAAATGAACGAATGAGTGAACAAACACTGAACGACTCTAGTGCTAATTAATTAGTGTATCTGTCGCAGGTGCTCGTTCCGAAACATGTTCATTTGAAAGCCTCGCTTGTATCGGACATGTTGACGGCTGTTCGAGAGTGTTCAGACAAATAGTATTAAGTTAGAGAACGTTCGCCAGTTGTAGCCAGACAAGTTTTTGGATACTTTACTTTGTTTGTGTGAAAGTTGTTTTGTAAAAGGTACAAGTCTGTTTAAGTGTTGACTTTTGTTTTTGTCAAATATCGTTTTTTTTTGGGTGGGTAAATCATCTTATGACAAAACCCGCTCTTGGGCGGAGCGGGAGATAGTGTCAGACTTTTACTGACTAAAAACCCACTCCTGTTCCTTCGATGCCTTCGTCCCAGGGCCCCGGGTTTTTGCTTTCACACTACCCGTGGCCCCAGTAGGTTTCGACCCTGCTGGGCCCCTACGATTTGCTGACATCTCTTTGAGGCGCGCGTGGGACAGTACGCGCCGTCGACGACTTGGGCTCGGTCCGATTACCGGACGGTCGGACGGCGAGCCACCCATTGCTCGCCGTCCGCAAGCCCTGTCAAATATCGGTTCGATTTGTTCTTAAAATTACAGCGTTTTAAATTTCCTCCGTATTGTTGTCGATTAAAAATGTGCCTAAAAGCCTGGTAGTATTGCAACGTTATATGGCAATGAAATGAATGAATGAAAAAAATATTGTTGTAATATAATTATACTTCTTTTCTTTCTGTGTTAGACATAGGTTAAAGACTATGTCGACACGCTTGTTTGGCAATGACTGCTTCTGCACATGTGGCCCCCTGGTAGCTCATAATATTTTGTAAATGTATCTATTTACTGCTCCACATTTGTTGTAATATATACTTTTTTTCTTTCTAACACATTGCTCTAGCAATATTTTATTTTTATTATTATTTATTTTGTTAAAGTATAATTTATTAATGATTGTAATTATTTATTTTACTTTCTTTTATTTATATAGCCTCTTTTTTATAATGTGAATGTGAGAACACTGTAGACTCCGCGAATTCTTAGATTATTTTTTATTATGATTATTTTTATTGTACTTTTTAGTACAATATTGACCAGTCTACACAGTCCTTACATAATATCTACGTATTCTGTAATATAGAAATATTGTAACAACATTTTTTTTTAAAAGAGTAACCATGGAGTTTCTTGCCGGTTCTTCTCCATAGGAAACGATCAATTTGGAACCGTGCACTAGCTTCTGACGTTTTATAAGTGCCCATGTAGGCCTATGTGAAATAAAAAACTTTTGACTTTGACTTTGACTTGAATGCCATAGTCAAATGGCAATGTAGTAGTAGTATGTAGTAGTTAGTTTAGTCTATGACCGTGTGAAAAACTCGGGATTTCTTCGAGTAAAGTTCAGTGGCCACTTTAATTATTCGCAAATTAATTACTAGTGGTTAGCAAGCATAAATCACCTAGTGGATATTTCAAGTGTCTTTGTCCAGCTGGTCATACTCATACCTACTGATCCTCGATACTGAGCCACGATATTTACCAAAATATTGCTGGAGTAGTTCCAAGTATTGAAGATACTAGAAGCTAACACCACGTGCAAAACTTGTGCTAAGTTGTTATAAATCTATAAGTACAGTTTGGAACCCAACATAAGAGAAAGTAGAAAGAAATGTCTATATTGTTAAAGGTCGAGTTTTTTTAAATGTTTTTAAAAATGACTTGAAACTTGACATTCGGGATTACTCTTTTATCGTAAGTGCGTTCACAAACATGTAAACTCACATACACAAGACATCCAGACCCGATAAAACAATCTGTAGGTCACACAAGTATTTGTCACGTACGGGAATCAGGATGTAGCGTTGGAAGGTCTCCTACAAGGTGGACCGATGACCTGGTAACGGTTGCGGGAGTCCGATGGATGCGAGACGCACAGGACCGTTCATTGTGGCGGCACTTGGGGAGGCCTATGTCCAGCAGTGGACGTCTTTCGGCTGAAATGATGATGATAATGATGATGACGGGAATCGAATCAGCGACATCCAGTGCAGCAGCCAATCACTTAACCACTGCACCAAACGTACTGTAGTTGCTATAAGCCACATTTTAACATAATTGATTCCACCCCAAAAAATGGCGGCCATGGGTCGTCCGATAGGGAACGCCGTGGTCCTTAGGGAACTTAGGAGTTAGTTTTAGTCAGTAAAAGTATGACAAGCTCTCCCGCTCCACCCTAGAGCGAGAGAATTCATTGGACGATTTCCCATCTAAATAAAATACCGCAATAAAACGCGATGGCGGTACAGAACCTCGCAAATTACCTCAATAAATTCTTTAATATTATCGACTGTAAATTTTATTATGATTGACTAATGACAGTGATGAAATCTCATGATATTGGTTACTCATGGTTTTTTAATATCTCAGAACCCCAGGGTCCTGGACCTTTGGAAGGCGTAGGAGGAGTCAAAATCAAATCGCAGAGGCCCCTTTATTCTTACTCCTTATGTAATAAAACAAAGCCCACCACTGCATCTGTCTGTCTGTTCGCGATAAGTTCAAAAACTACTGAATGATTTTTCATGCGGTTTTCATGCCTTAGCTACGCTTTTAATGTAACGTGGTATCAACCGGCGATCATCCCTGTACGCACTATATTAGTGCATCCAAGGACAACCCCCGTGATATTATTATTATAAGATAAGACAAATTTATTAGCATAAAAAAAACATGTATACATATAGTGAGGCCCTGACTCCTGTGCTAGGTGGAAACACCTGTGTTACAGGAATCAGTGTCTTCTCTTCTCATGTATTATGAATAAGTATTCTAAAAATATTTGCACGACGAAGGTTCTAGAGTGGCGACCGCGCACCGGAAAATGCAGCGTTGGAAGGCCTCCCACAAGGTGGACCGACGACCTGGTGAGAGTCGAGGGAGTGCGGTGGATGCGAGACGCACAGGATCGGTCGTTGTGGCGTCGCTTGGGGGAGGCTTATGTCCAACAGTGGACGTCTTTCGACTGAAATGATGATGATGATGATTTGCACGACTGAGAAGTCGAATATAGTGAAAACTATCTCGAATATCTAGAAAATAGTTTATCGTTTTATTATGTAAGTCTTCTATCTATATAATATGCCTATCAAATAAATAAATTTCATTTCAAAAACCTCATAAAGTGGAAGAAATGTTATTTGTGAATATAATAAACAATTTCCGTCTTATTTCCTCGCTTGACAACTGATACGTCGCCATACAGCCTGCAACGTCACATAGAGGCCATTTTAGTTTTGTAGGCTTTTAATTATTATTATCGATTTAAAAAACTGGATATTGTTTCCTTTAACTGTGTATTTGTAGTTAATACGAAACCATCTAATTAATTCTTTCCAAGTTTTTTTTTCATTGTATCTGTGATCAATCATCCAATGATTTCTCTCGCTCTAGGGCGGAGCGAGAGGGCATGTCAGACTTTTACTGACTAAAACCACTCCTATGTTTCTTATTTGCCTTGCGTTCCACGACTGGGGTTCCGTTTACGGATATAATTATTGAACTATGTCGGCTTTAAACAATTCTTAATTATTATTATTTTCTGCTATTATATCTTAGTAGATTTGGTGAGGTTTTCTATTTAATATTTATAAACGCAGTGGAAGTGCCATGAATAGCTTTTTTATTATTGCTAAGCTTGTGACTACTATCTCACCTGATGCTAAGCGAAAATGTGGTTCACGATGGAGCAAGCTTGCTTAGAAGTAACCTATTCACTCTTTATTTATCTGCAGAATTTTCTATTTGTCTTGATTATTTACTCACTAAAATACAGACTACATGTGAGGTCTCAATACAGCAGAAGTAAAAGTAACAAGCAGTAAGAACTTGCTGCAGAAAATATTAACATGCTGCGTGACTAATAAGTTCTGAGAACTTTTCAAGACAATATCCTTTATTTATTCGTTGATCCTGACATTGGAATGCCTTGCAGCAATTACACAAGTTGAGCACCAATTACTTTAGAATCTCCTACGTTCCAACATCATGTGCGCAATGGAGCGGCGCGGATGGATCGTGCACACACGCTCGCTGACGAAGCATCAGGGAGCCTTATCATGAAGTTAAAATGTCAAGCGTGCGAGGGAGAAAGAGGGATGGAGTTATACATTCTATAATATGTCTCCATCCGTTTACCAGTTCAGTTTAGGTCATCAAATGGGCCTCAGAGCCCATCCAGGACTGCACGCGTACCTAATTCCAACGCACACTTTCTTTTACAAAAGGCTATGTTGTTATGACACTTATCCTTAACCGAAAATTAACTTCCGGAAAAAACATAATGGCCGTTTTTCTTGTCTTCGAAATGGGCGATGAGTGAACGTCATCAAAGAGCCGCAATTCCGTGCACGCGGAGAACCCATAACTCTCGTGAGAAATGTTCCCTCAGCCGACATACAGAAAGTTTAAATTTCATTAAAAATGGAGAAAGAAAAACTTCCCTCTGCAGTTTAAATAATGAAAATACTTTCGTCAACTACCGCGATAGCTGCTACATATTCAAATGAGCACGAAACAAAATTCTAAGGCATAAATATTGTAGACGAGACTGTACTAAGTAGTTTTCGTGATAGAACGTTTCTGGCAGGCCATAGATCTTGGCGCAGTCGCGCGACCGTGCCGTGCCGTGCCGTGCCGCAACGTGCCGTGCCGCACCGCCGCAGTGCCTATCTGCAGGAAGCCCTGACAGCCTCGTGGAGTGCGAACTGCATTGTTGCAGCACACAATGCTCCTAGATAAATGCTCACATGATGAAGTTTTCAGGCAGTTCGCGTAGTTTCGGTCTAGTTTGTTCGTTGTCCGATTACGCCGCAAAGAATGGGACAAAGATTGCTGTTTGCACGGAAACTATTTATTACTGGCCACTTTGTCTGCTGGCTTTTGTGTGTTTAAATTCCATTTTTGAACAAGGACGATAACTTAATTCATTGAACCATTTTTAGTGTAAAAACATTAGGAACTCGTACCTTTTTAGATGTAAGTGCGTGACAAAGCTAGACTATTACTCTCGGTTCAAAATAACCTCCCCAAAAGGTCAGACACATCTCAAATAAATCGCAAACTACCCACCGTGTGTAACCCAAGCCATCGCAAATCGGTTGTCACTCAACGAATTCACTCAGCCGCCTTCGTTAGCTAGAGTAGTCCTAAAAGAAAGGCTAGAACAAGACGGGATGAATAAATCAAGGATGCGACGTAAATCCCGGCATCCCGGGATCTCGGCCGTCCCGGACCGAGCGGGACTGGAGTCTCATTTACAATTTAACTGCAGAATTAATCTGACAGCGAAGTGAATCGACCGCTGGGCTCTCGATAAAATTTATTGTTCTTGCATACAGTACAGATATATAGATACGTGTCTAATCTACTTGTAGTGGACTGTCTTCGAGGATTCGTAAATTGGGGAGAGATTTATTGATTGTTGCTGAGCTTTTCTGACATTAGTTGGGTAGAGGATGAAATATATCTATATGTAAATGTGTACGGACTTAAAGAAGAAAGAAATAAATATTTATTTCTAACTACATGGTACATTGCGATCTGACATTAAACATTGATAGGTTATTCTATTGGTTTAACAAATTACGTAGCAAACTTAAATATTAACTAAAAATACTTTTATACTAAACCTAACTATGCACATATTGCTCACCTAGCAATGTATTGGCACATCTACATTTTTCTTAGTTTACAGAAACTAGTATCAAACATTGTATACATCTCTAAAATGAAGTTCTGAGCTCATTTTATATGATTGTTAATATAAATTGGGATGTTGACTAATAGTATAGACCATAATAGGTATAATTAAGGATATAAATAATCCACTTTTAAAAACTTAGGCTGTTAACTCATTTTTTCGCATTTATTGTAGATGTGCCAATATTTTACTAAGTGAGCGATATAATACAAAAACACAAAGTACACTCAGGCGTCGAAGTACTCCTCCACATCGCTGTCATCCGGAAATGTACCCAGAAGGCTGGCAGCATTGCCACGTTGAATGGCAATGCTAATTCTTTGGGCGAAGGACGAGCCAGCCCTCAGGTCTGGTGTTATAGTTTTTGAGATTTCGTGATTAATCAGTGAGTGGTATTTCGCTTTTATATGTATATAATATAGAAGATTGCAATAACGTCAGAATATTAATTATGATATTTATTATAATTTTAATATAGCGAATACAAGCGTGGCCTTGGAACGCAAAGGCCGACTAAAGTAACATGGGTGAGTTTTTTTTTGGGTGGGAAAATCATCTTATGACAAATCGCGCTCTTGGGCGGAGCGGGAGATAGTGTCAGACTTTTACTGACTAAAAACCCACTCCTGTTCCTTCTTTGCTTCCGTCCCAGGGCCCCGGGTTTCACTTTCACACTATCCGTGGCTCCAATAATCTTCGACCTTGGGTTTGGGTTTTTACAGACCCAAACTGTCTGACACTCCGTCTCGCTGTACTCAGAACGGGAAAAGTTATTAGATTACTCCACTACCCTAAAAAAATTATTAATATTGACTATGAAAACGTCAAAAACTAACAAGGTTTCATTTATTTATGCGGTAAGTGATCGTAAGTCATTACCGATATTCTAAAAGAACTTTTATTAACTACTAGCTTCTGCTAGCGGCTTCGCCCGCGTGAAAGTAGGTTTCTCCTAAAAAACTTTGGTAGATATTTATAAGATCTACAATTAATTAGAACATTTTATGGTTCTATCTTTTATAGTTTAGGCAGCGTACGCAAAAGAAGTAACTTTTCTGGTTGACTTTTTACACCTTGTGTCCGAAAAACTCAAATATCTTACGGAACCCTATTTTTTTCTAAAATAAATTATAGCCTATGTTACTTGTGGATAATTTAGCTTTCGAATGGTGAAAGAATTTTAAAAATCGGTCCAGTAGTTTTTGAGCCTATTCATTACAAACAAACAAACAAAGTTTTCCTCTTTATAATATTAGTGTAGATAACTTACGCATAAACTTGCTCAAAGCCTCCTAAATCTCAACTTATTTTTTTCATTTTCAGCATGGGTTACGCTATCCATATTTTTTCTATGTAATCCCCACCTTTTTAACACTTCGTCCTGAGCGCTTAATGCCTTGATATAAGGTGTGAGATTTTCATCCCGGGGAGTTTTGGTGCCCGGGATCTGTCCGGACTCCGGGGTCGCGAAGACTAGGGAAGCATAAATCTTTGGAGCTTATTTGTTGCGGAAAGTAGTCGGCTTTGCGCCCGCCAGCAGTGGAGGGTTACTGTAATTGATTTGTTAACAGTACTCACTTAACCCTTTGGGAGACGGTGCGGGTTCTGTTCGGGCCTATAGGTTATTATAGTGTTATTTCTGTTTCGTGTTTTATTACATCTGAGGTGGGATTGAGGGGTATCTATTTTTTATAGTCGTTGTAGGACTTTTTTATGTGACATATAAATACGATTTAAGTATACATTACAGACTTCGGCCCCCACCAGTGACGCTCTGGGCGTTAGGAGTCGCTAGGCGATTTTCGACCATGGCAGGCGTAGGCTTGCGGACGACGAGCATGGGGTAGCTCGTTGTCCATTAGGGACCAAGCCTAGGTCAAGAACGCGTTATGTTCAATGCACGCCTCAAAGAAATGTCTGCAAAATTTACAGGGCAAGTTAAGGCTGAAGTGGATTGTACGAAAGAGTTACTACCGTGGCATTCGCAAAGGGCATCTGAAGGAACACAGTTGGGTTTTAGTCAGCATATGTGTGACACTCCTTCTTGCGTAGAGCAAGAGGGAGTGCCAGAGCGGGAAGTTATTTGAAAATTATCAAATGACTGACTGACACTACAAATCTTCCTAGTGGACATTGTGATACAAAATTGGTGTTGTTTTGTATCTAAAGTGTAGTGTAATGTATGAATAATATGTGGAATCATTGAAACAAGCGCGATCTCTGTAAAATGGAGCTGAGATTTTATTGTAGTGTTGACTACCTCAGCGAAGTTTGCCGAGATGGTTGATATCAAGTCACTTCTCGGCAAACTTTTGCTGTCAAAGACTACAAAAAAATCAGAATGTGTACATACATATTCTAAACGAATAAACTATTTATACGATGACATGGTTTAAAGGACTTAGTATCCAAATAAAAAATATTAACAAAAACATTACTGTACTTGGTTCAGTGCATGTATTATAAAATCGTGTTTTATCTCAATACAGCGTACAACGAAAGTCACTCTCTCACCTATAGCATTGACATCTTCTCCAACACTTTGGCTCAGTTCCGGAAACATTTTTTGCACCAACTCGTAGATATTACTCGTAAATGTATAATATTATATTATCCACCTATTAAATAAAATCCATTATTAATAATTCCTTATTCTGTATTTTATTTATTTTCATTGCCTTGTATTTATTTTTATCTTGTATTTTTTTTATGATTTATTGCATGTATAATGTAGAACAATTTATTTAAAATATAATTATTATTAATTTACCTAACTCTGTAAATGCTGTGCACACATTTAAGTGAAGAATTCGCTGCGATAATTGTATATTCAAAGTCAAAGTTTTTTATTTCACATAGGCCTACATGGGCACTTATAAAGCGTCAGAAGCTAGTGCACTTTAATAAGACTTTTTTTGTAAATGTAGTCTATTTTCTGTTCATTGGAGTACCGTAATAAATAAATAAATAAAATAAATAATACACGTTTTAATAAAAAAACAGCAAACATTTTATTTGATCTCAGTAAATTAAAACTGTCACAAAACTTCACTTGAAGAAATTTCGCCAAAAAACGAAAACAGTTCTCAAAAGCACTAAAACCAAGAACAAATCAATAGCTGACACTGTTAACAGTAGCCAGTAGGCAATCCTGAAGGCTGTACACACAGTTACGAGTACGTATCGCCTATCGTCACAGTGCGGAAATGAAAGCTAGCACCCTTCGCAAGACAGAGCCGGCTGCCAAATAATAAATACACTCTGTAGGTCGTTCAACTCAAATTGTCATGTCTTTTTTTGTATCGGCGAAGTGTTGACAGAAAGTCTAATTGTATTTACATTTATTGGACACATTAATATCAGCTGGTAGAAATGCGTAAGACATTAAATCCGCCATTGTACATTGTTTGTTATTTATATATAAGGTGTTAAAAAATTAACTTTAAGAATTTCGAGGGGACATTGTACTACTCACTATGAACAATTTTGACTATGGGTCCAAACCTGAAATCACGAAAAAAAAATCAGCTGTTCCCTACGTTTATGTTCGCATAACTCGTCAAAATGTATGGAGCAGCTGATTTTTTTTTCGCTATTTCAGCTTTGGTCCCATAGTAAAAGTTGTTCATAATCAAGAGTACAATGTCCGCGCGAAATTCTTAAAACTAATTTTTTAACACCTTTTATATGAAAGGAGAAACTGACTGACTGACATATCAACTCACAGCTAAAACTACTGGGACTAGGAGCGTGAAATTTTGCAGAACGTTTTCTTTCATAACATAGGCGAGCACTTAGAGAAGATTTTCCAAAATTCACCCCCTAAGTGGAGGAAACGGGGGTTCAAAGTTTGTATGGAGAAACCTATTTTCACGCGTGTGAAGCCGCGGGCAGAAGCTAGTTGTTGCATAATTTATGACCGAGCGGATTAATGTAATAAAATTGCAATACTAGTTTTTTGTATAATTTGGTATTTTCCTGTAATTATTTTGTACAATATTTTATATTACATTATTATGGTATGGAGCTATATACCCTATATAGCTCCATACCTTTAACAGTCGTTTAACAGGTCGCGTTAATAGATCGTAGTAGGGCCTTCCTCAAACATTTAAACCAATAAATTACCTGACTACGGAATACTTCTAAAACTACCTTTCCCATACACCATTTCCTTGCTATCTTTCTTACCTCATTTCCAAAAATGCCGACAAGTCGCTAGGTATATATCTGACCTATTACAAGGTCAGTTGGCCCAAATGCCCTGACCAAGTCAATATCTTGCTAGCTCACACGTCACTGCGCCGATTAGGACGGCCATTACATCGCTCATCGCGTGGAATATTATTTAATAGCAATTTTCGGGACACTTAGCCCCGAATAGACTGTAGATAAGGTGATACGAAGGGTGGGCGTGGGACGAAGATGTAGAGATTGTGGAAGGGATTACTAATCATACAAATCCGTCCGGCCATTCGAGCGTGACCAGTGCGTGTTGCCACTGATGACATATGGCTCCGACGTGGTCGCTTACAATGGGTCTCATCAGAAGGCTTAAAGTTACTCAAAGGGCAATGGAAAGGGCTATGCTCGGAGTTTCCTTGCGTGATCGCGTCAGAAATGAGGATATCCGCAGGATAACCAAGGTTACGGACATAGCCCGAACAATCGCCAAACTTAAGTGGCAGTGGGCAGGGCACATTGCTCGCAGAACAGATGGTCGATGGGGACGAAAGGTTCTGGAATGGCGACCACGTACCGGAAGACGCAGCGTTGGAAGGCCTCCCACAAGGTGACCGATGACCTGGTGAGGGTCGCGGGAATCCGATGGATGCGAGACGCACAGGACCGGTCATTGTGGTGACATTTGGGGGAGGCCTATGTCCAACAGTGGACGTCTTTTGGCTGAAATGATTATGATGATGATTCGAGCGTGAAGAAGTAACAAACACACAAACACACACACATACATACTCACCATCTTTCGTTTTTATATCAGTGTGATTACCATTATAGAAAAGTTGAAAGGGAATCGTTTGTCTTGGTATGGCCATGTAAATAAGAGGGATAAAACGCATGTTACTAAAAGAGTTATAAGTATATTAGGTGGATAGATGGAGAGGAAGAGGGAGGTCAAAGAAAAGAAGGATGGCTTGTGTCTGAAGTGATATGAAAGAAAAGGGAGTTAGTGATAGCGTGATGGGTTACAGGACAGAATGGAAAAAAAAAAACGTGTTGCGCCGACCCCAAATAAAACAAGACAAGGGGAGGGGGTTGACGACAATTTTGCATTTTTTTATTTTTATCATTATTTATTTTGTTAACGTATCACTTATTAATAATTGTAATTATTTCTTTTACTTGCTTTTATTTATATAGCCTCTTCTTTTATAATGTGAATGTGAGAACACTAGAATCCGCGAATTCTTAGCTTACTTTTTATTATAATTATTTTTATTGTACTTTTTAGTACAATATTGACCAGTCTACACTGTCCTTACATAATATCTACTTATGCTGTAATATGGAAATATTGTAACAACAATTTTTTTTAAAGAGTAACCATGGAGTTTCTTGCCTGTTCTTCTCCATAGGAAACGAACAATTTGGAACCGTGCACTAGCTCGTTTTATAAGTGCCCATGTAGGCCTATGTGAAATAAAAAACTTTTGACTTTGAATTATGGAATAAAATATCTTAAAGTTAGCAGGAATTCTAAGTTAACCTATAGCTATAACAGTACATAGTGTCTAATTTAATACATATTGCTGCAATTTAAGATCTCGAATTGAAAGTCTCCAGTAGAATCTTTTTACATACTTGTGTTGAGGCATTTCTTTCGTCTGATGATCAATTAGGGAGGTATATCTATTGGTTATCTGGACGGGGCGGAGTGTCTCACCATAGGGTCATTTATAAGTCTTAGGGGCAGTTTTTACTGTTTCCTGGCCCTGTGAAGATAACATTTAGAAATAGTATTGTCCTCATGCGAGTTACTAACAATAGCTTTTAAGGGAGCCCTTCACCATTCGTCTATAGTCAACGTGAGCATGGATCAAAAGCTTGTTGTTATATGCAACGCAATCCAACGCTGTGTTTGATAACGAGGCATAAGAAAAAAGAGAAATAACGCCTGAATGCTCTGTTGGCATTCGGTAATTCCGTAATTTATTGAATATTTCGCACAATTTGTTCCAGGACTTACGATATGCTGATATATTCACAAGAAACCTAATAATACCCACAAGATATACATTATGTTTCTAAAATATCTAGAGAATGATGTGTAATAACGTCATAATTACGTAAGAGTGATTGTATGGAAATATATTTCGGGTTGGTCACTCTTAATTCTTATAGTTCGTTGAACCATGATAACTAAAAATAAAAAATTGAATTTAAACATCAACAACTTCTAATCTATTTACTTCAAACCACATCCAGGCCCCCGACCTCCGTGTATCCACGCACATCAACCCTGAATGACCGGACGGGCTGCGTGATGGAATGAGACATACATATGTATCCCGCGGCCCCGCCTGGGACCCCGTCGTTACTTACATTACACGGGTTCACTTCGTCTGCCGGGGATTGGAAATAGGATAGCTTGGTGCGGAGTATTGGAACACGTGGATATTTTTCCATGTAATCTTTATTTGTTTGTCATTATGAGGTATGACCAAATTGGATGAAAGTAACTTATTTAGTGCAGAGAAGGGATTTGGTCAGTAGTTCGAAGGACTAAATAAATTTTTAATCTTAGGTAGACACTGTGCTTTTCATAAAGAAAACACAGAAAGCAAAAATAATAAAAAAATGAATCGTCGTACGGTACTAGGTATCTTTCTTTTGATTCAGGCGGTAATAGGTTGTTCACACTGCTTTAGCCTCTTCTTTTATGAAATCATGCGTTAAATGGATGAACTCATCGGAAGTATAAATAAAACTCTACAACGCGAGAAAACAAATGAAGATCGAGATTTTCTCTGTGGTCGACCAGCTATTATTTTATATTTTCATCATTGAAAAAATGGTAAGTCAAAGTCAAAAGTTTTTTATTTCACATAGGCCTACATGGGCACTTTTAAACGTCAAAAGCTAGTGCACGGTTTCAAATTGATCGTTTCCTATAGAGAAGAACCGGCAAAAAACTCCATAAATATTTTTTAAAGGAAACCAGCATGTCCTAGAACCAAAAATTCGAAGTCATGTGACATCCACCAACCCGCACTGGGCCCGCGTGGTAGATTACGGTTCATTCCCTCTCCTAGAGAGGAGGCCTGAGTCCCAACAGTGGGAACATTATAAGGCCGAGTATGCTATGCTATAATATTAGTAGAGTTACTATTTATTTCTTTTTCGTAAAACTTCCAGGACTTTTAGACCTTATAGAAAAATAATGAACAACACGTGCGCAAACGAAGAGGCGGCACTTGTTTCTTGTCTGTTTGAGACAAATAGTATATTATTCTACAAATATTCGGATTCGTCGGGTTTCAATACCTTTTCGATATTGAAACCCGAAGGTACGTACCCAGCTTTTCTCCCCCGGCTCGCAAAGGTACTGATAAGAGCTGTTATCAAACGTACACAGGAGCTGAACCCGGACAAATGTTGCGTCCTTTGGCTGCGTCCTTATTTACTTCTCGACAGAGTATAGTCAGCAATCAAAGTTGTTTTTTAGCCCCATACTACATACATGTATATAATATTCATATTAATGGCTCCTGTATCGTGAGTGCGTTTAAAAACATATAAACACACATACCAGAAACCCAGACCCGGAAAACCAATCTGTAGGCTTTAAAAATATTTGTTTTTCCGAGCGGGAATCGAACGCGCGAGACGCAGCGCAGCTGTCTATGGCTCAACCACAGCCCCAACTATGTCATTGTGACGATTTTTAAAACTACCGAGTTGCTTTTATGTCAAAGTGGAGTGAATAATCTGAGGGTCCTTTTTTTTCGATGGGAAAATCATCCAATGACATCCCCCGCTCTTAAGCAGAGCGAGAGGATGTGTCGGACTTTTACTGACTAAAAACCCACTCCAGTTTCTATGTAGCCTTTCATACCAGGGCCGAGTCTTCCTTTCAGAAGCAGACCCTTGGCCCCAGTAGGATTCGACTCTATTAGGCTCCTACGGCTTGCTGCTGCATCTTCTTGAGGCACGTGTGGAACAGTACGCGCCGTCGACGGCTTGGGCTCGGTCCGGTCGGTTACCGGACGATCGGATGGCGAGCTACTCATTGCTCGCCGTCCACAAGCCCGCGCCTACGGTGGCTGGAAATCAGGATCGGGATCCCGGTGGCTGGGGCGTGAAGGCCGGGCCCTCGCGCGTGCACGTGCAGCCTCCTCCTTTGCTAACATTACTGCTTCACAGAAGGAGGCGACCGCCTGCCACTCCTCCTCGTTTCGGACCATGGCCTGTATTAAGGCCCGGCGAGTTTCAGAGTCATCAGTCCTTCTAGGTGAACATGGTCCATCGTTGACTACATCATCGCATTCATCATGATCTTCCTGCCATTGTCCTGTTTCATTTGGGGTCAGCGCAACACGTTTTTCTCTTCCATTCTGTCCTGTCACCCGTCACGCTATCACTAACTCCTTTTCCTTTCATGTCACATCTCACATAATCCATCCATCTTTTCTTTGATCTCCCTTTCCCTCTTTACCCATCTACATGTATACTCATAACTCTTTTCGTAACATGCGTTTTATCCCTTCTCTTTACATGACCATACCAAGGCGATTCCCTTTCAACTTTTCAGTCACTGGCACCACTTTCAAACTTCCCCTAATATACTCATTTCTCACTTTATCCATTCTACTCACACCACACATCCATCTCAACATTCTCATCTCCGCTACATGCAATCTTTTTTTAAACACGACCTTGTTCAGTATTTTTTTAAATAATGACCAGCTCATGTTTGACCACTCTCCCACTAAAACTTATAGGCCTACCACCACCTTTATTAAAAAAAATAATAACACTCAATTTATTAAGTCATTTTTAGAAAATATCTACTGCCTGGCTTTGCCCGAGTGGTATTAGGAAATTATCCCAAGGTAACATGGCCCCGGGATAAAAAGTATCCTATGTGATATTTCAAATCATGGTGTATACGTGTGCTAAATTTCATCCAAATCCTTTCAGCAGTTTCGTCGTGAAGGAGTAACAAACGTATACACTCACAAACCCCTTTATAATATTAGTGTGGTATCGTAACTGAAAATGGAAGTTGCGGCTCTGAAATAATTCTTAATTTTATTTGTATAAGGAAAAACTGTTACTGCAAAGGAGATTTTTTTTTCTGTTTTCGTTGCCATTTCGATTACAAGTAAATGTATCTATGTTAACAAACCCTCGCTGCTGACCGTACAAACGAGTATTACATTACGTTATGAGGGTCATTATCAGTGTTGCCGCATCAGCATGTAAAAATGCTGGTCAGGCCGTGTTGATGGTATGAAATTAGATAATGTACGGGAAAACAGTAATTTTTATCTTTTTTCCAATATACCGATAAATAAATACTAGATTCTGCCAGTGGCTTCGCCCGCGTGAAAATATGTTTCTCCGTACAAAATTCCATTTCAACCTCTCAGGGGGTGAAATAGTTACAGCCGCACTCCAGTCGTTAAACTTAGGTGTATCCTATTTTTTATCGGCTAGAACTAGGTTTTCAGTTCAGTTAAATAATATATATGGTTTTATTTTTCAGATTCTTATCTTGCACATCTAAGTTTAAACGCACGTGGTTGACTGCACCTAGTTATAGCTGGCTAAAACTAGATGTAGCCGCACTTCGGCTATTAGCCGTAACATATGCCTACGTCATAAACCTCTGTGCAAAATTGTAGCGTTCTAGGTCCTAGGGTTTGGGCTAGACGTTGATGGGTTAGCGAGTGAGTCAGAACTTTACAAGCTTTCTTAGATTTTATCTGAAAGGGAACCCCGGGGTGTTAAGAAGGAACATAGGAGTGGATTTTAGTCGGTAAAAGTCTGACTCGCTGTCCCGCTCCGCCTTACAGTATGAGAAGTCATTGGATGAGATCTCATCAAAAATAATATTGATTTACTTACGAAGAAACTTACGTTCACAGCTCTTAAAATTAGTTTACAAGACATTTTATACACACTAATAAAGTGCGAGGTAGTTTTAAAATTATAAAAGCGTCGTCACTCGCGAATTCGTTATGTAAAATCTTTAAAAAAAATATCGTCAACAAGTGGGTCAATCTACAAGCCAATATCTTGTAGAATTTTTTTAGAAAGAAGCCATTGGCCTACTCTATCTTTTATTGCTTGTTTCATGCGGGAACAAGCAGTCGTGGGACCACAGAGCTCGGAGAGTCGTAGACGCCTCGGTTTTTTTTCTTGTGAGATTGTAGCTTATGCCACTGAAACTGGGTAAGAAAACAGCGGTAGTATTTTCTTTATAAGATCAGAACTTGCAAACATGATCTTTTATAAGCAATAATTAAAAATGAATTTTGTGTCCTTTTAATTAAAGAAATATTTTGATGCAAGTTGGACAAATTTGTTATTGAACCGAGGCGAAACGCTTAAGTAGAAAATGAGGCTATTATAGAGCCGAAAGACTATAATGACAAGTTTCAAAGACGATGTACGTATTTCTAAAGAAATGCTAAGTAATCCTAATAGCTAATAACATTGAAGACTTTAAGTCAAGAGCGAATAGGTTACTTTAAGACAAGTTTGCTCCATCACCGGACACATTGTCGCTTACCATCATGTGATATAATGGTCAATACCTAATAAAAAAAAAAGAAATATACATAATATTTAAAAAATATTTGAATTGAAATGATTTTACACTTGTGCAAAAAATTACGTTACGAGATTAATAACGGTAAGATCTAAGCGACCATCTTGAAGTGTGTTTGAAAAAGCTATATCTTAGGTTTCTATTCCTTTCTTAATATTATATTAAGGCACTAAACGTAACACATTATAATATAATAACACTAACAAGAAATATAACGAAAGAGCCTGGTTCTCACAACACAGAGAATTCTAGTGTGACATCCAAGAATTCAACACCTAAAATGTATGTTTTAGTGCTAATAAAATATTTTACTCTATTCGAAGTCCTAATCCAAAACATGCTCCATCCGTATGCCAAGTTTTATCCGTTCTGCAAATCAGGTGTAATAAAATAAAATTCAACACTTTGAACTGGAACAATTTGCCTGCTGCAATCTTAACGTCCAATTATAATTTAGGTGTCTTAGCATAGAGTGGATAGGCTCTTAATGAACTAGTGTGCCTCACTATCAACGATTGCATCACTGCTTACCATCAGCTGGGTTTGCAGTCAAGAACTGGTTTATATCAATTAAAAACCAAAAAAAATTAGTAAATTAGTAATTCCTTGCTCTATGCGCGTTGACAACTGCCGTCCGCTCATAAATCGTAGCAAGCGATGCGTGTGCGCTGATTCACCGCCTTCGCCGATATCATAATATAGGGCGCTGACGTCATGCTCGCAACTTTACATTTTATACTGATTTTCTTTTATCGTTTCCCGGTGTTAAGAAATCTGTGTTTTATGTTTGTGCAGTGTTTATTGAAATTCTAATATTTGTAAATGTTTTTTTTTCATTGATATGTTAATTAAAGTCCTTGTTTGCATGGGGAGTTGTGTAAAATTTTTGTTCCCGATAACAACTGCCGGGCAAGACGGCATAAATTATTTGTAGTGCCACGTTGCCGCACGGTTGCAGGACGTATGTCACCTATTCCGCGAACGTTAATCGCACTCAACGCTCTCCTTGAATCCAGTCCTAGACTAGATCTATTTGCTGATGAATGGAAGCAGATACTGACAGAATGTCTGGTGATTTGCGAGAAGACTGAGTGAGAGGTTTAGTTATATTATCTGTGTTATATTTTCTGTTTTTTATCTGTGTTATAATGTATTTAACATAATTTCTAACTAATGTAATCAGTGTAATTGGCATTTTGTCGTTCTGGTTGAATAAATAAATAAATAATAAAATAAATAATAAAGGAAAAAAATATAAATAAATAAGTGATGTAAAATACTGTAATTGCTCTGTATGAAATATTAGTAGTTAGATGTGTACCTAGTCCCGATTTCCGGCCATAGTAGGTGTGGGCTTGCAGACGGCAAGCATTGTGTAGCTCGCCGTCCGACCGTCCGGTAACCGTCCGGACCGAGCCCAAGTCGTTGACGGCGCGTACTGTTTCACGCGCGCCTCAAGGAGATGTCAGCAACTGTAGGGGCCCAGCAGGGTCGAAGCCTACTGGGGCCAAGGGTCTGATTCTGAAAGGAAGACTCGGCTCCGGTACGAAAGGCGACGTAGGAACAGGAGTGAGGTTTTAGTCAGTAAAAGTCTGACACTATCTCCCGCTCCACCCAAGAGCGTGGGATGTCATTAGATGACTTACTCACCGAAAAAAAAGTCGTATATATAAATTGAAAACTGTGTTATGTATCACCTCTAAACGGGTTTCTCTGATATCATCATGATCTTCTTGCTCTAGTGCCGTGTTACTTAGGGTCGGCGCAACACGTTTTCTACTTCCATCGGTCCTGTCGCCCATCACACTATCACTAACTCCCTTATCTTTCATATCACTCCTCACACAAGCCATATATCTTTTCTTTGGATTTCCTCTCTATCTTTATCCATCTACATGTAAACTTATCAATTCTTTTAGTTAATATAATGTAATAACTAGGGGTCGGAATTAGGTTGAGTTATTTAAGTACTATTGATTTCATTCATTTTATCAGAAGGCTCAAAGTCACCCAAAAGGCAATCGAAAGGGCTGGGAGTTTCCTTGCGTGATCGAATCAGAAATGAAGATATCCGCAGGAGAACCAAGGTTGCCGACACATCACGAAGAATCGTCAAACTTAAGTGGCAATAAATAGGCAATGGAAAAAGGTTCTGGAGTGGCAACCTCGTACTGGAAGACGCAGTGTTGGAAGGCCCCCTACAAGGTGGACCGATGACCTGGTGAAGGTTGCGGGAGTCCGATGGATGCGAGACGCACAGGACCATTCATTGTGGCGACCTTTAGGGGAGGCCTATGTCCAGCAGTGGACGTCTGTCGGCTGAAATGATGATGATGATTGATTTCATATCAAATGGATAGTGCAGTTATAAACAGGTACTGTAATTTTTTAAGTTTTAACTGTAAGAGTCTTGCGCGCTCAATGGAGTGTGTGAGGAATTTATGTAAGTCGGCGGATATCATTGCACTCCAAGAGACTTGGTTACTACATCATGACATTCCAGTGCTGGGAACAATAGACTCGGAATTTTCATACACCGGTAATACGGCTGTCGACCTTTCATTGGGAGTTCTGCGTGGCCGGCCACACGGTGGTGTCGCGCTCCTATGGCGTAGGAGTTTGTTTCCATGTGTCTCCATAATTCAGTGCAAAAGTGTGCGTCTGACGGGTATTAGGGTTACAATGAGTGATCGATCTATGATTGTACTATCGGTGTATATGCCTAATGATGAACATGAAAATTTTGGCGAGTACTCTTCATGTCTGGGTGAAATGTGTGCGATTATTGAGAGTGAAGATGTGGACTTGGTTTTCTTGTTGGGTGATTTTAATGCGCACCCTGGCATGCCCTTTTATAACGAGCTTAAGCAATATTGTAGTGAACAACATCTGTGTATAGCGGACACTGAACTTTTGCCTGTAGACTCGTATTCCTATGTTAGCGATAGTCACGGATGTAGGAGGTGGCTTGATCACTGTGTGACCTCCTTGGCGGCTAGGAAGACTGTTGAAAGTGCAAGGATTCACTACAATGTATTTTGGTCTGATCATTTGCCCTTGGAAATTGTAATTAACTTAGGCAATTCCACCTCTAAGAGACAAATAAATAGTTCTATTAATAGCAATGACATAATAATAGGTGTTATGTGGGGGGAAAGGGATCAGTTGCAGATAGAAAAGTACCATAAAATATGTCAAAATAAATTAAAATATATTGATTTTCCTGAGCCATTAAACTCTTGTGCAGATAGGTTATGTCATAATATTGAGCATAGAGATGTGATTGATGGGTTGTACAGGGATATTGTAACTGTGCTTGTGGAGGCCTCGGTATCCAGTCACAAAAGCAAACCTGTGAGGGGGCGCCACATAACGGGTTGGAATAAGCATGTTCGGAATGCACATCAAAAGGCTAGGTTCCATTTCCAGGAATGGTGTTTGTATGGTAAGCCTAAGTCGGGTAGGCTCTATGAGGCCATGCATAACTCTAGAAAAGATTTTAAAGCCAAGCTGAAATACTGCCTGAATCATAAAGATCAAATAAAGATGGACATAATTGCCGAACATCATAAGTCTAAAAATTTCAGCCAGTTTTGGAAGTCTACAAACAAACTTAAGCCAAAGTTGAGTCTCCCAGCCAGTGTGGAAGGGATTAGTGCTCCCCGTGATGTGGCTAACCTGTTTAGAGACCATTTTAGAGTAAAGCCCCTTTTGGAAATGGATGACGGCGAAATGATGCTTGATGCTGGGAAACTGGGTACCGGTGACCCCCCAGTTAAAATATCTTATGCGGAGGTTGATAAGGTTATTAAGCAGATGACCAGAGGGAAGTCACCGGGGCATGATGGTCTCAGCATTGAGCATCTGCAGCATGCAGGTGTCCATCTACCCAGAGTCCTATCTATGTTGTTTACTTTCTGTCTTCGTCATAACTACCTACCAGACGATCTTATGAAAACCATAGTGGTACCTATAATAAAAAATAAGACTGGTGACGCATCGGAAAAGGGAAATTATAGACCTATATCTCTGGCCACGACCCTGGGTAAGGTGCTGGACGGTGTGCTTAACAGACATTTGAGCCGACATGTCTCTCTGCATGACGCTCAGTTTGGTTTCCGACCTGGGTTGTCCACAGAATCTGCAGTACTGTGTCTTAAGCAGACTGTCCAGTACTATACTGACAGGGGAACACCAGTGTATGCCTGTTTCCTGGACCTGTCAAAAGCGTTTGACATGGTGTCGTACAATGTTCTGTGGAGGAAGATGAGGCTTAACACCAGGCTGCCTGTTGAGTTCATCAATTTATTTAGATATTGGTATGATAACCAAAGCAATTTTGTAAGATGGATGGGCGAATGCTCTGATGAATATAGGATGGAGTGTGGAGTAAGGCAAGGGGGATTAACTTCACCTACTCTATTTAATTTATATGTAAATGGACTGATTGAGGAGCTCAGCAGTGCTGGTGTCGGTTGTTCGGTAGATGGTGTTTTTATGAATAATATTAGCTATGCAGACGACATGGTACTGCTGGGCCCATCAATCAATTCTGTGAGGTCACTATTGGCCATATGTGAACGGTATGCATTGACCCATGGGCTCAGGTACAATGTTCAGAAGAGTGAGCTGTTGGTTTTTAAGGCTGGGACTAAAACTTACCCTGTTCCTCCCATCAAACTGAATGGAACCATTCTAAAGCAAGTATCCGAATTTAAGTACTTGGGTCACTGGGTCAATGACAAACTTAAGGATGATATGGACATGGATAGGGAGCGCAGAGCATTGGCGGTAAGAGGTAATATGCTATCTCGTAGGTTTGCGCGTTGCTCACGTGACGTTAAAATCACACTATTTAAAAGTTATTGCCAAACATTATACACGTGCAACCTGTGGAGCAATTACACTAAAAAAGCCTACAGTGCTCTGCGCGTCCAGTATAACAACGCGTTCAGGGGTCTGTTGGGGCTTCCATGGCGGTGCAGTGCCTCCGGCATGTTCGTCAACCACAGCACGGATGGCTTTCAGGCTGTACTTCGCAAGAGAACAGCCTCCCTGTGGTCTCGAATAAAGAGGAGCACCAACACGCTTCTGGAGGTGGTGTCGGACAGAGTGGACAGCCAAATCCTGAGGCAGTGGTCGCTCATGCACGTCCAAAATAATAATAATTTTAAATTTTACTAACATAGTTATAAGTTTGTACTAACAAAATATGGACTTGTGTCATTACTCGGTCTGAAATAAATATTTTCAATTTCAATTTCAATTTCAATTCATACAGCGAAAGAATAAAGTGGATATGCCTCAAATCCCGAGATTAATTTTAAAGAGTAGAATTTTTTTTATGAGTCTACTACTCTGTACTTTAGATAGCAAAAAAAAATTCTTCCTGCCATAATGACGAGGGGGAGCAAGTGTATAAATTTGTTAACCTTACCTCAGTTGACGGAGATCTTTTAAAAAAATACTAATAACATTTGAATTATATTTGTTTTAATTGTCTTATTTATTTCTGAGGTTTTTATTATTATTTATTTGTAATATTGTTGGCCAAGATCCATATTAATATCAACATTTCGATGCAAGTACATAAATAACTCTACCTAATTCCGACCGCTGATAATAATATAATACCTTCGCTTGCGGCTCGGGCGAATCTCGCCTCTTTAGCAAAAACAAGCTTTCTCCACATGTATCAAAATTTATTACATCAGGTCATTACTTCATTAGTGGAGTTAAGAAAAATAATTGCTTTCTCTGTATCCTCGCAGTCTCGTTATGGTGTGGCGTGACGATAAATCCACCTCGTCCAACAAAAATCATCGACCGTATACCAAGCCGGTCCGAATGTCCGGTATCTACGTACATACTACATAAATAGATTATTTGTAACGTGGACACAGAATAAGAAATAGTAAAACCGTGGATCACTGTTATTATTATTACCTTAGGAGATCTGTTCGAGAATTGGGTTTGTGGTTTGATAGAAGAATTGTATTTGTAGAATAAAGGTGACGTAATTATAGTTTTTTATCGGCTACTGCCATGAAAAGAGACTTGAAAACCCCTACCACGAGCGTTAAACGTGGTCCATTTGACGACCTAAACTGAACTGTTAAAGGGATGGAGCTATACAGGGGCGCCGGCTTTTAGAAAACTTCATGGGTGCTCATGCTCATTCGATGGACTCGAAAAAGTGGCGAAGTGTGAGACGAGAAATGCACACTGATAGACCGAAAAATAAATAAATGTCCTACTTACATACTGCGTATTTAATTACTAATTAAGTTTGATAAAAATATAAAATGAAACAGTTATAAAAAAATGAAACTAGTTTTTAGTATCAAGAAATATTATAATTTATCATCATCATCATCATCATTTCAGCCGAAAGAAGTCCAGTGTTGGACCTAGGCCTCCCCCAAGCGACGCCACAACGATCGATCCTATGCGTTATAATTTATACGTAATTTAAAAGGCGATTACTGATCTGTTTATTGATGTCTATTCTCAGGGGTGCTCGGCACCCACCCGAGCACCCACGGAGTCGGCGGCCCTGGAGCTATATAGGGTGTATGGCGTATAGCTTCATTCCTCATTCTCACTCGCACGCTTGACATTTCACGTCATCGTAAGGCCCATGGTCCGATGACTGAACTTTTTTCAACTATCACACAACGCCGTCAAGCTAAGCAGAGCTTGTGTTATGAGTACTAGACAACTGATGAACATACTTATATATTTCTAAATACATACATACTATAGACAAATTACACCCAGACACCGAACAAATGATCGTGCACATCACATAAAAAAATTGTCCTGGGTGGGAATCGAACCCACGACCTCCGGCTTAGCAGTCAGGACCACTAACGACTAGACAAACAGACCAGTCAAAAAAATGTGCGATCCACAATCTTCGTCCATATCAGATGAGATATTAGTCAAGCGCGAGCCTATCTATAAAAATAAAACAAAACTTTTTGCATTGTAAGTCTTCCTCTCAAGTCACACAAAACTCCATGAGTTGTCCGAAAGTCAACTCCAGGGTCCTGGAAGGCAAAGCAAAGAAGGAACATGGGAGTGGGTTTTAGTCAGTAAAAGTCTTACACGCCCTCTCGCTCAACCCTAGAGCGAGATAAGTCATCGGATTATTTCTCATCTTAAAAAAAAACTACACGAGACTAAACTCATAACTTTAAAAATAATAATCTACAAATTCAATAGCTTAGCTTCAAAGATTTATAGAGTAAAGCCACCTATTGTTTGTACGACTTAGAATTCCTCGCGAGTAGTGCTAGCTTTCAGTATCTTCATTAGTTGGAGCGCCTCCAGCAGCAGATTGGTAAATATGGACACAGACTGAGCTCGTGGCTCAGAAACGAGAAACAGTTTCACTAGTTGGACAACGATACTTTGTTTTGTCATATAATCCTTTTTTAATCCTTTTTAATAATCCTTTTTATTGTTCAGAAAAAACATGACATAATACAATAAAATACACTAACCTCCACACTAGGATTCCCTGTGTCGTGGAGGTTAGTCTCTTTCGTCATAACATACACTGTACAATAATAGGAATAAAAAAAAAGTAAAGTAAAAAATAAAACAAAACAAATAAGTATTATTAATTATTAGTAATATTGACTTCTGACGGCTTTTGCATGTAGCTAAAAACTTATACTTACCTATCTAAGTATTTAGTTTTGGATACAAAATTCAATCATTTCGGTTGGTGTTAAAATGCGGATGTAACTCATTCTAGATAATGTTATTACAGTATTTTACAGTAAACGTTTCGAGTCAGCCTACTCGGCATGCCTCGCTGAGGTATTCAATAGGTACTGTCGCACTCTGCGAGAGGTTTCTTCGAGGACCTGGACTTTATCTACAAAAAAATGCTTTGTACATCTATAATACTTTTCTTCGAGAATTCAATATTAGCACATCGCGCTACAATGGTTATGTCCGAACTGAAAATACTAGACATTTCTGTACAGTTCTACTCAATTTTTAAACCTATTTTGGAACAACAAAATCCTTAAAAGTATATTTTAAATGCCAGTTCGTTAAGTTAACTCATGCGATCTCCTTTCTATATCACAGTACTATAATAAAATTAAATAAAAACTCAATTAAAATATTATTATCTGTATATAATATCTGTTATTTATTTATTGTGCACACCTAGCTACCACAGTGTTGTTTTTTTTTTCACCCAATAGTTGACTGGTAGAGAATGCCAGCACCATTATACCGACTTCGCATCACAACTCGTGGAATCATGAAATTGAAATAATTGTATAGACACTTGAGATACAAAACTACACCAATTTTACATCACAATATCCACTAGGAATTAATTTACGAATAATCAAAACAGCTACTGAACTCCAAACGAAAAAATCCCGCCAAAAACGAGTATGTCATGCATTTCCGACATTTTGATCGTTGGCGGTAATAGAATATTGCTTTGTCTATGCTTCAAGTTTGAAGTAATTTTTTATAAAAATCGATATCTGAAAGTTCTAATAAGTTCAATTGAAGACTGTTTTATCACAAAAAACTTGTCTCAAAAGTTAGAAAACATGTTTCCGTTTATTGACACAAATCTACCGCAGCAGGCAAACTGTTCTAGTCCAACCAGATCTTAGGCAACCTAAGCCTACTCCTTACAGCCTAAAGACAATCGCAAAATATAAATAAGTTCAATTATCCATCCCCAACATGTAACCACCATAATTATAGTTCAGTCGGGCAGTTTTATTACACTGTGTGTCCAAAACGAAGGAACAAAGAGATGGCATTTTTGCCCAGATCGTAGCGATAAAAGTGTAGTTGCTGATTACCACATTTGGCACCGGCTCGAGTCTGTACTCCCAGTGTAATATTAACAGCGTGTACTTACGAGGAGATAGGGATAAGTGGATAGGGCTTTTTATATGTGATGCTGTCGTTAAATGCCTCTACTCGATACAAAGGAAATTTTCTTGGCTGAAAGAGTACGAGAACGGCGCTGTGTAGTGTTCTCTAATTATTTATTGTACACAAAAACGTAACATAATATATGGAGATACAAACAGTTCATGTACAAAGGCGAGCTTAACTCAGCAATGAGTTTTCTCCCAGCAAACCTTTGAATTATAGAGAGATAACATATTCGAGGGTAGGATCCAGTGCACAATATAAACTTACCTAACTTAGTCTAATATATATATATATATATATTTTATTTAATTAAATTATACATACTATATACACTAATATTATGTCAATAATGAAAGGAAGTGCTCTTTAAGTTTCCTTTTGAAGACATCCAGAGAAGGGCTATCGCGAAGAGAGTGTGGTAGAGAGTTTCGGAGACGTACTGCAGTTACAGAAAAGGAGCCATCATAGCGGCTAGAAGAGTTTTGCATATTTTCAGTCGACAGCAATTTGGAGGAGTTTTTTGACGCCATATTTTATGGTATTTATTTAGTTAGGTAGACACCATTATTTCATGGTATTTAGTTGGAAGTATTTGTTTTAAGATAATATATAAGGATAATTAGTTAAGTTTTTCCATAAAGGGTGAAATATCTTTCTGCAAAAACTTTCGTAAACGTATCATATAATTGGCCATTTCATAATGTAGTCAGCCATTTCACGCAATGGTTGACTTTACTTCATGAACTGGTCAGATCAAAACTGACATGAACATGAAATGGCCAATTCTACAAGTCGCATGATTTACCGAGTTTTCGTCCCAAATCTCTCATTGCTCTCTTTAATTGGAATAGCTGTAACTGGGTAGTTACAGTACGCGGTAGTTGAGTTGAAGTTGGATGAGTTCAACTTTGTACAGTATTGCCATTTTTTTTCTCTTCACAAAATTGACTTAAAGTTAACGTTTACAAGAAAATATCTCAGCTGTATTCCACCTTTGTGAGAGACACGGCGCCTGATATAGGTTTTTGGAAAAAACCTGTGTCACAGGTGACCAGGCTCCCTCCACAGCTAGAATTAGCCATTACATAAAAATCGTGCTAGAGTCGAAATTGAACAATATTTAAACAATTTTTTTTTTTATCTGTTACGCACCTACATACATATCATCATCAGCATTCATCATTTCAGTCGAAAGACTCTCCACCGTTGGTCATAGGCCTCCCCAAGTGACGCCACAACCTTGTGAGACGCCGCTGCATCTTCCAGTACGTGGTCGCCACTCCAGAACCTTTCGTTCCCATCGAGCATCTGTTCTGCGAGCAATGTGTCCTACCCACTGCCACTTAGGTCTGGAGATTCTTCGGGTCATGTCAGTAACCTTGGTTCTCCTGCGGATATCTTCATTTCTGATGTGATCATGCAAGGAAACTCCCTAGGTTTAACTAAAGTAATATTAATACTTTCAAGGTTATATCAAGTACAGAGTTGCCTTTGAAGGCGGGCTGGAGTCTATTGCCAGTTATCAAGCCTCGTAAAATTATAAATGGATTCTAAAGTTCTAGTTTCATGATCCCTAATAACAGTAATGAAGACGATTGCTATAGTTTTCAAGTAAAATACTTAAGAACACGAATGAGTGCACGTTATACTGAAGTTCACGCGGAGAATGTTTGACCGATGTCTGTAGGTCAAAAGAATGATTGTCCGATAAAAATGTTTTCTAAAATTTGGCGAACTTTCCTTAAGGTTTCGGAACTATCCTAACCATATTATAAATATGTATTAATAGCTTTTTTCAGTGGCTTTACCCGCGTAAGTAGGTTTTTCCATTTAAACTTTCGACCCGAGTTTAATCAGCTCAGGTTCTGAATTATTGAAAATCCTTTCTTGGTGCTCGCCTACATTATAAAAAGAAATCTTGTGCAAAATTTCACGCTCCTAATCCTAATAGTTTCATGAGCTGTGCGTTGATATGTCAGTCAGTCAGTTTCTCCTTTGCCAATGTAAGTTTTATTGCTACGCTTTCACGCCATAACTAATCGCCCAAACTACATGAAATCCTGCACAGAAAAGGACATATCGTACTATCCATCTAGAAAAAACGTATAAGTGCGATTCGTACTCGTGGACCAAGGGTTCCGTATAAACTTACCTATGTAAGTAGTTAGATTCACGAAACGAGTCTCGAAGGGTTTTCCCGAATCGCATAAAAGTAATTATGTTGTGATGAAACCACTTTAGGGTTTACAGACTTATTCCTTCACTAGTACTATGAGACCTTGCTTCTTCTTAAATTCAAGAATTCTAAGTAAACCAGGAGTACCTTTAGGCTTTGATTTTCTTGCGGGTGTCAAAATATGCACCATAAATAATGTGTTGTCGTGGTCATTCGCGGAAGGTGCAATATTAATCGACAGTTCTTTTATTTTTTTTGGCTAGTATTATATCTCAGAACCCTAGGGTCTTAGACCTTGCCAAGGTCCGAAGCGAGGAGGAGTGGCAGGCGGTCGCCTCCTTCTGCGAAGCAGTAATGCTAGCAAAGGAGGCGGCCGCATGTGCACGCGCGAGGGCGCAGTCCTCACGCCCCAGCCGCCGAGATCCCAATCCCGATTTCCGGCCACCGTAGGCGCGGGCTTGCAGACGGCGAGCATTGGATAGCTCTCCGTCCGACCGTCTGGTAACCGTCCGGACCAAGCTCAAGTTGTCGACGGCGCGTACTGTTCCACGCGCGCCTCAAGGAGATGTCAGCAAACCGTAGGGGCCCAGCTGGGTCGAAGCCTACTGGGATCAAGGGTCTGATTCTGAAAAGAAGACTAGGCCCAAGTACGAAAGGCAACGAAGAAACACGAGTGGGTTTTTAGTCAGTAAAAGTCTGACACGCCCTCTCGCTCCGCCCAAGAACGGGGGATGTCATTGGATGATTTTCCCACGTACAAAAAAAAGGTCCTGGACCTTAGGAAGGCGTACGATTAGCCGAAACCAATTCGCAGAGGCCCCCCATATACACTTTTAATGGAACGTGGTACCAACAGACGAACACCTCTGTACATTCCTCAGTTAGCATAGCATAGCATAGCATAATCAATCGGCCTTTTAATGTTCCCACTGCTGGGATCAAAGCCTCCTCTCTGGTATTCTGTAAGAGGGTATGGGGCCGTAATCCTCCACGCGGGCTGCCAGTGCGGGTTAGTGGATGTCACATACCTTCGAATTCATAGTTCAGGTATATATCGGTTTCCTCACAATGTTTTCCTTCACCGTTTTGAGAACAGTGGTGATGAAATAAATTACACTAAGTAATGCGCCTGGCTGGGTTTGACCCCACGGCCTATAACTCGTAAGTCGGGGCAATTACAACTGCTCGTACTGCTCTAACCCCCGGTTAGTAAAAAACTATTGCGACATATGTAAAACAAAGATATACATAGGGTTATGGTTTTTGAAGTATTAGGTGGTAACTAGGAACTATATTAAAACTACATAACTACAATTTTATTAAATAATCTCAAGGCTGTTTATTATTAACTATCCCGAGCCAGGTGCTAGGGCAAGTGTCCTTAAAGGCAGGGCTGGAGTGCGCCAGGTGGATGTCCAGTAGTTCCGCGATGGGCAGCATCCTGGAGGCCAGCGCCTTCAGCATGTCGATGACCTGTGGGCCCACCTGCTGCGGCTTTGTGGACAGGACTTCCAGAGACTTGGACCTGATCGCGTAGTTGACTGTGTTGCGGAGATGGTACTGTTCAAATAGAAAAAGAAAATTAGCGTGTCGATGTAATTTTAGAGGTTTTTAATTAATGACCACTGTTTATTTATTTTACTTTTTATCTATTTTTATGGTTCCGTACCTCAAAAGGAAAAAAAACGGAACCCTTATAGGATCACTTTGTTGTCCGTCCGTCTGTCTGCCTGTCTGTTTGTTTCAAGATTTAAAACCATTTATTTAAGTCTGCGGTTCCTTGAAGCTGTAAAAAAATCAAACTTCTAAGTCTACGAAAAAAAAGAAACGGCCGTTAATATAGCAAAAAACGTACATTTCGACTTTTTTTGAAAAGAATCAAAATTCATAGTATATTTCCCATTGACCCAGAATACCGAAATTTGGCATAAAGCAAGGCCTTATAGTATAGATATAGGAATAAATCTGAAAACAGAAAATTTGTTGTTACGTCACAAAAAAATTTTTTTGCGTTTCACAAAAATCTTCGAGACTTTATTCGGTAATTAAACTATTTTCATAGATAAAATTGAACGGAACCCTCAGTGCGCGAGTCCGACTCACACTTGCCTAGTTTTTTTTGTCTGTGTTCCGTGAGTGTGACCTGTGGCATCACAGGGCCATCTATTAGAATGTCAGTTGAGTACAATAAAAAAAAAAGTTGACTTTATTGAAGTTAGAGCCGGACCACACGATGTGGTGCGGCGCCGCAACGCATCGTGTGGTCCGGCCCTTGGTCCGTAAGGTTTTTATTTATGGGCCAAAAAGCTTGTTAGTAAATGATTTAAAATATTACTTTTTTTTTAATTTTGCTGTATATGCTGAGATAGGAGTCTTTTTGGCCTCAGGTCTCAGGCTTAGGTTTTTGTCCTGTGCGAATCATAAATTAACTGTTTTTTTTTTCTTTAGAAAGTGTCTAAGCTGGAAAGTTCATAAGGTTTTTTTTATTAGTGGTTATACTTGCCTGTATCAGTAGAGCTACTCCAAGATGCACTGGTTTGATCTCCATGTTCTTGAGCTTCTTCACCAGTAACCTCGGTGTCAAGTCATCCAGCTTATCTAACTGAGCTAAGATTCGTGGAGCCTGTGAAATAATGCACAGGTAGAATTATTTATTTTGACGTTGCTGAATGTCGCGGGTTCAAATACAGCGCGGAAAATATTGTACAGGCTATTGAATATAAATAAAAAACATTGCGCGTAGTATTTTTTTGTAGAAATTCATCATCTTCCTGCCCTTGTCCCATCTTATTTGGGGTCGGCGCAACACGTTTTTTTCTTCCATTCTATCCTGTCAACCGTCATACTATCACTAAGTTCCTTTTCTTTCATATCACTGTTCACACAATCCATCCATCTTTTCTTTGGCCTCCCTCTCCCTCTCCTTTTGTAGAAATTGTAATGACTAATTGATTCAATTATGAATTTACCAATTATGATAAATTTTCGTAAACAATTATGGGATTTCGTTTTTTTTTACCTTTGACTACACAAATATGATCATTAACGGGATATAGCCTTACTTTTTGTACTAATTAAAAAAATATATGTAATAGTGACTGAAAAGTTGAAAGGGAATCGTTTGTCTTGGTATGGTCATGTGAAGAGGAGGAATGAAACGCATATTACTAAAAGAGTTATGAGTTTACATGTGGATGGATGGAGAGGAAGAGGGAGGCCAAAGAAAAGATGGATGGATTGTGTGAAGAGTGATATGAAAGAAAAGGAAGTTAGTGATAGCATGACGAGTAACAGGGCAGAGTGGAAGAAAAAAACGTGTTGCGCCGACCCCAAATAACACGGGATAAGGGCAGGAAGATGATGATGTAATAATAATAACAAAAATGTTTATAATTTAGGAACTTGGTTTTACATTTTGTTACTAACAATTTAAAATAGGGATATGCATAACTATTAATTATTTAATCTTAAAGTGAAGCCTTCTCCAGCTGTGCATCACTATCTACACTTGGGCACACAGTATTTCACTCGGCGGAGCTTAATTCCTCAAAGTCGCTGTCTTCATTGTCAACCAGGTTCTACCGAGATTCCTGCTCAAATAGTATTGTTGTGTGTTGTGTTGTTAGTTACATTTTAGTTACATAGTTTATAGTTATAATGTTTACACGCGATACTTCGCGTCTGATAAGAAACGCTATTATGTTAATTTGTTGGAAATATAGAAACGATGCATTTTTAGGGTCCGTACATCAAAAGGAAAAACGGTACCCTTATAAGATCACTTTTTTGTTCATCTATCTTTTTTTTTTTTAAATTGATATAAACCAGTGCTTGACTGCGATCCCACCTGATGGTAAGCGGAGATGCAATCATTGATGGTCAGGCGCACTAGTTTATTAAGAGCCTATTCACTCTAGCCTTGAAGACACCCAAATTATAGTTGGACGGGAAGACCGCAGCAGGCAAATTGTTCCAGTCCTTCGATGTACGCGGTATAAACGACGAAGCGAAACACTTAGTCCGGACCGTTGCAGTTTCAACAACGTAAGGGTGGATACTCGCCGTTCGTCGGGTTGTCCGATGGTAGAAAGGAGATGGCGGAATCAAGTCATGCAATCTGTCTGGTATCAAGTTGAAATTAAAACCATATACTCAGATCTGCGGTCCCTTGAAGTTCAAAACTCTTACGGTACTACCCATTGACCTAGAATCCTGAAATTTGGCATGAAGCAATATCTCATAGCACAAGTAGGTATAGGGAAAAATCTGAAAACTGTAAATTTATAGTTATAGATACGTCGCAATAAAAACATTTTTTGCGATTCGGAAAAATCTTTGTTATTCAATTCGGGAATCGAACTGTTTTCATAGGTAAGTTTGTACGGAACCCTCAGTGCGCGAGTCCGACTCGCACTTGCCCTATTTTATTTTAGATATATATTCTTGCTTAAACTTATAAAGGTCGTGTATTAGTGTTTCTGTACTCTTTAGTATAATTATAAATAAATTATAAATAATTGCTAATTTGCCTCCTGAGGTCTTCCCATCTGATTATAATTTGGGTGTCTTCAAGACTAGAGTGAATAGGCTCACTAGCATCACTGCTGACCATCAGGTGGGATCACAGTCAAGCACTGGTTTATATCAAATTAAAAAAAAAACAACGAAACATAAAACAATTTCCCCCTTTTTTATATGAGAGCAAAAAAATTTCTTAAATTTCTTGTTGGTTGCACAAGTTTTGTTTACCATGGAAATGGGGATAAAATCAACGACTGCTTGTTTTCGCTCAAATATAACCCATCCATCACTAAACTGTCACAATCTTTTGGGTGTCTCCTGTCCATTTTAGTTAATTTTTGGTACTTTGCCTTCGACTTAATGATAACTTTTTAAATTCATTTAACCAAATTCTGGTTGTTGTTGTTGACATAAAATTTGACAGAGAATGGTGTCAACATCAACAACTTTACGAAATTCAAATTGTAAGTAATAACAATAACATACTTATTATATTGTGATATCGAAAGGAGATCGCATGAGTTAGGTTAACGAACTGGCATGTAAAATATACTTGTAAGGATTTTGTTGTTCTAGAATAGGTTTAAAAATTGAGTAGAACAAAAAAAACTAATTTTTGAAGTTCGCACATAACCATTGTAACAAGATGTGCTTTTATTGAATTAATGAAAAATAATACAAAGTTTTTATACGAGATAAAGCATTTCATTCTAGTAAAAAAGTTTAAGACCCCTCACACAAACCGTCGCAGAGTGCGACAATATTCTGGTATAGAATGCCTTGTTGCATTAGGAGGGTCCTTTTTCACTCGCCTATCGTCGACATCGAGCATGGTTTAAATCAGGGCTTTGAATAACGTTAAAAATTTGGTATCGTTACTTTCATCGGACGAAGGTAACATTATTAGCAGAGGTAACGTTATGCTTGGTAACGATACTTGGTACAACTTTTACCGGTAAACTGACTTAACGTTATCGATGATTTTATCGAAAAATAGTAACGTTACCATGGCCCACGGCCTGATAACGTTACCAAATACATACGAAAAGTACCGTTAAATAACTTTATTTTCTTTTATCTCTTTTTTTCGTCTACATTAATGCAGTACTGGTTTGATCACGTAGGTATTCAAATCAAAAACACTTGTGCTGCGCAACGTTTTTCATTTTAAATAGGAATTACGTACATTTATTATATTCAAATGAAAAAAGGCTACGTAATTTTGTACCTGAACTTAAAACGGATACTGAAGATTATTTTCGCCATCATTGTGACGATTTTCAGGGTTTATATAAAGATAATAATGGATCTGATTCAGTATCTAGAGATAAATAAATCCTATACCTACCTAAATCTTTCTCTAACCTTCGATTGCGTGACATACGTCATACATTTTTCGCTCATATGTTTAATATTTATGGCTTTGCGGTCTATTAGTTAAGGGGACACTAAATGCCAGCGACCTTGAGCGAACAAAAGAGGACCTAGCGTCACTCACCGCCCATCAAGATTATTCGAATAATAACATGTCCTTCATTTATTAATCACAATATGAACAAAAACAGTATGTCAAAAGATTGGTAATTAAATTATCTTTTAGTTTGAGAAAGTTTCATAAAAATACACGTGACGGTTTTTGCCTGATCTTCGTTTTTTTGTGTGTGTTAGACATAACTTTGAAAATAAAGCACACGAAGTTTTACGAAAAAAAATTAAATATTCGTATATCAAATTATTAGGCAAGTAGTCTAGTTTAACATATATTTTTTTCAAAACATACGACTAGCCGTTTAGACGTGCTGTTGGATTTAAAATCATCAATAATCATGATCTCCCCCTTAATGAACGGCAGTAAGGAGGGTAATATATTTCGAGCGTTTGTGTGTGTTTATGGCTTGTGATACACATGAGCAACTGTTGTTTAGTAGTTAATGTATAGTATCTTTTCAGTTAAGGCTTTTAAGGCAGTCTCGTCAGTTTATAATTAATTTGTAATTATTTTATTTTTTGAACTAGCAGTTTAATTGTACGGACAGAAGAAAAAAGTGTACATAACACAAGCAAGCATATTATACATAGGAGGATTATATCCTTGATAAAAATGTTTGGCTAAATGCCGGAATATTTTTTTCTTTTATATTTTTATAAATATTGGAGGAGATACTACTGCCCTTTTTGTATTGTTGTTTTCGAAATGGTGCTTTTTATTTTATCTGTTTATTTTAAAGGAGCTTGTGTAAATTTCTGTATGGTGTCCAGACGTAAAGAATAACACCATCCTTTCTCTTCCCGAGGGTGTCGTAAGAGGTGACTAAAGGACACACCAGATAATGGGCATTTTCGTTCACTCAATTTATGTTTGTATCTATTTATTTACTGCTTTTGTTAATATGTATGTATTATATGATTTAATTCAGATAATATGGTCTATTTAATTCTTCTCTATATTTTTTATACACACTGCGTCTACATCTCTCATCCAACTCTCCTGTCGCAGGTCTGCTGGAAGAAATTTCGTTAGAAATAAGCAGGACCTTTGCACTCTTTTATCTGTATTTGATCTTTTCGCATGCCAAATGGTCGTTTTTGGCAGTCTATATATGCATCTTTGTATCTATTCTATCTATGTATTTATTTATGTATACGCGTACATACATACATACAAATACGGTTCAGTTGAAAACCAGCGTCAGGCAACTAGTTGTTGTAGTAGTTGTCTGGCATTTTTGCTGAACTTGACCTATTTGGCGTAGCCGTGAGAGATTAACATTGTTAGTTTTCTTTTTTTAATATATGTAAAGGCTTTTGAGCCCTTTCAGCAATGTTAATCGGATCTGTAACCTCGAAATGCGATTCGTAATAAGGCGTGGTTTATCAGGCGAAGGGTATAGATACTCGTTACAAATCAAATCACTTAATGTTAGGAGTAAAATGAAAAGAAAATACTAAGTAAGCGGGGCCCGACTCTCACCACCCATAGTTGGAAGGTGAGTAGTGGGAATAAACCCTTAAGTTTTAGTTATTAATTAAGAACTTTTTCTATATTACTTCAAAAAAAAAAAAATACAAAGTAATTTTATGTTAATAAATTTGTGTAAAACTAATTTAGCAAAAGACCTCTGAAAATCTGCTATTTTACGTGAACTTTGGCCCCCCATAATGTACTCATTAAAAAATGTACACAATACAAGCCTTGCACATTTAATATGAGATTCTGAATGACGCCAATTTTTCTGAAAAACTTTTAAGCGAATGAGTAATTAATCAAAATTACAATTACCGCACGCCTCGTTTGTGAAACCGTACCATATTTAGTTTAGATTTTAGTAGCAACTAGCAAGCATCGTTTGCCTGGCGATGTTGCCGTTCCGTAGTGCGCCGCCGCCCGCGCTACGCCGCGCCGCTTAGGTTGCGCGGGTTGACAACAATGCATTAAGTAACGATAAAAGTATCGATACTTGTAACGTTAATTGGTAACGTTATTTTATAGATTCGATACCAAGGTATCGTTACTCGTGTTACCGTTAAAATGTTAACTTTATGAAAATAACGTTAATTAACGAAACTTATAGTGTGAATTTGGTAACGTTAACAAGCCCTGGTTTAAATGCTTGATACTTCATCTAACGCAATCCAACGCGATTTTTGACGAAAAGGTAACGCGAGAAAAGAGAGATAACGCCTGAAAACTCTTTTAGCATTCAGTAATTCCGTGATTTATTCAAATATTTTACAAAACGTGTTCAAGGAAATACTTGTTTTTTTTTAAAACCTTCAAAGTTTTTGAAAAAAGACTTTTTTGACTTTTTTAATTTTTGAGTAAATTATGAAGTGTCAACGTTCATGCAAAATAGCAGATTTTCAGAGTGCTTTACCAGATTAATTTTACAATGGCACAAATTTATACATTGATTTTAATAGAAGCCTAAATAATATCTACAAGATACTGTGTTTTCAAAATATCTAATGAAAAATGTGTAATAACGTCATTATCGCGTAAGAGCGCTTATATGAAAACAGTGAAAATGTATGTCGAGTTGCATTCTCTATGTACGGACAGATGCTAAAGTGCATGGATAGTACAGAAATAAAATCGCGTGAAGCGAGAAATGACGCCATCTAGCGTGAAACCAGGATTGAAATGTTGCGATCGACAACATTACATTGTACTGTTAATAGATGGCGTCGCTGTGCTTCAAATGATTAATGCTTAATTAATGTTTATTTTTGTACTTTCTTTTTGTTTCTTCAAACACTGAAATAATTTATAGTTTATTTTAAAGAGATGAAGATATTAAAATTGAATATCGATTTATAAATATTTGATTATCTATGTGTTAGTTTTCAAACTTGAGAGGGTAGGTTGAATATAGATTTAAAAATAATAACTAGTAGGTAGTATAAATAATACTTAGACCAGAGTTATGACATAGCTCAATTGATTGTTCGCTAAGTTAATTTCGATTATCTCGTTCCAGCGCTTTTCGTTGAATTTTATTTTTAACCAGATGTATTGTCTACTTATTTTACCAAAATGTGTAGATATGGATTGTTGAATTTAGTAAAAAGAGCTCAAATAATTGCTATGCATAATCAAGGTAAAAACTTGTCAGAAATAGCCAGAGAGACCGGTGTAAACGTAAGTAGATTTTTTTTTCTTCTTTTATATAACAAAAACCTCCTTTATAATAATCATTATGGGGTATTATATATTTCTGTTTTATTGTTGCAGAGAAAAACAGTTGCTCTATGGGTAGGACGATTTGAAGAAGAGGGTTCTTTGAAACACCAGAAAAGAGCTGGCAGACTAAAACTAATAAACATGTTGCAGCGTCAAACCATGATAAGGGAGTACGAAGAAAATGGACGTCTGTCGACGAACCACTATGCTGGTTTATTTGACACAAGCGTTGACACTGTTCGTCGTGCTCTTCATACTTAGCTAAAAGATGCATCATCGGAGGCATGTTGTGAAATCCTTGCTATATGGATTACATAAACTTTGATTAGAGTAGTGTCATCTTTACTGATGAAAAAACTTTTAAGTCCAGTGAACACGGACGGTTATGTTTGTGGCGTCAAGATGATAAATAATTATAATACTGAATTAATAGTATTTACTCAGTACTTATTCTCTGTATTAACTGGAGACCTTGTTATGTGTGTTTAATTTAATACCCGTATTTAAAACAACTTAAAAAAGTTATGAACACTTGATATATTGTTGTGCAATTTTATAGTTTTTAGCCTACATTTAATCCTTTTGACATTTGGGATAAAATTATCTGGTCTCTTGTTTGTTTGTTAAGGTTACATAAGCTTCAATCCTCTTTCCAATTTTGGAAACGAATACTTAAGCTATGGCCTCAATAAGAAGTTATATATAATATTATAATCTTATTCGGTGATTAATAAACGGTGATTAATAAACGGCAATTAATAAACGGTGATTGTTGAATTTGAATAAGAAATTGTAAGGAATAAACATATTATTTTTTTAATAGTACCTTTTTGTTTGATGAGCCTGTTTACCTGCATTTTTTTTCGTTTTGCTGAGTAACTACTCACTTGAATATTATATTACAAATAAATAAATATCCACTTGTAGCTTTGTTATAATATTCCTACCGATTTCTTTTGTTTGTTATTCAAAACTTACAAAAAGTGTGAGTACTACGTGAGATTCGAACTCACGGCTTATTGATTTACGCATCTATCTGCACATGCTAAACCGCTAGGTCAACTTGACTCCAATTTAAATGATGAAATTATGAACTACAGTCAGTTGTTGATGACAATGACGACGCATGTGTGTATTTTCTGTCAGACTAAAAGTCAAGTTTATACTTTGTGGGATTGCCTTTGGACGCCACTTAGCTGTGAAGAAACCAACGCCATCTAGTTAAATTTTTGAAAACTTGAACTTTAACGTGCAAGGGATAATAGGCGTTAAGGTATCCAAGCACTTTCGCTGGCCTCTGTACGACTACTGTACATGAAGTTTAAATAAATAAATATTTAAGAATTTTTTTTAAAATTTTAGTGAAATCTCTGATTCCTGAATCTGATATCTGATTCCATGCAAAACACAATTAGTTCCTATTTAGCATATACAAGAAAAATAAGTAAAAATAAATCATCACAAAATTCAAATGTCGTCAGGGCTGGCAACACTTACGACGATAACAATAATAATAAAAAAATTAAATGTTCTGACCACGTGACTGAGCGTTGAGATGACGTCAGAACAAAGGAATCGGAGGCGTGGCCTACTCGAGGCGATCGACCGCAAGAGAATCGAAACAAAACGGTCGTAACTTGGCTAGGGGGCTGGTCGTGCATGAGCTTACACTCTTAGTTACGACATCCACACGGTGAACATACTGTCGCCTGGCGCTTGCGAAGCACACTTACATATGATTTTGCATATGTCTGGACTCGTCGGGCATAATTACACTGTTACTTGCCATATACTCACAATGAACCCAACATCGTAGAGACTAACATGGTCCTGGAACACTTACACGTTAGCAATAATCGTGCATCTATCGGTACTGATCGTGCATGTGTCTGCACTGATCGTGCATGAGTCTACTCTTTTAGTTGCGCCATACTCACAGTGAACATGATGTCGTAGAGCCTAGCGCTCGCGTGGAACACTTGCACGTCAGCCATCTGGTCGTGCATGTCCCTGCTTTCCACGGACATGTAGTATTTGTGCGCTGTATCTATGCGGTTTTGAGCTGTCGTGTTGTGAGGCAGGTCCTGTAGAAAAACATTTAATATGTAGTCAAGTATACCATCGTTGTCATGTTCTTTTTTTCAAACTGCGGCAAAGTCACGTGACAAGGCCCCAGTAACCCCCGGGGGTTAGACATATGACTTTTCTGCGATTACTCTACCGAATAATCCCGTTAGATAAAGCATAAGGCATCAAGTCTACCTTTGTACCTTTATGTTGTATGTTTTTAACAAATAAATAATCCAGGTAAGAAAAAACCGAGTAATTGCGAGTCAGACCCGCACCGAGGGCTCCGTACAAACTTAAGCTTATAATAAATTGCAAAATCTTGCATAATTGTAAGCTTTTCGTGACGTAACTACTTCTTTGCGTTTTTGACTTTTTTAAGTTATATCGCAAAGGACTGTATGATAAATCAATAGCAAAAAGAATTATGTCTACCAGCCGTTACCAAACGAAGTTAGAGACTATTTAGTATATTGCTATAGTTTGTTATCAGGCGTTATTTTTCTTAAATAAAAATCTGTATGTCTGATATTTTAAGTTTACCATTGTTAAATATAGTTTTAGTTTCGGTTTTTATAGTGAGTACGCATTAAATAGTGTCAATCACTATCACAACACTAACGAGTATCTTTTCGATTCGTTACCGAACCACTTAACTTTTTTATTAGTTTTAGTGCTGAAAAACTGCGAGTGTGGAAAAAATATAACAGTGATAACCAATTTAATCTATTTTAAAAGTAAAAAAATAGGTACAAAAAATAATATCCCCCCCATATTTAATTAACCCTATTTTTAGAATTCCATACCTTTAAGACTAGTTTATATTAAGACGAAATCCCTTACGTATGTCAGGTAGATATAACATCCGTCATCATTGATTAATGTAGATATAACGCTTGTTGTAATAAGACTACCTCTGCGTACAGTGGCGGTATTGCTTTGTGTTTTATCTTATGGTTAACAATAAAGTACGAAAGCTGAATTTACCTGAAAAGGCTTTGTCAGGACCGCTATGTCGGACGACTATTCATTCCGTATTTTATTATACACTGTGTCTCAAATATCGATGCGATAACATGTACCAAAGATCGAGTATCTGAATCCCCCCAGTAGTGGAATTTTTCGTCGGCGTTTTTCTATTTCTTTTAGGGTTCCGTACCTCAGAAGGAAAAAATGGAACCCTTATAGGATCACTTTTTTGTCCATCCGTCTGTCTGTCGGTCAAAACACTTTATCTCGGGAACGTGTGAAAGTATCGAGTTGAAATCAAAACTATATAATCATGTCTGTAGTCCCTTGAAGCTGTAAAAAATCAAACTTCTGAGTTAACGAAAAAAAGTTACGGTGCAAAAAACGTATATTTCGACATTCTAAAAGAAATCAAAATTCAAAGGGTTTCCGTTATCCTAGAATCCTGAAATTGGGCATAAAGCAAGGTCATATAGCACAAGTATAGGAATAAATCTGAAAATATTAAATTTGACAAACTACATCACAAAAATAATGCTGTTTTGCAATTTAGAAAATCTTCGAGTCTCCATTCGGGAAGCATTATTTGTACGGAACCCTCAGAGCGCGAGTCCAAATCGCACTTGCCCAATTTTTATTTTATTTTAAACTTTATAAGTAAAATCAGTATCCTAACGAACCGAATGATATTTATTTATTATACACCATACATTAACACAGAACAAAAATTTATAAAAAACAAGTGTACAGTTAGGTGGTCTTATCGGTGTGGTGATATCAAAAGTAAATGAGATTTATCATTAAACTGTAAAGTATTTGCCTCTGGATAGACTTTGAAGTAGAAAACGGTATCTTAGGCGTGATGGACTTTGACGTCAAAGTCTATGTCGTTCTTCTCTTTCTTTACTAGCTTTAAAGCTTCATTGTTGATTAAGATATTTTAAAAATTATTTCATACTAGCTTCTGCCAGCGGCTTCGCCCGCGAGAAATTCTGTTCCTCCATACAAACTTTGGACTCCCGTTTCATCCCCTTGAGGGGTGAATTTCGAAATATCCGTTCTTAGCGGATGTCTACACCCTATAAGGAACCTACCTGCAAAATTTTGAGTTTGTAGGTGTTATAGTTTCTGAGATTTCGTGATTAATCAGTAAGTGGTATTTCGCTTTTATATAATTGTATGCTTTTGCCCACAACTTTGTCCGAATAGAAGTCGAAAATGGTTCTAATTGGGTTTTTTACGTTATTAGTTTTGTAATCTTCTATCTTCTTCTTCTTCTTTCTGCTTTTATGTTAGTTCAATCTTTTATGAATAAAATCAGTTTGAAATTCCAAACATGTGTCAAAATAAAATGTACGTAATTTAAGTCAAAAGCTCTAAGGAGTATTGATATCAACTTTGAAGCAAATCACCCCTAAAATAACTACCCCTCTTAAACCCCGTTAGGGGATAAATTTAAATAAAATACGTAACTCGTATTACATCAATTCTGTAAAAAAATGTTCATGCATTTGAAGTAGATTGGACCAACGAATCACGTTGTTCCATACAAACTTTGCCCCCCTTTTCACCTCCTTAAGGGTAGAATTTAAAAAAATCCTTTTTTATCGGATGCCTACGTCATGCAAAGAATATATCCTCCAAGTTTCAGATTTTTGCGATTAGCGGTTTAGGCTGTGCGTTGATCCGTCAGTCATTCAGGATAAAGCATTTTTTAGGTATAGATATATAGATTTGTTTACGAAACATATTTATTTTTAATTTAGTGAACATATAGCATAGTCGGCCTTATAATGTTCCCACTGTTGGGACTCAGGCCTCCTCTCTAGGAGAGGGAATGGACCATAATCCACCACGCGGGCCCAGTGCGGGTAGGTGGATGTCACATGTCTTTCAATTTTTGGTTCTAGGACATGCCGGTTTCCTCACGATGTTTTCCTTCACCGTTTTGAGAGCAGTGGTGATGAAATAAATTATACAAAGCAATGCGCCTGGCTGGGTTTGAACCCGCGACCTACAACTTGTAAGTCGGGGCCGTACTAAAAATCAAAAGTCCCGCAAATCTCCGTTGAAAAGGGAGGATCCTCCGACTAGACGAGTGTTATGTCTGGTGGGCTGCAACTGCCCGATAGATGATTTCGGGCTTTTCTATATGTTCTAATCGCGCGGAGAACTTTGATTGCGCGATTCAGGATTAGTTCTTATGTGACGCGATAGATGTCGCTACAAGTTTATGACTTAACAGCTTTCTCTAACTGCAAGCCGAGCGTCTGTCTGCTTCATGTTTTTGCCACAGCGGGCAACGTTATTTTGTTTTTCATTTGGCTACATTTCAGGCGTGTGTCTCTTCTACAGAACATAAGCCGTTTATTTACAACATAGCCGTTATACAGTATATTCGGCTATTGTTGTCCGAGCCCATTGTTTCAGTTCGATATGCATAAAGGAACGGTTTCTGCGCTGATATTTACAGCGCAGTAAGTTAATAATTCATAGACTAACTTGTTGGAGTTGGTATGGTGAATGTACTTTCTTTTTGAAATACCATGCAATATAATAACTGTAATGTTCCTAAAAATGTATAGGAACGTTATCGTTAGTCGTCCTTATAGATAATAAGTTTTTATGTTACTAACATTCTATGGATTTTTTTTTTTTTTAATTGATATAAACCAGTGCTCGACTGCGATCCCACCTGATGGTAAGCGGAGATGCAGTCATTGATGGTCAGGCGCACTAGTTTATTAAGAGCCTATTCACTCTAGCCTTGAAGACACCTAAATTTTATTTGGTCCGAAATAAAAGTATTATTATTATTATTCCATTTATTAAATTTATAAACATATTGATTACATTTTTAAATATTTTTTAAAAAAACAGAACGGAGTCCAAGCTACCGGTAGTCAGGGCTCCTGAGAGAGGAATCTCCGAACAATACGCACCGTGTCCAGGAGTACTGCCTTCTGAATCAAGCCCTTGATCCAACTGCCTGACGAGAGCCTCCTCAGATGTTATTATTATTATTATCTATCTGGGCCTAGGTACGAGAAATATTGCGTGAGGCTTTCTGCAGTAGGCGAGTACTAAGACAGGATTTTTGGAAATTCGGCCTTTAGGGGGTTGAAAAGGGGGATTTTGTTTGTATGCAAAATCTTATTCCATGGGAAAATATAAGTACGCTAGCTTCTGCGAGCGCCTTTGCCCGCGCGAAATTTGCTTTCTCCATACAAACTTCCAACCTCCGTTTTATGCCCTTAGGGGTAGAGTTTCGTAAAATTCGTTCTTAGCGCATGTTTACACACCCTATAAGGAACCTACCTGCCAAATTTTAAGTTAGTAGGTGTTATAATTCAAATTGTAATTACCTATTGACATTATTGTTTTTCATTGAGAGCTAAATTGAAACATTAATTGTAAAAAATGTTGCATGCATTATAACAATAAAAAAGCTTGTGATTTGCATACCTCAAGGTGTAATATGGTTGGACTGTGTTATACACTTTTAAGAACTTTATGTAATTACCCATATTAGCAAATAAATTATTATGAATAATGAATTAATTTCGGAGATTTTGTGTTTAATCAGTGAGTGGTATTTCGCTTTTATACATACAGGGTGTTTGGTGCATCGTGTGCCAAATTGATATGGTCGACGAGAGGGGGTATCTGCTATTCTTTCAGAACCCTAAACATTTCTCAGGCTCTATGGATTTTTTTTTCATTGACTTTTTATTGTTTTATGAAAATAAGACCCAAATTTTTCATTCAAATACAAATTAAAAAAAATATATAAGGCGTAGACTCTGAATTTTAATTTTATTTGGTTTTAGTTATGTTTATTGTATTAGAGTACTTTTAAGTTTAAAATTAGTGACATTACCTATCTAGTTCTTTTTTAACTTACTCGCGGCTACTCCTAACTAAAATATGGCGTCATATAACTCCTCTGCATCGCTGTCGACTGGAAGTGAGCCCTAAAGGCTGGCGGCATTGCCACGTTGTATGGCAATGCTTAATCTCTGACCAAGGTAAAAGCCAGCCCTTGGGTCACGCGAAGTGTCAACTAAGCTTTTGGATAGTTCTTTAAAAAGGGTATGAGCACTCGGACCTCACGGCCCAAGAGTTTCAACCCCAAACGGCTCAAAAATATAACTACCGACGAGGTTGTTATATTTTCGACGCTTGAGGTTCTCCGCAGCCGCAGCGGCAGCACCAGCACAGCACGATGAGCTAGGAAGATGGGATGGCGCAAGAGTATCGACACAGGTAGTACAGTAGCCGTTAATGTATATTTATAGTTTTAATTAGTTTTTTTTTTTTTTTTAGTCTACATTTTTAGTTGGAGTTTTTATCCATATGGATACGTCAACTCCATCATGCCTTATACAAACTACTTGACACACAACATTGCTTTCAATTAGAATTAACTAGGTGGAGGATCTTAATCGATGTGGTACACCAACTCGCAAAACTTTTTTGCTACGTCTGACTGGTTGCGCTAAAATGGATTGAATCAGACCAACCTGTGATATATTTAAATTAAATTCATCGATTAAAATTCTCCTTTAATTTTAATTAGTTAAGTGTTTTTGTATATAATTTTGTATATATATAAATATAATATGTAAAAATATACTATATTAAAATAAACTTACTCGCAAAGTTTTGGACTTAAATTAAAACTGTAAATGTCACAGCTTTTACATGGCTACAAAAAAATAACCAAAAGCGACCAGATTCTTCCGATACCCTCAAAAATTTTCTAGCTCATCCTCTTGCTAGTGATGTGCCACATGCCATAAAAATCTTTTTATAACTTTGTGAATTTGCTAGAACTGTGAATCGAGTCATTATCTTTGTTTTATTTGTCTTATCTATCTCTGAGGTTTTTATTATTATTTATTTGTAATATAATTGGCCACACGGGATTTTTTATTAGAAATCCCGGAAAGATCAAAGTCAAAGTTTTTTATTTCACATAGGCTTACATGGGCACTTATAAAACGTCAGAAGCTAGTGCACGGTTCCAAATTGGTCGTTTCCTATGGAGAAGAACCGGCAAGAAACTCCATGGTATGGAACATCCATATCATATGGAATGCCACATCCATATGGAACATCCATATTCATATCAACATTTCGATGCAAGTACATGAATAACTCTACCTAATTCCGACCCCTGGATATTACATATGCGAGTAAAAACTGCTCGTAAGATTTAGTTACAGTATATATATACTCCTGTACCTACGATTACATACCTTCGCAATATCGATGAGTTTCATGATGAGCGAGGAGTAGATACGTCTGCTGATCGCGTCGGTGCGCCGGGATCGGTAATTGTCTACCTCCCTGGAACCAGACGTGGAACGAAAAAAATCAAGTATTACGGGAAAATATTCATCTTGTTACATTTTATGGGAAAAGTGCAATGTTTACATAATCATATGCGGCTTTAGGCTGTAGGGTTTGATAACAACTCCCGCCGGAGATGCCCCGTGGGATGATTTTTGGCTATCATAGGCGCGGGCTTGTAGACGGCGAGAAATAGGTAGCTCGCCGCCCGGCTGTTGAGGACCAAGCCGGATCGACGGCGCGTTGTGTTCCACGCGCATCTCAAAGAGATGTCAAGAAGATTAACGGGGCTAATAATGGACCTTCCATACGAACCAGCTTCACCAGTTTTGCCAGCGCAGCAGTGATTGGTAAAACCCTTTTTTTTAGGTGGGAAAATCATCCAATGACATCTCATGCTCTTGGGCGGAGCGAAAGGGTGTGTCAGTCAGACTTTTACGGACTAAAAACCCACTCCTGTTCCTTCTTTGCCTACGTCTTAAAAACCCTTGTGCAAACTGGCCTGCGCAGGCAAAACTGTGCTGAAACTTGTACGTATGCTAGGCCTAATAGGGACGATACCTGCCAGGGCTTTTTTATGGCTGGAACGCTAGTAACATAGTAAAAATAGGGTTTATTCTACCATATCCAACAATGACAAATATTCAAAAATAATGACTTTATTTAGTTACTAATTAATAGGTTAATCAATGAGCGTTCATTCTTATAGAAATACTTGTACGCCATAGTATGGCAGAATATGCTGGAACCAAAATTTAACATCTATTGTACCATATTCTGACAAATAAACATTTTTTATTTGTTTTTTTTTTATTTGGAATCGTCCAATGACTTCTCCCAGGGCCCAGCAGGCTCGACGCCTACTGGGACCTCTTGGCCCCCAGTGCCCAGCCCCTGGGTAAGCAGACCCTTGGACTCGAATCTGTTATGAAAGGCAACGAAGGAACAGAAGTGGAGTTTTAGTCAGTAAAAGTCTGACACACCCTCTCGCTCCGCCCAAGAGCGGGGGATGTCATTGGATGATTAACCAACCGAAAAAAAAAAGACTGAATGAAAACATAAATCAATGCTTCACTTTGATCAAACGTTGGGCCTTAAATAGCGATTGATACCAACAGTAACACAGTATTTTGCTCTAATTCAGAACCCAATGTTTATTTTACGTACCGGCTTTTCAGAACTATGTGGGAACGGCTCCCAGGCTCCCCACATGCGGCTCAATACCAATATTTTACGCGCAACTACCATCAAACTACGCAACTATCCTAAGCCGCAGTAAGCCATGACGTCGTTCCAACAGTTCCTATGGGAATCCGACATGAAATATAATGGAAACTGCGTTATGTACAATACATATCTTGATTTATGCTATAGTCGCTCCAAGGCAAATAGTAGCAATATCAAGCTGTACATGAAACTAAATTTGATCTTAATCTTTTAACCAATCATGTCATCATCTTCCTGCCCTTTTCCCGTTTTATTTGGGATCGGCGCATCACGTTTTTTTCTTCCATTCTACCCTGTCACTCGTCATGCTATCTGTAACTCCCTTTTCTTTCATATCACTTCTCACATAATCCATCCATCTTTTCTTTGTGTAAACATGATAAAACAAAATGTTTTTGGATGGTTCTTTGAAACCGAGAGAATGTCTCATTTTTTCTGGCCTAGTTTTTTCTTTAGAATGTGATTGATATTTTTATTTAAATATTACTTTTCCCGATCACTATATGTATCAAAGGTACTCATTTGCTCCCAGTGGCTTATGACACAAAATAGATTGGTACGAAAACTAAGCCAGATGAATGAGACATCCTCTCTTTAATTGGCATTTTGGCTTATAGCTATTTTGTGTAAAAGTAAGATAAATTAATTTGATGCTTTCGGTGTGAATCCAAGCCCATTAGTTACTGTTGAGTTTTACGAAATTGACGCGAACCATGTGTCGCAAATTATTTTCATGAATAATCAAAAGTATCAAGTTCGTGTAAGCAGCGTACAGCCTGAGTGAACAGCGAAAGATTTTTTTAATTTGGTCTCTTTTTTGTTGTGCTATCTTTCGTTGGCCAGAGTCAATTTAACAGTGAGAAACTTAAAATATCAAACACGAAGTATTTTTATTTCTTGAGAAATAAAGCCTAATAAAAAGCAATAGCGATCTACTAAATAGTCTCTAACTTCGTACGGTTACGGTTGGTAGACATAATTCTATTTGATTTTGATTTCTCATACAGTCCAGCCCCCGTAGCCAAGTTACAATCGTATCGTTCGTGCCGAACGCTTCGAGTAGGCCACGCCTCCGATTCCTTTGTACTGATGTCATCTCAACGCTCAGTCACGTGGTCAAAACAAAGGAATCGGAGGCGTGGCCTACTCGAGGCGTTCGGTGCGAACGAAACGATTGTAACTTGGCTACGCGGGCTATATGGCCTAGGTTTCACTATTGGCGAAAAGAAAAAACAAAATTATGCCAGCTATGTATGGCAAAAATTTCATTCCCTTTTTAAAAACGTACATTACCGACAAGGGCATGTATGCCTGGTTTACCCTAATTCAACCTTTTAACTTTAAAAACGTATAAAATAACAGCATCTTTAATTACCGTTTAACAATATACTTGATGACGAGCGACATGGTCCGGTTGAGGTAGACCTGGTTCTCCTTCTTCAGGTCGAAGAGCAGCTCATTCTCGAACTTGGAGTCTTGCAGAGCTTCCACTATGGCTTTTGCGAGGCGACGGTTCTCTTGGAAGTCAATCTGAGGAGCCATGATCATGGGGCATTGGAGGTAGACAATGATATATTGTGAAGTGTGAAAAGAATTAAAATGGTAATGGATGACACGAGTTATGAGAGGCATTGGTACTTTAAGGATTGATATTTCCATAGTCAGGTAGCATAGCATAGTCAGCCTTTCAATGTTCCCACTACTGGGACTCAAGCCTCCTCTCTAGGAGAGGGAATGGGCCATAATCCACCACGCGGGCCCAGTGCGGGTTGGTGAATGTCACATGTCTTCGAATTTTTGGTTCTAGGACATGCCGGTTTCCTCACGATGTTTTCCTTCACCGTTTTGAGAGCAATGGTGATGAAATAAATTACAAAAAGTAATGCGCCTGGCAGGGTTTGAACCCGTGACCTACAACTCGCAAGTCGGAGCCGTTACCACTCGGCCACCACTGCTCTAGTCAGGTAACTGTTAGGTATCTAAAGAATAAATATGGCGATATGACATATTTTCTGTACAAAAGCCATCTAACCGGCATTTTTATTTCTGTATCTGGCTATTGAAAAATCAGTTATTTAGGGCTGAAAACGAACAGAGCGTTAATATGATTGTAACTGAAAAACATCAGTCGCAATCGGCAGCAATTTTTGACTACATATTTCGTGTAGTTTTTCTCAAGTAATGCTTAGCTGAATTTAACAAACATTTTTAATTTTAAAAAGCCTTATTTTGCAGATACAAAATAAAAATAGCCCCTTTGTTCAGAAACCGTATCTGAACAGAACAAAGGAAAATGCATTTCGCAGCGATTAAAACAAATAAATGTTTTTTAAGAACACGCTGCGATGCAAAACCGTGCAATTTAGTTCTCATAAAATGTTTTAAAAAAGGAACTTGGAAATAAAATCATATAGTTTTTTATCTTGGCAACATTTACATCTGTATGTGACTGTTATCAGCACATGCATTGTTGCCAAATTTCCGGAGCTATTTTGCAATTCAGAGTGTGCAACAAAACAATTACGTTTACCTCGGGGTCTGGGTGGGCAGTAGCGACGGCTGCCACCACTAGGAACGAAGCGAACAACACCATTCTCCACTACAACATTCACTTTAACTGCCAATATTCATTTTATTTTCAGTAAAAATTACTTTCACAGAGAATATCTAACGAACGCTGTGTTTTTTATTCACGAGGGACAGACGTTAGTGGCGGCAGTTTTTAAAATGGCGGAGGCACGTAGTCGAGAGTAACTCTGCTCCATGGTCGCTGGTTGGTGTTGAACGCATAAAATGTGATTGTTAATAAAATTGTACGAAGCGTTAAGTGACTTGTATTTGGGTTGTGACATGCCTTCAGTTCGATTTAGAGCTCTGAATATAATATAATGTTAGTTTTTACTAGAAATAACTTAAACGTGAATTTAATCAATCATTGAGTAATTAGTAATTTCTTAAATTTTCTTTGTATATTTTTTTTCTCTCTCTACTCGTTGTGAGAGTTTTGCAACACTTCACTTAAGAATGATACATTAAAATAAGCGCTCTCGTTAATATTTTACTAAAACTTAAACAGTTTTTATCGAACACCCCCTATTTTTCTCTTAAATACAGCTAATAATTTTATTTTTACTTAAGGTCCTAGCTCCCGAGTAGTGCTATAGAACGGTGACTTTCTGAAGCCTACTCCTCGGTAACGGCTAAGTTAATAGGTTTGAAAAAAATATATGTTTATTATAGATTCATGTACAACATTATCAACATATATTATGATTTTTTTGTAAGACTAATATTTGATATTTTTCGCTTGTTTTCACTACTCCTTTCAAACAAACGGCTTTGATCTTTAGAAATATGTTAACACAAAAAAAATACTGGTTAAGTTTTCTTCAGAATTTATTTGGCATATGTAAAACAATCAATATTTCGCAAAGAAAATAGATTTAAAGGTCAGTGGGGATCTATCCGGGGGCAGTTAAATTACTAATGCACGAGGCAGTACGACTATGTGTGCATTTAATTCCGGCCAATTCAAGGGACTATACGCCTTAAATACTACGATAAAAAATACATTCATGAAAAGCGCTTTTCTACAAAATTCAGTTAGTTTTCAATTTCGGATATAAAAATATAAATTGCAATGACGGAGAAACAGAACAGTTTAAAAACCCGTCCATTTTTATAGTGCACGCTGTACCAATTTAACATAAATGGATTTCAGCATATAAGACAAGAAAAATAGAATACTTAGACGAATGGTGTGGAAGGAAATTCACATAAACTCTTCCTCGTCTGTGGCCCTACCCCGACCTCTTAACGTGATCCATTTGACGACCTAGACTTAAAACTGTTGAAGGGTTGGAGCTGCGCGGGCTTGCGGACGGCGAGCAATGGGTAGCCTGCCGTCCGACCGTCCGGTAACCGTCCGGACTGAGCCCAAGTCATCGACGGCGCGTATTAGTCCACGCGTGCCTCAGGGAGATGTCAGCAAATCGTAGGGGCTCTGCAGGGTCGAAGCCTACTGGGGCCACGGGTAGTGTGAAAACGAAACCCGGGGCCCTGGGACGAAGGCAACGAAGTGAGTGGGTTTTTAGTCAGTAAAAATCTGACACTATCACCCGCTCCGTCCAAGAGCGATATTTGTCATTACATGATTTTTCCAAAAAAAGGGGTGGAGCTATATAGGGTGTATAGCTCCGTCCCTCTTTCTCGCTTGCATGGCTGACATTTTATCATGTCATGGTAAGGACCCTGATCATGATAAAAAAGAATTTATTTATTTATTATATTCTTTATTGTACACCACATTTACAAAAACACAGGACAAACATAATTAAAAATAAGTGTACAATGGGCGGTTTTATCGCACAGGGCCATTTCTTACAGACAACCTTTGGATGGACTGAAAGAAAGGCGATAGATTAAGGGCTGTCAGTGTACAACATTAGAAAAATACAAATAAAACATAATAACACAAATACATACATACAATATAAGAAAAAAACATACTAATAAATATTAAATATATAATTGAGCTAGTAGAAGAAAAAATCAAAGTGAAAGGTAATGCTTCTTCACCATTTTTTTTTTTATACGTAGGTTTTTTTTTTATTGGTTTGTAAAATCATCCTTATGACATCCCCACTCTTGGGCGGAACGGGAGATAGTGTCAGACTCTTACTGACTAAAACCCACTCCTGTTCCTTCGTTGCCTTCGTCCCAGGGCACCGGGTTCCGCTTTCACACTACCCGTGGCCCCAGTAGGCTTCGGCTCTGCTGGGCCCCTACGATTTGCTGACATCTCCTTGAGAAATTTCCTTCTTGTTATTTTCAGGATAAAATAAAAAAACTTCGAAGAAAGCCGCTATATATTTGAGAGGCTCGCGAGCGGAACTTAGTATCTATACATTTTAGATAATGTCCAAACTTTCGATTTGTTTTGCCATTAAACCTAAATATATTAACGTTTTTTGTGGAGAAAAACAGTGTTAAAAAAACTTCATGCAACTAATTCAATATAATTGTTGAAGCTGCGGTATCTTCTCGTCCAATATACCACAGTGTCTCGAGACGAAAGTCTATGACCAGTGCGTGTTACCAGTAATGACATATGGCTCTCAAACGTGGTCGCTTACAATGGGCATCATTCAGGTCGGAAAGAGCTGTGCTCGAAGTTTCTTTGCTTGATCACATCAGTAATAAATATATCCGCAAGAGAATCAAGGTTACCCAATGGGCTGGGCACATTGCTCGAAGAACATATGGTCGATAAAGACAAAAGGTTCTGGAGTGGCGACCACTTACCAGAAGACGCAGCGTTGGAAAGTCTCTTACAAGGTGGAACGATGACCTGGTAAGGTTTGCGGGAATCCAATGGATGCGAGACGCACAGTGCCGGTCGTTATGGCGACACTTGGGGGAGGCCTATGTCCAACAGTGGACGTCTTTCAGCTGAAATAATGATGATGAAGGAAAATTAAATCCATCTTCATTGTTTTGTCTTCATTAATTTGTTTGTTGAGGTTTATACGTTATAATAGTTTTTTTTTAAGGTGGGAAATTATAATTACTTCTCCCGCTCTAGGGTGGAACGAGAGGGCGTGTTAGACTTTTACTGACTAAAACCCACTCCTAGTTTATTCGTTGCCTTTCATTCCAGGGCTGGGTTTTCCTTTCAGAAGCGAACCCATGGACCCAATAGGCTTAGATCCTGCTGGGCCCCTTCGGTTGCTGACAACTCCGTGAGGCGCGCGTGGAACACTACGCGCCGTCGACGACTTGGGCTTGGTCGGAAGCCTAGTAATTTTTTATTTCTGACGAGCAATAAAACTGTCATATCCTAGAGAAATAAGTAGCATAGCATAGTCGGCCTTATAATGTTCCCACTGTTGGGACTCAGGCCTCCTCTCTAGGAGAGGGAATGGGCCGTAATCCACCACGCGGGCGCAGTGCGAGTTGGTGGATGTCCCATGTCTTTGAATTTTTAGTTCTAGGACATGCCGGTTTCCTCACGATGTTTTCCTTCATCGTTTTGAGAGCAGTGGTGACGAAATAAATTACACAAAGTAATGCGCCTGGCTGGGTTTGAACCCGCGACCTACAACTCGCAAGAAAATAAGTAGAAATAAGTAGTCAAACGAAATCCATACTTATATTATAAGTGTGAAACTAACTAGGCAATCTGTCTGTTACGCTTTCACGGTTAAACTATAATAGCCTGCAGAAATCTGTTAAAGTTCGCACCCGTGACTCGGGCCGTTGAAATACTTAATAGCGTCTCTCTGCGGTTAGATATTTTTCTTGCACGTTGGCAGAATTCGAGAGGGTGACACTCTGTCTTGTCCTCTGTAACTTGTGCCGGTTGTCCAGGGTCCACTGACCATCGATTATTATGTATGTATGTTGCCTACTACTACTACTACACTAATAGACATTTGATCAGTCTGTGGGTGGTTGTCTGAGTGCGGCTATTTTGCGACTACATTTGTTATCTTGGGTATACCTGTTAAAACAATTATATGTGTTAATAAATAAATAAAATAAATAAATAATGAACCGATTTTAATGAAATTTGGTTCAAAGTAAACTTGAATCCCAAGAATATATAGGCTACTTTTTATCTGACTTCGACTTCGACGAAAACAAAGTCATTGGCAAAGCTAAAAAGCTACATATAAGTAGGTATCTGAATTTCCACAACATATTTTACAGCCGCCTAACCCGAAAATACCACGTTGCAAATAGCATACCTAAACCAATCTAGAGCCATCACCGACAACATTGCAACGATGAAATACTCGGCGTGACGGCGTTCCGACGTAGTGGCGTAGTGTCGTACCGGCGTACCGGTAAATATCGGCGCGTGTCGCAATACTTTTACAGCCACCGTAAAACTCGGGATTTATTACGTTTACAATACGCCACTACCCGGTACGCGAATTTATGGAAATCTGTTACATTGTTTGCGAGAATATTGTTAGTTGTCTCGCACTACGGAACGTCACATTTTTATGGATGAATATTATTATTGTATTGGAAATTGTTGGTTGATTTAGTTTTGGGTGGGTTCTGATTTTAAGCCTCTACTGTATTTTTTATGATGTAAAATAAAGAGTATGTCTATACATCTATTTTGATTAGTTGATATAACTGAAGATTTTGGATTATGAATAGGTATATTATGGACAGTAATAATAGATACCCACTTAATTAGGTATAATAATTATGTTTTTCTGGGTATACTTTTTTTTTGTAGATGGGAAAATCATCCAATGACATCCCCCACTTGGGCGGAGCGGGAGGGCGCGTCAGACTTTTACTGAATAAAAACCCACACCTATTCCTTCGTTGCCTTTCGTACCAGGGTCGAGTCTTCCTTTCAGAATCAGACCCTTGGCCTCAGTAGGCTTTGACCCCTGCTGGGCCCCTACAGTTTGCTGACATCTCCTTGAGGTGCGCGTGGAACAGTACGCGCCGTCGACGACTTAGGCTTGTCCGGACGGTTACCAGACGGTCGGACGGCGAGCTATAGTACTAATCATATCAAAAGCACGACACACAACACTCCTACAATTTCTCTTCTATAAAACGTGTAAGATAAAAGTGTAGATATTGGTGCATCTATATTTAATTTATTTGTTAAGTAAGCAATATATATTCATATCAAACTCAGACACTCCTAAATTTGAAACCAACATCTGCGTCCTCGAAATGTGGCTGCATTCGCCAACGCTGACAGCCAGACAGATGCTCAAATACGTAAACCCATTTTACAGCTCAAAGCCAACTTAAAAAAGCAATAACTAACTACTTACCTATCTACAAGTACTCAGATCCAAAAAACAAATACACGAACCTGTCACAACGACGCAGCTCGTAAAACGGAAAGATAAAATTTTACGGGAACCACGTAACACATCGGAAAATTGAGAAATTCTAGACAAAACTTTAATATTACACAAGGCGATAAGTGAAACGTGAAATTTCAGCGTTTTCCCGCGTACTGGAAATTTATCCGCGCGGGATCGCACGGGAATGGAACCCATTCGATTTCCGCGCACTTTTCCCGGCACTACTTTAGGGTGGGGACTGGTTGGATGGAAGCGGGAGCGGAAAGGCGGACACGTGAAAATGAATGATCGTTATCAATTAATTTGTTCTCTGATTTATTAATACTTTATTTCGTTTCACTTTTGTAAAATGTAGTTATTTTTTGGACAATGAATTGTTTCACTTATTGATTATAACATTATAATTTCAGCCGAAAGACGTCATGTGTTGGATATAGGCCTTCCCTAAGTGTCGCTATAATGAACAGTGCGTCTCTCATCCATCGCATTCCTGCGACTCGCATCAGGTCATCGGTCCACCTTGTGGGAGGCCTTCCAACGCAGCGTCTTTCGGTGCGTGGTCGTCGCTCTAGCACCTTTCGGCCCCATCGACATCAGTTCTGCGAGCAATGTAACCGGCCCACTGCCGCTTAAGTTTGGCGATTCTTCAGGCTATATCGGTAAATTCGGTTCTCCAGCGGATATCTTCAATCCTGATGCGATCATGCAAGGAAACTCTAAGCCTGGCCAAAGGACTTTAAGCCGTCTGATGTGGCTTATTACGCATTTCATTTATTTGTTCTACGATAGCTGGACGATGGTTACTATGAAGAGTATAGATTTTTTTATATATTTTACTGGTAAACGCTGTTCCATTGCTGAGTAAAGCTCTCTTCAAAGTCCTTTCAGGATCTTTCTTCCCGTACCTTCTTGAACCAGCCTCACAGCAAGCGTTCAGGTCGTCTCTCCACCTCTTTATGTACCGCACCTGCACATACTTTCCTTCGGATAAATTAGATTCTTAGTTATTTATTTATTATATCCTTTATTGTACACCAATATAAACATAAAAGGAAACTAAAACTAAAACACATACGTACATACAATGGGCGGCTTAATCGCATTCCGCGATCTCCTCCAGACCTCAGAGAGTCTCTTCAGAGTCTTTCTTCTCTTCTTATTGGGTTACTAAACAAAAATCTTATGACTATGTGAGTGGTAAGTTCGGGAGGTTCCTGCACTTGATTCGTGTGGAACACCCTAGTTTCATCATTATGAAAACCGCCCCGAGGACACCGCGCGTTTCAAAGAGACATCAGCCGCAACCACGTGAGGGCCCAGCAGCGTACCGGGGTTAAGGGTTGACTTCTAAAAGGGAAACGCTAGGTAAAAAAGGAACATGGGTGTGATTTTAGTTAGCAAAAATCTAACACGCCCTCTCGTTCCACCCTAGAGCGAGAGAAGTCATTAGTTTTTTTATTATTCTTGATAGGTTCGCGCTTGACCGCTATCTCACCTGATGGAAAGCGACGATGCGGTCGACGATGGAGCGCACTAACCTAGAAGTAACCTATTCACTCTTGACTTAAAGATTCCCGGGTTCCCAGCAGGAAACACAGATTCCGGCAAGGAATTTCACTCCTTAGCTGTACGCACAATGAATGTATTCCCAAAACATTTCCCGTCTTAAAAAAAGCCCTTCAGGTTCAGGCACGCATAGTCTATCTATCTATCTATTGTGGTCTAGTTTCCGCACTTAGTCCTTGGTGGACCATTGTGCGTGAGCCATCGCGGCCTTCACTCCGACCAGCCCACCTCACTTCAGAAACAGATGAGTCATTTAAATTTTCTCAGGGCATCTATGAGTGAATTCGGTGCTCCCAAAGTTCGTGCACGCATAGTATGCAGAATTTTGCTCAACTGTTTATGTGTGAATCGATTGCTGCCTATTCCAGTCCAATTGCACAAGCTAAAAGAAAGGTCATGCGATTACTATTGCTCGATAAATCACAATTTAAAGCCTATCAAATGGTTTACATCCAATATATCACGTTTAAAGTGACCATGACTTCGTGATACGATAAAGATGGAAACTAGCGATCAAACATAAATAACTGAGCTATAAAATTCGATTTAGTCACCTCGAACTACTTCTAGATTGTGTGGTCCTAAGTTCGCGCTTTACAAAGTAAAATAGACTAGATAAAGCACAGAGTAGGCCTATTGCTCGTAGAACGGATGGGCGATGGGGCCGAACGGTTTTAGAATCTTCCACAAGTAGGACTGATGAACTGGTGAGAGTTGCGGGAATACGATGGATGGGAGACACGCAGGACTGTTCGTTGTGGTCACACATGACGGAGGCCGTTTTTTGGGTGGGAAAATCATTTAATGACATCCCTCGCTCTTGGGCCCCTACCGTAGCTGACATCTTCTTGAGGCGCGCGTGGAACAATACGCGCTGTCGACGACTCGGGCTCGGTCCGGACTGTTACTGGAAGGTCGAGCAGTGAGTAGCTCGCCGTCCGCAAGCCCGCGCCTACGGTGGACATGGGGGAGGCCTATGTACAACAGTGGACGACCTTCGGCTGAAATGATGATGATGATGATGATGAAGGTTGCGCTTCACAATGTAAAATTAAGTAGAAAAAACACAATGGTGGTCCAGTATAACGGCTCAGACTTACGAATACAATCGTGGATTCAAATCTAGGTAGGTACTTTACTTTGGGCATGCCACGGGCGGCAATCGCGGCGGTAAGTCCTTTCTTTGAGGAGTGACTTGAAAGGCGCCACGGTATCCCCACTTTCCGTTTTACACAGATCCTCACCAGACATGACCAGGAGAGGTTTCTGTTTCGGATTTAGGCGGAAGGAACACCCGGAGGCAAATGATGGAACAACAGTGGGTTTTAGTTAGTAACAGTCTGAAACGTCCTCTTATGCCACCATAGAGCGATAAAGAGTAATTAGATGGTTTTCCACCTCAAAAAAATTATGTTCTAAAGTTCTAATATAATGTAACTAACTTTTGCCCGCGGCTTCACTTGCTTTCATAAAATATAGCCTATGTCACTCAGAAATAAAGCAGCTTTCTATCGGTGAAAAAAATGTTATCAATCGGAACAGTTCTTTCAGAGATACCCTCCTACAAACAAAAAAATATAATAATAAAAATAAATATAGTTTCCGCTACCTCAAACAGAAGCTATTGACACCTATTCCGCTAAGTCCAACACTGTATTCCAACCCCAGAAATGATATTTGCGAATCAATATGCATTGGTAAAGAAATTCGCGGTATATATTGCACCGTACATCGGCGATATCAATTATTGAAATGACTTGTTGTAATATACGAGTACGTTATGATACGGGGCTCTTAGGTGTGGTTACAACAGAATGCTCATTTCTAACCGATAAGTAATAACTTGCAATGTTTCCTGGAAGTTTGATGGCTTTTATGAGAGCAGAGGGCGTTTGGGAACTGTATTTGTAGCACTAGATAAAATAAAATGTGTTCTTTTTTAGTGGTTTCAGTTATTTTGATATTGTATTTAGGGTCTAGAGGTTCGTCTTTTTGTTTTGATGCAATATGAGGTTTCGTTTTTAGTTTTTTGGTCAGTTTCAATGCTATAAGAGTAAGGTAGGCTCCAGATAAATTTATAATAGCAGTCATTGATTAGCCTGCATACATGAGCATGCATGATCAGCCTTTCAATGTTCCCACTGCTGGGATTCAGGCCTCCTCTCTAGGAAAGGGAATGGGCCGTAATCCACCACTCGGGCCCAGTGCGGGTTGGTGAATGTCACATGTCTTCGAATTTTTTGTTCTAGGACATGCCGGTTTCCTCACGATGTTTTCCTTCACCGCCTCACCGCCTGCATACATTTATTAACATTCTTAATTTTAATTAATTTTCGCCATCTATCGCGATCATTTACGTTTTCTAGTAATCAAAAACCGTTCTTGGATTGTATTCAAGGTACCTATGCATAGATATTAGGAAAAGGTCAATGTAGGTTATAGGTGATAGTAATTTAGGACCTTATTAGTTCCATATGATTTGGTTAACGTGTTTGTCAAAAACTTTGGCCGCATTTTCATTATGAATTTGTTCTTCAATTCAACACAAAACTAACGTAAGTAAAATACAATATGTCTTGCCTAAAGACCTTTAAAAATATACGGCCTCATCACAAGGACGAGACAGTCACTAAAGAATTTTATGACGCCAAACGAAGTCGTGACCAGCAAACGAGAGAAAATTTATGTCAGGAAATAGAATTTATCCACAGTACCCTGCTGCTAAATGGACGTCACATGGACAAGGTAATCCGAGCACATAGACTAAATATTATTTCTTGATTGACAGACTAATTTGGAATGACAGGACAGAAGGAATTCCGACAGATTTTGCTTATTGATTTCTTGGGTTTCTGGATATGTAGATTTGTTCCGGGCTGTCAGTTTTGCATATGTCATGCGTACGTGCGTATTCGTACGCGTCTATACATGTGCGAAAAATTCATTAGTCTTAAAACCTTATTCTCTAATGTACGAAGTTCGTGAGAAATTGTACTTGACGGCCTAGGAAGCTTCCGAGTAACTTCACCTTCACATGATATTTTCAAAAGTGACTACGGTTGAAAGTGAAGATGCCATGGCGTCTCTCTAACGCCACGGCATCTTCACTTATTACCTGATGCAGGTCCTCATCGGACACTATCGTTTCGGAAAGTTCCTGTGTTGGTATCGAAACGGGAAGAAACGCCCGGATGGCACGATGAAACACAAGCACAAGCACGAGGACACAGCAGACCTCCACTATAGGAGGTCTGCCGTGTCCTCGCGAAGGCGATCAGCGGCGGCAATCTCTCGCGTCCGGCCCTGGTTCAGGTCATAGTATGGAGCGAGAGGGCATAATAGGAAGCAGTTATCTGCTTCTTTGAAGCAGTAATTCGAGCGAATGAGGTGGCGGAAAGCATGAGGGAAAGGAAATTCTCAATCCCCAGACGTCGAAAATAAATGTGACTACGGATGCATATAGTTATAAGTTTGATGCTGTGGTATGGTCACTCATATCATGTTAGGTTTTTGTATAGTCTAATTTAAAATTGGTCTTCTAACAAATGCAGCAGTTTACAGGCTATTAGTATCACGGTCGACCAGGCAGAATCAAAGAAAAATATGTGTTCAGTTGATCCCACAGGGACAACGGCGGTGATGATATTCATGACCCTCACGAGCAATACCTAAAGATTTTATCTTTGCCTACAGTGGTAGGTGCGAGGATGGCGTGGGCTGCGAGCTCGCGCTGACTGCGGCGGCCCCCCGCATCCATGGGCAAGACATCTGGAGGCCGGCCTGACCGCGAACCAGGAGTGCGCGAACACAGGATTGCTAACAGAAGGTAACATTCTTGTAAACGAAACAAGCTACAATGAAACACACAGAACAGCACTAAAGCAAAACAAAGCTGAGACTGTAAAAGAAAATGTAGTTCACAAAAGTGATAGTGCACTCAAATATTTTCCAGTATCAGCTCTTGATATTATTTAAAAATAGTTCAAGCCAGTTAATAATAACCAGTAAGCAATAGAACTGAATGTAGCGACGCTGACTGCTTTAAGTGCGCCAAGCATTCACTTATCATCCACCAAATTAATTACACAAAGCTAATTTAGAAGCACCGCACTGTAGGATACATGAATGAAATCACTACAGGCGCAGAGCGGCACTGCTTCCCGCGCACCCCATGGGCAAGACGTCTGGCAGTCGCCAAGAAGTGGTTGGCCGACAAGAACTGCTTCGAGTGAACAGGATTGCTAACAGAAGGTAATACTGATATTAATTTAAAAGTTAAACAGAACACTATATCATCATCATCATTTCAGCCGAAAGACGTCCACTACTGTGCCATAGGATTCCCCCAAGTGTCGCCACAACGAACGGTCCTAAGGATTTGGACATCGGATTCCCGCGACCCTCACCAGGTCATCGGCCCACCTTGTGGGAGGCCTTTCATACAGCGTTGCTCCTTTCGTTGCACAATCGCCACTCCAAAACCTTTCAAATAATATCAGACAATACTATTTGGTATCTGAAATAAAGAGTGAACCAAATAACTCAAATAGAATCGATCTCAAACGGCATGAATGGAACATTCATAAACAAATGTTCACAATATAAATAAATGCCTCAAGACATAATCTAACAAACATTTTACCATTGAGCAATAAAATCAGTTTTAAGCCACACAAATAAAAAACTACAGTAATAATAGAACAAACCGCTTGCTAACAAGATATTAAAAATAAACACAATATCCATTAACAATGTAAAGTGTATGATACAAGTCAACAGACGTTTGACCGAGTTCCAAAATACGCGTGATTCATATTACACTATCAACCAGACAGACAAAGATCTCTAAACCAACGGCAGCAGTTGTTCAGACATCAATCTTCGGTTGCTGACTCGTCGGCAACGTTTGACAAGGTCGACACCTGTATTTGTTTGACAAGCTCCTTAAAACGAAACAATGCTTGGTAAAGTAATGCTCACAAAGTTTGTTGCTTTAAAAAACAAGCTCCACTCTGTATGAGACTTCAATCGAACAGTTTTGGAAATGAAAACAAAGGGTGTACCGCAGGGCTCTGTGTTAAGCCCTGAATGAATTTTCTGAGTGTCTTGTTTTTTTATAAAAAATGAGTCATAATATACGATTATTTGACGATAACGATACGGAGCGATTTATTTAACTATCCATTAGACGTAAACTGGGATTAAGAGGCGCTGTTTAGTACATTCATCACGTAAGTTTGGGTAATTTGGAGAGCGTCCAAAGCTTTTTCGTAAATATTGTCGACTGAATGGGTTTTTCTTTCATAATGAGACAAATATGTGGTTAAGATTATGAAAGTTAAATTAATGGGTAAAACTTTGCACGTATTTACCGAACGCTCGCTGGTTGAATTAGGAATCACTGTATTTAATTTTGTATGTTTCATTAAATTAATTGGAACGAGAATCTCGTTAAGAGGTTGAGTTATATTTCCTACATTGTTAATTTTCTCATTAAAACACTTTTTTTTTGTTCATTTAATTTTACTATTAATGTCTTATGTATCCTGGATGTGATTTATGCGGATACTGTCACTCATGTTCTCGAATGAATACTCACCAATTATTGGTTTTTATAAAAGTAAAATGAAATGATGAGCAGACTCGCGCGTAACAGTTCATATAAAATGCTTGTTCAATTTCAATGAAATAATAAATAGGTACTACAACTTGTTGGCTTACCCCGTTACCTTTTCTAAGTCAATACTCCCTCGTAAATCAACCTCGACTCACCCTCTCTCAACCAAATTGACATTTATAACTTGTTTAATATTAACTTTTACTCTCGACTCGATAGTTCTTTTTACATTATCATAGTGACGGATTCAGGGAGGAAGATATATTTAAAAGAACTTTGTAACTGGGGGGTTGTGAAGACCAATACCCATATTCAAAGTTAACTGCGAAAGTGTACTGTGCTTCCACAGTAGCAGAAATATTCAGCCCATGGATGTTGCTCAATCTAACCTTGTCCCTATTATTATCTTCATTATACATTAAGGGTCGCCGCACACAGGCCTCCGACCACAACCACAAAACGCTGCCAGCGGCGTATTACCTGTATGTTTCACCGGTAGCCGCCACACGCTTCAAATAGCCGTTGCTTGCTTCTTGTGGCTCGCGCTGGCCACTAAACGCCGATACAAAACGCCGTCACGCGCCACTCACACATTTCCACCACCGGCGTCATCCGCGTGCGGCGAATCCATATAAAATGTATTAGAACTATAGGGAATATGCCGGTGGCGGCGTTTTGTGGTTGTGGCCTGTGGCCCGTGTGCGGCGACCCTTATATGTCGTCCTCTCGCAAAACAAAAGAAAAACAACTTGTCTCCCCAGTCCCGATTGACAACAGAAGTAACCTTGGGTTTCTAATAATTGAATGTCTATTTTTATATCTTCAGCGGTTTCCTAAAGCCCTGCTAGTTGTGTCTGAAGCTTTACGGAGTTTGTACACAATTGAATCGATTTTAACTATTTCGTCTAGATTTAGTTCGCCACACGTGTGATGTCGACGCGGGCGCTTCCGATGTACAGATCGGTCCATTCATAGGAACTGTTGTTGTGAGTGTGATGTGGTAAACTAGTGTTTGTTGACATTAAGAATTGTGTCATTTGTTTTGGTGAGTTTATTTTTCTTTATGTTACAATTTAGCATGTATTTGCTTCTTTGGTGCGTGGATAAATTTGACGATGTTTAGTTTTAGTCTAATTGAAGGAAAAAAAAACTGTGAACCCTTTAAAACTTAATAGTATCGTGGCAATAGTAACAATATACGTTGGAAACAAATTAATAATTGATACAAGCCCTTAGGAACTAAATAAAAGTAATCTAAATTATGGGGTCAAAAAACTGCTCTGCATCGCTGCCGACTAATATTATACCCAAAAGACTGGTGGCATTGCAATGCTGTATGGCAATGCTTATCCTCTGTCCAAGGTAGTAGCCAGCCTTAGGGTCACTCAAAGTTCCGAAATAGGCGCGTTTGGAAGGCCTTTAAATAATTTGTAAGCAGAGATTTTCAGCCCAAAACGGCTCGAAAATATAACTAGGTACCAACAAGGTTATTATAACTGAATGGCAAAAGTTGTTCTATCATATAAATTAGCAACGAAAATAGTGGGGTTGGGGGTACGAGGGTAAAAGTAGCCTCCGACCTATTCGCAGATCAATAAAATATACACACAAAAGTTTCATAAGAATCGGTCAAGCTGTTTCGGAGGAGTCCGGCAACAAACACTGTGACACGAGATTTTTATATATTATGTATACCTTCGATACTGATCATGTAAATATAAAGACTATTGAGAGTTTAAATATCTATACAACTAGTTCATAAACAGCTGATACAGGTTTATTATCAACGTGACCTTCATTATTCCAAACTAGGATAGTTTGTTTATCTCCGAGCCATTGTACGTCAGAATAACACAACACAGAACAATGCATTCCTGCCTGCACTCAATATGAAATTTAATTTACTTGAACTAAATATATATAATATCTAATCTAGCTGCAGCTTCGAACTGCACAATTTGGATACCGTTAAAGGCAAGATTAGAGCCCTAGCACGAGCTCTTAAGGGGATGCAACTCGACATACATTTTCATTGTTTTTCATACAACCGCTCTTACGCGACTATGACGTTATTACAAAATTTTCGGTAGATATTTTGGAAACACAGTATTTTTTGGATATTATTTAGGTTTCTATTGAAATCAATTTATAAATTTATGCACAAGTAATGCAGTAAAGACCTCTGAGAATTTGCTGTTTTGCATGAACTTTGACAATTCATTTTTTTATTCAAAAATTAAGAAAGTTGAAAAAGTATAACAGTAGAAGCCTTCTAAATTTAATAAAGATTCTGAATGAAATCATTTTTTTTCAAAAAAAATTTAGGTTTAAAAAAAAAACACGTATTTCCTGGAACAAGTTTTGTAAAATATTCGAGTAAATCACAGAATTACCGAATGCTAACAGAGTTTTCAGGAGTTATTTCTCTTTTTCGCGTTGCCTTTTCGTCAAACATCGCGTTGGATCGCGTTAAATGAAGTAACAAGCTTTTAAACCATGCTCGATGTTGACGATAGGCGAGTGAAAAAGGACCCTCTTAACACGTCATGGTAAGACCAGAGACTGAGAAAGAGGGATGGAGCTATACACCCCTTAACAGTTCAGTTTAGGTCGTAAAATGGATCGCTTTAAGAGTTCGTAACGTACGGTATAGCTTCAAAATTTTCCTTAATTTCTATTTATGAAAGGGCCTTTTCAATTTGATGATGAGGTAGTGTATGTGTCAATTAACTGCTTGTCAAACTCGGTCCTAAATGAAGCTGCGTTCACAACATCCAATTTTGCTATACTTTTTCAAATCAAATGTTATTGATCGCGGTATCAGGATTTGTCTCGAAATTTTGGTAAGGGGCTAGTCCTCTATTAAGTACATATATGCCTAACCGTGAAGAGGGTGTGTGGCGTGATCCATGGCAGCTGGATTGTTCGAAAGAATCACTAAGGCTTGGAATGCAAACGGTAACTGAAACGCCGTGTACCTCGTGGGCGATCGGCGGCGGTGATCTCTCGCACCGGGTCTTGGTACAGGCCATGGTCCGAAGCGAGGAGGAGTGGCAGGCGGTCGCCTACGGACGGCGAGCAATGGGTGGCTCGCCGTCCGACTGTCCGGTAACCGTCCGGACTGAGCTTAAGTCGTCGACCGCAGTGTTCCATGCGCGCCTCAAGGAGATATCAGCAAATTGTAGCAGGGTCGAAGCCCGCTGGGGCCACGGGTAGTGTGAAAGTGAAACCCGGGGGCCCTGGGACGAAGGCAAAGAAGGAACAGGAGTAGGTTTTTAATCAGTAATAGTCTGACACTATCTCTCGCTCCGCCCAAGAGCGGAATTTGTCTTATGACATAAGAAGATTTTCCCACCTAAAAAAAGGGTAACCGAAGAAACACAACTAAGTTTTAGTCAGTAAGACTCACACCCCCTCTCGATCAACCCAAAGTATGAGAAGTTATTTGATTGTTTCCCACTCTCAAACAAAAGAGTGGGACGGATGTTATCTCCCTGTGACGCGCGATAGTTTAGTCGGTGTCTTGATCTTCAGATCTTGATGTCCTGAGAGTTCCACTTTGGCAAAGGGCTTCAAATATAGGTTTTAACCTCGTATCAGTTTAGAAAGTACACCCTTGGGGAAAGATAGGTACATACCCTTTTCCTAGGATGTTGTGCCTTCTTATGCTGTCAGTTCTATCCTGTACTTTTTTATAAGGATACGCACCTATCACACTAATATTATTGACGAAAGTTTATGAGTGGCTGTGTGTGAGTATGTTTATTACTTCTTCACGCACGAACGGATGAAATTCGGCACACGGGTAGACTATGGCTCCGAAATGTACATAAGATACTTTTAATCTCGGGAATATGTTTCCTTGGGACAATTTTCAGCTAGTCTTCAAATATATCTTCTACCCAGGACATTCTTCCCCAGCAACCAAGTCTTATCTTAATGATCAGTCCTGCCTCTACCTCTATTCCAGGCACTCTACTTTTCTGAATCTGACCTATTGCGTGTGGCCACAGCATTATGCTGAGCGTTCGGCCGTTTTGCGCGGACATGGTGCATATTTTTGCTTTACAATGTTTATAAATCGTAAGTTAGTTAAGTTTGTGTCATTTCCAGCAAATAAAATGTTCTTTCTTTCTTTCTATCTCTCGTTCTGTCATTTTCAACCTGCACCTCTTCCATAGGGACTCGTGCCTGTCTTGGGGCCGTCGGGCTCGCTGCGGCAGCGCGCGCGCAGGCGTGTCCGCGGGCGGCGCGGGCGCGTGGCGGAGGCGCGAGCGCGCCCCGCAGCCGCGCAGGCCCATGGAGATCCTCACCAGCATCTATGCTCTGCTGTCTGGAGGGGTGAGTTGGACGGAGAAGCAAGTTTAAGGACTATGTAGATTGCATTGGAAGCAGCTTAATAAGCAAAACAGTATTTTCGCAATCCTACTCATTAGAACAGCAGTGTAAGCATAATCAGTCTTTTTAATGTCCCCACAGCTGGGACTGAGACCTCCTCTGAGATAGGGAATGGGCCGTAATCCACCAAGCGGGTCCAGTGCGGGTTGGTGAATGTCACATGTCTTCGAATTTTTGGTTCTTGGACATGCTTTTCATTGCATGTTTCCTCATGATGTTTTCCTTCACCGTTTTGAGAGCAGTGGTGATGAAATAAATTACACAAAGTAATGCGTCTGGATGGGTTTGAACCATCGACCTACAACTCGGCAACTCGAACTGCAGCGATAACTTACTTATACGTAGACTATCGCTGCCGTACTCATGGGTAAATCAAAGTCGGTAAAGTCAGTCGCCCGTAGCTTAGTTCTGAAATTATTTGAATTCACCTGGCGCACGGGAACACCATGTTCTGGAATAGTACATAGGCACCTTTTTATCCGACTTCAAGAAGAGTTGTGGTTTTCGCGCGTATCTTGTATGTATGTAATATTCTGACCCATTAAAATAATCTATACTAAAATCATTCCATCTAATATGGGTCCCGACTGTTGCAGTCAATATATTCCGTATTAGGATTTATTATTTGTTTTATTTTATGTGTTCAAATTAATGCAATTAAATTGGTTTCTACGCTACTGGACTGAACGTTTTTTTTCCTTTCAGTATATATTTAAAGTATTTTTTTTTCGCAGTCGGGTTTTTTGATTTTTTTAATTTATTTTTTTATTCCGAGAGTTTGTGCCCTTGAGATAATTTTCTACTTCAACGAGAGCGAAGAAGCTTGCAGAATCTGGTTATAGATTACGACTGATTATGTGATATCATGAAAAACGATGTTGCAAAGTCTTAGACACAGGTCAATAAGAGATAGATTTCCATGGCAAACCAGGGTCATGTACCTAACTGATGTAAAAAACTTTAGACGAAATTTTCATACCTCAATTTTATTTTTTACAAGAAAACATGCTTAAATTAAAACCTTACAGCGCTTAAGTGCATGTTCTAGCCCTTGTACGACATATAGCGGTATACCTGTCATATATAGGTACCTGTTTACCATAACCCTAGTCTGCGACACTAATTAACATACGTAAGACTAGTCTTGAAGCAGGAAGACCGCGGTAGTCGGTACTAATCTCTTTGTAACGTAACGTATCTAAGCAGTGGCGTAGCTAAGTGACTAAAGGCCCCGGGGCAAAAAACAATTGGGGCCCCTAAACTGTTTAGGTTTTATCAATATATTGCATCTCCGCTTTGTGATGGCCGATTTTTGAGTTGTACACCCTAGTGGTGGCGAAATAGAGTTTTTAATTAAATTAATTTTACAGGAGATATTTTTATTAAGAAACGGATATTATCAGAAGTTCATTAAATTCTTTCACACAATAGAAACAAGAGACATTTCTTTATTTCTATCTGAATAATAATTAAAAATAATAAACATTTTAAAGGTTAGTTGCAATACTTTGAAATAAAAGTCTATTTTACTAAAATTGGTCGGGTGGCCATTCAAGTACTAGGGCAACGATTTATCAAAAATCAAATGATCGCGAGAAAGGTATTTACAATGATTGAAAGGATTTCGCCTGGCAACAACACTGCACAAACAAAAGAAACAATTTAAGGAAATTTCCTTCAAGCGAATAGAAGTTCAAAATTATTATTTACTTTATTTCTCTGTGTTTTTAATTGAGATGAAAAGGTCACGACTTTGACCTTTTCATCTCAATTAAAAACATCTTGCACCCTATTTTATTTAGATTCCGAAGGTGGAAAAAGTTTTGGCTAGTTCAATTAGAAATTTTCTAATCAGATTGTAGGCCCCCCCAGGGCACTACGAGTGGCATAGCTAGGTGACTAACGGGCCAAGGGCAAGAAACTCAAACACTTTTTCTACGTAGGAAATCATTAAGTAACTTCTTTTGTTCTGGATGAAGCAGGAGGGACTTTTACTGACTAAAACGAGTTGCCATAATTAGTGTTTCAACCAATTTTGTTTAGATTTTGAATGTGGGAGAATTCTTCGCTAGTTCAATAAGAGGTTTGTTAATCAGGTTTGGCCCCCCCGCCCCCCGAGCTTGGGGGCCTCGGGGCTTCGGTAGCTACGCCACTTAACGTAAGTCGGTAACGTTACACCGCGACTTCATTATTGTATTGTTTGGGTTATTAAGAACATTTGTTTCTTTGTGTATCTTGTTATTAATTGCAATATTTCTTCCTGGTCCTTCGGTCTTAATGTTCTGTCATATTTGGTCCTTGTGTTTTTTTTCGGTGTGATTATTAAAGTGATATTATTGGAAAAATGTGTATGCCTTATTTAGGTATACAGCGTCTCATGGTAAATAGGTTGCAAAAACCTATCCAATTTCTTTAAAAACCAACAATCATTTCCGCGCCCTTTCAACTTCACGCCAAAAATGAGCTATGACTAGCAAAAAGTACTTAAGTATTTTCAGATTCATAGTACCTACCTACTTGTGCCTTTAAATAAACCAATACTTACCTAGTTAAAAACTTTATTGCTCCAATTTGTTCCGCTCAAACTCAAGAGCCCGCCATAAACATAAAATCTCTCCGAATTCAAACAGCGTAGATTACAAAGAGATTCTCCAATTTACACCGATTTTAACTTTGAATGTTTAATATTTGCAAGCTTTACATAAAAAATTGAATTCTAAGCTTTAGAGCCCATGTTTTTATGTATTATTTTCCCGTGTACAGCAAGGGGTGAACCCGAAGATTGATTCCGTAGCATTCCGACTGCACTGCGGTGCAACAACCGCCGCGTTGCTGGCGGCTAGCGCAGCCTTAACAACGCGCCACCTGGTGGGGAACCCTATCGACTGCATACACACGAGGTGAGAAAACACGACGTATAGCTAGCTAACAGACCACGTAGTTCGCACTTAAAATTATAGATGGCGTTAAACTAAATGTTTGAGGAAAAGTGTGGGAGGAAAAATGAGCAAAGATTTTTTTTTGTATAGAAAAGAATTGTTTTATTTCTGTAATATGACTTGTATTGTTATTAAAATAATATACGAGGCGTATTACATGTCCAGGTTTAAAATAGTGCCGCTGTCACGAATCTGCAGCGGGCTTATTCATGATGAACTCATTAGACAAAAATGTGTGCCAATTATTATTTTACAGTTAATAGTTTTATTGGCGTAATAAATTAAATTAGTTCACGTAGTAAATAATAATTATGACAGTCTCATGCTGTAAAATAATATTTTCAGTTTGAAACGATTACGAAAATACTGTTTTATTCGTACGTGGAAAACACTTTAGGTATATTTTGGAGGTAGTAAATGACAGATATTTTGCTGAATTTTCACATTAAAGGTGAGTTTCTGAATAGTGTATTTGAGTTAAAAACGCCTCGAACTCTTTTATGTCAGTTTTTTGGGCTAAAGTAGAGAAATACTCAACTTTAAATACTAATTCAGAAATCATTCAGAGGACTTTTATTTCCTACCACTATTTGATTAAAAAGTTATCAAGTTACTGAAAGCAGGTCTCAAAAAAACTTTCGTTTATTCTATTATAGTTGGCAGTAATATTTCAAGCACTCGTACAGACTAAGAAAGACTATTAATTTTTTTTGTAACAGGCGTAGCCTAATATCTAAAGAAAGAGAAAAGAAAAAAAAAGGAAATAAAGAAAGAAAAAATTGATTTACTTGGTTTAACATAAGGCACATATAAATATCTACTTTGACACTGCTGTCTGAACAAACACTTCTTTACAATGAATATCACAGATAGCTCTCTGTGCAGAGGATGCATGGAGTCAGAACAAACTGTCACGCACGTGCTCCTCGAGTGCACAGCTGTCAGCGAGATAAGAACACGAACCTTGGGAGCACCGAATTCAGTGATGGACTCCCTGAGCAAACTGAAGAAACTCATTTGTTTCTGGAATGAGGTGGGCTGGCTGGAGTAAAGGTCACCATGGCTCACGTACAATGGTCCTTATAAGGACTAAGTGCGGAAACCAGACCACATGTGAACATATGAACAAACATATGAATATAATAGCTACTTTTATTAAAGAGCTTTTAGTCAGTTTGCCCAGCCTTACCAAATTATGTTGACATTGCCTTCCAATTAAATCGGATTCTGTTGGACATCAGCATTTTACATGAAGTGACTGCCTATTCTTCTTAGTAGAGCAGTCGTGGCCGAGTGGTAACGGCCCTGGCTTACGACTTGTCGGTCGCGGGTTCAAACCCAGACAGGCGCATTACTTTGTGTAATTTATTTTATCACCATTGCTCTCAAAACGGTGAAAGAAAACATCGTGAGAAAACCATGAAACCATGTGATGTTCTAGAACCAAAAATTTGAAGACATGTGACATCCACCAATCCGCACTGGGCCCGCGTGGTGGATCACGGCCCATTCCCTCTCCTAGAGAGAAGAGGCCTGAGTCCCGGAAGTGGGAATATTAAAAGGCTGATTATGCTTATGCTATGACTGCCTATTGAAACTCCGCCCATACCACGATACCCCTTAACAAGATTGTGTATCAGATTCCCTGGTTTTGATTATCTGCAACTACTGTTTTACATTTTCAATAACAAACATTGTGACGCGAGATTTTTAAATATAAACAAGCCTCTGCCATTGACTTCGTCGGCATAAAAGTAATTTTTTACTAACAAACTTTGAACCCCTGTTTCATCCCCTTAAGGGGTGAATTTTAGTCTCTTAGTGCTCGCCTACGGCATGAAAGAAAACCTTAAGCAAAATTTCACACTCCTAGACCCAGTAGTTTCGGCTGTGCGTTGATATGTCAGTCAGTCAGTTTCTCCATTTATGATAACAAAATGCTTCTTAATTAGGCGAAAGCAAACGCAATCCAGCAAAAAAAAAAAACAAGCTTACGATGTACTACCTAAAAAGGTTAAATATTTTGGCAATATTTTCATCGTGCGTACTGCTAAGGAGTGAAACTCCTTATTAAATTTTTCGTTTCTTGACAGCTACAACAAAGAAATCATAGAATCATAGTGAATATGACTATTTTAAGGCGAGCATGCTCTTTCGTCGACTCAGTCATCGCTTATCATCAGGTGATGATGACTCAAACGCAAGCTAAAAATACCTGTAAAACTACTTAAATAACTTAAAAAAAAAATCGGTGCCCCACACTAGGAATGACTCCTGTATCATGAACGCGTTCGTTCACAAACATGCAAACTCACATGACTGACTGGCCTGTTGGTCTAGTGGTTAGTGGCCCTTACGGATAAGCTAGAAGTCGTAGGATCGATTTCCACCCAGGACAAATGTTTGTGTGATTAGCACAATCATTTGTTCTGTGTCTGGGTGTAATTTATCCATAAAATGTATGAATTTAGAAATATATAAGTATGTTTGTCAGTTGTCTAATACTCATAACACAAGCTCTGTTAAGCTTGGGACTAGACGGCGTTGTGTGAATATTATTATTATTACATACCTACACAGGTCACCCAGACCTGGAACACCTTTTTTCGAACGGGAATCGAACCCGCGGCAGCCGATCGCTCAGCCACCATGCAGCAGAGATAGCATCACAGACAAAAGTCCTATTCCTCATACCCTCCTCCATTCTCCAGGGACATACCAGAAGACGTGCTGAACACCTACTGCTGGATCCACTCGACGTTCACAGTTGCTGGTGAGGCCGGAGGAGCATACCCTGGCGTGAGAGGAGCCGGCACCTCCCCCCGCAGATATGGGAAGTACTATCAGTGGGTGGCCTTCACGCTGTTCTTTCAGGTAAGTGGTGATTATGTACTTAAGGATTTGCAGGTTGCAGGTTGCAGGTTGGTTTGATGGTTGATTATAATGGAATGTTAGTCGAGGTGCGATTGAGGAAAGATGCGCCTCTTATATTGTTCAATGAATTTTCATTGCATTTTGACATTATATAAAATAGTAAACATTGAAAATATTTCATTTTGAATTATGTATGCATAAAAAATAACGTGATCCATAAAGTTACACGTGTTCATTTAAAAAACTGCCACTTTTAATATTTTTAATTAGATTAATGTTGCATAAACCATATATGAATTTGCTAATTAGGTCCTCCTCCTCCTCCTCGAGTCGTATTCCTCATTACTGAGGGTCGTAAAGTTCCCGCTGGATTAGTTTTTTGCTGATGGTATTTCGCTATCTGTGACGGTTCTTAGCGTCATGAAGTGCGACGTGCAATTGGGTGTCCAGTGTGGAGCTGACCTGATCTGCCCATCTTTTTGGGCTGCGGTCTTTTGGTCGTTTGCCATCAACCATGCCAGTTACGATGAGCTGTTCAAGGCTGTGGCCATTTTTCCTGGCAATGTGGCCAAAGAACTCCAGTACTCTGCGCATACAGGTAGTCGACAGTCTGGTCTTGATGATGTGATAGAGAGGTTTGTACGAAAAGCAGTCCAGGGAATTCGAAGCATTTTTTAAAAATTAGGGACTCACTTAATATTTCATCACCGGCAAAGGTTAGTATATGTGATTCCGTCTAATATTAAGATCTTCATGTACCATATACACAGAAATAAACGATTCTATTCTATTCCCTACTCACTTGTGTTTGTGACAGTACCAGCACTATAGTGGGTGTTTTTACTGATCAGTGGAAGTCTCCCCATGCTGCAAAGTTCGATGCGGATTCATGACTTCAACCTCAAATACATTTGGGGACATAAGGTACCCCAACATGACGCATAACATAGCATAGTCGGCCTTATAATGTTCCCACTACTGGGACTCAGGCCTCCTCTCTAGGAGAGGGAATGGGCCGTAATCCACCACGCGGGCCCAGTGCGGGTTGGTGGATGTCACATGTCTTCGAATTTTTGGTTCTAGGACATGCCGGCTTCCTCACGATGACATGACAACATGACGTAACGCGATTAAATTGTTCAATATGTGCCGCGTCACGTGAACGTGTTGTAAAATGTTGGGAGACAAGTTGCGGGACACTGGGCAACGAAGTAGCGTCACGTAGATTAAGAGTTGCGCGTCAATTTGGGGGGCAGTTGTCCCCTAATGTATCTGAGGATTTAATTTAATTTTATTACCAGCACTAACATAGTTTTTAAGCATACTGTTCTGAATACATTGTGGTCCTGGACTGAAAGAAATAGTTATTATTAAGCCCTAAAAAGAGGGGGCGAGGGTAAGTGCGGAAGTGATGGTTTACGTCTACACTGAAATCTCCAATCGGATTCAGTTTTATTTATTTGTACACATAGGTTACATATACAGAGAAATCTGAGATGTTACATTTCTGTTGGTTCTATAAGGCGTTTAGTGTTAATATTCATTTAATTTATTTTATTATTTATGTCATAAAATCAAATAAAAAAATATAGAAAGCGCTACAGTGTTGGATAGATGAAAACAATATTCTCCTGGTAATTAATTCTATTTCTTAAAAAACTTACAATGTCAAAACAAAAACTTGTCGCGCTCCATCGTCGACTGCATCTTCGCTTTCCATAAGGTGAAATAGCGGTCAAGCGCGAACCTATCAAGAGTAATAAAAAAAAAAAACCAAACAAATATCAAATTAATAGAATATTTAAAAAATGTCACCAAAAAATTTTTTAGATAAAACAGAAATGCCAAAAAAATGACAATTAATCAAATCAATAATACTCTTTGGACTGTTCAGAACATTTAAAAAAAAAAAAAATTCAAATTTTAAGGAAATGAACTATTTAGTTCAATTAAATCCAGAGGCCTTTTCTAAAGTGAACTACTGGTGTTCACTTGACAGTTGAAAGGATACGAGAATGTCAATGTTTTGGTAGACCTCATCCGTCAAATCCCATCAAGCTAGGAGGAAGTCAAGAACAGTATCATCAGGCAAATTAAAGCCAGTAAGTAAGTGAATTAGATTATAAACAAATAACATATGACTAATGGCATAAATACATGATTTGTGAAGTAGTTTTAAGAAAATGAGTTAGTCAGTTCCGCCGGTCATTACGAATGTTTCAATGATAAATTTAACTGTAATAATATAGGTAAGAAGAATTGAATGTTTATATTTTACTAATTATAGCCAGGAATCAGGAATGAGGATATCCGCAGGAGAACCAAGGTTACCGACATAGCACCAAGAATCGCCAAACTTAAGTGGCAATGGGCAGGGCACATTGCTCGCAGAACGGATGGCCGTTGGGGCCGAAAGGTTCTGGAATGGCGACCACGTACTGGAAGACGTAGCGTTGGAAGGCCTCCTACAAGGTGGACCGATGACCTGGTAACGGTTGCGGGAGTACGATGGATGCGAGACGCACAGGACCGTTCATTGTGGCGACACTTGGGGGAGGCCTATGTCCAGCAGTGGACGTCTTTCGGCTGAAATGATGATGATGATGATGAATTATAGCCAAATACCACTCACTGATTAATCACGAAATCTCAGAAACTATAACTACTACAAACGATTATAATGATTTATAGTGTGAGCTTACTTATTTTAATATAACATGCTGTGAGCGAGCTTGCTATCTTCACTCTGACACATTAACCTTTTAAGGTTTTGTTGCAATGAGTGTAGTATAAATGTATTGAACAATAAACTAAAAAAAAAAATTAAAATTTGGCAGGTAGGTTCCTTACAGGGTGTAGACATCCGCTAAGAACGGATTTTACGAAAGTCAGGGTGGAGTTTCGTAAAATCCGTTCTTAGCGGATGTCTACACCTCATAAGGAAACTAACTGCCAAATTTTAAGTTTGTAGGTGTTATAGTTTCTGAGATTTCGTGATTAATCAGTGAGTGGTATTCCGCTTTTATACATATATATAGATTTCCCATCTCAGAAGCCCAGTTACTGGGTTATGCAGGTCAAATAGGCAGCTCCACGTAAAATACCAGTGGTCAGTATAAGGGGGTAAAACGGGGTTCGGAAGTTTGTATGGGGAAAACTACTAAGGAGGGATGTCCACCATTTACCGATGGCGCAACGCCGTACATCTAGTGGCCCGATGATAGAACGGACTTGGTGGAATTAAATTGTGCAATTCCAACGTACACTCCCCGAAATGTAATCGACAGAAAACCGACAGGCCAGCAACTCGGCGTCGATGCTCAAGGCTTTGGAGTTTTGCCTCGATAAGTGCATCATCCCGATGATTCTCTTGGCTCGCTTCTCAATCGACTCCAGGGCATCAAGCTGGTATTTGGTAGACCCATCCCAAAGATGAGAACAGTATTCTATACACGATCGAAATTGCACTTGATAAAGGTTGAGCAGCTGTTCCGACCTGAAGGATAAAGGTTGAGCAGCTGTTCCGGCCTGAAGAACCGTCTCACCTTAGCTAAGATCCTCAATTTTTTGACCAAATATCAAGTAGGTTCCTTCTTAAAATAACCCTAATGGGCACGCCAATACCTAATATATAACCATAATATTCCAAACAGTTATAATGATAACAAAATTGCAAAATAATATTGATATACGAGCAATAAAGTTAAGTGCTGGTCGCTTAGTCTATGGTGAGTATAGACTACAGAGAAGAGTAAATGACTCTAGTGCGGTCATCGTGAATTGGCTACTTAGCGGGTCTCGGGATTAGCTAGCACGCTATTGGACTGTAGTATGGGTGAAGAGTAATGGCGGTTGGCGTTTTTAAAATTAGGGGAGAGATTGGGATAATAAGAAATAATAATATGCATAAAAGTAAAATTTTATTGTAGTTTTATTTATTGAATTTTATTTATTGGATCTTTTTCTTTATTGAATATTGGGATTTTAATTTTTTGATTGATTGATGTAATGAAAAAAAATCTATCCTTTTTTAAATTTAGATTTCTAATAAGCAAATAATTTTATAGATATTTGCTCTAGGTGGAACGAGAGGGAGAGTCAAACTTGGAACGTGTAAGTGAGTTTCACTAAAACCGACCAATGATCCATGAGTCGCCTTTAGCGTTCCAATACTGCAATGACTCTTCTGAACAATCCCGCAGCTAACATACTTATATGGATAGATAGATGGGTACATACTTTGAACCTGAATATTAACCCAAACTAATAACTTTTTTCAGTTTTTGTGAATTTTTACTACGATATTATTTGTACGCAGTTTTAAAATACATGATATATTCAAAATATTTGCTACGAACAAATTTATTGAGGTCCAGGAAAAGGTTCAGATACTGCTACGAAGTGCTACGGCGTAGCAACCACGTAGCAGTGCAAGCTACGAATATTGGCGCATAATTATGATTTTATGCATCTTTTATTTGTCATAAATCATTTACTGTATTTTACGATATTATATGAATTATATGATATTCTATTAGAGAGCAGTGGTGACCGAATGGTAACGGCCTCGACTTACGAGTTATAGGTCGCGGGTTCAAACCCAGCTAGGCGCATTACTTTGTGTAATTTATTTCATCACCACTGCTCTCAAAACGGTGAAGGAAAACATCGTGAGGAAACCGGCATGTCTTAGAACCAAAAATTCGGAGACATGTGACATCCACCACCCCGCACTGGACCCGCGTGGTGGATTGCGGCTCGTTCCCTCTCCTAGAGAGGAGGCCTGAGTCCCAGCAGTGGGAACATTATAAGGCCGACTATATATGATATTCTAAAAGGTTTTTCCGAAATATTTGTAGTACAAATGTAATGCATTCAAGGATTCGGCACGGCAAAACACAAAATAGTCAGTTTCGTAAAAAAAATATGTGCCGTAACTATTGGGCGTGAGTGTTCCAAAAAATGTATATTTATCTTTACTATATTGTCTGACATCTTAATTTATTCCGAAACACGTTTAAAGAAAACCAAACTTACCTATAAGTTATTTTTTACAAGCTTTTATTTCTTTTGGTTTTTAGTTTCATCTGTCCCGATGTTTGTATGTCTGTAACCAAATCTTGCAAATTAAATTTGATCCACTTCCCGGTTATCGATTGAGCTGCAATTTTGCATTCATGTGTAAATCAGATGACAAAAAAATTATAATGCCATGGAGCTGATCTGATGATGGAATCGGAAGGTGGCCATAGGAACTCAGATAACCCTATCGTGTTTGAGATTTTTGGAATGATCTTGATGAGTATTAATTATATAGGTATATACCGCGCTATAAAAGCTTGCTATGAAAAAAATGATTTTCATTGAAAACTTGTTATTAATTCTTTATTGTACACAAAAACATACATAGTACACGGAGATACATACAGTTTATGTACAAAGGTGAGCTTAACTCAACAATGAGTTTTTCCCCAGCTAAACCTTTGAGTTACAGAGAGAGAACACATTCAAGGGTAGGATCCAGTGCACAATATAAACCTTACATAACTAAATCTAATATCTAAATATAGTATAAATACATACTATTATATATATTAATAATAATAATTTCTTTATTTGCGTAAAACATGGTATTAAATGGTGTTACATAGAATTGAAATGGTACAAACATGTTTAGCTATTTTATGACATAGCATGCAAAATTTTAAAGTTTTATGAAAGTATCTAGGTACATAGTTACAAGCAAAATGTTGGGAGGAAATGGATCAACATTTCTTATCCATAAATTCTTTTAAATTGTAAAAACTACATTCATTTAACCACTTGTGCAATTTAATTTTCAACGATTTTAGACTTAATGTTTTGAAGTGGCTTGGAATATGGTTATAAATACGTACACACATTGCTAGGCAGTTTTTGTTATATTTGGTAAGTCTTGGGATATCATTCAAAACCAGTTTATAGGGAACTCTTCTGTGTCGGGGGCAAATTTCTATTATGGTATATAATTAATAGTATGTCAATAATTAAAGGAAGTGCTCTAGTTCAAACTGATATCTGTATTACTAAGCCAACGATGCCTGGCTTGATTAATTTTTGTTGTTCACTAATATTGTACAAAAATAAACTCAAATAAGTACCCAATTACCAAGTTATTATCCTCCAGCTCGTGCGTGTCGTTAATACAGAGTGTAGGCGTGTCAAAACTACCCACAATAATAATATATATGTGATGGCACAACTAAAGGATTGTGCCGTGACTTCGTGACGCGGCTTCAACAGTTACCGATAAACTGGAGTTACTATCACCTTTACCTGGCTTCACTTGCATGTCGGGAAGTGGTTTCAGTTATAGTCGTTTGCTTGTTTTTATAGAGGGATAGGTATTACTTTATTTTACTTTGAAGAGAGTGTCTGGTCTCGTCACTAGACTACACAATTGTATTTATTTCAAATACACTTTCTTTTGTTTTTTTAATAAATGTGGCTCCTCACAAGAGTAATTCCTAATTACTCTATGATACAAGAGTAATTCCTAATTACTCTTGTATCGTATATGCGTTCATAAACATGTAAACTCACATACCTACACAAGACACCCAAACCTATTCAGTGCAGGAATCGAACCTGCGTCAGGCTTATCCCCACACCGAACAGAATCAAAATTAAAACTCATCATCATCATAATTTCAGCCGATAGACGTCCACTGCTGGACATAGGCTTCTCCCAAATGTCATCACAATGAACGGTTCTGTGCGTCTCGCATCCATCGGAATCCCGCAACCTTCATCAGGTCATCAGTCCACTTTGTAGGGGGCCTTCACACTGTGTCTTCCAGTACGCGGTCGCCATTCCAGAAACTTTCGGCCCCAACGGCCAAATTAAAACTAAGCCTCCCAAATAAAAAACAAGTACACCAAGGGCTCTAATCATATCAGAGGACACTGGCAAAGGCAGGAGTGTGGTTTTAGCTGGTAAGAGTCCGGCACTGCCTAGACTGCCTCTTCCGAGGGAGTTTGGGCGTCCATGAGAATTTCCAACTACTGCCAAAAAAAAGAAAAATATGCAGTAACCAATTACTCAGTTACTCAGCCAACCGCAACTCAAATCGAAATATAAGAAGATAATAGAAATTCAATCTTGACTACAATTCCTGCAGTCAGTCTTCTGAGTTCATTTGTGGGTGACAGCCATGTGGAGGAGTACTTCGACACCTGAACGTATTTTGTTTTTTTATTTTTTATTTATTAAAACATCATGCAACATAAAGGTAAAAATGTATGTACTGATAAAATAAACATTTAATATATAGCATAGCATAGTCGGCCTTATAATGTTCCCACTGTTGGGACTCAGGCCTCCTCTCTAGGAGAGGGAATGGGCCGTACTCCACCACGCGGGCCCAGTGCGGGCTGGTGGATGTCACATGTCTACGAATTTTTGGTTCTAGGACTTGCCGGTTTCCTCACGATGTTTTCCTTCACCGCTTTGAGAGTGGTGATGAAATAAATTACACAAAGTAATGCACCTGGCTGGGTTTGAACCCGCAACCTACAACTCGTAAGTCGGGGCCGTTACCACTCGGCCACCACATATATATATATATATATATACATTATATTTATTATTGATATTTGTTTTTGTATATATTTACATAATTAAGTTAGTAGTTATTTAATAATTGACTTTAATAATTATGGACATAATATTATCAAAAATACTAGGCATTTACATTTATTTAAGTTTATTTTTTGTAAACATTTCGCTGCTAAATATCCAGTTGTATCTCAATAAGGCTCGCGTCGGTCAAGGGTCGCAGTTCATATCATATTAATAATAAATGCAAATTAGCTATTTAACTCTGTGCAACAACAATTAATTCTGCTAATGAGCTCATTTACATTAGCGGCAGTTGGTACTTGATATAAATGTCTCCGTTTAACTTATTATTAATTACTACTACGTTTGATAATAGTTTTTGAGGTGTGAAATCTATAGGTGGGTCTACGCTAGTGGAGCCGAGCACGAGCAGAATACGATCCGTGCTCAACTCGCACGCTCGTGATTGGCTATAGTCGGCCTACACTACACGAATTTAAGTTCGACTCATGCTCCGCTGGCGCTCAGTTCCTGTAGCGTAGACCCACCTTAAAACTCCTTCCGCTATTTGGAGAGAGAGAGTGAGTGTCAGACTTTTACTAACTCAAACCCACCTGAGTTCCTTGAGCTGTCCTTCTCAGTCCAGGGCTGCAATGACTCTCTATGATTAGATTTTAATGTGGGATCCTAAGTCAAAAATAGAAAACCTAAATCAATCCGATACCCAATCACACCTATATAAAAAAAAATTACTACGTGTACACCATTCAATATTTATTTACTATACAAATAATACTTTATCTTATTTATAGACTAAAAGAAGCCTAAAAGTAGCCGGGTCACTTGGTAAAACTACTTTTAGGACAATTATAATTCATACAGATTATCTATACCCAAATACTGGTACATATACCTACGTGTAAATTCATTTTATTCAAATAAAAACATATTCTTAATATGACATGACTGAGTAGTAATAAAATTAGACAAAATGTTGTTTTTTTGTTATTGATCGGTTTAGCTTGACCACTATTTCACGTGCCGATAGAGCACGCTTGCCTAGAAGTAATCTATTCACTCTCAACCTGACTTAAACACTCCCAAGTTGTAGCTATCAGGAAACACAGACTCCGGCAGGGAATTCCACTCTTTACTCTTTTCATTATATGTGAAAATTGTGCACCTTTACACATAAAAATCTGCAGCTACTCTCATTTCAAAAAATACAGTCTACCCTAACAGACGGACGGACACAATAAGTAGTGATTCGCATGTAAATCGGTAAGTATGTTAACGTCCGCTGCGTTTTGTGACGGTGTCCCGCCGTCGTCGGTAGGTGCCTAGGTACTTGTGTTTAGTGTCCGCGCACGTGCTACTTGTCGCGACGGGCCGGCTGTCCAAGGCATAGGAGGAAGGCGGGAGAGATTAAAGGATTATTACTGTAGTGACTCGGGCATGTTTGCCGCCAGCGTTGACTGCTTTTATGCGACGTGGCGTAAGCGGAGCGCATCTCTGGTGCGCAGGATACGCGGCAGCCCCAACAGTGTGCTGATGATGATAGCCCACAAGCTCGACTGTCCTTATATAAGGTGTTACAGTGACTTGCATGTTACCTGCAGTCATTGATAACTGTATGTGAAAATAATATTCTAAAAATGTTGTTTGTTTGTTGGTGTTACGTTTTGTGTTATGTGTAATGAGTCCTAGTTACTTGAACAAATTAAATGATATATATTATGAAGGATTATTATTTCATCAATATTCGCCGGTTTTCGCGATGTTCACCCGCAGTCAAGGTGACGCTTTTTAAAGCATATTGCACGTCACTATACTCGGGAGGCATGTGGTTTATTTACACCCAAAAGTCCTACAATGCATTTAGGACGCTGTTGCATCTGCCTCGGTTCTGCAGCGCGTCAACAATTTTGTCGAGGCTCGCACTGACATTTCAACGCTATGCTTCGAAAGAAAGGGGCCTCACTGCTGAACTCCCTGGCAGACCCAACAGCATTCTATTTGTTGTGGCTGGAAGGTAAGATGAGCGGACGAACGACGGAATTTTTAACATATCATGGTAAGGCCCCCGTACGCTTTCGGATAGCATAGCGGGCGCGACTCAATCTCATCTCGTTCACTTCATTAGTTTTAATCGTTTTTCCATTAGTATTAGTTTAATTAATCCGTATTTTTTAAATTTAGCTATTTATTTATAATCTTTAACCTTAGTTTATTTTAAACCCATCTCAAATATCTCCTACGATGCTTTCGAGCCGTCAATGTCGCGTAGTGTTCTACGCGCGCCTCAAGAAGATGTCAGCAAAACCGTAGGAGCCCAGCAGGGTCGAAGCCTATTGGTGCATGGGTTCGCAGGGTTCCTGGAACGCAAGGCAAATAAGGTGTTAGTCAGTAAAAGTCTGATACGCCCCTCCCACTCCACCCTAGAGTAAGATAAGTCATTGGATGATTTGCCACCAAAAAAAAACTTAAACTTATCCACTCGTATAAATTTTGTCTTTAATTTTTTCTCGCCGAACGCTTATCCCTTGTAGAAGTGTTACAATTTGACATCGCAGTGTAGTGTCCATCTTAACATGTTTACTGCTCACCTGCGCAAGTGGGTCGCTCTGAGATGCCGTGCTCATGGCCTGTGATGAAACTTGCTTAATTTACAGACTCTTGACTTATGACTGGTACACGTTTTTGAGCTAGATTTTGTAAAAGAATAAGACTATTGGTATTTTGAGCAAAATGTATCGAGATTGATAAAGAGCGGAGAAAGTGTGGCTTGCATCATATTATTATTAATAATAATAATAATGTTTTATTTCAAGTTTGCACTAATAGATGGGTTAGTAACAATACTTACTTAAAACTATGTTAGCAGCTATAAAATTCAAATTTTTGGAGGTAGGCGGAACAGAGAGTAAAGTCCCGCAAACCTCAGTTGAAAAGGGAGGATCCTCCGACCAGACAGCAACTGGGCAACTGCCCGATAGATGATTTCAGTCTGTTCTATATGTTCCAATCGCGCGGAGAACTTTTGATTGCGCGATGCAGGATTAGTTCTTATGTGACGCCATAGATGTCGCTACAAATTATACAAAAATAAATTGAATTAAATTAATCAGGTAATCTACAATCTCTATTTGGTATTCTTCTCTTAGAACAAAATTCATAATTATTAAATTCAAATTACAATGATCACTAAATTAAATGTCATCTAGAGTAAAAATGTCACTAAATAAAATGTTAATTAGAAAGGGCTAAAGAAAAATAAAAGAAAACGGTATCATCCAATATCTTCTGCCATTCTCGGGTGGAGCGCGAGGGCGTGTCAGACGTTAACTGATAAAAACCACACCTATATCCTTATGTTCTACGTACACGAGTTTCCTTTTCAGAAATTCCCCGTGGCCCTAGCAGGTATCGGACCTGGAACACTATCGCGAAATCGAACCATCGCGCGTGGAACACTATACAGCTTCGATAATCTTCGAATATCGCGCACAGCCCTATATGATAAAAGTAGTACGAGCACGCGCACTACACCGCACTAGTACGGAAAAGTGCTGGACGCTAAGCGATCCCTACGAATCGCGCGTCAACCCCCGTTTATTTATTTTTTCGCAAGTGTAATGAAAAACGTCGTTCGTAATGATGAAACTCTCTCCACTTGTATCAAAATGTACTACTTCACACAAAAAAAAAACGTTCTTCTTGGTGTAAGCCAATGACCCTTTAAATTACCTGTATGCAATGATAAGACCTATGTAAATTATAGGTGCGTTACATTTGTTACAAAGTCCAGTTAAAAATACATTTAAAAACATTTGTTCAAATTCTATAATAATGTCTTCCTTGTACAATTTACGTTAAAATCATTGACGTAACTAGTCCAATAAAATCTTCCAACAGGTATTTATTTTGAAAATAAACTCAACCGTGTTTACAATGTAGGGACTGCCCAAGGTAACATAAATAACACGTCAATTGATTAATTAAAACAAATAAAAACACATTAATTCTCAGCTTTATATTTATATTTTTGTTGACGGTGCTGCAATTTGTAAGCAATCAAGAAATAGCATCAAAATGTGTTAGTTTGCATCTTGTTTGTCCAACGGGTGGAGTTGTAAATTAAACATAACAACACGCCTGAATTCTCTAAGGGCCAACGCTCCGTTAAGCGGGCGCACGCGCGGGCACCCGTCGCGTGACGCCGCGCGTGTGTAGTGTGCGACGGTCCCCGTTGCTGAAATTTGATTATTACCTGCGCAGAGTCGCTATTTCATGGTGTGCATGTAGTCGTGTCGATTGAGGGCTTTAATGTGGTTAGCGTCAGAATGGCTAGTTGCCTATGGCAAGCGGCTCCCCGATTGCTTATATTTGCTACATTTATTCAATAATTGTACGAAAAAGCGCCTAAAAATTTAGAAAGGTTCTTTTTACTAGCGCTTTACTGGGCAATATCATACTAGCAGATTGTGAGCGTCATCATAGCGGGACGGGTGCGCAACGAATACGTTACGGGCGCGCAACGAACACGCCGCGCATGCGCAGCGAATTTGTTGCGGACGTGCAATAAGATACCGCAACGAGATGCGGGTCTCCGGCGTCTTCGAAGTAACAAAGCCAACAGCAGTGTGTCCTTGTCGGAGTCCATTTTGTTCCTGAGTGTATTGTATGTCGTTAACTTGCTACAAACACCCGTTGAAAACGTTGCAAATTTCCACGTGTCTACGACGTCTTTGCAGTCGCGGAGTGTTCGCGACACATTCACTGTGCCCCGCTCCGCAGCCGCCCGCAAACCGCTAGTGTGATAACGGCCTAAAAATGGAAACCAAACATAAATAACGTAGATATCTAATTTCTATTTAATAATAGTATCTTGATTCTTCTTCCACCTTTGGTTATTTACAATATTTCTGCCTCCCTAACCTCGTTACGACCGTTTCGTTTCGATTTTCTTGCGTCGAACACCTCGCCACGCCTCCGATTCCTTCATTCTGACGTCATCTCAACCCTCAGTCACATGGTCAGAACAAAGGAATCGGAGGCGTGGCTTACTCGAGGCGTTCGACGCAAGAGAATCAAAACGAAACGGTCGTAACTTGGCTAGGAGGGCAGAAGTATCGCAGATGTATTGGTTTTCCTAAAGACAATATAGAAACGTCGCATTTTAAAACTAAAATTTTACCAGCACCAAAACTTCTTTAGGTCTATTTTCCAATAGACATACTATAGACGTACATTTTCAAATTTCATTGCAACAATGGGTAGTAGGTTGACTGCTTATTTGAGCTAGTCATGAGAAGCGAGAAGAATTGTTTAAGTAGGTATGCTTGACCTACAACTCGTAAGTTGGAGCCGTTACCGCTGTACTACAACAGCTTAAACCCAGCCAACACGCGGGTTAGCCGCCGGGATCCCGCCGTCCGATCGTCCGGTACCCATCCGGACCGACCCCAAATCGTCGCCGGCGCTTATTGTTCCACGCGCGCCTCAAGGAGACGTCAGCAATCCGTAGGGGCCCATCAGGGTCGAAGCATACTGGGGCCAAGGATATCCTTCTGAAAGGATGACTCGGCCCTGATATGAAAGGCGACGAAGGAACAGGAGTGGGTTTTTCAATTCAATGGACTATCACAGGCGGCTGATCACATAACCTGTGATCAGCCGCCTGGTTCTATGTCTTCTTGTTTTTTAATTTTCAATTTTTATTTTATATTATGAGAATGTAATGTAATAATATTTAAATTTCATAACAGAACTGAATAATAATAATGTTTAATAATGTAATATAATCTATAATTGAAGTTATTAATAATGTTATTTTAATTTTTAATTTAATTTAATTTTTAATTTAATTTAATTTAATTTATTTTTAATTTATTCCTAGTATATTGGTTTTTAATTTTAGTTCTTATATTGTAATGACCATTTCCAGTTGTAACCAATTATAATCATTAATTAATAAGACTTAATGTAAATGCTGTGCATACCTCTAAGTGACTTTTTTACACAGGATACCCTCGTAAATGTGTTGTAGTTAATGTGTTGTAAATAAGTCGTTGGTATGCCTATATAAATAAATAAATAAAATAAATAAATCACACACGACGAAGATAATAAATAATATTTCATATTTTCGTATCTCAAAAAACCTAATAAAACCATTTTCGACTTCTACGCGGACGAAGTCGCGGGTAAAAGCTAGTTTGAAATAAATGCTTTGATTCTTCAACGTATTATCATCAAATCAGTAGTTATTTTTTTCTGTCAAACTATTTTTGAATACAGCAACTAAATTCGCATCATTCAATCACCGACCTGCCATCAAAGTGTCACGGAAGAGTGCATCAACGCCATCTGTAGAGCGCATCGCTAATTACTACGCGTCCACAGTACGTAATAGAATCCGACGGGTTTACGCTTCCGCGGAGTTGGCACTAAACACGTATGATTTAACGGAATTGATGTCAAACGAGTATCGTGATGGCATAGTTGTTAAGGAACCCATGTCTCATGCATGAGGTTACGGGTTCGCACCGGGCAAGTAACAATATGCCTACATACAGGATCCTTTTTGTCCGAAAGCAGATTCCCAAATATTTGTACAAGACTAGCTGTCCTGACAGAAACGTTACCCTGTACAGTTTTTTTTTTTTAATATTCTGCGTAGGTTTCATATTTTTTTCTTTGATTAAAATTTTCTTCTGACAATATTAAAAAAAATAAAGAATAAGCGAAATTGGTGCAGTTGTTAACGCGTGATGACGTGACCAAGGGAAATAGAGATTCATTTTAAAGTATATTTATTAAATAACATTTATATAATTTATTACTTTTACGCGGGAGAAAGCACTGGCAGAAGCTATTAGCATTATAACCTAAGCGTGTGTATAATTGTATAGACTGCGTTACAATTATACCCTACGCGTATGTATAATTGTATAGACTGCGTTACAATTATAACCTACGCCTGTGTGTAGTTGTATAGACTGCGTTACAATTATAACCTACGCGAGTGTGTAAGTGTATAGACTGCGTAACAATTATGAGTATACATAGTATGTTCTATCTATTAGAATTAAAACTTTCTAGAGAAGGCATCTTTCGTCTTTCCATACTATAAAACCTCGGTTTTTGTGTGGCTTACCACTACCCCTAAAATTTTTCATATAAATTGCAAACCCCGATGAGAAACATCTCATCTTACTACATAACACCGGTAAAGTTCGGATTTGCATAAACTAGAACCGGTAACAGCGCCTTATTATGCTCGAAAAGCGAAACAACTTAAAGTGTTAGTGTTCTTACAGCCTGCGAAGCGGCTGCACGTGTCGAGTTAGCGAAATTACTACACTTACGTCATACCAACCGGAGGGGATTTCGTTTGGTTTATCTTACAGGGCTGTAAAATTGGTGAATAGGGATGATGCCGCAGTAAAAAAATCTTCTAATGAGTCCGTTATTTAGATTTTCAAAATATAAGGAAAGATAGAAAAGACAAGGAAAGAGAAAGGAAAGAAAAAACATGTTTATCTGAGACACGCAAATACATTACAATAGTGTAGACTCTTAATATTAAAAAAAATCCGGGCAAGTGCGAGTCAGACTCGTACACCGAGGGTTCCATACAAACTTACCTATGAAAACAGTTCAGTTTCGAAATTGAGTTATGAAGATTTTTCCGAATCACAAAAAAGGTTTTTTTTGTGACGTAACTACTTTTCAGTTTTCAGATGTTTTTCTTATACTTGTGCTATGAGACTATCCTATCATTCATGCCAAATTTCATTATAAATAGCCTTAACTTTAGATTGCGTTGACTTCGATCTTTGAATTTTTCAGTGCTCCAAGGGGTAGCAGTCCTGAGTACTTGATATTAATTTCATAGCGAACAAACAGACGGACAAAAAAGTTTTTGTTGTTACTTAAAATAAAGTAAACAAACGTATTGATGCTGTTAATTTATTTTTTTACCTTAATGCCTAGTATACAGAGCAAAATAGCTATTAAAAAAACCGGGCAAGTGTGAGTGACTCGCGTACCGAGGGTTCCGTATAAAATTACCTATGAAACAGTTCAATTCCCAAATTGAGTTACGAAATTTTTTCCGAATCGCACAAACAGTGTTTTTGTGTGACGTAACTACAAATTTACAGTTTCAGATTTTTTCCTACACTTGTGCTATGAGACCTTGCTTCATGCCAACTTTCAAGATTCTAGTTCAACGGAAAGTACCCTATGAATTTTGATTCTCTTGAAAGTGTCAAAAGACAACGAACACTAAACGGCCGTATCTTTTTTCCCAATTACTAAGAAGTTTCATTTTTTCACAGCTTCAAGAGGTTGCAGTCTTGAGTACATGGTTTTATTTCACCTTGATACCTCCACGCGTTTCCGATATAAGGGGTCTTGACAAACAGACAGACGGACGGACAACAAAGTGATCCTATAAGGGTTCTGTTTTTTCCTATTGAGGTACGGAACCCTAGCATTGTGTTGCCAAAGAGGTCCAGTTTCCAGTCCAGACACGTATTTTTTGCTTTCTCAAATCAATAAAAATTTACAAAGATACAACGCATCTTAGTAGAGCCTTGTTACGTTACATACATTACGTACATTTTTCAAGCACTCGTAACACAGACGTCACGCGAAATTCAACGCACTGTATGGCCTTAATTTTTGTTTATGAGACAAAAGTCAAAATACATAGCCTAATTTTTTTGTTAATCTAGCTGATGACGGACTAAATAGTTTTTAGGTCTTCTGTTTGGTGGTTATGACGCTGGAGTGTTTTTTTTCGCTACTAAAGAAATGAGACCTGAGTATTTATCTATACTTATAATAAATCTGTAGAAGTGAAAATTCTGTACATTGAAAATATCAAAAAAAAATAAATGGCATGGTGTTACTAGACCGACACCGAACCCAAAAATGTGATTTAAAAATTTTTTGTCTGTCTGTTTGTTCAGGCATCACGCAAAAACTCCCGCTTCGATAATTCGATTACGTTCGAAACTTGGTATAATTATTCTTTTTTGGAGGTAAGCGGAACAGAGAGTGAAGTCCTGCAAACCTCCGTTGAAAAGGGAGGATCCTCCGGCCAGACGGGTGTAATGTCTGGTGGGCAGCTGTCCAATAGATGATTTCGGGCTGTTCTATAATATGTTCTAATCGCGCGGAGAACTTTGATTGCGCGATGCAGGATTAGTTCTTATGTGACGCCATAGATGTCGCTACACTTTAATATCCTGGGCACCACCACTTTTTGTCCCGGAAAAGACAATAAAAAACTAACTCAATTTTGCGGTTCGATCCCTAGACCCGATTACTGTACCAACCGCAAATAATTCACCTGCACACGGCTAAGATACTATAATATTTTATCTTAAGATACAATATCGCTCGCCATACAATTCAATGGACTATCACACACGACGAAGATAATAAATAATATTTCATATTTTCGTATCTCAAAAAACCTAATAAAACCATTTTCGACTTCTACGCGGACGAAGTCGCGGGCAAAAGGTAGTACCTACATAAAAAAATTAACGTGAAATTAAAAACTCTTCTGGCTGTAGGTAACGTGATGTAATTTGCTTACAAGAACTTAGGTCTTATTTCTATCTGCGGGGTTTAAAGTAAGGTTTCTAATTCCGGGTGGTTATAAAAAAATAACCACGCAGGCTGTCTTCTAACCTAACATGTTCGTATCGGGATGCCCTAAACTTACATCACCTCCTTCCCTGCTCTCGTCTTTTACACACATTACCGGCTGCGCAATCAGTATTGTATAGAATACCTGGGCAAAGTATAAAATAAATGATATTTCATACCTTACCTACACGTTTAAGGTATTCTAAAGATTGCCTAAGGTCATCATCATCTTCCTGCCCTTGTCCCATCTTATTTGGGGTCGGCGCAACACGTTTTTTTCTTCCATTCTATCCTGTCAACCGTCATACTATCACTAAGTTCCTTTTCTTTCATATCACTGTTCACACAATAATTACAGATTCATATAGCGAAAAAATAAAATAGATATGCCTCAAATCCCGAGATTAATTTTAAAGAGCAGAATTTTTATGACACTGTCAGAAATATAGCAGAAAAAATTTCTTCCTGCATTAATGACGAGGAGGAGGAAGTGTATAAATATGTTAAACACACCACAGATGACGTAGAGAGATCTTTTTCAATGAAAATATTAGTAAAAATTGTATGATAATTATATTTGTTTTATTTGTCTTATCTATATCTCTGAGGTTTTTATTATTATTTATTTGTAAATTGTTGGCCACACGGGATTTTTTATTAGAAATCCCGGGAAGATCCATATCAGTATCAACTTTTCGATGCAAGTACATGAATAACTCTACCTAATTCCGACCTATTGTCATCACTCTTATAGTGTATCCATTCTTCATTGTAATTGGAATTTACGATCCAAAAATCAAATAATAATAATAGTATCCAGAGCAGGGTTTAACTCATCTAAGGCCAGAGCCCTACTACGAGCTATTAACGCGAACTGTTAAAGGTAATGGAGCTATATAGAGTGTATAGCTCCATCCCTCTTCCATGTTCCAAAATGTCCGTCGTGCGTTTGACGCACGACGGACATTTTATCATGTTATGGTAAGGACCCTATTTTTTAATAGCCAGTTATCTGTTATATATGGCAGTCTGACATATTTTTTAATAAGTTATCTGTTATATGTATATGGCGGTCTGACATATTTTTTAATAAGTTTTCTGTTATATATGGCGGTCTGACATATTTTTTTATAAGTTATCTGTTGTGTATGATGGTCTGACATATTTTTTTATAAGTTATCTGTTATATATGGCGATCTGACATATTTTTTAATAAGTTATCTGTTATATATGGCGATCTGACATATTTTTTAATAAGTTATCTGTAATATAAGGCATTCTGACATATTTTTTAATAAGTTATCTCTTATTTAAGGCGATCTAACATATTTTCTACACAAAAGCTGTCAAACTGCCATTTTTATTCACAAGTTAAAAAAATATCTAACTATTGAAAAATTAGCCTTAAACCAGCTTGTATAATGGCGCAGGTGACGGCATACAAACGATAAAAACAACTTATCAGCTCAATAAATTAATGTTACAGCGCGCGGTGCGTCATTACTACTGCTCGTATTGTTTCCTCATATTTTGTAATTAGTATTAACGATAACCTCTTTTTTAATTAAATCTGTTAAAAATGCATAAATATCACACGCCATTATTATATTACCGACATTGTTTGTATTAGATAAATATATATAAATATATATAGATTGCCTAAGGTATTCTATAGATATTGTGAGTAGTGGTGGTAACGCTGACAACATTTCCTCGCCGGAGAGAAATGGTGATTCGTTGACCGAAGAAAAGCCTAGCCCTCTGCAGACCTAGCCAAGTTTCGTTTCGAATCTCTTGCGTCGAACGCCTCGAGTCGGCCATGCCTCTGATTCTTTTGTGAATTCCTGACGTAATCTCAACGCTTAGAAACAAAGAAATCGGAGGCGCGACCGACTCGAGGCGTTCGACGCAAGAGAATCGAAATGAAACGGTCGTAATTTGGCTAGTGGGGCTGATCACGCGAAGAGTCGACCAGCAGTTTCCTGATATCCTGAACAACTCGATGAGCGCTCGGATCCTATAGCCCTAGTGTTTAAACCTTAAACGGCTCAAACATATAACATATACAAAGTACAATTATAATTTAGGTGTATTCAAGGCTAGAGTGAATAGGCTCTTAATAAACAAGTGCGCCTCACCATCAATGATTGCATCTCTGCTTACCAACAGGTGGGATCGCAGTCAAGCACTGGTTTATATCAATTAAAAAAAAACTATAAATAAAATAAATTGTATTTTTATTTAGCCTATACTTTCCCACTGCTGGGCAAATTTAAACCATGCTTTCGGTAAAACAGCAAAAGTACCAACACTCTCTTTGATTTAAAATATCTTGGATTAGAGAAGTAATAATAGCTGGTCTATAGAAACATCAAACGCACTTAGTATAAACATGTTCAAGACACCTGAAAACATCGTAGGATTACATATTCATGAAGGCTTGCCCTCCTAATGTCCATTACCTATTTCACCTTCAGGTAAGTATTCCAAATTCATTCAGGAAACTAAAGATTGGTCTATTTTGAAATCAAATATAAATATCTAAAGTGTAAAGGAAATAAGAACGAACAGAAACCGGCCAAGTGCGAGTCGGAGTCGCGCACGATGGGATCAGTACCGTACATAGCAAAAAACGGAAAAAAATAAACACGTTTTCTGTATAGGAGCAGCAAATATTTAAGGGGATATTTATTCTGTTTTTAGTATTTCTTGTTATATTGGCAACAAAAATACATCATCTGTGAAAATTTCAACTGTCTAACTGTGACGGTTCATGAGATACAGCCTGGTGACAGACGGACAGATAGACGGACGGACAACGGAGTTTTAGTAATAAGGTCCCGTTTTTACCCTTTGAGTAGGGGACCCTAAAAAGAATAAACTAAGTATGTTGTTTGATTTATGCTGCCAATGAAATATTCATTTGCTCACTTCAACTTCAGTATATGATCATTATAAGTTTCGAAACATATTTAACATATTATTTATTACAACAAGTTTTCTTATGTCAAAACTTCACCTAACGTAAACTTTTCAATGTTTACGTAATACATTAATATTTTTATCACTAAACATCATTCAAACCCAATTATCTCTGAAAAAATATCACATATTTATTTCCTCGTTTTGTCAAATTTCTCGGCAATTATACCCACGTGTGACACTCTTGCTAGTTAGTCAGCATTAGAAATATAAAATATTGCCAAAATAAAAATAAGCGTATGACAGTTTGACGCCAAATAATAAACTTCTCCTCATTTACACGGTACCCGTAAACATAATAAATTATTACATTAAACTCCTATTTTTTATGAAAACAAGAAATATGGAAGAATATTTCAACACGTCCAATTTAGTTGTTACACGTGCCGAGATGTTTATGCGCGCTCAAACGGCTAAACTTCAAAGATTTATCCATGTCCGTGTCACGCACGATCTGTCTTTGATTTCTACGTCTTGTTTCAATTTTAAAATACGAACGTGTTCCCCTTGTAACATGCTGTAGCTAACTGACTTGTCAGTTCCGTCACCATCATATTATTATTCGTCAACGTAGCGTCACGTCGCCTCACGTCACGTCACGACGTCTTGATGCGTCCATAACGCGTGTCCACCAACAACTGACGTGTTGACGCAAATAAAATCGAACGAAAAACCATCACTAAAACATGAAGCCATTTTGTTTTACGATAATAAATTCAAATGTCGAACTCAATATTTATTGCCGTTTTTATAGTTTGCACTGTAACTAAAGATGTTATTATATTTTAGTAAATAAAATAAATATAAAACGGGTTCGCGTCAAAACGGTTCCCACGATCATCATAAACGTAACATATCTCTATTATTGTTGGAGCCCTTCCAAAGTGTTAGTATTATACCTAGTTAGTGGGTACGCGAGCTTGGGATGCACCGCGGCAGGCGCGGGCCCCGGTCGCGGTACCTCTCTGCTGCTAATTACCGTGGCAGTAGACCCGAGCGGCGGTGTGCCGCAACACGTTTCATCAGCTGACCTAATAACTTCAAATATTATGATGTTAATGTAGGCAGTGGCGCTGGCGGGCTGCACGCGCGTGCCGCACGCCCAACTTAACTTTATAAATAGAATGCACATCGCCCTGTATGTATTTAACGTAAGGAGCTTTTTCAGCGGCGGGAGCCAGTCGCCGCGAACGTCTGAGCGCGCCGCCCGCGCCGTCCCGCGCCGACAGTCGACTCACAACACAACGTAACTTTTGGAAACGGATCGCGAACTTTTTTTCTATACGAATTTTCGAAGTTTTTTGATGAGAGTGGGTGCGGTGCAGTGCGGGCCCTCGCCGCCCAGTGAGCGCCTAGCACGCGTGCTACAGCGCTAATCACCGCAACGTAACCGTGTTTCAAAAATAAAACGTTGCCGATTCGAAACCGGAGCACCCCGAAGGTTAATGACAAAATAAAAAGCATGCATTAAAATTGTGTGTCTGAAGACTGTGGGCGATCGCAACCTGGATCTGGCCTATGTGCTATATCGACACGTGAGTCGCGCTCTATTTTGCTATGACGATACTTTCGTTGTCTTGTAAGAGACGAATTTATATTATATTTTCCGTGACCTGTTACCTGTACGTCCGCAGTACGTGCAACGTCTCTCACACCGTATGTAACAGTTTGTGCAAGTGATTCGTACAAATGAGCTGGTAATTAGAGTAGTAGTTGTAATTAACTCTCAGAATGCTCCGCGGCTCTGTTGGTAGTTTTGCAACTAATCAAGGTGTTCGTTAATATTTGTTTACATTCCAGTTTCGTAATAACATTGCGGTGAGAAATTGAATTGTGTATTCCACATTACAATTCATATTCTGGAAACTTATAAATTAACTATTAAACAGTGGTCTCGAAAGAAAACTTAGCTTTTGACTTCATGTGAGTTTCGTACAAAATAAATAATAACTTTTAGTTATCGAGACAAGAATAGTTTTGACTAGAAAGGCAAACCTACCTACCTGTCTAATCCTTCTCATTAATTCATTGGTGAGTTAGAAACCAACAACAAACTTAACTATTTATAACGTAAACCACATAAACAAATATATATCGATTACTATATAAACAATTAACTCAAACATTCAAACACCAAAGTTAACTTTTAAACAAAATAAAATGACAATCTACAATCTTTTGGCATCTAATGGTATAGTTCAGTCTAAATTCAAAAAAGGAAACTGCCAGTCTTTTTCTGAACTCCAACCTAATTCTGCAACTTTTATTCTTACAAGTCAATTCTGCACTTTTTTTAGAATTCAGTCGAACTGTTCCGTTTTCGATCAAACCCCGCCGTGTGGTGATTTACGACGAGTTTCGAAACGTTGCTCGATAATGCTCATAGTTCATCGAACGAGGCGTTTGGACAATGTTGACCCAATATCGCGGGGAGCGGTCTGCTTGCCGAATTACTATGTACCTCGTACATTAAACAGTGGCTAATCGAGACTGTGCTTTTTAAATTAATTATACCTACCGCAGAACACGCCGCTTGCGTTTCAGCGGATAATTTTAAGGTGCTGGATGATATTTTTGTGAAATATTCATGTGAAGATAGTGTATGGTTTCCAGTGAAGATGTTATATTTTGTGTAGATTGGGTTTTGTGTTTATTGAGATTATTTGTTTACTTTGATCATTATATTAGGTATGGTTTTATCTAGGAGATAATGAAAATGGTGTATCTATGAACCTGTCCAAAACATACAGTTTTATTCCCAATTTCGGTAAAAATCTTATTCACAACATTAGGTACGAATTATCATAATTACCTTAGTAAATCGAAAAGATCTGAATAAATGTGATGCTCACAAAGTTATTACCAAATAAATATTGCTGCAACATTTTACCTAAGGTCAAATATTCAATAAATTTACCATCAAACTACAAGATACAAAAAAAGAAAACACTAAATCATCCCCAAGTTATTTAACGAACTGAAATAAACATTTATTGCGTATCGATACTAGGCAGAATGTGCGTTATCTTTGCGTCCACTGCTTTCCCGCGCTTTTCTCTGTCACTCATTAGGAAATAATGGCGGCCGCTTGATGGCTGGATGGTTTGATGGTTTGACGCATTCATCGACGGACACAAAATTGTCATACTAGATCTGTTGAAAATTTATGGGGATTGCGATATACAATGAAATGATTGTAACAAATGATTTATTTGTTAGTTACATTTATTTGTGTATGTAAAATAGTTAGTAGTATAATAAAATGTCAATATTTCTGGGTTCGTCTTATTGTTTTGTAGTCATTTTAACACCAAACAATATGCTTTTCGCACAAAAAATATTATCCGTTGGCAAACAAGACCCAACAGTAAAGCTTAAAACATTTTCTTGCGAATAATCCTGGCATTGTAGATGCACATAAAATTAAGATGTTATTTTCTCGTTATACTCACGAAATATGTTCTCAATTTTTCTACGGGATAGCTTTTGCATTCACAATTCCATGTTGAAGCTTAACACCTCTTGACTTAACTCATTTCGTTGGTATCTTGTAAGATACACAACAAACTGTAATTTGTCGCTTACGTAATCAAAGAATACACAACGATGAATATTTACATTATATAATTTTATATTTTTAAGCTGTCATGTTCTATTCCTGGGCAAAGACCTACCCCCATTCGACATGAATTTAAAAACCTATATTAAAAAAAAGGACTGTCTAGAGAAAGCGCGGTCCCGTGAAAGATGGAAGGAATGGGGGAGTTCTTTGCCCAGGAATACGTATTGGCATATTCAACATGTATTTTCTCGGTAGACAGCAGTAAACTTTCTTGCTAATTATTAAACGCGTTTTAGTTAAACAAAACGTGTGAGACCAGTGGTTTTCAAAGTGAGTGAATGTGTGGTGGACTCGTGGACTTCGATAGACGTATGGTCGGACGACCACTGACGGCGATATGCGGTATTTGTACAGAAGCGTGAAGCTATGAAAGTACAATCTGTCTCCTAAGTCTCCTACAATACTTCATAACCATATGAGGCGGGATTATCGAATACTGAAATATATTAAACGTATTTTGATACGACCAAAAGAAACTAAAATTGAGTTTATGCTAAGGTTATGGCGACATAAAAAAGGAAACAATCTGCATCCTTCTCACTAAAAATGTCCGAAAATTTAAATTTAAGTATGGATCAGAAATGAACGGTTTTTTCTTGTTTGAACAGTCCTTCTTTCATATAGATCTGCCCTTTTTTTTCTTAAAATCAATGAAGAAGAATCACACCATTTATTTCAAATAAAACATTTACAGGCACTTTTGAATTGTCAAGAAGTCGGTTAGTCAGAAAAATTATGCTAATTGTACATTTCACAGCGTAGATCGAGAAGAATGCGCAAAAAATCCCCATGGGCGGTCTTTTCAATCATGTCATGTTATATACAAATATCTCAGTTACATGTTTCTTGTCGCTGCTATTATGTGAGAGAAATGTAAATAATCAAGAGGTGGGTACCGAATTCGATGCTTTTTGTTCGTTGGGTCGTGGGCCAGTCCACTTTGAGAACCACTGTGGCTACTCAGGCTACTCCTTTGGGGAATCTACGTAACACAATATCAACACACATTCGTAAATAGGTTTCACCAGTTTCTATCAGGATTATTGACTATTCCGTCTCTGCATGCGGAAATCACAGTACCATCCGTTAATTTTGCTCAAACTTTTTTTCTTCTGGTTTGGTTCGGTTTTTGCATTAAGCCAATGTTTAGGAAACCTTTACTAAGTTTTTGATACAGAATATATATATTTTAATATTTTTGCAGTGTTTAGCAGCAAATATCGAATCGTCCTTCCCAGCAATTCGTACTTAGCAAGCTCTGCTCTTTTTTACTGATATCGCGCGAATTTCTATTATTTTATACACTTATGTACACACTTGAGATACAAAATCATATTATTCTCTAGAAAAAAAATTGCGAATAATCTAAATAGCTAATAACTTCACTCAAGAAAATCGCGCCAAAAACCTTACACTAACTTTCGATTAATTTATCTGTTTTTTTTTTAATTTAAACCAAAGGGAAAGCTATTGTCTTTCAACCATATTGCCTAGTATTACGTACTTAATATATTTTTTGAGTTACTTTGAGTTGCGTTAAAACATATTCTGATATTTTCTGTAGTATTTGGCAGATAATATTTCGTCAGCCTTCTCGCAAACTTTGCTGAAGTAGTTAATACTAAAATAAAATTCCCGGCTTCATTTAAACAAAATCGCGCCTGGTTCAATGATTCTACATATTGTCCATTTGAGTAGAATCTTAAGATACAATACTAAACCAGTTTTACATCACAATATTCTCTAGAAATCAATTTGCGAATAATCAAAAGAAACATTGAACTTTACTAGATAAAATTCCGCCAAAACCACCACTGACAATTTTTTTTTTTTTACGATTATTTTTTTTTTGACATAACACGACTAAACTCCAATTAAATTCGTTAAAGATATGTGTGTGTGTGTATGTGTAAAGTGAAATTAACTCAAAAAAAAAACCAAAAACCGTCCTCAAACTTTCATTGACTTTATTGGTTCCCTTTGGCTAGATTTTCAAACGTCATTCTTCAGTTCAGTGACGTGTCACTGGCCAGTTACAAAAAGATGCAATTAATTATAAGGTTTGTTGCACATCAGATCTCATAAATTATACTGCGTTATTTCAAACCAAAGGTTTGTATAGTCATTGGTTCCGACATTCTCTTGATACAGTCAAATGCACGTTAGTATGTATTTCGTGGCCACATCTTAGAAATTGATCACTCCATAATATGGCCAAGTAAAACTGGCCAGATCGTTTTAAACGTTAAAGTTTGGTGATATTTCAATCCTAGTTTGGCCTACTTTCTTTAGACTTTTTATTGTCATAGAAATCCTACATCAATGATATGGCCAAACGAGGATTGACATAAATATCATCAAATGTTAACGTTTAAAGGATCTGGCCAGTTCTAATTGACCATATCATAAAGTGATCAATTGGTATGCGCCATGTTTTACGTGAATAAACACTTTTTCTTTCATTCTTGCGTTTTCTTTCAATTCTAAGATCTGGTCACGATATATATTATACATTTCAACTGAGAAAATCACCACCAATATTTATTGCTTCAAGATAAAGCCATTGCTACTGTCTGACAGGGCATTACACTTTTTTCGAGGTGAAAAATCATCTAATGACTTTTCCAGCTTTAGGCTGTAGCGAGAGGGTGTGTCAGACTTTAACTGACTAAAACCTACCTACCTTTCAGGGGCCTCTTTTTTTTATTTTATCTTTATCTAATCATTATTTGTGTACCTTGCCAAATAAATTTATTTCTTTCTGACTTCTTCCTTTCTTTGTCTCCTCCTCTCTTTCTTTCCCCTTTGCGTTTCAAGACCACAGAATCTCTTACGAAAATTCCCGTGATACGTACGATGTACTGATACGTACAGTTGACTGTACCTAGTAATGTCTATTTATTAGAACACGACACGTGTCACAGGCGGCAGTGGCCAGCACCTAGGTACCGCAAATCACCGTTTCTAAGAAACGTATTTTGAGAATGAATTAGTGTCAACTTTATGCAGTTCGTTGCTTCGGACTTTGTAGATCTATTTTAGCTGTTCATAGGATTTTACTATTGTGTTTGAAGAAGCGATGCTTTATTTCATGTCCGCGTGTTACGTATATAGGTTTTACTTGCAACCTAACTACGAGCATGTGCTGAAATAAATGTTTTTTTTGGGTTTTCGTATCCAAAGGGTAAAAGGGGCCCTATTTCCTGTTGGCGCTTTAACAACAAAAACAAAAAAAAAACGTAATAAAATAAATATTTAACGGGATACAACATACAACTGACATGATTATTTTTGCAGATTTTATAGATAAATGGTAGCGCGGAGACCTTCCTTCGTGAGTCCGACTCGCACTTGGCTGGTTTTTTTAATTTCTTCGCCCTGTTACAGCTGGTCTTTACCTGACGATGCGGTATGCTTTAAAACCTTTGTCTTAAAGCATACCGCCTCGTCATCAGTACTAAATTAAATGTATTTTTTTAATTTACTTTAGAAGCAGGTCATCAGCTATTTACATGGTTATAAAAAAAAAGCGACCAGAACCATCCAACTTCCTCAAAAATTCTCTAGTTTTCCTTTTGCTAACATGGACAGTTTCAATTTAAGTCTAAAAGTTTGCGAGTAAATTTAAAAAAAAAACTAGATACTCGAAGCTAATGGCACATTTTAAATTTAAAAATACTTTGATACAATATATGTACATCTAAATAAAATTAAAATTCAGATTTTACGCCTTATATACTTTTTAAAATTTGTATTTGAATGAAGGGTCTTATTTTAATAAAATAATAAAAATTCGATGAAAAAAACTCCACAGGGCATGAGAAGTGTTTAGGGATCTGAAAAGATAGCAGATGACCCCTCCCGACGACCATTTCAATTTGGCACATGATGCACCAAACATCAATATTTGTGATAGTCCAGGGAAGGTTTAAACGGTGAGAAAATATGGAAAAGCTTACGAAAAAAAAATCGAATACTACGCCATCTCTAATTAAAATGTCATTTTAAAATGAATTATGTTGTTATGGTAATGCCAGTAGATGGTGTTATCCTCTGGCAGTTTAGCTAAGACAACATTCATTGACTATTAGGCTGTACGAAGTTCGCCGGGACAGATAGTAAACAATAGAGTTTTTAAAGTGGCGACCGCGAATATATCAGAAGACGCAGCGTTGGCAAGACAAGGTGTACCGATGACGTGGTGAGGGTCGCGGAAATCCGATGAATTCGAAACACTCAGGACCACAATACTTAGTGGAGACCTATGTTCAGCAGTGGACGTCTTTCGACTGAAAATGATGACGATGATGATGAAACAAAAAATTTTAGTGTACTATTCCATATCTACAAAGCGATGTTTAGAATTCTAGGTGACATTTAAAGGAAGCTACCCTTTTCATTGAACGAACATTTATTTCGTTTGTCCACTCCTCCAATTTGCCTGCTGCAGTCTTCCCGTCGGATTATAATTTAGGTGTGTTCCAGGCTAGAGTGAATAGGTTCATAATAAACCAATGCACTTCACTATCAACGATCGCAGGCAAGCACTAGCTTATAACATTTAAAAAAAACTCCTCCTGCTACACCCAGACTCGGGGGAGATGGGGGGTTTCTATTTGATAATTGTGCACGTAAAAAAAAGTCCATGCATAGTACGGACAGTGTCATGAATTAGTTTCCACCTTTTCTAAAGTATTTCACTGTGATAAAGATACCCAATTGATGCAGCTGTCTGTACCTACCCCAACCCTAGCCGAATAAAACTTGGTCAGTTCCAAACACAAAATATACTCTTTTCAAAAACTCCAGTAGCACGATTATATTTTTATTCAACATCAATAAACTGGCTAGCTAAACATGCGCACGCGCAACCGTTGTAAAATGAGTTTTATTGGCGCGTTCGTTTGAAAAAAAAAATACAAACTGTACGAAAGTAAACTTGGACGTTTGTTTAGTGATGGGTCACATTCCTTCGATGGGTGGGCAGCGATGCAGGCGGGCGGCTGTCTGGGAGAGACATGCAGATGTCAACGCGGTTTTAATCGGCTTCTGGGATGTTTCTTTCCGTGTTCTGGGTTTATCCACGTGTCGTTATTTGTACAAGCGATTTTTCTTTTCAAATCATTTCCTCCTAATCTCGTTCCCCTTTAAATTGAAGACACGTGGACATATTTGCAAGAAGTTGGTAGAATAAACACAGCATTAATTGTATTTGTATTTGACTGAGCTGTTGGTCTAGTGGTTAGTGGCCCTGACTGCTAAGCCGGAGGTCGAGGGTTCGATTCCCACCCAGGATGTTTGTGTGATGAGCACGATCATTTGTTCTGTGTCTGGGTGTAATTTATCTATATATGTATGTATTTAGAAATATATAAGTATGTTTATCAGTTGTCTAGTACCCATAATACAAGCTGTGCTTAGCTTGGGACTAGACAGCGTTGTGTAATAGTTGTGGAACATTATAAAAAAAAAAATTGGTTGGATTCGTTTTTATCAGTAACATTATTAATTTTGGTTACAGATAACCAAAGTTAATGATGTCAGATAACCAAAATTAATGATGTCAGATAACCAAAATTAATGATGTCAGATAACCAAAATTAATGATGTCAGATAACCAAAATTAATGATGTTACTGATAAAAACGAATCCAACCAATTTGTGTACATATTATACAAAGTTATTTTTAGTATATGCGAAACCTGAAAATAGTTTGTTCAGAATCAGTAATGAATGGATTCCAATAGTTTTTACACTATGTTATGTTTTTTCCCAAAAATATTAAAAAAAAAGTCACTAGTTGGACACAACCGACACTAAGTACAACACAAGTCACGGCAGGTCATAGCGGGTATTAGGCGCCAGCAAACAGCTGGGTGCAAATGCAAAACAACCCCGGTGTGGATCGGTGACTATGTACTTTTGCTGATATAACAAGCTTCTAACTTTGTGATTTTTCATGATATAGTTATAAAATTTTGTAAGTACATAGATTCTTTACATAAAAATACTAGACACGTGTTTCGCATATAATAAAACTAATGTTGTAAATAAAAGGCAAAGTCCTGCCTTAATGACTGAAATTTGTACAGAGGTTCCTTTTAATAATGCATATTTTGTGGCCAGAACTTAGAAATTAATCATTTCATGATATGGCCAAGTAAAACTGGCCAGATCATTTTAAACTTTAAAGTATGATGATATTTCAATCTTCGTTTCGTTTACACACGGTGAAGATAATAAATAATATTTTGAACATCTTGATGCAGGGAAGAAATGCATAACGGTATTCCTAGATCTCAAAAAAGCTTTTGACACCGTTTCTGTTCCAACCCTTGTAGCAAAGCTGGAAGGAATTGGAATAAGGGGAATTCCACTTAATTTTTTCAAAGATTATTTATCAAACAGGAAGCAGAGAGTTAAGATGGGAACTTATACTAGTGATGATGCTGACGTACTATATGGCGTACCGCAGGGGAGTGTTTTAGGCCCTACATTGTTTCTTACATATATAAATGACCTCTGTAACCTAAATGTGAAAAACGCAAATATTTTTTCGTATGCAGATGATACCGCTGTGGTTTTTTACGGAGACGACTGGTATGATGTAAAAGTCAAAGCTGAGTTAGGTATGATCCAAATTGCCAATTGGCTCAGAGATAATTTACTGTCACTAAATACAACAAAAACGAACTATATATGTTTTTCCATCTCTAAACATTCTCAAGATGTACCCCTTAACATTAAAATACACTCATGTAATACAACCTCAGATGAAAATTGCAAGTGTCCTATAATTGAGAAAGTTTCGCAGACAAAATACTTAGGCATCATAATCGATCAAAAATTATCCTGGTATTCCCATCTTGAACATATTACTGCGAGACTTAGGAAACTGGGATGGATTTTTAAATCGCTAAGACAGGAACATCCAAAAAATATAAAACATAAACGCGAATCTTCTAGAAATCTCCTAAATGAAATCTATATATCAATTGCGCAATCTGTTATAGTTTACTGTATACCTGTATGGGGAGGCGCGGCTAAAACAAAATTTATCATTCTAGAAAGGGGACAGCGATCCTTATTAAAAATAATGTATTTTAAAAAGATCAGATATTCTACTGAAAAGTTATACGAAATTAGTGATCTACTTTCAGTTCGGAAATTGTATATTGTTTACACTGTTCTAAAAAAACATAACACTCTTGCATATGATCCAAAAATAATGTCAAAAAGGCGGAAAGACTTGATTGCACAAATTCCAACAACTAGAACGAAATTTGCGGCCATGCAATATCAACATCGATCTGCTCAACTTTATAACAGGGTAAATAAACAAATATTCATTTATCCTAACGCACTACATGAATGTAAAAAAAAACTAACAGACTGGATAAAACCATTTACATACACAGTCACAGAGTCACTCCTTCAACCCATGAACTAATGTCAGTCACCCTCACATCATCCACATCTTATTACATCACATTGCACCACAGATCATCACATCACATCACATCACACCACACCACACCACATAACACCACACCACACCACATCATACCACACCACACCACATCATACCACACCACACCACATCATACCACAACATACCACATCATACCACACCACACCACATCATACCACAACACACCACATCATACCACACCACACCACATCATACCACACCTTTTCTATCTCACATGCCAACACATAATTATAGCTTATCATAAATAAACATAAATGTAAGTAACTAGAAAGAGCGGCGTCTCCTAACACAAGCATTATCTGCTTAAAAGGAGGCGCCATTACAAACAAAATGTGTACTATTTATGGTGATGAAATAAAATTATTATTATAAATTATTATAATATTTCATATTTTCGTATCTCAAAAAACATAATAAAACCATTTTCGACTTCAACGCGAACGAAGTCGCGAGCAAAAGCTATTCACAAATAATTCAGTATTCCTGACAGAACTTATGAAAATGACCTCATTAAGGCAATTATGAAGAGGCAACCGAGGCAAAGAGAAAAAGACCAATTCAGTTTACTGTAGAACTTAAAAAATGGCTAAACTGAATGCAACGTTCTGTTTTAAGTACAAGAGAGAGATTTTTATTTAATTTTGAAGCAATTTCGAGTCTAGTTCTACCGACAACCTCTGTACCTGTTTCCTGGTAACCTTAAATTAATCTAATTGTTTAAGGATTTAATAATTTGTATCCATTTGAATACTTGTTTGGCGAAATCTCCTTCTGTTTAATGCATGTCGTGGCAGCCTTTAATTAAGGCTACACTACAAAATGTAACAATGACCTTGAATCCTTACATGTATAATGGTGTATGCTTTGTTGGTTGTCCTTAAATAAATAAATAAAAAATCTTAAATAGATTTGATAGCCGTAAAAATGGTGTTTCTTGAAAAAAAAAGTTTCACTACGAGGGAACATTACATTATTTATTTAATTAACAATTTTTGTACACTGGTGCAAGAAGAAGGAAAACAGAAAAAATAGATACAAATGTAATGCTTATTATTATGAGAGCAGTGGTGGCCAAGTGGTAATGGCCCCGACTTACGAGTTGTAGGTCGCGGGTTCAAACCCAGCCAGGCGCATTACTTTGTGTAATTTATTTTATCACCACTGCTCTCAAAACGGTGAAGGAAAACATCGTGAGGAAACTGGCATGTCCTAGAACCAAAAAAAACGAAGACATGTGACATCCACCAACCCGCACTGGGCCCGCGTGATGGATTACGGCCCATTCCCTCTCCTATAGACGAGGCCTGAGTCCCAGCAGTGGGAACATTATAAGGCCGACTATGACTATGAAATGCTTATTCCTGTAGAAATCTCTTTCAGCATACCCGTGAAAGGAGAGTGGCAAAAAATATAGTATGTGTGTGAGCTTATTTATTAATTATATACACATCATAATGTGGACAGAATAAACATATACAAAAACAAAGTGTACAAGGGGCGGTCTTATCGCACAGGACAGTCTCTTACGGACAACCTTAGGATGGACTGACCGAAAGGAGATTGATTAGGGCGGTCAGTGTACAAAATAGATAAATAATATTAATTACACATAATAATAAAATACATCTATACGATATCAATAAATATCAAACATAAAATTGAGCAAGGAGAATAAAGAAATATTACAGTGAAAGGTAATGCTCCTTCACCATTGTTTTAAAGGTCGGTAACGTTTAAGCACACCTTACTTCTTCTTCTTTCTTTGAGTTTGTTATCTTTATAACAATTAAATTAAATAGCTAATATTTATCAATGGTGCGCACGCGTCCTCGCTCGCGGCCTCGTCCGGTGTCGCAGGCCGTTAGCTACGGATAATATATTTTAGAATTTCTAAGTACCACTGGTGCAGTAATTATTTATTTATTATTTATTTATTTATTCAACCAGAACGACAAAATGCCAATTACACTGATTACATTAGTTTGAAATTATGTTAAATACATTATAACACAGATAAAAAACTGATAAAAAATTATGACAGATCAGGGTGATCGCCGGATAATAATAAATGAATAAGTGGCGAATGCTTTAAGAACCTTAGTTAAGCTGACGCTATGGTGCTGCTCAACCCGTCTGCTGGTCGATTGAGGAACTTTATCGTGTTCTGCAGCTTCAAACTCTCTGACTCATAGATATGACTATACTTTTAAATACTGAAAAGAACCAGATCACATACTACCAATTAACGTGTGGGTATCAACATAGTCTGCCAAAGTCATAGCATTTTATTTTAAATAAACCATTTACAGGCACTTCAAAATGTCAATAAGTCAGTCAATCAGAAAAAATGATGCTAATTGCACATTCCAAACCGTAGGTCTCTATGGAGAAGAATGTGCAAGAAACTCCATGGACACTCTTTTAATCATGTTTTGTAATTACAAATATCTCTGTTACATGTTTCTTGTCGCTATCATGTGTATATGTAAAAACTAAATATAGATATTAAAATAGCAACTGGCAGCTAAGAGATGACCAGTCTCAACTGACAACGCCCGTTCACGGACATGACGCGAATGTTAGCACCACATAGCTCAACCATTTTGAAGGGAACCGAATGATCCAACACACTAAACTTAATTTCCCGACCAGGTCACCAAAGTTTCTGAATCTTCACCTCCGGGGTCAATGACAAGCCCTCTTAATTGATCGGATCGTCTCGAAATACAACCGTGCCGGTATTCACAACGAGACTCTTTTGTTTGTATTTATAGGAAGGGAAGCCAGACAGCGAATGTTTGTGTACTTATTAACTGAAAACTGTGAATAAAAAAACAGTTTTGAAACTTTTACGAAAGTACCCGCCTCGCCTATGTACATCAACTGTCCTATTTTTATTGATAATATAAAATTGTGTGTACAATAAAGAATAAAGAAAGTAGAATCGAATCGATGTCTCTCTAACCGATTCGAGTTGATATTTGGTTTAAGATTCAGGTTCAGATTTGTTTATTAATTTTATAGACAAAGGTAAGGGGGCGTCCATAAATTACGTGAGATTTTTAAGGGAAGGAGGGGGTCGAGTCAAATCTCATCTAATCTTACGATGGAGAGAGGGGGCATCTCGGCAAATATCACGCAATTTTTTTTCTGATTGAACCAAAAAAAAAAATACTTTTTTGGTCCATTTAATCCTGATTGTACATGCTTAGAATTTTCTTAAGCGTAATCGTAATACGATTAAGATCATTTACTAATTCGTTCGAAAGAAAAGAATGGACTGAATTAGAGTAGATATTCTTTTTTTAATCACAGTTACGATTTAAGTATTCTATTGTTAAATTTTTATTACACTTATAACTTTCAGCACTATTGATTACTAGTCTTAACTAGTCGTAAATAAAACCACGAAGCAATTTTTTTTTCTTTTTACAAGAACTATCCAACACAAGAAACCGACATTTTGAAAAATCTCACGTGAGATTGGGGGATGGGGGAGGGGGTTGAATAAAATCTCACGACATCTCACCAGGGGGGGAGGGAGGGACAGAAAATTCAAAAAATCACCTCACGTAATTTATGGACGCCCCCTAACATAAAGCAGGACTTTTGTAAATTTAGTTTTTATTACGGTATCTTCTTCCAATTTAATGTGTGTACAAAAAATATAAAATATATTATTTTTTTAATTGATATAAACCAGTGCTTCACTGCGATCCCATCTGATGGTAAGCAGAGATGCAATCATTGATGGTGAGGCGCACTAGTTCATTAAGAACCTATTCACTCTAGCCTTGAAGACACCTACTCAATACTCAATACTCAATTCTTTATTGCATTCCACAATGTAGACTTAGATGGTAAATTTTTGACAAAAGAAACAATCATGGACCCTGTCGGCTTGGCTGTTGGCTTGGGGGTTGGCTGTTGACCTAAATTATAGTTAGACGGGAAGACCGCAGCAGGCAAATTGTTCCAGTCCTTCGATGTACGCGGTATAAAGGATGAAGCGAAACGCTTAGTCCGGACTGTTGAAATAAATAAAGGTTTTAATAAAAAATATTTATTACATAATTAGACAACTAAGATAAATTAATTATTATTACAAAATGTCAAAAAATTATAAATATCTACAGCAAATTAATATAAATTTGAATGTCACAATATTAAATGAGTACTGATCTGATGATGAAGTCGGATAGTGGCCAGAGGAACCACTGAGTGCAACAAGATATCCCCATCGTCTTTAAACTCTTTTTTTTCGGTGGGAAAATCATATAATGACATCCCGCGCTCTTGGGCGAAAGGGTGACTAAAAACCCACTCCTGTTCTTTCGTTGCCTTCCATACCAGGGCCGAGTCTTCCTTTCAGAAGCAAACCCTTGGCCTCAGAGGCTTCGGAGCGGTCTTAATAAGTACTATACCGCGCAGTTAAAGCTTGTTTTGAAATAGTATATTTGATACAAGTGGAGAAAGTTTGTATTGCGACTGAGGTGAAATTCGCATGAGCCGGTGTTATCACGACAAACCACGTGTATCAAACGATGTTTTTTAATAAACTTACGAAGATATAAATTAACCGGGGTTGACTGGCGATTCGCGTCATCGCTTAGAACTCAGCTGATATGATAATTACAATAAATTGTAGCGAGGAAGAGTTCACGTAGTTTTCCAGTTCTAGTGCAGAAAATAGTAAATTGCATACCTAAAAGCGGTAGGGATAAGAGTAGGGTTTTTCGAGTAAGTAATTAACTTGTGCGCTTCACCACCAACGATCGCGCTGCTTACCATCAGGTGGGATCGCAGTCAAGCTCTAGTTTATATTATTTAAAAAAAAAGTGTAATGAAAAAAGGTTTATCATTAAAATCTTAATCTGAATACAAATGAGTATTTTATTTTCATAATATTATGCCATTAGCTTTTGCCCGCGACTTCTTCCGCGTAGGAGTCGAAAATGGTTTTATTAGGTAAGTTTTTCGAGATACGAAAATATGAAATATTATTTATTATCTTCGTCGTGTGTAATGGTCCACTGAATTGTATGGCGAGCAATATTGTATCTTAAGATAAAATATTATAGTATCTTAGCTGTGTGCAGCGCCCCTTAGTGAACTCCACTGCGGGTGACGTAACCTACGACAAACTTATTATTTGCGGTTGGTACAGTAATCGGGTCTAGGGATCAAACCGCAAAATTAAGTTTGTTTTTTATTGTATATACTTTTCCGAGATAAAAAGTACCCAGTGTGGTGCCCAGGATATTAAAGAACAATTATACCAAGTTTCATCGTAATCGAACCGGTAGTTTTTGCGTGATGCCTGAACAAACAGACTGAAAGACCGGCAGACAGACAAAATTTTTTTTAATCACATTTTTGGGTTCGGTGTCGGTCTAGTAACCCCCTGCCATTTATTTTTTTGATATTTTCAAAGTACAGAATTGTCACTTTTTATAAGTATAGATTAACTTCTTAAATCTCCAAAGAAGTCAAGTTAACTGGTTCTACAGTACCTACGTACATTATTATATAGCTAGCCATATTTGAAGGTCACCTAATTATTTTCCAGGTTACAAAGTAACCTCATTCTTGCTAATACGTTATTATCAGATTTGGGGAAACACTTCAGTTTTATCTTTAAGGATATCGGCCATCGAGCCTCTGTCCTGATTGTGGGATAATGATTTCTACTTTTTAAAGAAAGATACTTAAATTTTATTTTTAGATTTAACAACGCCATTTAAAATATATGAAAAGTAGCTTCTCCTGCGTGAAATTAGGTTTTTACACATTTTTTTTTTATATAAACACAGTCAAAGTCAAAGTTTTTTATTTCACATAGGCCTACATGGGCACTTATAAAACGTCAGAAGCTAGTGCACTGTTCCAAAAAAAAAAGTAAAATTGTGACTGCTTATCTCCCGCTTCTCCCAAGAGCGGGGAATGTCAAAAGATGATTTTCCCACAGAAAAAAAAGTTATAAACATTCAAAACTTTCCTGAAATCTAAGTGCATGATGTTTAACGTGAAAAATAACACATAAGTCCGCCTTTTTCCATGTTTCATTAGTGCATAAAGTTTTAAATAAATAAAATGTATTACTACTGGAATATTTGCTAATTAACTCATCAACATATTAACCATATAGCTGGCTACCTTTCATCTTCGCATTTTTTCATTTCGTCACAACTAATATATCTCATAGAAATCACTTAATTTAACTCTATTAACCGACTATCAGTGAGCAGTGGTGGCCGAGTGGTAGCGGCCCCGACTTACGAATCATGGGTCGCGGGTTCAAACCCAGCCAGGCGCATTACTTTGTGTAATTTATTTCATCATCACTGCTCTCAAAATGGTGAAGGAAAACATCGTGAGGAAACCGGCATGTCCTAGAACCAAAACTTCGAAAACATGTGATATTCACTAATTCGCACTGGGCCCGCGTGGTGGATTACGGCCCATTCTCTCTCTAAGAGAGAGGAGGCCTGAGTCCCAGCAGTGGGGGAACATTAAAAAGGCTGAATAATATATATATAACCATCTATCTAAGTCTTTAAAAAACTTCAAATAGCAACAGAGTACACTAAAACCACAAAACTTTTCTTTATTAATTTATTATTTAGTTTTTGTTGCTATTTTCGTGTACAATAAAGTTTAGTCTATTCTTCTATTCTATTGTTTTCTAAATGCAAACAAAACCTACGCAATGACGCACTCACACGTTGAAGGTAGCCTACGAACACTAAGCTATTAACAGTATACCACGTGTGGTGGACTGTATATATAGGTTTTCACTTCTTGTGTGTGTTCTTCTTGAAATAAAACAAGGCTTCTTTCTTCCAGTTTATTTCTTCTCAGTTATTCTTGAAATATTCGGATGACGACTGTGTCGTGGAACAAAACCGGTTCCAATTTATTCATTCCGCAGCTGATCGCTGATTGGTCGAATGGTCAGGAGGTGGAGTTTTTCGGCCATTAAGGAACGTTCCGGAATGCTCGCGAATATTTCAACCAATCAGAATCAAGCACGGAATAATCTCGAAATTACATGCATTAACCTTTAGTATCGCGAAACTTTACCTTAACGAGAGCCTTTACACTTTAAACATGTTTTTCACATAGAAATATCCATTTTTCACATATGAAACCTTATATCTTTCAACTTGGAATTCCCTTATCTATCCTACAAAAATATAAAAACATAAAAAAGTCACTATCACAAAACTTGAGTCCTTATCACTACGTAATATAATTACATACAGTTACATTTTAATAAAGGCTCGTCACATGAGTTTCTTACTTAAAACTAATCAGGTTCACTTAGCACTACACTAAAACACTAATTATGTACATAATCACTCACTGTCCTATCAGTCTTTTGTCACTTTGACACTCATTGGGTCCGCAGGCTCGGCGTCCCTTACATCTCTCCCCCCAGCGCAGCTTGCGTAGCTTCCTTCCTCAACACGACGACGAGCTTGCTAACTGGCCGCCGGAAGACGCCGGTCTTGGTCCTCACCTCGACGATCCTAACGCCGCCGTCCGGTCCTGGATGCGTGCGCTCAACTTGTCCCATCGGCCATGTGTTTCGGGGCAGCGTGCTGTCGACCACGAGGACCACGTCACCAACTTGCAGAGGACGCACGTCGTTCTGCGGCTCGCCTCGGGGTACCAAAGTAGGAAGGTACTCCCGGAGCCAGCGCCTCCAGAAGTGGTCCGCGAGCGCCATGCTGGCTCGCCACACCCGTCGATCAGCCTCGTCGCAGGGCCCCGTCGATGGTAGGCCGATGGAGGATCCCAACAGGAAGTGGTTGGGCGTGAGGGCCTCAGGGTCCGCTGGGTTCACGCTCACGTGGGTCAGTGGGCGTGCGTTGATGGAGAACTCCGCCTCGGTCAGGAGCGTTTGCAAGACTTCTTCAGCTGGTGCCTTTTCCTTCAGAGTTGCGCCAAGAGCTGCCTTCACGGACCGTACCATCCTTTCCCATACGCCACCTTGATTTGGCGCGCCCGGTGGTATGAATCGCCATTCCATTCGGTGAAGTAGCCCTTCGTCTTTCAATGCGGGGAGCCACTCTTCATATGCAGCACGAAGCTCCTGATCTGCTCCGCGGAAGTTTGTTCCGTTGTCCGAATACATGACTCGTGGCCACCCTCGGCGTGCCGCCATTCTTCTTAATGCCATGATCGCCGAATCCGTTGAGAGCGACGCGACGAGCTCGATGTGCACAGCGCGGGATGTGAGGCACGTAAATAGTGCACCCCACCTCTTCTCACGGCGACGCCCCACTTTGACCATCATTGGTCCAAAATAATCCACCCCACAGTTGGAGAACGGACGGTGGAACGGGTCAAGGCGAGCGTGTGGCAGGTCTCCTGTGGCTGGCGTTTGCAGCATTGTTCGCCGCCTCCGGCAGAGGGCGCAGTCCTTCTCCACCGTGCGCACTGTAGGTCGTAGGTGGATGATCCAGTACCGCTGGCGCAGGTCGTTGGTCACGCGTTCTCGGTAGGCGTGGCCTGCTGCACAATGCTCCCGCATAACAAGGAGTTTGGTGATGCGGTGACGGCCGTCCAGGATGACCGGCCGCTTTGTCTCGATCGGTGCGGAGGAGGCTCCGATCCGGCCTCTCACTCGCAACACTCCATCTTCCATTACTGGGTCTAACCGGTACAGTCGGCTCGTTCTTGGGAGGGGGCGAGCAGACTGTATTCGCGCGATTTCGTCGTAAAAACTTTCCTGTTGCGCTCGTCGGATCAGCTCAGTCTCAGCGCGTTCGATGTGTCGGTGTTCCAGCTGCGTCGCTCGTCGTCGGCAGATGTCGATGAAGGCCAACACTCTTGCTGCGCTTCTCACCAGGGTCTCGAACTTGGAGAAGCGTTCCGGTTCTGGTAGCCAGCTTTCTCGACCGGGTGTCTCGCTCATGTGCAGGACTTCTTCTTCGATCTCTTCATCTGTCGACGTCCCGGGCCACTGTTCTTCTGGTAAGTACAGGAAGCTCGGCCCCTGGAACCACCGATCCGTTAAGCTGATCGGCGCGTCAGTCAGGCGTGTGGCGTCGTCAGCCACGTTCAGGTCAGTAGGGAGCCATCGCCATTCTTCTTTCTGCGTTGTCTCGGCGATCTCCCCAAGTCGATGTGCTACGAACGGTGTGTAGCGTCGCATGTCGTGTCGTATCCAATGCACGACCGTTGAGGAGTCGGTCCAGTATGTTGTCTGGTCGATTTTCACACGATGTTCCCTCTTGATCGTGTCGGCGAGTCTTGTCCCGATAACCGCCGCTTGGAGTTCCAGCCGAGGTATGGTCTGTGTCTTTTTCGGCGCCACCTTTGCCTTTGCTGCTACCAACGCGACTGCGATACTCCCGTCGTTCCTCTTGATGCGCCAGTAGGCCGCGGCTGCATAGGCCTGCTCACTGGCGTCACACAGCACGTGGAGATCGATGCGTTCATACTTTTCCAGGATGTAACAGCGTGGCAATCTCAGCATGGCTATCTCTGGAAGGCGCGTAAGCCAGGACGCAAAGCGCTCGTTTTCCTCTTCCGGTATCTGGTCGTCCCAGGCTATCTGTAGACGCCACAAGCTCTGCAGGATAATTTTGGAACGGATCGTGTAGTGGCTCAGCAGTCCCAGCGGGTCGTAGATCGACATCACGGCGCTGAGTGCTTCCCGCTTGGTCGGCGCACGTGCTCTTGACCTCACTTCTTCCGGGACCCGGTTCATTGATGTGTTGAACCCGAGCTCATCCTTTTCTGCGTTCCAGAACAACCCCAGAATCTTGCTCTCCGGCTGTTCTCCCCCCAATTGCGTAGGGGTAGTGGCGTGTAGCTCCGAGGGCACGTCGCTTAGCACCGCCTTGTCGCTGGCACTCCATCCTCGTAGGGTGAACCCGGCGTGTGCGTGTACGGTCCGTGTTTCTTCCACCGCCTTTCGTGCCTCCTCTACATCTTCGTAGCTCGCCACCCAATCGTCCATGTAATGACTGTTCCTGATTGCCTCCAGTGCGCGCGGGAACTCCTGCCCGTACACTTCTGCGTTGTGGTTGCGGATATGGTGGGCCATATACGGGGAGCTAGTGGTGCCGAAGATCATACTAGTCATTTTGTACTTCCGTGGAGGCTTCTCTCGTTCCTTTCCCCTCCACAGGAATTGCTGAGCCGGCTGATCTTGAGGTCTTATCTTTACCCGCAGGAACATCTCTTGGATATCTGCTGTGATCGCGACGGCCTTTTCTCTGAACCTGAATATGATTCCTTGCAGCGACAACAACAGATCCGGTCCCTCCAGCAACTCGTCGTTGAGACACACTCCGTTGCTTCTGGCAGCCGCGTCGAACACCAGTCGGTATTTTCCTGGTTTGTTGGGGTTCTGTACCGCGAAGTGTGGCAGGTACCAGCTGATGGCAGTTGCGTCCTCAGAGCCGTCGCACGGAGCCGCATACCCCTTCTTCAACAAGTTCTCGATCTGGCTGGAGTAGTTCTTCTCAAAGGCGGGGTCCGAGTCCATCTTCTCCTCTATTTTCTTCAGTCGGCGAAACGCTTGGTTGTAGCTAGAGGGCATGACGGTGTCGTCCCGTCGCCATGGTAATCCCACCTCGTAGCCTCCGTCAATCTTTCTTGTCGTTCTCTCGACTATAGAGATGGCTCGCTTATCCGCTTCGCTGACTCTTGGCTTCTTCTGTATACCAAGAGACTCGATCTTGAAGTGGGTTTCAACCAAGTTGTGGAGCTCCTGATCGCCCGCGCTGGTAGGTTTGGCGGGCTCGTATACGTGTAGTACGTTTCCCTCTCGATAGATGTTGCCGCGTGGCGCGGTCCCATGCACCACCCATCCGAGTTGAGTCCTTGAAGCAGCTGGCTGGTTCGGGCTGCCGACTCGCAACTCTCTTGAAACGATACACTCCCAATGATCCGTTCCTACCAGGAGTCCAGGGCGCGCCGTTCCATAGCACACCTCGTCTCGGTCCAAGTTCCTTAGGTGCTCGTAGTCCAATAAGGTCTCCGGAATGGCCTGCTGGTACAGCTTCAGATCTTTTATTGTTCTCGCTTTGATCCGATGTCCATCCGTTTCCTTGATCCCCTTAACCTCGACGGATACGAGCTGACTTTCCTCCTCCTGCTGTGACATGTTCACTCCGTTCAGGTGAAGCGGTTGTGACGGTCCTTCTGCTCCGATGCTGGCTGCTAGTTCTTTGTCAATGAGGGTGATCGTCGCTCCCTCATCCAGCAGCGCGTACGTTTTTGCCTCCCCCCGTGGTCCCGTCACGATGACAGGGCACATCTTCAGCAGCACTGTCTTGGGTCCGGGAGCAGGTCTCGTTGCTACCGATAGTACTGCTTCTTGCTTCGGTGACTTGTCGGTCTTCGCGTCTTCGGGTCTCCTGGCTTCTGTCTTCTCGTCACTGTGCAGGGAAGAGTGATGTGGGCGGCGGCAGTCGTCTACGCCGCACGGCTTTGCCTTGCACACTATGCGTCGATGTCTTCTCTGGGCGCACTTGAAGCAGACTCCCTTCTCGCGAATCAGACGCCATCTCTGGTCAACCGAAAGCGCCTTATATTTAGGGCACGCTGTTAGTACATGATCTTGATCACACTTCGGGCACAGGTCCTTTTTCTCTTCTGTGTCTTCTACCGTGGCGTACACCGTCGCTTTCTTCTTAAGTGTCACAGCAGGTCTCGCCTCTTTCCTTACGCTAGAGGCGCATGATGCAGGGGCGTATGTGTATCGTAACGCTCTGTCCGCTTCCCGCATCAAGAATTGAGACATTACGATGATCTCAGGGTCCCCGGTGCCTTCGTGGTCGTATGCGTAGTCACACCATCTTGCTCTCAGGTGCGGGCTCATCTTCTCTAACACCTCTCTGCTCAGCATCGGATTGTGCAGGTACCCTCTCTGGTCGATAGTCTTGAGAACGCAGGTTATATTTTGCAGCTTGATGGCGAAGCTATTTAGCTCCGTCGCTGAGGCCCCCAGTCTCGGAAGTTTCTTCAGGTCTTCTATTGCCTTGTCGATAATGACTTCTGGTCTTCCGAAGCACTGCTCCAACGTCTTCATTATGACGTTCGGTTCCGTGGCCGTATGGAGTAGGGCGGCTACTGCGTCTCTAGCTTCTCCCTTCAGGCAGCTCCTCAGTCTCTGGATGTTTTCTGCTGCCGAGATCTGGTACATCTGTGTTGAGTCTCGATACGATGCCTTGAATGGAAGCCACTCGTTGGTCGCGCCGGAGAAAGTTGGAAGGTCCGTGTGTCGCAGTCTTGGTCTTGCCATCTTCTCTAGGGTAGCCGCCAGATGTTCTATGCTATTCCTGGTTCTGGTGGGTGTCGGTGATCTTCCTCGCGCTGTGTCAAACCGGAGCTGCTTCGCTTCCTCTCTTCTGGGCGCTTCCTCCCCCCGTGAAGTGAGCGGGTTCTTCATTAGCCAGTCGTCCACTTTACGCAGGGGTTCTTCCCGTGGGAGGGCTTCTGCTAGCTGCTCTTCATGCACGCTCTCTTCGTCGTTGATGACTGACACTTCCACTGCTAACCTTTTCTTAATTAAGTCCGCTTCCAACTCTAACTCCCTTCTTCTTATGGCGGCCAACTTCTCTGCTGCTTCCAGTTCCGCCACTCGTAGTCGTGTCGTGACGCTGGTGTTTGAGCGTATCGACCTTACTGATCTTGCAGGAGACCTTGGTCTTTGTTGATCTTCGGTTCTTGTGGCGACTCCCGAAGGTCCGGCCGTGCTAGCGTCCGCTCCCTTTGAAAAAGGTGACGCCGGCGGCTCCATTGACAATCTTCGCAGTCGCTCTTTTTCAATACGCGCTGCTTCCTGTAGCTGGGCGCGTCGCTGTTCTTCCACTTCCACTGCGTCCCCCTGGCTTCGAGTAATTACCATCTTGCTGTGGAATGGACTTGATCCGCGCTTGACGAGTCCCGAGCCCAACGATCCTCTTCTTGATCCGCCCTTGAATAATCTGGATCCACCCCTGATCGAATGTCCCTCTTCTTCTAGGACCAGTGGTTAACGAATATCACCTCAACGGGGCCCCTCCAACACGTTAGGAACCGGTGAATTCTTCGTCTCCACTTCAACGGAGCCCTCTTCTAAGCGAGACTAGCAGATCCTGATTTTTCTTCACTCCCTTGGCGTGATCTTGAAGCGTTGGTTCAATCTTCGTTACGTAGACTCGTTGTTCACACGTCGTCTCCGTAGGTACGTCGTCGCAGATTCTTCCGATCTTAATCCGGCGAACGAAGGACCAGGCTGTGGTGGACTGTATATATAGGTTTTCACTTCTTGTGTGTGTTCTTCTTGAAATAAAACAAGGCTTCTTTCTTCCAGTTTATTTCTTCTCAGTTATTCTTGAAATATTCGGATGACGACTGTGTCGTGGAACAAAACCGGTTCCAATTTATTCATTCCGCAGCTGATCGCTGATTGGTCGAATGGTCAGGAGGTGGAGTTTTTCGGCCATTAAGGAACGTTCCGGAATGCTCGCGAATATTTCAACCAATCAGAATCAAGCACGGAATAATCTCGAAATTACATGCATTAACCTTTAGTATCGCGAAACTTTACCTTAACGAGAGCCTTTACACTTTAAACATGTTTTTCACATAGAAATATCCATTTTTCACATATGAAACCTTATATCTTTCAACTTGGAATTCCCTTATCTATCCTACAAAAATATAAAAACATAAAAAAGTCACTATCACAAAACTTGAGTCCTTATCACTACGTAATATAATTACATACAGTTACATTTTAATAAAGGCTCGTCACATGAGTTTCTTACTTAAAACTAATCAGGTTCACTTAGCACTACACTAAAACACTAATTATGTACATAATCACTCACTGTCCTATCAGTCTTTTGTCACTTTGACACTCATTGGGTCCGCAGGCTCGGCGTCCCTTACATCTCTCCCCCCAGCGCAGCTTGCGTAGCTTCCTTCCTCAACACGACGACGAGCTTGCTAACTGGCCGCCGGAAGACGCCGGTCTTGGTCCTCACCTCGACGATCCTAACGCCGCCGTCCGGTCCTGGATGCGTGCGCTCAACTTGTCCCATCGGCCATGTGTTTCGGGGCAGCGTGCTGTCGACCACGAGGACCACGTCACCAACTTGCAGAGGACGCACGTCGTTCTGCGGCTCGCCTCGGGGTACCAAAGTAGGAAGGTACTCCCGGAGCCAGCGCCTCCAGAAGTGGTCCGCGAGCGCCATGCTGGCTCGCCACACCCGTCGATCAGCCTCGTCGCAGGGCCCCGTCGATGGTAGGCCGATGGAGGATCCCAACAGGAAGTGGTTGGGCGTGAGGGCCTCAGGGTCCGCTGGGTTCACGCTCACGTGGGTCAGTGGGCGTGCGTTGATGGAGAACTCCGCCTCGGTCAGGAGCGTTTGCAAGACTTCTTCAGCTGGTGCCTTTTCCTTCAGAGTTGCGCCAAGAGCTGCCTTCACGGACCGTACCATCCTTTCCCATACGCCACCTTGATTTGGCGCGCCCGGTGGTATGAATCGCCATTCCATTCGGTGAAGTAGCCCTTCGTCTTTCAATGCGGGGAGCCACTCTTCATATGCAGCACGAAGCTCCTGATCTGCTCCGCGGAAGTTTGTTCCGTTGTCCGAATACATGACTCGTGGCCACCCTCGGCGTGCCGCCATTCTTCTTAATGCCATGATCGCCGAATCCGTTGAGAGCGACGCGACGAGCTCGATGTGCACAGCGCGGGATGTGAGGCACGTAAATAGTGCACCCCACCTCTTCTCACGGCGACGCCCCACTTTGACCATCATTGGTCCAAAATAATCCACCCCACAGTTGGAGAACGGACGGTGGAACGGGTCAAGGCGAGCGTGTGGCAGGTCTCCTGTGGCTGGCGTTTGCAGCATTGTTCGCCGCCTCCGGCAGAGGGCGCAGTCCTTCTCCACCGTGCGCACTGTAGGTCGTAGGTGGATGATCCAGTACCGCTGGCGCAGGTCGTTGGTCACGCGTTCTCGGTAGGCGTGGCCTGCTGCACAATGCTCCCGCATAACAAGGAGTTTGGTGATGCGGTGACGGCCGTCCAGGATGACCGGCCGCTTTGTCTCGATCGGTGCGGAGGAGGCTCCGATCCGGCCTCTCACTCGCAACACTCCATCTTCCATTACTGGGTCTAACCGGTACAGTCGGCTCGTTCTTGGGAGGGGGCGAGCAGACTGTATTCGCGCGATTTCGTCGTAAAAACTTTCCTGTTGCGCTCGTCGGATCAGCTCAGTCTCAGCGCGTTCGATGTGTCGGTGTTCCAGCTGCGTCGCTCGTCGTCGGCAGATGTCGATGAAGGCCAACACTCTTGCTGCGCTTCTCACCAGGGTCTCGAACTTGGAGAAGCGTTCCGGTTCTGGTAGCCAGCTTTCTCGACCGGGTGTCTCGCTCATGTGCAGGACTTCTTCTTCGATCTCTTCATCTGTCGACGTCCCGGGCCACTGTTCTTCTGGTAAGTACAGGAAGCTCGGCCCCTGGAACCACCGATCCGTTAAGCTGATCGGCGCGTCAGTCAGGCGTGTGGCGTCGTCAGCCACGTTCAGGTCAGTAGAGAGCCATCGCCATTCTTCTTTCTGCGTTGTCTCGGCGATCTCCCCAAGTCGATGTGCTACGAACGGTGTGTAGCGTCGCATGTCGTGTCGTATCCAATGCACGACCGTTGAGGAGTCGGTCCAGTATGTTGTCTGGTCGATTTTCACACGATGTTCCCTCTTGATCGTGTCGGCGAGTCTTGTCCCGATAACCGCCGCTTGGAGTTCCAGCCGAGGTATGGTCTGTGTCTTTTTCGGCGCCACCTTTGCCTTTGCTGCTACCAACGCGACTGCGATACTCCCGTCGTTCCTCTTGATGCGCCAGTAGGCCGCGGCTGCATAGGCCTGCTCACTGGCGTCACACAGCACGTGGAGATCGATGCGTTCATACTTTTCCAGGATGTAACAGCGTGGCAATCTCAGCATGGCTATCTCTGGAAGGCGCGTAAGCCAGGACGCAAAGCGCTCGTTTTCCTCTTCCGGTATCTGGTCGTCCCAGGCTATCTGTAGACGCCACAAGCTCTGCAGGATAATTTTGGAACGGATCGTGTAGTGGCTCAGCAGTCCCAGCGGGTCGTAGATCGACATCACGGCGCTGAGTGCTTCCCGCTTGGTCGGCGCACGTGCTCTTGACCTCACTTCTTCCGGGACCCGGTTCATTGATGTGTTGAACCCGAGCTCATCCTTTTCTGCGTTCCAGAACAACCCCAGAATCTTGCTCTCCGGCTGTTCTTCCCCCAATTGCGTAGGGGTAGTGGCGTGTAGCTCCGAGGGCACGTCGCTTAGCACCGCCTTGTCGCTGGCACTCCATCCTCGTAGGGTGAACCCGGCGTGTGCGTGTACGGTCCGTGTTTCTTCCACCGCCTTTCGTGCCTCCTCTACATCTTCGTAGCTCGCCACCCAATCGTCCATGTAATGACTGTTCCTGATTGCCTCCAGTGCGCGCGGGAACTCCTGCCCGTACACTTCTGCGTTGTGGTTGCGGATATGGTGGGCCATATACGGGGAGCTAGTGGTGCCGAAGATCATACTAGTCATTTTGTACTTCCGTGGAGGCTTCTCTCGTTCCTTTCCCCTCCACAGGAATTGCTGAGCCGGCTGATCTTGAGGTCTTATCTTTACCCGCAGGAACATCTCTTGGATATCTGCTGTGATCGCGACGGCCTTTTCTCTGAACCTGAATATGATTCCTTGCAGCGACAACAACAGATCCGGTCCCTCCAGCAACTCGTCGTTGAGACACACTCCGTTGCTTCTGGCAGCCGCGTCGAACACCAGTCGGTATTTTCCTGGTTTGTTGGGGTTCTGTACCGCGAAGTGTGGCAGGTACCAGCTGATGGCAGTTGCGTCCTCAGAGCCGTCGCACGGAGCCGCATACCCCTTCTTCAACAAGTTCTCGATCTGGCTGGAGTAGTTCTTCTCAAAGGCGGGGTCCGAGTCCATCTTCTCCTCTATTTTCTTCAGTCGGCGAAACGCTTGGTTGTAGCTAGAGGGCATGACGGTGTCGTCCCGTCGCCATGGTAATCCCACCTCGTAGCCTCCGTCAATCTTTCTTGTCGTTCTCTCGACTATAGAGATGGCTCGCTTATCCGCTTCGCTGACTCTTGGCTTCTTCTGTATACCAAGAGACTCGATCTTGAAGTGGGTTTCAACCAAGTTGTGGAGCTCCTGATCGCCCGCGCTGGTAGGTTTGGCGGGCTCGTATACGTGTAGTACGTTTCCCTCTCGATAGATGTTGCCGCGTGGCGCGGTCCCATGCACCACCCATCCGAGTTGAGTCCTTGAAGCAGCTGGCTGGTTCGGGCTGCCGACTCGCAACTCTCTTGAAACGATACACTCCCAATGATCCGTTCCTACCAGGAGTCCAGGGCGCGCCGTTCCATAGCACACCTCGTCTCGGTCCAAGTTCCTTAGGTGCTCGTAGTCCAATAAGGTCTCCGGAATGGCCTGCTGGTACAGCTTCAGATCTTTTATTGTTCTCGCTTTGATCCGATGTCCATCCGTTTCCTTGATCCCCTTAACCTCGACGGATACGAGCTGACTTTCCTCCTCCTGCTGTGACATGTTCACTCCGTTCAGGTGAAGCGGTTGTGACGGTCCTTCTGCTCCGATGCTGGCTGCTAGTTCTTTGTCAATGAGGGTGATCGTCGCTCCCTCATCCAGCAGCGCGTACGTTTTTGCCTCCCCCCGTGGTCCCGTCACGATGACAGGGCACATCTTCAGCAGCACTGTCTTGGGTCCGGGAGCAGGTCTCGTTGCTACCGATAGTACTGCTTCTTGCTTCGGTGACTTGTCGGTCTTCGCGTCTTCGGGTCTCCTGGCTTCTGTCTTCTCGTCACTGTGCAGGGAAGAGTGATGTGGGCGGCGGCAGTCGTCTACGCCGCACGGCTTTGCCTTGCACACTATGCGTCGATGTCTTCTCTGGGCGCACTTGAAGCAGACTCCCTTCTCGCGAATCAGACGCCATCTCTGGTCAACCGAAAGCGCCTTATATTTAGGGCACGCTGTTAGTACATGATCTTGATCACACTTCGGGCACAGGTCCTTTTTCTCTTCTGTGTCTTCTACCGTGGCGTACACCGTCGCTTTCTTCTTAAGTGTCACAGCAGGTCTCGCCTCTTTCCTTACGCTAGAGGCGCATGATGCAGGGGCGTATGTGTATCGTAACGCTCTGTCCGCTTCCCGCATCAAGAATTGAGACATTACGATGATCTCAGGGTCCCCGGTGCCTTCGTGGTCGTATGCGTAGTCACACCATCTTGCTCTCAGGTGCGGGCTCATCTTCTCTAACACCTCTCTGCTCAGCATCGGATTGTGCAGGTACCCTCTCTGGTCGATAGTCTTGAGAACGCAGGTTATATTTTGCAGCTTGATGGCGAAGCTATTTAGCTCCGTCGCTGAGGCCCCCAGTCTCGGAAGTTTCTTCAGGTCTTCTATTGCCTTGTCGATAATGACTTCTGGTCTTCCGAAGCACTGCTCCAACGTCTTCATTATGACGTTCGGTTCCGTGGCCGTATGGAGTAGGGCGGCTACTGCGTCTCTAGCTTCTCCCTTCAGGCAGCTCCTCAGTCTCTGGATGTTTTCTGCTGCCGAGATCTGGTACATCTGTGTTGAGTCTCGATACGATGCCTTGAATGGAAGCCACTCGTTGGTCGCGCCGGAGAAAGTTGGAAGGTCCGTGTGTCGCAGTCTTGGTCTTGCCATCTTCTCTAGGGTAGCCGCCAGATGTTCTATGCTATTCCTGGTTCTGGTGGGTGTCGGTGATCTTCCTCGCGCTGTGTCAAACCGGAGCTGCTTCGCTTCCTCTCTTCTGGGCGCTTCCTCCCCCCGTGAAGTGAGCGGGTTCTTCATTAGCCAGTCGTCCACTTTACGCAGGGGTTCTTCCCGTGGGAGGGCTTCTGCTAGCTGCTCTTCATGCACGCTCTCTTCGTCGTTGATGACTGACACTTCCACTGCTAACCTTTTCTTAATTAAGTCCGCTTCCAACTCTAACTCCCTTCTTCTTATGGCGGCCAACTTCTCTGCTGCTTCCAGTTCCGCCACTCGTAGTCGTGTCGTGACGCTGGTGTTTGAGCGTATCGACCTTACTGATCTTGCAGGAGACCTTGGTCTTTGTTGATCTTCGGTTCTTGTGGCGACTCCCGAAGGTCCGGCCGTGCTAGCGTCCGCTCCCTTTGAAAAAGGTGACGCCGGCGGCTCCATTAACAATCTTCGCAGTCGCTCTTTTTCAATACGCGCTGCTTCCTGTAGCTGGGCGCGTCGCTGTTCTTCCACTTCCACTGCGTCCCCCTGGCTTCGAGTAATTACCATCTTGCTGTGGAATGGACTTGATCCGCGCTTGACGAGTCCCGAGCCCAACGATCCTCTTCTTGATCCGCCCTTGAATAATCTGGATCCACCCCTGATCGAATGTCCCTCTTCTTCTAGGACCAGTGGTTAACGAATATCACCTCAACGGGGCCCCTCCAACACGTTAGGAACCGGTGAATTCTTCGTCTCCACTTCAACGGAGCCCTCTTCTAAGCGAGACTAGCAGATCCTGATTTTTCTTCACTCCCTTGGCGTGATCTTGAAGCGTTGGTTCAATCTTCGTTACGTAGACTCGTTGTTCACACGTCGTCTCCGTAGGTACGTCGTCGCAGATTCTTCCGATCTTAATCCGGCGAACGAAGGACCAGGCTGTGGTGGACTGTATATATAGGTTTTCACTTCTTGTGTGTGTTCTTCTTGAAATAAAACAAGGCTTCTTTCTTCCAGTTTATTTCTTCTCAGTTATTCTTGAAATATTCGGATGACGACTGTGTCGTGGAACAAAACCGGTTCCAATTTATTCATTCCGCAGCTGATCGCTGATTGGTCGAATGGTCAGGAGGTGGAGTTTTTCGGCCATTAAGGAACGTTCCGGAATGCTCGCGAATATTTCAACCAATCAGAATCAAGCACGGAATAATCTCGAAATTACATGCATTAACCTTTAGTATCGCGAAACTTTACCTTAACGAGAGCCTTTACACTTTAAACATGTTTTTCACATAGAAATATCCATTTTTCACATATGAAACCTTATATCTTTCAACTTGGAATTCCCTTATCTATCCTACAAAAATATAAAAACATAAAAAAGTCACTATCACAAAACTTGAGTCCTTATCACTACGTAATATAATTACATACAGTTACATTTTAATAAAGGCTCGTCACATGAGTTTCTTACTTAAAACTAATCAGGTTCACTTAGCACTACACTAAAACACTAATTATGTACATAATCACTCACTGTCCTATCAGTCTTTTGTCACTTTGACACTCATTGGGTCCGCAGGCTCGGCGTCCCTTACATCTCTCCCCCCAGCGCAGCTTGCGTAGCTTCCTTCCTCAACACGACGACGAGCTTGCTAACTGGCCGCCGGAAGACGCCGGTCTTGGTCCTCACCTCGACGATCCTAACGCCGCCGTCCGGTCCTGGATGCGTGCGGCAAGCCGAAAAACAGCAAAAGAAACTGCTGTCACACTCCATTGCGATGTTTCATCGACCACATCATCAGAACACTGAACAAAACCAGCAATGGAAGTTGAAAGTACCGATAACTTACAAACTCGCATTGACTAATGAAACGTTTGCACTGCATCCATAACTGTTGTCAATTCGTTCCCGTTTCCTGGTAGCACAAGCACGTAACCTCACAAAATAAATGATTAACAAAAAGAACTCCAGATCCGACCTTCGAGCCGGATACTTACGCTTATAATTATTTACAATCGTAAATCGTATTAGCGAATGATTTCGTTTATTTTTTCAATTCTGGTCAATGATAGAGTCGGTTTGCGCACTCGGCGTATCGGCGTACCGGCGTATAGGCGTATCGGTAACTCAGATTATATCGGTACACCAGTCTATTTTGGCATGTAGGAAGTTTATTATGTATTTATAAATGAAGTCGGTGTTGTGGAGCGTATACACTCGCCTCGATATTTGAAATTATTACGCAAATAATTGTTTAAAATAAATATGGTGAGTTTGTTTTTTTTTTCGTTGTTTGCGAATCGAGGTCTGTTCGAAGGAGGTCGGTGAGGGGGATTGATATAGATGGATGGTACGGCCGTGGTGCGAACACTGCGCGTCATCCCGAAATGTCGATTTTACTCTTAATTATTGCACAGCAGACGTAAATACAAACACATAAGAAGTTACGATTGGTTTCTGCGAAGACGCAGACGCGGGAAAAAGCTTTGAAACAACATCACATTGAAGTTAAAAGTTTAATTTAGGTCACTAGCTGCTTTCAGTGGCTTCGCCTGCGATTATAGTAGATTTGCCTGCAGCGGTCTTCCCATCCGATTATCATTTAGGTGTCTTCAAGGCTAGAGTGAAAAGGCTCTTAATAAACAACTAGTGCGATTCACCATCAATACAACAGATAATCTAGACAACTGTGTTGTCTATGGTCATTTAAAGCAACACAGTTATGCCAGATACACATATGGCCTGTCAGGGAACTTTGTTTTATATTTTTGTAATAAATTGTGCGTCTATTTAGGCAGAATAAACATGTTTTATTTCTTTTTCTTTCTTTCATCAACGATTGCATCACTGCTTACCATCAGGTGGGATCGCAGTCAAGAACTAGTTTATATCATTAAAAAAAGGTATCCCGAGGGAACATAAAAGATATCTATTCTATAGCTATTCCAGGACATGTTCTACCCGTGTGCCTAATTTTATCGAAATCCGTTCAGCCGTTCGAGCGTGAAGAAGTATCAAACAAACACACACACTCCCAAACTTTGGTCATTTTAATTTCAGTATGATTATAGTAGAAAAAAAGAAAGAAAACATGTTTGTTCTGCCTGAATAGACGCACAATTTGTTACAAAGAATACAAGAACCAGTTTCCCTGACAGGCCTTGTGTGCATCGGGCATAAATGTGTTGCACCATATGACCATAGATAAGACAGTAGCAGTATGCTTCCCACCGCTCATACACTGTAGTTATCCGATGATAGATTTTCCGTCTCGCAATTCAGTATGAAATAACTGTCAAAGAAATGAAAGGCTAAAAAACCGGCCAAGTGCGAGTCGGACTCGCGCACGAAGGGTTCCGTATCGTCCGTAGCAAAAAAACGGGAAAAATCATTTTTTTTGTATAGGACCCCCTTAATTCATTAAACCCCAAGCGAACACGCGTTCGCTCGCTCATTGTCTTTCTAATATGTCTCTAATAACGGTACTCAAAAGGTTAATTATTCATTTTATTCTATTTGTTAGCATTTTTTGTTATAGCGGCAACAAAAATACATCATCTGTGAAAATTTCAACAACTATATAATGTCTATCACGGTTCATGAGATACAGCCTAGTGACAGACAGACGGACGGACAGCGGTTTAATAGGGTCCCGTTTTACCGTATAGGTACGGAACTCTAAAAATATGCACAGATCGTAGTAGCTCCTGGCGTGGCGACATGGCGATTAATCGCGAAGGTATTAGTATCCTGACATGTCTATTTCAGCGGCTCGCTGCCGCTCCTGAGCAAACTTCATAACGCGAGCTGTCTGGGTTATCCTACAGTGCTCCCGATAAGATCGATGCACTGGGCTATTCAGGAATATCTTACTTGATAGTGGATGCTGTATGCACCAAAATTCAGATGTTATTGTGCAAGTTAGAAAGCTATGAGACGAGAATTTTGACTCATGTCAATGAATTGACGTCTAAACTAGTAGACACAGGAAGTGTCTGGCATTTCTGACTAACCGATTTTGACTGTAATTAGAGACACAATAGAAAGACAATGAGCGAGCGAACGCCCTTCGCTTGGGGTTTAATGAATTAAATCATCAAATGATTTCTCACGCCCTAGGGTGGAGCGCGAGAGTGTGTTAGACTAAAACTCACTTCTATGTTTCTTCTTTGCCTTGCGTTCAAGGACCCCGGGTTTTCCTTTAAAAAAAAACATAGGTCTAGATGGGCACATAAGAAATGTCAGAAGCTAGTGCACGGTTCCAAATTGGTCGTTTCCTATGGAGAAGAACCGGCAAGAAGCTCCACTTACTCTTTAAAAAAAAATGTTGTTTTTACAATATTTCGATATTATAGTCAGACCAGTCAATACTGTACTCAAAAGTACAATAAAAATAATCATAATATAAAGTGGGTCGTAATAGGAAGTAATTTAAGAATTCGCGGAGTCTACCGTGTCCTTAGTTATAAAAATGAGGTTATATAAAAAAATCAAGGAAAATATGAATAATTACGAATATCAATAAATGAGACGTTAACAAAATGAATTACTTACGAATTTTAATAATATAAAAAAGCTTTCAGAAGCGAACCCATGGCCCCAGTAGGTCGAGTTGATTAAAACATAGTTATGAACCGGGACTACCAAGAATTTCTTTTGCTAATAAAACACACAATGTGACACCAGAGCTGAATAATTTCCTGCACTTTTGAATTTTTAAATGTCAGTCAGTCAAAAAAAAGTAAAGCCAAATTGGCCTTGTCCTATCGTGGCCTTGGAACGCAAAGGGCGAAAGTGAAGGAACACGGGATGATTTTAGTTAGTAAAAGTGCAACACTCTGTCTCGCTTCACCCTTAGCCCAGCCCCAGCTACCCATTGTTCGCCGTCCGCAGGCCCGCCAGCGTACGGCGAACAATGGATAGCTCGCCATCCGATCGTCCGGTAACCGTCCGAACCGAGCCCAAGTCGTCAACGGCGCGTAGTGTTCCACGCCTCAAGGAGATTTTAGCAACCGTAGGGGCCTAGCAGGGTCGAAGCCTACTTAGGCCATGGGTGATGCGAAAGAGATCCCCAGGGCCCTGGAAAAATGGCAAACAAGGAACAGGAGTGGAATTTTAGTCAGTAAAAGTCTGACAATATCTCCTGCCCCACCCAAGAGCGGGGGATGTCATTAGAAGATTATCCCAACCGAAAAAAAAAACACCCTTAGCCGAGTGTTTTGATGATATCCTTAACTTAACTTGAAAAAAATTTGAATATTTATAAACGTGGTCTAAGAGTAAACAGCAAGATTTTTTTGGCGTTGATAAGGCACAATAACTCAGTATTTCTGTAAATATGACTAAATCCACCAACCTATTGTTTTCTGGCCTTGAGTCATCAAAAATACCGAGGAATCTCATTGACCATAACATTTCCGGTTTTCCAAGAAACGTAGGAAAGAAAGTAACATTGGAATGACTTCAGCAGTTTCCGACATATTTGCGTGACACATGCAGATAAACGAAAATGAAGTACGTTATTTTTGGCGCCAAACGGTGGGTGGGGCGTGCAGTCGAATTTTAAATGTTCAATTAGTCTTTTGAACGGATGTAAAAAATTTGTTATCGTCTGGAATTCTATTCGTCTTAGTTTTATATTGAGAGTAGATAGATTGGTTTTAGCTCGAGATGATTATTATTTATTAGGTTGGTGTAAATGTTTTCTAAGAATTATCTAAACACGATTCGTATTCTCACTACAGAGATTAATTCAAATAGAAATGGTACAAGTTGTGTTTAGTGGGGCTATTCCCACATTTTAAGAACGTTCGCATTTTAATTTTTGTACCTTTACAATTTATCTATGTTGTTGGTATATTCCCAGTCACCATGCATTGCCACCAGCCCCCCCTAGCCAAGTTACGATCGTTTTGTTTGCGTCGAACGCCTCGAGTAGGCCACGCTTCCTATTCATTTGTTCTGACCACGTGACAGCGTTGAAATGACGTCAGAACAAAGGAATAGGAGGCGTGGCCTACTCGAGGCGTTCGACGCAAACGAAACGATCGTAACTTGGCTAGGGGGAGCTGGTAGCAATCCATGTGAGGACGACTAGGAATATACCATGTTTGGACATGTTTGTCTGAAAGATCTTCACGAATTTTAAAAAGAATTAGCCTTCTGGTTTCCTATTTTGTAAAACTTAGAATCAAGATTAACATATGGGCTATTTAAGATTTTTATTAATTATCTATTTACTTTTCACGTATCAAATTCTTTGACGGCTATTTTGTAGACTTTGCTCTCAAAATATCCGTAGCTAAATATCTTTATTTAGGCTGTTCTATCTATCTATTTATTTTTATTTCCGCACTTAGTCCTATGTGGACCATTGTACGTGGGCCATGGCGGCCATAACCTTAGGTGGGCTCATTCCAACCAGCCCACCTCTCTCCAAAAACAGATTAGGCCTCTTAGGTTTTTCAGGGCATCAATAAGGGAGTTCGTGGATCCTAAGGTTCGTGTACGTATTTCAGTGACACCTGTGCAGGCTATTTAGGCTGTTTATACGCTATCTCCTCCTGAACTACACAACAGATTTTGATGCTGTTTTCACAAATAAAAAGAGCAATTAAAGAGGAAGGTTCGTGTGAATAATTTGTACGCAAAACCGGGCGGGTTAGTAGTAAAACATAAGCTTAAACCCGAGTCCGTTGAACACAGTCCCTAACAATCGTGCAGTTAGTGGGACCACCCAGCAACAACTGACTGACATGGTTCTATTCCGATCTAGTTTACAATTACGCCGGAATTATGACGATCAATATTGGAACTTGTCAAGCTGAGAGCTGACTGAAAACATGCAATGGAGAAACTGTTAAGAAGGTTTCTGTAATGTATATTGAGCATTTTATGGGCACAGCAGAGCGATGCCCGCTAGAACCGCAGGGATTTTCTGAAAACGAACTTAGGTGGGTTTTAGCCAGTATAAGTCTGACACACTCTCTCGCTCCACTCTGTACTCTAGAGCAGGATAAGTAATATAGTGTCTTAATCTTCAAGGACTTAAATACGGGATATCCTTTTTAAAATAAAGTCTATCTCTTTTGGAGTAAATTTTCAAGGTTGTTAAAATTAAACAATGTAAAAATTAAATAGCATAGCATAGTCGGCCTTATAATGTTCCCACTGTTGGGACTCAGACCTCCTCTCTACAAGAAGGAATGGGCCGTAATCCACCACGCGGGAAATTCAAAGACATGTGACATTCTCCAATCCGCACTGGTTGGAGGATGTCACATGTCTTTCACCTGCCTTCACCGTTTTGAGAGCAGTGGTGATGAAATAAATTACACAAAGTGATGCGCCTGGCTGGGTTTGAACCCGCAACCTACAACTTGTAAGTCGGGGCCATTACCACTCGGCCACCACTGCTATTTAAAAATTAAATACGTAATGATAAATATTGTAACGCCATTTTTATTCAAGTTTGGGATTCATCACTTCTGAAAGCCATGAACTCTATAACTCAAACCCAGGAGATACATTCGTATATCTGATTCTTATATCCTCTAAAGGCAGCCGTTTCTACGATTGATGATATTTAAAGTACACATAAGAATAATAAATGCATTGAACATGAAATAAATGCCAAAACTCCAACATTGACGTCTGTATATGTTCCTGAAGTTCCATTTTGACGTTTAGAGATATTACAGTGGCTTTAGACGGACGGTTTTAGAAAATTGACTCCCTATTCAGCTCAGTTCCCCAGTTCGGTTAGCCTCAAGTATTTATATCCGCCATCGGAATACTGTTCTCTATATTTTCAGACGATGATAGCTCTTTTGAATATATTTTTAGAATAATATTCTATCTCATTATTCTAAATATTTGGAATAGTATTTGTTTGGGGTTTTTGATGTTTGTATAGATAATCTATGTATGTATATACTTTCAATATATATACTTACCTACATGAGTTTTTCGAATCTGCCCCCCTAGCCAAGTTACAATCGTATCGTTCGCGCCGAATGCCTCGAGTAGGCCACGCCTCCGATTCCTTTGTTCTGACGTCATCTCAACGCTCAATCACGTGGTCAGAACAAAGGAATCGGAGGCGTGCCCTACTCGAGGCATTCGGCGCGAACGATACGATTGTAACTTGGCTAGGGGGGCTGGGTTTAATTCATTAAACTCCAAGCGAACGCCGGCGTCCGCTCGCTCATTGTCTGTCTATTGTCTCTTTGCGGTACTCGAAAGGAAGAAACTTTATTCACAATAAAAACTGCCAATCGCTTACTTTAGAACAATAATGATTACCTATATACTAATTTAGATTCGACAAAGCCCGTACAAACTACCCGAAAATCAACACACCCATTCATTTTTCAAGTAATGTCCGGTTTGTAATTAAATACTTAAAGGCTAAGCTGTGTTTTGAATGCATTGAATGAGGAAAGATTTCTGATGCGTGCGTGAGGGAATTTTATTATATAGCTTTGTTTTAAGTCATTATTAAGGTCAGCTTCAAAAAATCATTCGTAGCTCCGTGTTCAATGGCTACCTTAATTTCGAATACCGTAATTATCTGTATCCGTATTTGCTTTTTATTTAAAAATTGATCATTTGAATTATTTAATAAAGTAATTATTATTGTATTAGAATCGAGGCACACACGTTTTCCATCCCATAATATCTATTATCATCTAGCCCACTCATTCTTCGACTAGTTTCCATTAGAAATTCGTCTACAGAATCCCTTTTCACTCAAAACACCACCATTGGCCCCTTTTGTGAACGATGTTTATCGCTCACTCATTCACTCGTTCAACATGACATCTTTTGTATCATCACAAAACTGTCAAACGTATTTTTTTCACACTCCGAACTGGCCATAAATATGTTTCTTCTTCCATTTTTGAAACGGCAGTGTTGCTACAATCAAAAATAAAACAACCCTTTTAAGTGTCAAAGTATTTATATGTCTTTAAAATAGTGGGTTGAATGGAGATAGATTTAAATGTATTCTCGCGACGCATTAAGTTTCATTAAACTCGTCACACACAAGTTTGGCATTCATGTTTTTTTTAAATGGCGGCCATTTGTTAAGTGTTTAGTAGTTGGAACTGAACTGTTTTATTTGTCAAGAAATATAGCCGTCATCAATCAATTTTGAGCTGTTTTTCGGTTAGTTATATTAATGAATCTAATTTTGTAGTAAGATTAACATTTAGTCATTGTCATATTATTTAAATATAGAATATAATGTGCAGAGAATAAATAAACGTGAAGATAATTTGCATTTGTTTGCGAGTTAAGATATTTTATGATACGTAGTGTCTTTACGCGTTCTAGAACGCTTCAAGTTATTTAACTTATGTTATTAAACTTGCTCGGAGCACTATTGTTTAAAAGTTCTTCTAAACTAAGTACTTCTTCCGTTCCGTAGATCTATTCGCCACATGACTTTGCACAAAGTCTACTAAAATTCGGCGGTATATTATTCAAACCTCATTTTAGGAAAACCTTGACTGTTCGGCCTTCTGATTAAAAAATAAACCAATCAAAAACATTAATTATTTTCAAAATCACATGTACGCTCAAATATTTACAAATTACACACAGAACCAACAAATGAGTGTTGCAACCACAAACACATTTATTCCCCGTGCTATCTCACTGTAAGTATATCCATCACTAAATACTATTTTTAACACTAGCAACACCCATTTTTACGCGCCATACTTGCTAACGCGCGGAGAATAGCCCGACGAATAAATAAATGTAAATATAGGTAAGACGGCATCGTAATTACCTAGCCAGGTTACCGCTGGTACCAACACAATGTTTATTTGTCCAAAAGAATTATTTCGGTTACGAACTTGGCATTCGTTGTGCGGTGAGAATTAAATGTGGCGAACTAAACGAATTTAGGTTAGGTGTGGCAGGTGGGGCTGGTGGAAAATTGAAGATCAGGTTGAGTTAGGGTCAGTTTTGATCATTTGTATACTAGCCGCCAGGGGCTTCGCCTGGAACCTACTTCTAGGATAAAAATCATTCAATCAATTGAGGCCATGGGTTGCCCGAAAACGAACCCGGGGTCCTGAGATGCGAGGTAAAGCAGGAACATAAAAGTGGGTCTTAGCCAGTAAAATTCTAACACGCCCTCTCGTCCTAGAGAGGGAGAAATCTTTGGATGACTTCCCACCTTAAAGAAAGGATGAAAAGTATCCTAGATGCTATTTCAGGATACCCGTCTACCCGTGTCCATGTTTTATCGAAATCCGTTCAACCGTTTAAGCGTGAAGAAGTAACAAACATGAACACAACAACTGTCGCCTTTATAATATCGATACTGGAAATATGAAATAACGTAAGGGACATTTACCTAAAATGTAAAAATGTACCTTACGATGATAGAGGTAAGGTTATTTTTTTCGCAAAACGTAAAAATTTCCCCCTTACGTTAAGGAATCGAGGCTTTCGACGCAAACGAAACGATCGTAACTTGGCTAGTGGGGCTGGTATCGATATTAGTATGATGGTGAATTTGCGGAGACACTGACCGTAATAGTTTCTACTATCCTAGTCAATAACAAAGTAGTGCAAACTACAGAGAAGAACTATAGAAGAAGTAACAGACATTAAACTTAACCTTTTGAGTAGCGTAATTAGTGACACAATAGAAAGACAATGACCGAGCGAACGCCGGCGTTCACTCGGGACTTAATGAATTCATACGAATTTATAATGTTAGTGTGAAATTGATTTTAGTTAGCTAATTTTGTTCAGAAAAAGAAAGAAGTAGTGATATAATGTATGCTGTTTGCGCGGTTTCGGAAGATTGCGAACTATTTGAAATTAAGCTTGCAGGATTGGTATGATTGACAAGGCATAGGGAAAAAACAGCCCCCCAAGCCAAGTTACGATCGTTTCGTTTGCGTCGAACGCTTCGAGTAGGCCACGCCTCCGATTCCTTTGTTCTGACCACGTGACTGAGCGTTAAGATGACGTCAGAACAAAGGAATCGGAGGCGTGGCCCACTCGAGGCGTTTGACGCTAACGAAACGATAGTAACTTGGCTAGGGTGGCAGGTCAGAACAACAAGTCATCCCTAGACCCTATGACTATACATATATTTCCCTAAATATAGGTCAGAACGACTAGTCCCTTAAAAGGAAGTTCGGCAGAATACCTGGTTAGTCCACTGCACAGTTTAGCAACGCACGATGTCACAATTTTTAGAACAGAAAACACTAAATTTGATTGCGGACGCATCACGAACAGAATCAGCCAAACGTGCCATTGAGAAATGCGGGTGTCATCGAAATGTCATTCTACCAACATTCTACTAACGATTTCGCGGGTAGCTCAGTCCCTGTCACTCGATAAGTAAGTGCAGAATAGGGATGGATATAGAAATTGCAACATTCAGCCGAAAAAATGAATCTATAGCCCATAGAAACAGCGCTAACGCTATTAATTTAAATACAATACTAAACCTTTGTCAAATGCTCTATCACTCTACAACTTAAAGTTACTATCAAAAGTATACCGATTGACAAAATTCCTGTATAGCATGCAATTCTTATGCGCAACTTCAAATCTGATATAACCTCTTCATAAACCAAAAAGCATAAACCATTTATATTGAATTCCCATTTGTATCGACACGACGTTTAGGCCCATTGTCGCGTGTTCCATACTGCATCGAATGTTGAAGTTTTTCAATCGATAACATTTGCCTGGCGTAGTTTAGCGATTTGCAAATACTTCCGAAAAACTTTGGAAGAACGAATAGGCTGACTATGAATGCGATTTAAAAAATGGATTATTCCGTTCTGATACCAACAACTAATACCAATGGTATTTGTTTCTACTCATATTAAAAAAAAAGTTAAAAAATATAAGGTACAGTCAGTAAAAATGCTTTGTGTGTTATCGAAAAAAATTTAATTGGAAAAAAATCCGTTTTTTTTTTATTAATTAGCCTTATATTACGATCACGTCAAAATATCAAAAACAAATTTATTTTAATTAGGTTTGACTGAGCTGACTGTACCAAATTCAATTTCTTGGTATTCGTTCGGAATGGAAAAAAAATGATTTTAAACAAATACAAGTGGTATTACTTTTTGGTATTTTAACAAAATAAATTTAGTTTCGAAAACTCATTTTGTCGAAATATTTTTGTGACTTCTTTTTTTTTACGTGGGAAATCATTCTCAGGCCTTTGTTTAGTAAAACCCACCTGTTCCTTCATTAGCTCTTTGAACTTTAGGGCCACGGCAGTTCTTTCAAACCGTCCCTTCAGTTTTGATGACATATAATCTTTGAGCGCGAGTAAAACACTACGCGTTGTTGACTCGGTCGTTGGACGGGGAGTTACGTATTGCTCGTCGTTTCACACCCTACGGTGGCCGGGTACCGCCCGTTGACTAATGATGTCCGCGGCGTCTCCTGTAGCGGTGGCCGGGGCGTGAAGGTATCCGTTTCTTCAGGGTTGAGGCGCACGTGGAACAGTACGCGCCGTCGACGACTTGGGCTCGGTCCGGAATTACCGGACGGTTAGACAGCGAGCTACCCATTGCTCGCCGTCCGCAAGCCCACGCCTACGTAGCCGGAAATCGGGATTGGAATCCCAGCAGCGGTTGAGGCGTGAAGACCGTTGCCTCACGCGATCGGCCGCCTCCTTTGCTAGCATTACAGCTTCGCAGATGGAGGCGACCGCCAGCCACTCCTCCTCGCTCCGGACCATAGCCTTCAAGCATAGAAAAAAAAAAAACTATCTATCATCACTGATCAGAAATCGTACACTCTTCATAAACATTACTGCCGACTAGTAATAATACTCAAAAATGATGACTTACTTCTATATTTACGGACTCACCTCTATTTTATACAAAAGTATGAGATTTAAATAAAGATCTTGTGTATTTCTTCGCGGATATTCAAATAAATAAATGTTGTGATAGATTATACCAATTTAGACTTTACTAGCTACTTTATGGTTTTCCTTTGAATTTAGAACTCATGTGAATAAGTTGAAACAATTTTATAGTGTTCATATTTTTTCAAACATTTGTTTGATTGAAATGAACGATTTGAATCTGTTGTTATATCTACAATCTTCAAGTATGTACTGTTGCAGTATATTTATAATTTATATTTAGTCATCAGGAAACTAATATATCAATCTGTTTGTTTAAAAGTGCTGGCTTCTACCTCGGACAGAGGATAAGCATTTATTTATTTATTTATTTAATACTTTATGCACAAACGTACAGCAGCGGACTTAATGCCTTAGGCATTTTCTACCAGTCAATTTTAGGGTGATGCAGAGATAAATAGTGGTAGGTGCAATAAAAGAGAGAGAAAAGGCGAATAGGTATAAGAATAGATATACTAATAAACCATAAATATCATACAATATATACACAAATCAATTAACTATCTACATATATATCTACACCAATAAAGTCAAAAAATTGGTTCAAATCGACAATTTGAAAACATTAACGCTGTGATGACACTACTGCCAACTTCTTACGAATTAGCTCGCGAACTTTGGTTTTGAATGTTAATCGATTTGTTTGAAGCATTGCCATACAGCATGGCAATGGCGCTAGTATTTTGGGAATATTACCAGTCGACAGCGATGGAGTTATTCGACGTCATATATATTAGATAAAAGGTACGTAGCCATATCGTAGGATTGCCCATTTCACGTAATGGTTGTCCACTTCATGAAATGTCCGGGCCATGGGTGAAAACGAAACCCGGGCCCTGGGACGAAGGCAACGAAGGAACAGGAGTGGGTTTTTAGTCAGTAAAAGTCTGACACTATCTCCCGCTCCGCCTAAGAGCGTGATTTGTCATTAGATGATTTTCCCACCTAAAAAAAAACCTCAAAACTAACTTAACCTAACTTTGGCTATATCATGAAATGGCTAATTTTACCATAATATGGCTACGGCTATTATTATAGTTAGCTAAATATTTTATAAGTACTTATTTAAATATTTTTAATTTTAATACTTTATATAGTACTAGCTGCCAGCAGCTGCGCCCACGTAAAAATAGGTTTCTCCAAACAAATTTTAGACCCCTGTTTCATCCCCTTAGGGGTTGAATTTTGAAAAATCTCTTCTTGGTGCTTGTTTACGTCATAAAACGAAGCCTTGTGCAAAATTTCACGCTTCTAGTCCCAGTAGTTTCGACTGTGCGTTGATATGTCAGTCAGTCAGTTTCTCCTTTTATGTATATAGATACATAATTATGTCAATCATAGGTAATAGCATAGCATAGCATAGCATAGTCGGCCTTATAATGTTCCCATTGCTGGGACTCAGGCCTCCTCTCTAGGAGAGGGAATGGGCCGTAATCCACCACGCGGGCCCAGTGCGGGTTGGTGGATGTCACATGTCTTCGAATTTTTGGTTCTAGGACATGCCGGTTTCCTCACGATGTTTTCCTTCACCGTTTTGAGAGCAGTGTTGATGAAATAAATTACACAAAGTAATGCGCCTGGCTGGGTTTGAACCCGCGACCTACAATTCGTAAGTCGGGAGCGTTACCACTCGGCCACCACTGTCTCTACATAGGTAATATTATACGTGAATTCGTATATTTTTCCAGATTAAGAAGTATCCCATTAGTAACTAATTATATTAGTAGAAGAATTTTTGAATGATGCAACACTTGCCTCCCAAAGTATACCTACCTGTACAATTTCTAAATATATTAACAAACAAACAATTTTATATCTCTACAATATTAGTTTAGATTAAAAGCTTGCGTAGTTCACACAATAATATTTATTTTCCCTCTAAAAACGTTTTAATGTTTCTTAATATCGGATTGTATCGTTATTCGCTGTGTATCCAGCTAACGTGGATGTTTCGTATATGGGTCAGTTTACATTGAAAATGATGAATTCTTTTAGAATGGAACGGCATGCTTTACGATTCAGGATAATTTATTTAAACGTGTAAACATAGGTGTGGTGTACCTGCGAGGGATACTTCTATTAGTTTTGCAATTTTTTGTACCGTCAGAAGTGTACATAGTCTCCTTAATAGAATGGAATAGAATAGAATAGAATAGAATAGAATAGAATAGAATAGAATAGAATAGAATAGAATAGAATAGAATAGAATAGAATAGAATAGAATAGAATAGAATAGAATAGAATAGAATAGAACAGAATAGAATACAATAAATATAATAATAATAATATACTTGTAAAAGAACAAAAAGGATTTAGGAAAGATCATTCAATAAATATGGCAATATATGACTTTCTTAATGATATCATAGCTAACATGAATGAAAGAATCCCAGTATCAGCAATTTACATGGACATGACCAAGGCATTTGACTTGGTCTACCATGAAATATTGCTGAGCAAGTTAAATGCGTACGGGATAAGAGGAAATGTCTTATCACTCATAAAATCTTACTTAAAAAATAGAAAACAACACACAGAAATAAGTCGAATTTGTAAGTTAAATAAAACTGTTATAAAATACACATCCAAAGAACGCATAATATCTTACGGCGTCCCCCAAGGCAGTGTGCTAGGACCTTTATTATTTATTATATATATAAATGACTTTCCCCAGAATATACCCTATCCTATGACATTGTTTGCCGACGACAGTACTATCATTGTTGAACTTGACAAAAATAATAAAGACTTTGAAGCTAAAATAATCAATGCATTACAACAAGCAGTTAACTGGTTGGAGCATAACAACTTAATTATAAACTTGAAGAAAACAAAAATTATGAACTTTCGGCAAAGAGTAACTAATTTGGAACTAAATGTAATTTTTAATAATGAAAAAATTGAAGAAGTCGCAAATACCAAATTTTTAGGCTTAACAATCGACAATCAACTTAATTGGAAACAGCATACTTCAATGTTAATTAAAAAAATTAGTAAGTTCGCTTTCGCTTTGTACAAACTAAAGAAAGTAGTCAATCAAGCAGCGGCAGTCACTGCATACTATGGATATGTCGATTCTATACTACGCTACGGAGTCATATTTTGGGGTAACTCCTGCAATAAAGACATGGTGTTCAAATCGCAAAAAAGATGCATTAGAGCTATTACCGGTATAAAAATAACTGATAGCTGCAAACCTTATTTTATATTGTTAAAAATTATGACTTTACCTTGCTTGTACATATTTGAGACTGCTTTATTTGTTAAAAAGAACATGCAACTATTTAGAAAAGCATCTGAACATCGCTACAAAATAATCAGACAAGAATATAGACATGAACTATGCATTCGACCATCAAAAACCGCCTTGATGCACAAAAGCATACTATGTATGGCCCCAAAAATATTTAATAAATTACCAAATGAAATTAAGGACCTAAATATTAATCAATTTAAGAGTAAATTAAGACATTTTTTATTGGAGAAATGTTATTATAATATTGACGAATTCCTTAATGATAAATTGTAAGCTATTTGACATTGATTTTATTTATTTTTGACATTGTATTATTATTTTTAGTATAGTTACTTGACATTGATATTTATTTAATTTTGACATTGTATTATTATTTTAGTAAGTTAATTGACATTGATATTTATTACATTTTGACATTGCATTATTATTCTAATTTCTATTAATTGAGTTATGTTATGTTTTGTTATAATTCATCATCATCTTCCTGCCCTTATCCCGTATTATTTGGGGTCGGCGCAACACGTTTTTTATGTTTTGTTATAATTATTCTATTTAATATGTTGATTAATTCTGATTTATAATAATTACTAAATATGAGAAAGAGTGTACACCTTTAAGGTAGATTTTTGAGGAACTAACTATTCATTTATTATTAAGATCTCATGTAAAATGTACCAAAAATCACACTAATAAATGAATTTTGAATTTTGAATTTTTGAATAGAACAGTATTTATTCGATGCAGGCAATACAATAAGCAACAAAACAAAAAAAAGTACTGATTTACCATATAGTTGCGATGAGCGTGCCCGAACCGAAAGGGTCGCCAACTAAGCAATTGCTGGGCGTCAGACACCCAGCGCTGATTTTCAGCTGACACCCCATAAACCTATATAAATATAACCCTTACTTAAACTAAAAAATTGATACAAGTGTATTTGTGTGATAATTTTGCTTTTTATAAATATTATACTATATGCCACGGTAGTCACAAACTATCTTTGATAAACTGATGTTAACTTGCCCTTCCCTGCCAAATTGTCCTGGAGTGGCAAGCCGTCGCCTCCTTCTGCGAAGCAGTAATGCTAGCAAAGACAACTGGGACCAACTTTACATGGTTTCCGAGGTACGAGCAGAGCATAGTAACTTGTCTGATTTTTATATTGTTTGTTTTTGATAAATACTGTGAAAAAACACAGGCCGTGTTGCCATATCGGTCGGAGTCAATGATCGCTGATTCACTTGGGTGTAGAAATGATGTCATTAATACCACTGATATTGGGCAACGGCTGGTATTTTTTGGAGACGGTATTTAGGATGGTTTAAAATAATTACAGCTTTGAGAATAACTTTAGATACTATAGCTTTTGCCCGCGACTTCGTCCGCGTAGAAGTCGAAAATGGTTATATTAGGTTTTTTGAGATACGAAAATTTGAAATATTATTTATTATCTTCGTCGTGTGTGATAGTCCATTGAATTGTATGGCGAGCAATATTGTATCTTAAGATAAAATATTATAGTATCTTAGCCGTGTGCAGGTAAATTATTTGCGGTTGGTACAGTAATCGGGTCTAGGGATCGAACCGCAAAATTAAGTTAGTTTTTTATTGTCTTTTCCAGGACAAAAAGTACCCAGTGTGGTGCCCAGGATATTAAAGAATAATTATACCAAGTTTCATCGTAATCGAACCGGTAGTTTTTGCGTGATGCCTGAACAAACAGACAGACAAAATTTTTTTAAATCACTCTTTTGGGTTCGGTGTCGGTCACCCCTGCCATTTATTTTTTTGATATTTTCAATGTACAGAATTTTCACTTCTACAGATTTATTATAAGTATAGATGACACGTGTTTAAAAATAGAAACGATTCTTAATCTTAATTTATAATTAACTAGCTTTTACCACAGGCTTTCATCAACATCATAATAATTTCAGCTGAAAGAAGTCCACTGTTGGACATAGCCCTCCCCCAAGTGTCGCCACAATGACTGGTCTTGTGCGTCTCGCATCCATCGGATTCCCACCACGAAAAGTTGAAGGGGAATCGTTTGTCTATGGTCACGGAAAGAGGAGGGATGAAACGCATGTTACTAAAAGAGTTATGAGCATACATGTGGATGGGTAGAGAGGGAGAGGGAGACCAAAAAAAGATGAACAGTGATATATAAGAAAAGGAAGTTAGTGATAGTATGACGGTTGACAGGATAGAATGGAAGAAAAAAACGTGTTGTGCCGACCCCAAATAAGATGGGACAAGGGCAGGAAGATGATGATGAGATTTTTAAAATCGGTCTAGTAATTTTCGAGTTTAATCATTACATAAAAAAATATAAATCCTCTTTATAATTCGATTACTAGCTTTTGCTAGCGGCTTCGCTCGCCTGAAAGTAAAAAATATATGACTATGTCACTTAGTGTTTTTTTTTTCGGTGGGAAAATCATCCAATGACATCCCTCGCTCTTGGGCGGAGCGCAAGGGTGTGTCAGACTTTTACTGACTAAAAACTCACTCCTGTTCCTTCGTTGCCTTTCGTACCGGGGCCGAGTCTTCCTTTCAAAATCAGACGCTTGGCCCCAGTGGGCTTCGACCCTGCTGGGCCCCTACGGTTAGCTGACATCTCCTTGAGGCGTGTGTGAACTCTACGCGCTGTCGACGACTTGGCTCGATGTCATTCATGACAAAGCAGCATTTTTTTTTAATTCTTGATAGGTTCGCGCTTGACCGTTATCTCACCTGATGGAAAGCGACGATGCGGTCGACGATGGAACGCGCTTACCTAGAAGTAACCTATTCACTCGTGACTTAAAGATTCCCGGGTTGTAGCCATCAGGAAACAAAGATTCCGGCAAGGAATTCCACTCCTTAGCTGTACACACAATGAATGTGTTCCCAAAACGTTTCGTGCGTATATAGGTGGGATGTCCACCATGTACCGGTAGCGCATTGCCATACGCCTGGTGGTCCGACTGGTGGCATTATGCTGATGAAAGAATTTTTAAAATCGGTTCAGTAGTTTTCGAGTTTATTCATTACAAACAAAAATACATAACTTTCCTTTTTGGTATAGAGTATAGTTTAAGTAGAGATACGAATATTTATGGTAGTATCTAGTCAAGTTTATAGTTTTTAACCATCTTTCCCGAATAGGTCGGTATACGAAATTTTATGTATCCAGCGATTTCGTCCACCTACGTGTTTTAACATAAACCATAACCTATGGCACTCGGAAATAGTTAACGTGTTGTAATTTTCATAATTGGATTACTATTTTCCGATATTGTCTTGAGCAGTGGTGGCCGAGTGGTAATGGCCCCGACTTATGAGTTGTAGGTCGCGGGTTCAAACCCAACCAGGCGCATTACTTTGTGTAATTTATTTCAGCACCACTGCTCTCAAAACGGTGAAGGAAAACATCGTGAGGAAACCGGCATGTCCAAGAACCAAAAATTCGAACACATGTGACTTCCACCAACCCGCACTGGGTCCGCGGGGTGGATTATGGCCCTTTCCCTCTCCTAGAGAGGAGGCCTGAGTACCAACAGTGGGAACATTGTAAGGCCGACTATGCTTGCTATGATATTATCTTGGCAAACAATGTTACAATGTACTGGTTGACCGAACTTTCGATTTCGGCAAAGAAATATAGTTTCGCCCGCATCGTAGTTCCGTTTCGGTTGCTTTCCAACCGAAACTACATTGAGGACACAGTAGAGCATACGGTGGAGATGTGCCCTGCTTAGGCGGACCATCTCCGCGTTCTCGTGAGGGCGTTCGGTGGCAGCGACTTCTCTTGCTAGGCCCTGGTACAGGCCATGGTCTAGAGCGAGGGGGAATGGGCAGCGAGGCAACCGCATTCTGCGAAGCAGTAATGATTGCGAAGGAGACGGTTGCACGCGTGAGGGAAAGCCCGATTTCGACTTCGTGGGCTTGCGAACGACGAGTAATGGGAAGCTCATCGTCCGGCCGTCCTGAAATCGTCCGGACCGAGCCCCAGTCGTCAACGGCGCGTAGTATTCCAAGCGCGCATAGATGTCAGCAAAACCGTGGAGGGCAATGGGCTCGCAATGGGCAAAGAAGGAACATAGGTGTGACTTTATTCAGTAAAAGTCTGACACGCCCTCCCGTTCCGCCTTAGAGTGGGAGAAGTCATTAGATGATTTTCCTTAAATAAAAAACCTGAAAGTTTCGGTTTCAGCGAAAACTGAAAATGATGTCAAAATTCGATTGGTAGCGGATTCAGCAGTCAGAACTAGTTTCAGTCGGACTATTACAATGTTAAGAATATAATTAAGATGCCTGGTCTTATTATTATCGGTGACAACACTATATTTTAATAGCAACTCGTCGAATCTATGAAGCGTGTGACTCTCGGTGAACATTTCCCAGCTGCATCGATGTTCGTAACGCAAACTAACGCAACGCAAGGCATTCCAACATTTAATACATTGCTCGCTGACCAACTATTTACTACTGTTATCATAGCTTATTGATTTCAGAAGATAATTTGACGGTTTTAATAAATTACTTACTGTTTAATAATCATCATCTTCCTGCCCTTATCCCGTGTTATTTGGGGTCGGCGCAACACGTTTTTTTCTTCCACTCTGCCCTGTTACTCGTCATGCTATCACTAACTTCCTTTTCTTTCATATCACTCTTCACACAATCCATCCATCTTTTCTTTGGTCTCCCTCTCCCTCTCCATCCATCCACATGTAAACTCATAACTCTTTTAGTAACATGCGTTAAATCCCTCCTCTTCACATGACCATACCAAGATAAACGATTCCCTTTCAACTTTTCAGTCACTGGCGCCACTTTCAAACTTCCCCTAATATATTCATTTCTCACTTTATCCATTCTCGTCACACCACACATCCATCTTAACATTCTCATCTCCGCTACATGCAATCTTTTTTCATCCGTCTTTTTCACAGCCCAACATTCTGATCCATACAGTATGACAGGCCTTATCACGGACTTGTAGATTTTACCCTTCAACTTGAGGGGCATCCGTGGGTCACAAGTTGTTTCCGTGACCTGTCTCCATTTCGTCCATCCTGCGTTGATCCGATGTGTTACGTCCCGGTCTACCTCACCATCCCCTTGGATGAGTGACCCGAGGTACCGAAAGACAGAGCAGATCGGTATGGGCGTTCTAGCTAGAGCTAAAGGCACTGGATTGGAGAGACCGCCGAAATCGCAGAACAAGTATTCCGTTTTGGTTCTACTCAATTTCAGGCCAACACTCTCCAGTCTGTGCCACCACACCTCCAATCTGTTCTGGACCTCTAGGCCACTCTCGGCAACCAACACAATATCATCGGCAAGCAACATACACCAGGGAGCCTCTTCCTGAATGTCCGACGTCAGAGCGTCCATTATCATCAGGAAGAGGTAAGGGCTGAGAGCCGACCCTTGATGTAAGCCGACTGCCACATTGAAGCTGCCAGTGGTGCCCACTGTAGACCGGACTTGGGTACTGCATCGACTGTACATCGCTCGGATCAACTGCACATACTTCCCAGGCACACCTTTCTCCTTTTTTACTGTTTAATAATATGTACAAAAAAAAATAAAGAGAGAAAGTGCTTAATCAAGGAACAAAAACCAAAATACAAGAAAAAAACCAGTAGTATACTATATTTATTCTTAATTACAAAAAACCTATTACAATATTTTTCTTTTTTTTGAAATTGATATAAACCAGTGCTTGACTGCGATCCCACCTGATGGTAAGCATAGAAGCAATCATTGATAGTGAGGTTATTCACTCTAGCCTTGAACAATTGACCAATATCTTACGGATAAATTTGATTAGTCAACTGTTTTCTTGAAAGACTTCATTAAAAAATACGAAAATGTTGCAAGCTTCACCATATGTGTAATTTATGTAACTCATAATATGATTTAAAAGAGTGTCCCTGAAGTTTCTTGCACGTTCTTCTCCATAGAGATCTACGCTTTGGAACGTGCATTTTAAGTTAACTTTTTTTGACTAACCGACATTTTGACTATTCAAATTTGCTTGTAATTGGTCTATTTGAAATAAACGTTTCTGATTTCTGATCATCTAGGCGTCTTTGCACGTGACCATACCACCGTAAACGCTTCTCGTAGACTTTATCGACTATCGGAGCAAATTTAAAAATGCCTCTTAAGTACTCATTACGGATTTTTTCTAGTAGTGTGACTCCCGCTGACCAGCGAAGCATGCGCATACCACCACCAACCAGTTATCTACGGGGTAACATAATTTTACCTAATAAGACAAACAGTGGAATATCATAATTTATCTAGTTTCAAAAATCATGAAGAATCATAATTTAAAAATCATTTAGAGAATCTCGAAAATAGATTGTATTTCTTAAACAATTTTTGTTTCTAAAATCTTGAGGATTTTTCGTACCTGGCTCACTTCAACGTGAATAACTCAAGAGTTGCTGCGGTCGTATCATCTTTACGTTACATTAACTTTATAGTACCTACACAGTGACTACCTATAGATATACTCACCGGGTACGAAATAAATTGTATGTCACAAGACCGAAATTTTCATATTAAAGTAGACAATAAAACCAATATCTACTAAGACTGTACGTAATGTTTACCTTTACCAAGGATCTCGGCCAAAAAGGAACAAAACTGTCTTCTTGTTTTCTTCATATTGTACAACACTAGTGTTTACTATCAACAATAACAATGGTATAGTCAAAAGATCCTTGCCGCACTGTACCATGAATACTAAAAAAATTATTCCCTTGGAACATTTTCTTCCCTACAAAAAAAAAAACAACCAGTAAACACACACACCATCAGTACTATGTAACAGAATATAAGTCGCGAAAATTTTATTCTATATTCAAAAACGACAATGAATTTAACAACTACTTATAGCTATGTGTACCATCAATACTGTGTAAGAGAATATAAGTCGCAATATCTTAGTTCCATATTCAAAAACAAAAAAAAAAAACGCTCAATAGTGCCAACATTCGATTTGCACTAAAACACCAATGCAGATACTACTTCGATAATAAAAAAATATGCTATGAAACATTGAAAAACCGAAAGCGAACGTTTGCGGTACAACTGAGATGATAGGATTACATTATTCAGATGGGTTTGCCGACTGCCGCGCACACTATAATGGGAGGTTAAAAAATTATAAGCTTTCCACGTCTTTCCTCTGATCGACAAGGTTCTTTTGAGGTTTAGAGGCAAGGTAACTTTATAGAATTTGTACCCAGTGAAATTGAGTAGTGTGGAAATATAAGTTTTTGATAAAGTAGATAGAAATTCTATAGGTGCCAACAAGAAAACATGAAACATATGTTTTTAAACGATAATATTGACACTTGACGTGGCAATGTTGCCAGTGTATTGGGCGTCACGTCGATCGATAACAATGATTTCGATAATGATTTTTTTTTCGATGATTTTTCGAAAAATTTGTTTTTTTTTTATATTAAAAAAGTTAAGTTATGGTATTATTTTAATAAATAAATCTATAGTTAGTAAATAAATTAAATTCCACGTATAATATTTTTTTAAAGTATAATTAAAAAAATGAAAAGCCAATATAATGTAACTCAGCAGCACAGTGTTGGAAGGCCAGGCCTCAAGGTGGATCGATGAGCTAGTGAGGGTCGCGGGAATCCAATGGATGCGAGAAGCACAAGATCGGTCGTTATGGCAACATTTAGGGATTATGTCCAACAGTGGACGTCTTTCGGCTGAAATAATAAATATGATGATAATTTAAGTCTATTTCTAAAACGTAAACGTTCACTTTGGCCTCTCTTCTAAAACAAATAGCTTTTCTATTGAATCAGAAGCGTCTCATTCATGCCACCTTTTGTCAATTAATGAACGTTGAAATTTGGCCAACATCAGCATGTGGAGTAGTACCGGAGCCAAAACAATGAAAGTCATCAATACACTAATAACTTTTAACCTAGTTAGTGAAACTGTCGCGACTGCACTCGTTATTGTCAATACAACAACTATTCTTATGTAAATTTCCAAATTACAACAGGTTTTACAAATGGCGAAATGGTTCTGTTATGTTGAGACTCTTTCTTCAGATACTTCTAATGTTTTAGAACTCATAGCATAGCATAGTCGGCCTTATAATGTTCCCACTGTTGGGACTCAGACCTCCTCTCTAGGAGACGTTATGGGCCGTAATCCACCACGCGAGCCCAGAGCGGGTTGGTGGATGTCACATGTCTTCGAATTTTTGGGTCTAGGACATGCCGGTTTCCTCACGATGTTTTCGTTCACCGTTTTGAGAGCAGTGGTGATGAAATAAATTACACAAAGTTATGCGTTTGGCTAGGTTTGAACCCGCGACCTACAACTTGTAAGTCGGGGCCGTTACTACTCGGCCACCACTGCTCAACTAGACCTCATGGTAGATTAGAACTCATGGTACATTTATTTTATTAGATATATTTATTTATTAGCCTGTTCTGTCTCACTCCTGTGCAAAGGCCTCAGTCCACTCCTTCCATCTTCCGCGGATCCTCGCTTCCTCCCGGCTGTTCGGGCAAAAATTTGTCTACTTCGTCTCACCATCTCCTTCATAGTCTGGGCACCAACCATGTACTACTTTGGCCCACCATTTGTTGGGTTAAAGTATGGTATGGTATATAATAAACTAGCTTCTGCCCGCGGCTTCGCCCCCGTAAAAATAGGTTTCTCCTTACAAACTTCCAAACCCCGTTTTGCCCCCTTACAGGTGGAGTTTCGTAAAATCCCTTCTTAACGGATGTCTACACCTTATAAGGAACCTAACTGCCAAATTGTAAGTTTGTAGGTGTTATAGTTTCTGAGATTTCGTGATTAATCAGTGAGTGGTATTTCGCTTTTATATATCGTTCACCTAGCAATATCACATGGCACATCTACATTTTTCATATTTTACAGATACAAATTGACCCTTGTATCTGTTGTAGCTTGTATAATTATATTTAAAATGAAGTTTTGATTTCATTTTACATTTTATATCAGAAATTGCGATATTCAAAGATATAAATTATCAAATTTTAAACACTTAGGCCGTTAAAACTTAATTTCGCATTTAAGTGAGCGATTTATAGATTAAATATATATATATATATATATATAAATTCGATCATATTACCTCCTCCTATTTGAAGTCGGTTAAAATGAAATAAACATTGGAGATTGGAGTTTAAAAAGGGTGGTATTTAACTGTTTCTCAATTTATTCCGTTTTCTACCACCAAATATGCTTTTGTGAACTAAAATAGGTGGCTTAAAAAAATTACCATCCTCTTGATGGCTTTTATTCTAATCTGTCCAAGTTGGTGTGACCTAATTCCCTTAATAATTATAAAAAGTCCATTAAAATTTGATGTACAATTAGTATTTTTAGTGAAGAATAAGATGTTTCAATGTAGAGTAAAAATATCTCGTTGACATCAGATTGAGACGGCTGTCTGGCCGAAAGGCGCAAGTGATTTCAATAATAGTGTAAAAGAGTAATTCATAGGAATACATCTAATAATGTCTCTATAGGAACAACATTAATTCGTAAATAAGCAAAACATGATTTTTTCAAGCTTTTAGTTTACTTGTAATGTGTATTGTGTCTCAGTCCCAACTTATGACTTGTAGGTGACCTCGCGTTCATCCCCAGCCAGGTGCATTACTTTGTGTAATTTATTTGATCACCATTGTTATCAAAACGAATCCTATTTACAACATTACTTTAAGTATATGGGAAACCTGTATGTAGTTTGTTCAGAATCAGTAACTGAATTGATTCCAATAATTTTTACACCATGTTACATTTTTTCCTAAAAATATTTGAAAAAGTTCACAAGCTAGACACTATCGACACTTAATACAATACATGTCACAGCAGGTCATAGCAGGCATTAGGTGCCAGCGTACAGCTGGGTGTGACATCAAAACAACCTCTATAATAATAATATTCTGACAATATAATTTTGTAAGTGAATTTTAAAACAATATTCTGACAATATAATTTCTTTTAAAACTTGAATTAGTGTGTTTCTTATTGATAATATGTTATTATTAAACCATATAAAAGGTCTTGATGAAAGAGTCTACAATGACTACGTACACATTTCGCCCACTACGCTAGCCTATTGCTTCATCCGAGCATTTGTCACCAGCGTGGGCAGATGAAAAGATACGCAGCAATTACTGACAAAAGAGCATATTTCACTGGTTCTAACGATCGATACAAACTGTTGAAGCCCGAGCCTGGACATTCATGTATCCGGTAGTATTCACGACAGAGGTTTGAAGAGATTTATGCCTCATTACACCAGGATACTGTAGTTTTATAATATCATTAGATTAGAGACGTTGTGGCAGGTTATGAGGAACTTCCCGTGAACGTCTATTTGTGAATGGGTTATGGTGGGTTTGGGTGGCATAAAACTATGTGTTTTGTTTACTCTAAGTCCGAATTTCTGAATTTGAGAATTTTAAGTGGAGTGCTTGTTTAATGCTTGAACAGTATTCATGTCGTGGTCAGATCTTAGAAATTGATCACTTCATGATACAGTCAAGTATAACTGTCCAGATCGTTTTAAAACGTTAAAGTTTGATGATATTTCAATCCTCGTTTATTCCTCCTTTCAAAATCAAAAGCAATTTATTTCAAATAAACCATTTACAGGCACTTTTGAAGAGTCAAGAAGTCAGTCAGTCAGAAAAAAAAGATGCTAATTGCACATTCCAAAGCGTAGATCTCTATGGAGAAGAATGTGCAAAAAATTCCATGGATACACTTTTCAATCATGTTTTGTAATTACAAATATCTCTGTTACATGTTTCTTGTCGCCATCATGTGAGAACAATGCAAATAAAGTAAAAATAAAAACTAAATATAGATATATTAAAATAGCAACTGGCAGCTAAGAGATGACCAGTCTCAACTGACAGCGCCTATATCAATGATATGGCCAAACGAGGATTGACATGTCATCAAATGTTAACGTTTAACGATCTGGCCAGTTTTAGTTGGTCATATAATGAAGTGATCAATTCTAAGATCTAGCCACGACATTCATACTAAATGACAAATGATATTTATTAAACAAATAGTTAAAAAAAAACACTTTTACACGTAATTTTTTTCGTCAATTTAAACTACGACTAGATGAGGCCGCTGTTTCCTTGTTGACTTTGAGAAAAAACACCGAAACATATTCAGGGTTCAGTCCGTCTTTAAGTCCATACAACAAACATATTATAATGGTCAAATCATATGAGAACTATACAGATTGGTGTCTGAGATGGTCTTTTGAGGAAAGAACCACACAGATTTTAGTGGACTTGCCCAATCAGTGCAAGTACAGTACAAAAATAAAGTTCCCAACTTCGAATTCTCAAATCAGGACCCGTGTAAGACCATTAGCCATTTGCAAAAGATTAAAGAGTGTAATCTACTGTTAACGAATGCCTTGTTTAGAGCAATAAGCTTTCAGAATCAAAGAAAAATTTGAACACGAAAAGGTAAACTGCTCTACAAATGATCTTTTGTTTGTTTCTATACCTTTGCTTTGACTCCAACTGTATCTCAGCCTACTACTCCCCATCATTTTTTGTTTTCCTTCAACGTCTTTCACCGTCAACATTGAAAGGTATTTTAGCGTGCCCACCTGGTTAAGACGCAACAATGTAGATACATACGATTACAGTATGTCTGGTTCGTGGGTTAAAAACCCCGGGTATTAACCTAGTTATGATCTAATTCGAGCGGCGCGTACGCAAGACGGGCGATCCCGACTGCGTCAATACAAATGATTGATGATATTTGACAACTATGGCTTTTGGTTACTGTTTCTGTTATCATGTTTATTTCTTTGAGTTAGGATCTTTGTGGTTCGTGGAAGACTTGTTTTGGTTTCCACAGCTGGTTGTTACTGACCTGTTTTTATAGTGCCAGTGGCATCAGTGACAATAAGTAGGTGCAGGCTTTGTTACCATCATAGGGTCAGTCGGTTTTTCAATCTTCTGTTCTATCGATATCTAGATTTCAAATGGCTTTTAAGAACTGCTTCAAATACCTATTCATCATCTAAGCCGAAAGACGTCCACTTCAAGACGTAGGGCTCCCTGAGGTGACGCCAAAACGAGCTGTCCTGTTCGTCTCACATCTATCAGACCCATCGACCATATTTTTTTGGTGGCGATTGTTTGGGCTTAAAATAATATAGTTAGTTTTTCAAATTCAGAAGACATTGCGAGCTTTGTACCTTTTGTGTAATTCATAGTGTGCACAACTATCGAATGCAATGAGTAGACACTGTTTTGTACCTAGCAATTCAGAGTCATTCGACTCATTGGCTGCTAATCATCTGGAACCATCAGAAGTCAACCTCTTGTATATCAAAATCAACCTATAGTCTGTATGCCAACTAAGTCTCTATTTCGTCTGTCTCACCGATCTGTACCGTTCTATTTGCAGTGAACTGGCGAATGTGTTCCTTATTCGCTGAGTACGTTAATATTTACGTAAAGTTATTTGTGTATTAGGTTCAATTTAACTACATTCCTCGTGATAGATGGGGGTTAGTGTGTCCCTATGATGGGTGGTAGATAAAATTTCAAATGGATTTCCGTGTATAATTGTATCTACGAGTTTTACCAACCACATACACAGAGTTCCGTGTGTGTGGTTGGTAGAATTTATTGTTAGCATAGCATAGCATACTCAGCCTTATAATGTTCCCACTGATGGGACTCAGGCCTCCTCTCTAGGAGAGGGAATGGGCCGTAACTCACCACGCAGGCCCAGTGCGTGTTGATGGATGTCACATGTCTTCGAATTTTTGGTTCTAGGACATGCCGGTTTCCTCACGATGTTTTACTTCACCGTTTTGAGAGCATTGGTGATGAAATAAATTACACAAAGTGATGCGCTTGATTGGGATTGAACCCGTAACCTACAACTCGTAAGTCGGGGCCGCTACCACTCGGCCATCTCTGCTCTCCCTCCTCTCAAAATTTATTGCTGTATAAAACAAAATCCTTTTTCTCGTCTGTCTGTTTATCCACCAAGTAGGGCCCATATCCATCGCGTATTTCTAGTTTTCCTTTTAAAACACATCATAGCATAATATGCCGATGGTCTATAAGCTCTAAAACCGGGCAGTAATATCTGTATATTTACGATACCCCAGCCTACACATCAATTTAACAGATGTTATCACATAAACCTGAACCTAGTCTCCACAAACCGTTTGACGTCACCGGCCACTATTTGCGAACACTTATCAAAATCGTGACGTCACAAGCCAGCGTTTTGCGATCCGTATCAAACCGCGGAGCGTGAGTTGTATCGCGTCGATGGCTGATCGATTGGCGCCAGTTGGCATCAGATCATACGCCGTATCTATGCCAGTATTGCTAGTGTTGCCGCGGATTTCTGACAGATACGTGAGTTAAAATCCCGGGATTGTAGGTCGTTGAACTCTCGATATTACTCTAGTTGTTGAAATAGCTTCGATTGTGGTTTGTTGATGTAAGTTCTTAGATGAATAGAATCATTGTTATTGCGGATTAATCTTTGTTAGTTTTATTGTGGTAGGCAGCTATGCGCTGGGTTGTCTGACGCCCAGCAATTGCTGAGTTGGCGACCCTTTCGGTTCGGGCACGCTCAGCGCAACTATATTGTAATCCTGTACTTTTTTTTTTGTTTTGTTGTGTTGTTTTGTGTTTTGCCTGCATCGAATAAATACTGTTCTATTCTATTCTATTCAGAGGTATAAAATAAAAGGCGGTTAGGTACAACGTTAGGTAGGTTTGACATTACGAGCATGGCAGTTGAGAGTTTGTCATGCTCACTCAAATGTCTCGCTGATGTGAATGTGGCACGTGTTATTAGGTCATTCCGCTCCCTTCAAAATGGTTGAGCTGAGTGAGGCTGATGCACGCGTCATGCTCGTGAACGGGTGCCGTCAGTTGAGACTGGTTATCTCTTAGCTGCCAGTGCCTTAATTCAATTTCTATTTTTGTAATTATTATTAATTATCTACATTGTGCTCACATTAGAAGCGACAAGAAATATGTAACCAAGATTTATGTAATTCATAATATGATTTAAAAGAGTGTCCATGGAGTTTCTTGCACGTTCTTCTCCATAGAGATCTACGCTTTGGAACGTGCAATTTAGCTTCACTTTTTTATTTTGTTGTTGACCGACATTTTGACAATTCAAAAGTACCTGTAATTGGTCTATTTGAAATAAACGTTCCTTATTTCTGATTTCTGACAACAAATTTACACTTAAGAGGGCCTTTTTCTAGATATCTATCGTCAACTATGCTTTAACAGCTTGTTGGTTCATCCAACGCAGTGTTTGAGACAATGCGAAAAAATAGAGATAACACATTAACGCTCTGTTGGTATTCGATAATTTTGTCATTCACTCGATATTTCTCGAAGACACTGCATTCAAAGTTGTAGACAACGACATAGCCCGAAGAATTGCTAAACTTAAAGAGGGTCTTTTCCACTCGTCTATCGTCAATATCGAGCATTGTTTAAAAGCTTATTGCTTCATATAACGAAATTCAACGCGATGTTTGTGGAAGAGGCAATGCAAAAATATTTCACCAACACTTGTTCCAGGAAACACGTGTTTTTTTAAAACCCTTAAAAGTTTTTCTGGAAAATTGTCATCATTCAGATACTCGATTAAATATACAGGGCTTCTATTTATGTACTTTTTGGAGAACATTATGGAGGGCCAAAGTTCACGTAAAATAGCAGATTTTCAGCAGAGTCAGTCAGTATATCGATTTATTCGAATTTATTGCTGAAGGACTCGCGAGGACACATTTTATAAATAGTCCGGATTGCTCTCTTTTGCAATATGAAAATTGAGTGTACATCAGCTGCAGCTCCCCACAGTAAAATGCCATAAGACATAATACTGTGGAAATAAGCATAGTAAACTAACCTAGCTGTGGCTACATCTGTCGATGATGATGATGATAAGGCAATGATCAAAAAAGGATGACTATCATCACCCTCTGCTAGTAATGTACATTTAAGGAAAGGTCATACTTCAAATAATATACCAGTTCAGTTTAACATTATATTAAACCGTGTAAACGTTAATTCAAATACATAGATCAGAGGGCCTTTTTTATTTGTTGAGCTATAAGGAATAGAGATCACCTGTTTAATATCCCGATCAATATCAATAGTCGGATGTTTAGCTTATATATTTATATCCACTAATATCTAGTACCATGGCTTACTACACAGTACACACTTCACCATAGAGTAGCGAAACAGTTCGGTGGCCATAGAAGGTGCCTGAAAAACGTGGAGTAAAGTACATTGATCTTAAGCAGTAAATATACTTTGTGTTATACTAACGGATCGCGTTCAAAACACTATATTGGGCTCCAAAACAGAGATCGTTGACGTGGCTCAAAAGACTGCCTAGCTTAAGTGGGACTGGGCTGGACATGTCTGCCGCATGACGATCAAGCGATGGACCCGTGAGACGGGGTCATGGCAGACCACGAAAGAGATAGCGAGAGTCGTCCGACTTAGATGTCTACCTTAGGAATTGACAAGAAGAGTGGCTCTGGGTGAGCCGGGAACATTGGAAGGAATGAAGGGAGATCTTCAATATCAATAGTCGGTTGTTTAGCTTATATATTTATATCCACTAATATCTAGTACCATGGCTTACTACACAGTACACACTTCACCATAGAGTAGCGAAACGGTTCGGTGGCTATAGAAGGTGCCGATAAACATCATCATCTTCCTGCCCTTGTCCCATCTTATTTGGGGTCGGCGCAACACGTTTTTTTCTTCCATTCTATCTTGTCAACCGTCATACTATCACTAACTTCCTTTTTTTTCATATCACTGTTCACACAATCCATCCATCTTTTCTTTGGCCTCCCTCTCCCTCTCCACCCATCCGCATGTATACTCATAACTCTTTTAGTAACATTCTTTTCATCTCTCCTCTTTACATGACCATACCAATACAAACGATTACCCTTCAACTTTTCAGTCACTGGCGCCACTTTCAAACTTCCTCTAATATATTCATTTCTCACTTTATCCATTCTCGTCACACCACACATCCATCTCAACATTCTCATCTCTGCTACATGCAATCTTTTTTCATCCGTCTTTTTCACAGCATGATCTGATCCATACAGTATGACAGGTCTTATCACGGACTTGTAGATTTTACCCTTCAACTTGAGGAGCATCCGTGGGTCACAAATTATTCCAGTGACCTGTCGCCATTTCATCCATCCTGTAATGATTCGATGTGATACATCTCGGTCTACCTCGCCATCTCCTTGGATAAGCGACCCGAGGTACAGAAGGTGCCAGATAAACGTGGCATAAAATATATTGATCTTTTCCTTATATATCTGCGAAGGTACCCGAAAAACATACAATGAACTGTTTTTCATTACTAAGTAGTAAGTAGTAGTAAGATTGTTTCATTCTTATTTCAGTGTGGGTAAGAGAAAGAGCTATGCAGGTATCTCTTACCCACACTGGAAATAGCATAGCATAGTCGGCCTTATAATGTTCCCACTGCTGGGACTCAAACCTCCTCTCTAGGAGAGGGAATGGGCCGTAATCCACAACGCGGGCCCAGTGCGGGTTGGTGGATGTCACATGTCTTCGAATTTTTGGTTCTAGGACATGCCGGTTTCCTCACGATGTTTTCCTTCACCGTTTTTGAGAGCAGTGGTGATGAAATAAATTACACAAAGTAATGCGCCTGGCTGGGTTTGAACCCGCGACCTACAATTCTTAAGTCGGGAGCGTTACCACTCGGCTACCACTGTCTCTCAACAACCCACACTGGAAATAAGAATGAAACAATCTTACTTTAAACGTCATGGTACAGGTCTAGATCTTGTAAAGGATTACAATACATGTAGATTCAAAACAGCTTTATGTCTTTATTTCCGATTTTTGAATTGAAATGTGGGAGGGTCAATGACCGTTGTTCTGCCTTAACATCTTCCATGCTATACGATCCAAGTGAATCAGTGACGCCCCGGTCGTTTGGAGTCGCAGGACGATCCCTGGTCACCGTAGCGTAGGCGAGGGCTTGCGGACGACGAGTACCTAACTAATGGGTAGCTCGCCGTCTGGCGGTCCAGTACAGGCCAAGCCCGAGTTGTCGAAAACGTGAAGGGTTCTACGCTCCTTGAGGCGAGCGTGGAACAATACGTGCTGTCGACGACTTGGGCTCAATCCGGGCGGCTGCCGGACGGTCGGACGGCGAGCTACCTATTGCTCGCCGTCCGCAGGCCCGTGCCTGCGATGGCCGTAAATTAGAATCCCGGTGGCTGAGGCGAGAAGCCCGCTCCCTCGTGCGGCCTTCTTTGCTAGCATTACTGCTTCGCAGATGCCCGCTAAGACCACGTGGTTTTTCTTTAGTTTTCTCTTTGGTTTTTATTATCCTGCACCATGGTCCTTTCTTTTTTTTATTTATAGTCTCGCGTTTAGTCACTATCTCACCTGATGGTAAGCGATAATGCGTCCGACGTAAACGCTTAATCAGGTCAATACTCATTTGTCACAAATTTACTTTTACAATTTTACTTCTTTACTATATTAGTTAACAAGATTAAGAAACCCAAGGTTAGCCAACGTGCTATTACGCAGTAAATATACGTAGGTGTTATACTAACGGATCGCGTTCAAAACACTATACGTGGCTCCAAAACAGAGATCGTTGACGTGGCTCACCAGACTGCCCAGCTTAAGTGGGACTGGGCTGGACATGTCTGCTGCATGACGATCAAGCGATGGACCCGCGAGACGGGGTCATGGCAGACCACGAAAGAGATAGCTGGAGTCGTCCGACTTATTTCTACCTTAGGAATTGACAAGAAGAGTGACTCTGGGTGAGCCGGGAACATTAGAAGGAATGATGGAAGATCTTTGCGAAACAGTGGAAGGAGTCCAAGCTAGGTATAACCATAATCTACACTTATAAAATTCTTTGTCCTGAATGACTGATTGACGGGATCAACGTTCAGGCTTAACCGCTGATCGTGAAGACCTGAAACTTGGAGGGTATGTTTTTTGTATGACGTAGGCATCTGATAAGAAAGTATTTTTCGAAATTCTAGCCCTAAAGGGGGTGAAAAAGGGGGCAAAGTTTGTATGGAAAAACTTGCTTTCACGTGGGCGAACCCACTGGTAGAAGCTGACCATGGGTAGTGTGAAAACGAAATCCGGGGCCCTGGAAAGAAGGCAACGAAGGAACAGGAGTGGGTTTTTAGTCAGTAAAAGTCTGACACTACCTCCCGCTCCGCCCAAGTGCGGGATTTGTCATTAGATGACTTTCCCACCTAAAAAAAAAAACTGGTAGAAGCTAGTATAATAATATATTTTTTTCCGTTTACCCCTTAGGGAAGGCTATAGTCGTTCACCCATATCGCCTAGTCTTTTGTTCATGTTTTCTTGCATAATAAGTTTTCAATAATATAATGTCTTTCGCATTCGAATATCATAAGTGTTTCTTTTTGTTTTACATTAGAATGCGGGTGTAACACATTCTAATGTTTTTTTAGTATTTGGCAGCAAATGTATCGATTCAGCCTTCTCAGCAAACTTCGCTTAGGTAGCCAAAAGTACAATAAAATTCTCAGCTCCATTTTTTATTTTTTTATTGATATAAACCAGTGCTTGACTGCTATCTCACCTGATGGTAAGCAGAGATGCAATCATTGATGGTGAGGCGCACTAGTTTATTAAAAGCCTATTCACTCAAGCCTATTTCAATAATTTTACACAATGTCCATTTGCGCAGACACTTGAGATACAAAACTACACCAATTATACATCACAATATCCACTAGTAATTGTTTCGGAGTTTGTGAATAATTAAAACAGCCACTTAACTTCATTCGAAAAAATCCCGCCAAAAACTGTATCTAAATAAAAAGATTAACATGGCATATCTATTTGCTGTCATTCCTCTGTGCTCTATGCTCCATCGAACTTCAAAAGATGAAACGTCATCCATAAGTACTCTATGGTTACCCTAAGATATAAACCTGATGCTCTGACCTTCATCATTGAACTCCTCGACATACTCTAGCTAACCGAATTACTTTACAATGTCAGTCGTCGGAATTTATATAAACATACTTTTAAAAGCGCGGTCATTTTTCTTCACGCACTTCAATTGTTTATTTGATAGTTTTGTACTTCCATTATAACTGTCTACACTGTATTAACAGGAATAGCCAGATAATTAGGTTTCCGTGTTTTGGGATGTATTGGATTGTTTGGATGTTGAAACGTCAACGGTCCGGACTAAGCGTTTCGCTTCGTCGTTTATACCACTTACATCGAAGGACTGGAACAATTTGCCTGCTGCGGTCTTCCCGTGCAACTATAATTCAGGTGTCTTCAAGGCTAGAGTGAATAGGCTCTTAATAAACTAGTGCGCCTGACCATCAATGATTGCATCTCCGCTTACCATCAGGTGGGATCGCAGTCAAGCACTGGTTTATATCAATTAAAAAAAAAAAAAATGTTTTTGTTTGAGGAAAACTCTTGAAAAGTTTCTGTATTTTTATTTTAAATGATCTTGACTGCGATCCCACCTAATGGTAAGCAGTTATGAGATCGTTGATGGTAAATCGCACTAGTTTATTAAGAGCCTATTCACTCCAGCCTTACCGTTGCAGGCAAATTGTTCCAATCCTTCGATGTACGCGGTATAAAAGATGAGGCCAAATGCTTAGTCTGGACCGTAGAGGTGTTAACAACGTAGGGTGAACGCTCGCCGTAGTTTTTTTTGCGAACTGAAAATTTACGCCACCAAGTGCCGCCACTTAAGCAAGTGGTCTTCTATTTTGAAAAACAAATTTTTTGAAAGGTGCCTGGATCTGATGCATCAGTGCGGCTATCTGGTGTACGTCATTTCAGACAACCTTCATTTGATCTGCATTGTAATATTGTCTCTCTTTCTTGATCGATGAATATCATCCTGAGTAGTCTTACACAATAACATTGAATTGGTGGTAACGTCCATCAGAAAGTATTGTATTGATTGTGATACCCAAAATTTAACATGACCAATATTAAACAACTTGGAGTTTTGACAAAGTTATCACTGACAGTATCTCTCTTTCTCTCCGTTCGTCTAGAGACCGCACCTCGCCTAGATTTCAAGAGATAGCACCTTATGTAGAGCTCAAAAGACCGCTCCTTTTCTGGAGCCCTAAAGACATATTTTCAACTAAAAGACGTCCATTGCTGGATATAGGCCTCCCCCAAGGATCGCTACAAAAACCAGTTCTACCGGGAATATCGCCCCTTCAACGCTGCATCTTCCAGTACGTGGTCACTCTAAAACTTTTCGCCCCATCGACCATCTATTTAGCGAGCAAACAAAGAAAAAACGAGACGAAGAACGAACATAGGCGGGACTGGTTTCCTATAAATTCTCAGTTATTAGTAAGGCGGATACGGCATTACACAGTACTTAAGTATGTTCCGACCGTCTTCCGTGTAATGCCGGGAGGCCGTACTAGTGCGTCTTACGACTATCACCTTATCGATTGCACACCTCACTGTCATTGTCTAGATAAACAATAGGAAATCGTAAAAATGTTGCCAGTTATAACGCTAGTTATGTGATGTTTGTAATTTAAATATATATCGTCCCTTAGCTTACAACACCGCTCAAGTCGAAAATTGGTGGTTTTCAAATTTGAATGCCTTTAGATGGAGCTGCTCATTGCGCGTCTAACCATTGGTCACATGATATAGATTTCAGCTAATCAGAAGCCATAATTCGAAAAATAGTGACAGCGTGCAAGTCGGCTGGCCTTTCAACACCCCACAGTTTTTTTCGTTTCCTGTAAAGTTGGCAAAAATGACTTATGCGGTGTTGTTAGCTAAGGGACGATATGATACTTTGAAGATAGGGAGACCAGGGATAAAAAAAAGGGAAAAAAGTCACTTAGAGCGATCGGGCGGATTGGTACCTATTGATTGTTTGAGAAACTGTATGATGAGCTAGTCAAAAGACAGTATCTGTGTAGGATGGAAGAGTTCAAAGGGATAGTAGAAATAATACAAAATTCACGTTTGTGCCCCTCTTTTCTTTCCCAAACGTTATAAAAGATGCGAATATCTGAAGTTCGGAAATAAAACACAATAGACTAATCATTCTAAAGTAGTTCGTTCAAAAATAGTAATGATTGGAAAATAGCGCACAACTTTTATTAAAAATATTAAGGTAACCTACATTGAAAATGAAACTAGCAAAATCTTGCTAATTGGGCTAAAGGCGACATACCTGAATTTTTCTGTTGTTTTATTTACCTAAACAAAATAAATGTATGTGTTTTAGTTTTAGTTTGCTCTCGTATTTGTAATGGTGTAAATAAAGTATATAATAAATAAATAAATGTTTGCAAAATAACAGACATACTTACAAGAATTTTCAATTAGTTACTAATTGATAACATCCAAAAAAACATTTCAATATTAAGACTACAAATCTCTTTTAAATCCTGCAAAGTCCACTTTAAAAAGATCAGCCTCAAATGCTTCACCATCATTCATCACCCTCACAAAAGATAAAGCGAATGCTTGGCACAAGAACGCTCAAAGATCTGCCATTAACAATAAATGATTTCCGTCTTATGCATATGTAACTCTAGAACTCACACACGTCAGTTCTGATGCATCAAGAATATTTTAAACTACAGTGTTTAGATCTTCACGAACTTCGAAGAAATCTTGACCTATTTTAAATGCAATATGACTAAGGTATTATCCATCATCAGCCCATGAATCATCATTAGCTCCTTCTACATTGTTTATAAGAGAAATACTTCCTCGAGATATTATGAAGATCATTATATTCGTGTATCGCAATTTATTGTAGTCGATTATTATATGTGAGTCAGTTTTTTTGGTCTAGCTCGTAAATTGTGGCAGACTTGTCTGATTCTGACAATTTGTGTGTTGGTATTGTCAGTAATTGAGGTGATATTGTCACATTAATAATGTTGAATTGTCAGTTATTTATTGATACAAGCCATATTTTATAGCTATTTTATTGTAATTAATTGCAAAATTTGGCAATTAGTTCCACCATTACCATGCTCTGTTGCGGTTGCTTCAAATAATATTCCCATAAGATTGATAATTTGTTTTAGAAGTGAATTAAAATTATGTTTTTCAAAATGAATGTTGTTTATTTCGATACAGTTTGGCTACAAATATAACCCATTTATTACAGCATTTAGTTGCTAATTAATTATTTTAGTTTTGACTTTTACCATCATTAATTGGTTCCATACACAATTAGTAATGATCCAAATCATTTTGACAATTTATGAAAAACTTAAATCATCCTTTTTTTTAACTATTTGGAGCTATTTTGAAATACAGAACGTCAATTTTAAGGGAAATAAATTACCTTAAAAGCGACCAACTCGAGGTACATTTCCATACAACCACTCTTACGTGATTATGATGTAATTACACATCTTTCTCTAGATATTTTGGATACACAGTATCTTGTGGATATTATCTAGGCTTCTATAGAAATCAAAATATAAATTTGTATAAAACTAATCTAGTAAAGACCTCTGAAAATCTGCTATTTTACATGAACATCCATACAAACCTTGCACATTTAATCGAGATTCTGAAAGATGACAATTTTTCTGAAAATCTTTTTAGGGTTTAAAAGAAACAAGTATTTCCTGGAACAAGTTTTGTGAAATATTCGAGTACCGAATAAATACCGAATTACCGAATGCCAACAGAGTTTCCAGGTCTTTTTTCGCATTGCTTCTTCATCAAACATCGCGTTGGATTGCGTTAAATGAAGCAACGAGCTTTTAAACCATGCTCGACGTTGACGATAGGCGAGTGGAAAAGGGCCTGAAGTCTTAAATCTATTTTTTGAGCTATTTATCAATAATGAATGTTAACTTTGGAAATTCCTGTCAATTTTTGGCATCCATATGTAAAGTTAACACAATCTCATTAAACCACTTCGAGGGCATGTGTTTTTCTATATTTAGCTTCAATTTATTGGCTCTTGTTCGTCTGATTAATTCTCCAAAAATACTCGTAAGTACCAGGATGGCATGTGGATCAGGAGTCCGTTACTCACCGCGAAGGAACGGAAGTAGAGGTGTGCTTCTGATGTGGAAATACTCCTGTGATTCACTCGGAGCGCAGATGTCTGGCATTGTTGTCTTAATTACTCTTCTTGTAGCTTCAACTGCAGTATGGTGTGTGTTGCACTGTTTAAATTAAGATTTTTGGTCATCTCTTCTGCTTCCTTGAATCCTAGTATGTATTACTAAGAATAACCGGATTATTTTAAAGTTTTCATTATGATTGTCCTTTTTTATGGAAAATGACAAAATTACTTTTTCCGTTTTGAAGTCAGACTTACTGATTAAAGCCCACCTGTGTTCTTTCAGTTAGTTTACCTTTTGCGATCCAATGCCACGGTAATTCTTTCGGACAATCCCTTGGCCGTGGGTGATTGTCTGTGAACAAGAAATTATTTTAATAATAACTTATGGGTCACAAGGTATTATTAAAATCATTTATTTCCAACTAGTGTCTATCAGCGGCCTTTAACGAGTGAAAATAGCAAATATATCAATAAATAATAAATATAATAGCCTATACATATATACTCAGGGATAATGCAGCTACATACTATATCAGAGAAAGAATTTTCAGAATCGGTTTGGCAGTTTTAGAGATTACCTCGAACCTTATTACATACGAACTTTAGAAATGTAACCTTTTATAATGTTAGTTTTTTTTTCGGTGGGAAAATCATCGGCGGAGCGGGAGAGTGTGTCAGACTTTTACTGACTGAAAAACTACTAATTTCCCTTCGTTGCCTTTAATACCAGGGCCGATTCTTCCTTTCAGAAGCAGACCCTTGTCCCCAGTAGACTTCGACCCTGCTGGGGCCACCGTAGGGGGGTATAATATTAGTATAGATTTATAATTATTTCAAGTGGTAACGGCCCCGACTTACAAGTTGTAGGTCACGGTTTCAAACCCAGCCAGGCACATTACTTTGTGTAATTTATTTCATCACCACTGCTCTCAAAACGGTGAAGGAAAATATCGCGAGGGAACCGGCATGTCCTAGACCCAAATAATCGAAGACATGTGACATCCACCAAGCCGCACTGGGCCCGCGTGGTGGATTACGGCCCATTCCCTCTCCTAGAGAGGAGGCCTGAGTCCCAATAGTGGGAACATTAAAAGGCTGATTATGCTATGCTATAATATTCTGAAAGAAGGTGACATACACACTCACATATTGCCTTTAAATTGTAAAGGCAACCATATACTGCTATGTTAAGTAATAGCAGATTAGTTTAAATTAACTTGTTTGTTGCACGTACATTTTAATTTACTTATTATGTTTTTTGTCGTTCTAAATTCAAATCTCATTATTCCCTAAAGAACACTCGTACTAAATTAAATCCTTCTTGTGGTATTTCGCACCAAAATCCGTCTAAAACCATACCATTCCCTTAACCAGTAGCTTGGTCAGCCGAAAACCTGTCGATCATATGGGATGGCTGCGTCTGGAACCGATCCAGGATCGACTCGATACTAATACACATTAAATTTTATTTTAGCTGCCGTTAGCCGCGCCTGACGCCCGACCGTGATACACCATAGACTAAATAGAGGTACAGAAGGGGCCATAGATAAAGTGATATCTTTTAAGCACATCTTGTTTGTCTGTCTAGATTATTGTGAGATGAGTATATGACTGCCGTGTCATCTTATTATTATTTTGTTCATATTTTTAATAGGTCTAACTTGTTTTTAATAGGTTAATAGGTATATCTCGAATATCATTTGATTTAGATAGCCGTACGTGCAGATATCGTACAGATAGAAAAAGTGGGGATCGCTTTGCGCATCGTACAAGGATTGCACTTCCCGCTCCCGCGTCCTCACTTCATACCACTAAAGAGACCCGATATTTCACTTCTGCGCAAATGGAAGTCAGCGCTCAAGATCCATGCCGGTATCTGTACGCCGTATGCGTGCGCCATTTTCCACTCGATGTACGAAACGGGCCTTCTGTACCTATATATTTATTCTTTGTTACACTATCATTTTAAAATTATTTCAGTCTGTGAGTCAAGAAGTCTAGCTTTTAAGCCCGCGAGAACGTTAACCTTGTTTATTTGTGAATTCTAAACGGCTTTAATCTTTTTGTTTGTAAATAAATATTAGATTTACTATAGGCATATGAATATAGGTATGTGTGCCGCTCAGTGAATATGAAAACGGTGTATTTATTTTAGTGAGTCAATTCGATGTTTCAATCGTATATGAAAGTTTATCAATCGATCATGTTTTGGCTGTTGTAGTAGATGGACACAGAGATAGTTCAGTATGTATTGCTTCTTTTAGATGCTATCTTCTGCCACCAGGCTTTTCTTTCCTGAATTTTCTTTTTATGGACTTTCCATATAGTCTCTTCACTACCCTGGGTTGAATGGTAAAGATTGTCTAAGGCATTAAGTCCGCCTTTGTACCTACTTTATATTGCATGAAGATTAAATAACGAAAACTTAAAGTTCTCTCAAACTTAGTTTGTTCTTCGTCATAATTATTATACTTTTTGAATTCTCTTAATTATGTTTGGATATTTATTAGTTTATCATTTATATACATACTAGCGGTCCTGGCAGACGGCGAAAGCTGGCTTTTCATCAACAAAAAAATTTAATACTCGATTTCAGCGCCACCTTAAATCTATCTATATATGTATATAAAAGCGAAATACCACTCACTGATTAAACACGAAATCTCAGAAACTATAACACCTGCAAACTTAAAATTTGGCAGACAGGTTCCTTATAGGATGTCGACAACCGCCAAGAACGGATTTCACGAAACTGTACCCCTAAGGGGATGACACGTGGGTCCAAATTTTGTATGGCGAAACTGACTTTCACACGGGCGAAGCCGCGGGCAGAAGCTAGTAAAAAACTAAAACACAAAAACATAGTGTGTCTCACGGCTGCGCTTAAAAGGTCCAGTTCAGCATAATGCCAGACAACTACGTAGCAGTTGCTTGATGCTGGTTTTCAACAAAACCTTACTTTAAGTAGCATATTATAGTCGGCCTTATAATTTTCCCACTGTTGGGACCCAGGCCTTCTCTCTAAGAGAGGGAATAGGCCATAATCCACCACGCGGGCCCAGTGCAGGTTGGTGGATGTCATATGTCTACAAACTTTGGTTCTAGGACGTGCCGGTTTCCTCACGATATTTTCCTTCACCGTTTTGAGAGCATGAAAGCAAAAACTGCATGAAACATCCATCCACATGAAAGCGAAAGCATGAAAATAAATTACACAAAGTTATGCGCCTGGCTGGGTTTGAACTCACGACCTACAACTCGTAAGTCGGGGCCGTTACCATTCGGCCACCACTGCTCTCAGCTGCTCTGGTTACTTTGAGTGGATGTAAATCAGTTATATTAAATGAAACAATATTGCTTTACCTTCATTCATTCATTCATTCATTTCAGCCGAAAGACGTCCACTGCTGGACGTAGGCCACCCCCAAATGCCGCCACAATGAACGGTCCTGTGCGTCTCGCATCCATCGTACTCCCGCAACCGTTACCAGGTCATCGGTCCATTTGTAGGAGGCCTTCCAACGCTACGTCTTCCAGTACGTGGTCGCTATTCCAGAACCTTTCGGCCCCAACGGCCATCCGTTCTGCGAGCAATGTGCCCTGCCCATTGCCACTTAAGTTTGGCGATTCTTCGTGCTATGTCGGTGACCTTACCTTGTCGGTTGCTTTACCTTGTTTCTATGGAACTAGTAACGTGTCTAGGTATTCAGATAATTGATGTCAATCTTCGCAGGCCAAAAGACCGATGTTCAGTTGTACCCATTCACCGATCACTGATTGATGGGCAGGCTGCGAGTGCGGCTGTCACTGCTGTCGAAGTGTCGACTGTCACTCATCGCTGAACAGCTTGGCATCGGCTTGGTTCTCATCTTCATTACTGATGGACAGGCAGTGTTCTGGGTTACCACAATTAAAAAGTAAAAACTTTTTTATAAAATTAACTAATACATTTAAAAAAAAATACCAGAAACAGGTTCCGGGAATTACTTAAAGTTATTTTGTATTTTTTTTTTGGTTGTGTTTGGTATTTTTAGGGTTCCTTACCTCAAAAGGACAAAACGGTACCCTTGGATCACTTTGTTGTCCGCCCGTCTGTCTGTCTGTCTGTCTGTCAAAACCATTTATCTTGGGAACGCGTGGAGGTATCGACTTGAAATTAAAAACCAATACTCAAGTGAGCGGTCCTTTAAAGCTGTGAAAAAACACAATTCTAAGTTAACGAAAAAAAAGATACGGCCGTTTATGTTGTGCGAGAGTCCGACTCGCACTTAACTATTTTTTTTTTGGAAGTCACCCGCTTGACCATGACGTCACGTGGCGTGGATCAAGTGTAGCCCTACAAGTCTAGTTTCCATACCAACTGTATGTAGACCAACGTGCCCAGATCGGAATGTGTGGCACACGTGTGCTCAGTGAAGTTCTGGCTTTATTAACTTTTTCCGCCCTTGGTACGGACGGACCAAATCCATCCTACCAAGATCGAGCGTGTGTTAACACTATTATTTCGTGCGTAAAGATTGACATAAGTATATATTTGTTGACAAGTCACCATTTTGTTTATCTAATTATCGCTATCACATAAATGGCTGCCGGCCCCGCTCGCCGCGTCGTAAAACACTACTGACTATAAACAGCGCATCAAAAGAGAGAGGATTCATTTATTAATCTTGTCCTTGATCTAATTCTTTATGAATGACGGGGAAATTATCAAGTAACAGAAAATGACTGCACTAACGGGGGGGAGGTACGATTCTCCTCTGTTAGGTGATGTTGCTCACAGATGCATCATGAACAACCACCTTGTTTTAAAATAAATATATAGATAGATAATTAGTTTACTAACATAGGTTTATATTTTTCTCAATTGTTTACTAACCCATATGGATGTAACTTATCCGAATTAAAGATTATTTTATTTTTATTTTAATTTTTTACTAACTACAACGTGTCGCCATTAGGACCTGTACCATGACGTTTAAAGTAAGATTGTTTCATTCTTATTTCCAGTGTGGGTAAGAGATCGCGCTAGACAACCTGTATAGCTCTGTCTCTTACCCACACTGAAATAAGAATGAAACAATCTTACTTTGAACGTCATGGTAACCCCGCAAGTCTATGTAGCGTCACACAAGAACACACATAGCATAGCATAATCAGCTTTTTAATATTCCCACTGCTGGGACTCAGGCCTCCTCTCTAGAAGAGGGAATGGGCCATAATCCAATGTCACATGTCTTCGAACTTTTGATTCTAGGACATACCGGTTTCCTCACGATGATTGCCTTCACCGTTTTGAGAGCAGTGGTGATGAAATAAATTACACAAAGTAATGCGCCTGGCTGGGTTTAAACCCGCGACCTACCACTAGTAAATCAGGGCCACACTACATTATACTCGTAACTTGTTTTCGAATTTCTAATATAGTCATAATAATTTTACCTTCCTGTTAAAATGAAACAAAAGTTTTAACGTGTTTCTGTGATTATGACGCAATAACAAACTATGAGTCCGCTCTCCAAACACGCGGTATTATAATAAAACCTTCATATATGATTCCTTTTGGGATTTTGCATAAATTCATTACCTAATGCTTGTTTGTTTTAAATATTAGTATTGATCTGTATTTTCCGGCGGACGTGGTGCAAAGCCTCCTAATCTGTCTTCAGGGAATATTCTCAGAATGCAATAGATGTGTTGAAATGAGTAATGATATCTATGAATTCATCAATTTAAACACATCTTTGAAGTTTGAATCGTGTCTTTTCGCACAGGAAACCGACCCACACATACTCCATAATTTGCAGAGTTTTTAGCAAAAAAAAAACTGTCGCAATTTTCTACACACAACTATATTAAACTATCAAAGAATGTAATTCAATTCATTAACAACTGTTTTGATCTCATATCAACTGAATACACATCAAAACATCACTGTTAAAACACTTACACGAATCCAGTTAATAAAACTTTAATCGCTCACGAAAAGGAAGTTGTAAAATATTATAAAATGTAAAGAGCAGCATTTCAATGAGTACTACTAAGATTTCCGGATGTAATTTCAAATAAAAGTTGTTTTATTGAGCGTAATGGCGCCAAAGAAATAATTCTTTGGTCTATGATTATGTTTATTTTATTTTTTTTATTTCTAAAGAGCGCAGCTTGATTCGAAATTTAAAATATGGATGAGTTACATCCGTTGGTGCAGAGTATGTGTTTCAAGAATCACTTACCGGTTTGAAAATTTGACTTATGTTTATTTATAAATGTTGCAAACAAATACAATGAACGGTTGAAAAATGAATTAAATAACATGTAAAAAGTGTGTGTTAGTTTTAGCCTTCACAGAATTAGGACGATAATAATCTCGAGTTATTTTCCAAAAATACGATCGGAAAGCAAATTCCTCAAGACCTGAATTTTCAGGCTCGTTTAGCTGTAAGGCAATTTTTTTTTTTGTTAATGGTTTTGGCTTGGATACTAAGTCCTTTAAGCCATGTCTTTCTATGAATGGGTAGTTATTTGTTTTACAATTAGAATATGGAAGTACACATTCTAATGTTATTGTAGTATCTATTGGGCTGTAAATATATCAAGTAGGCTGACTTGGCTGTCTCGGCAAACTTCACTAAAGTAGCCAAAACTACAATAAAATTTTCAGTCCCATTTTATCGAAATAGCGAATGTTTCAATGATCCCACATACTACCCAGTTGCGCAGACACTTGAGATACAAAACTACACATCAATTTTACATCATAATATCCACAAGGAATCAATTTGCGAATAATTAAAACAGCGACTGAACTTCACTCGAAAATATTCCGTCAAAAACCCCGCAAGGCTTCATTTACATATAAGACAATTTATGGTCGTTTTAGGAATTGCCAATAAATTGTGTAATTGTGTTGCTCTCAAAATACAAAGTTTATTTTATAGTTACTCATAAAATCATAGTAATATTCTATTTTACACATGAACTATACTATCTTACTTAAAAATACGAAGAAACGACAATTCAAGTTATTATTTAAATTTCCGATTTCCTTTTTATGTAATCTTTAAAAAAATCCAAAATATTCAGGTGTTTTTTTTAACAACCTTTTTTAAAATAAACTTTTATTTGACAGCCATAGTTGCGTTTTACCATAAAATATGATCCATAGACAAAATAACTAAAATTATAGGAGGACACATTACATCCTTTACATATATCAGGTGTTAAAAAATTAACTTTAAGAATTTCGAGGGGACATTGTACTTATTGACTTTTACTAAGGGACCAAACCTGAAATCGCGAAAAAAAATCAGCTGTTCCCTACGTATTACTCGGCAAAATATATAGAGCAGCTGATTTTTTTTTCGCTATTTCAGGTTTGGTCCCATAGTAAAAGTTGTTCATAATGAGGAGTACAATTTCCCCTCGAAATTCTTAAAGTTAATTTTTTAACACCTTATATAATATACAAGGTACCTAATAAAAATGCTATTACTCACCAACTATAGTAGTTCAAAATGCATGTATTTATTTAATTATATTATAATACCCCATCTTATAAATAAGCAAGAAAATAAATGAAATACACACTAGTAGAACTGTAGTACAAATATCTACGCCAATTCTTAAAATCGTTCGAGTTACTGACATTCGTAGACATATTGTAATTTTAATGTCACTCACATTTGTGACTGACTGACGGAGTGCGTAGCAAATGTGCAGTCACTCGAATGTTGATATTTTTACTTTATCTATACTTATTATTATAAAGCTGAAGACTTTTGTTTATTTGTTTGAACGTATCTCAGAAACTAATTGTTCGAATTGGAAATCTTTTAGTGTCAGAAAGCCCTTTTATCGAGAAAAGCCATAAGCTATCTAGCATCACGCAAAGGTTGACTAATATAGAGTACCTTAAGTCCACCTCTGTACATTTAAAAGCATAAAGTATTTAATAATAATAAATAACAAACATCACGTTTCGATCAATAGGAGCGAACATTAGGCAATATTTGCTCCACCAAACGTCAGAGCACCAATAAAATTCAATACCAAACCATAAACCAGAATATAAAAAATAGCATAGCATAGTCGGCCTTATAATGTTCCCACTGCTGGGACTCAAGCCTCCTCCCTATGAGAGGGAACGGGCCATAATCCACCACGCGGGCCCAGTGGATGTCCCATGTCTTCGAATTTTTGGCCGGTTTCCTCACGGTGTGTTTTTTCACCGTTTTGAGAGCAGTGGTGATGAATTAAATTACACAAAGTAATGCACCTGACAGGGTTTGAACCAGCGACCGACAACTCATAAGTCCGGGCCTTTACCACTCGGCTCTCAAAATATACAAATTGCCAGTCCAAAAAAGCCAACAATAAATTATTAATAACCCATCCGGTAACGTTATAAACAATGAGAACGCATCGTAAACATCAAAATAATAGCTCTGGGCACTTTTATCAGCCGTTTGAGCTGCATTCGGAATACGGACGTAAATAAATCGAAAGTGCAAAGACTCGGCCGGGAGCAATGTTTGACGCCGCGAGCAATTTTTGACGCCGGGAGCAATGTTTGACGCTGCGAGCAGTATGCGAGCAATTGAAAACTGGCCGATTACTGAGCTGTTTATTTTTGTTTTCAGTAAATAATAAACGTAAAAATAAATTCAGTAATGCTTGCTCATTTATTTAGTATTACTGTTATGTTAATTGAATCGTCTACGTCTTTCTACAGTTTCTTTTTTCAGGATTATGTAAAGCACTTTATCAATAGCTCTAAAACTATTTAAACGGTCCACCACAATCCCCACCAAAAAAAAACTTTGATAAATTACCAAACTACAAAAAAAGTATTAAAATAGAAAATATTCTTAGGCCTAGTGATGTTTGTTTTTCGATCATGTCATATATTACCTACGTAAATACTGAATAAATTCACAAGCCTCTTTTGGACCTCCATGGGTTTTCCGAAAGGGAACCCTGAGGTATTGAAACGCAAAACAAAGAAGAAACAGACGCACTCCGGGTTTTAGTCAGGATGGGAAAAGACATTAGATGATTTCCTACTTTAAAAAAGCCTCTTTTGGACCTCACCGTGGCAAGCTGTCATATTCTCTACTACATAATATACACTTTAAGGAAAAACCATAGCATTTGTACGTACAGTGGTCCCTGTGAAAAACAAAGACTAATGGGCAGCTCAAACAATTTAAAAATCGAACTCCACCGAATTGAAGCGTGATGTATTTTTATTATTCTCACTTGTGATGTCGTCGACACCGGACGTATATGTAACGTACGTTCGTTTTTATGGCGATACAAATGTTAAATTATTACCTCCATGAATGGTTGCTTTGTGAAATGTTGTGGCTCTTTGAATTGCAGTTTAAACCCTTTGTTTCGTGATGGACTGCCGTCTGTGAAGTTTTGTAGAATTTGTATAATATAGCGTGTAGAAGACAGAACAGTCATTTTAATGGAGTTATGATGCATTTTGTTTGAAATATATTTCGTTTGTTTTTATAGATATGAATAGAGGAATACTTAACTACGATTATGAGTTTTTTTGTAGCTTTATTTATAATAGACTACAAATTAGTACAACATATAAAGCCAAGTTGTCCGACGAAAAAGCTATGCTAGTAGAAATATCTTCTAATCTAGGCAAAGGTATGATTGCATCTCGTAAGATACAAAGCGTTAAGTAAAGTTTAATGTTTATTCGTTTATCCTTACAACATATCGCCTTGTAGCTATTAGAATAATGAAGCTTAATTAGTTCAGAATCTGCTAATTTCTAACATGTGCGCAGTGTAGTGGTGGACATAAAGTAGTAGGTAGTGTTAGCACGCTCGCTTAAGCAGTATAAGCCCCCCTAGCCAAGTTACGATCGTTTCGTTTGCGTCGAACGCCTCGAGTAGGCCAAGCCTTCACGCAACCACGTAACTGAGCGTTGATATGACGTCAGAACAAAGGAATCGGAGGCGTGGCCTACTCGAGGCGTTCAACGCAAACGAAACGATCGTAACTTGGCTAGGGGGGCAGGTCAGCTCCAGGATTCCACATGTACCTAAGCTCCTGACATACTATAAGTGCCCATGTAGGCATATGTGAAATAAAATATTGTAATTTGAACTAATAAATAACTTTATAGGTTGATATACAAATTAAAAATAATAATATTTACAAACGGGTAGTTAATAAATTATTGGGCATTAAAAAAAAAGTTTTTACTAATATTAAGTAAAACTATAAGTCGTAAGTAGGTAGTATAAGTGGCAGCGGTAGTGTAGTATAAGTTTATTCTATTCTATTTTATTCTATTCTATTCTGGGGCGATGAACTTTTCAAAGTAAAACATTTAATGTTTCGAATTTTTCAGCTCAATCATATTTAAAGCTAACAAATCCACGCCAAGAAAAACTAAATCTTTTCATCTTTACAAGAAAAAGAGAATCATTCATCTGTTAATTTTAATAAATAAAATGGCACTCCTACAAACTGGCGCGTACGCACGCACATTTGATAAACTCACTAGTCACGACATTATATCGTCACCAGCTCCCCACGTGCCATCGAGGATGAAGTACCCGTAAAACTAAGGCCTACTGACCACGGATGCCTAGCTTCATAGATGCATTAAAATACGCCAGCTAACTTGAGTAGCACAGCGTACAGAACTCTGTCCACGAGGCGTATAACACGCGTACGTTTTCAATCATTTGTGATAATAAGACGTCGATTTACGCGACATATGACACGCGGTACAGCAGCCCCCCTAGCCAAGTTACAATCGTTTCGTTCATGCCGAACGCCTCGAGTAGGCCACGGGCCCGATTCCTTTGTTCTGACCACGTGAATGAGCGTTGAAATGACGTCAGAACAAAGGAATCGGAAGCGTAGCCTACTCGAGGCGTTCGGCGCGAACGATGCGGTTGTAACTTGGCTAGGGGGGGCTGGTGTCATGAAGCCCGCATGCAGCGACACGAGCACAACTGACGCGGGCTCCTGTGGATATCCTCATTCCTGATTCGATCACGCAAGGAAACTCCGAGCATAGCCCTTTCCATTGGCCTTTGGGTGACTTTAAGTCTTCTGATGAGGCTCATTGTAAGCGACCACGTTTCAGAGCCATATGTTATTACTGGCAACACGCAAGAAAATCAATCACAAGAAAATCATAACACTATTACAATCATTAAAAAAAAATGCTCCTAAAAAATTTATAACAAATCATAAACATTCATTGGGTTGATTTCTGAAAGGTCCTGGATTGCAAAAACTGCCGGAACACAGGTGTCAGTAATTTCTGACACGCCCTTGCGCCCCGCCCTAGAGCGAGAGAAGTCATTAGATGATTTCCCACATTAAAAAAGTCTAATTTGACTTGAAATTTTAAAAGTTCCAAGTTTTCTAACTCTACCGCTGAATCATAATTGGAAGCTTCACAATTCTTCTTGTAACAAAGCCAAAATAAATTACAACTTTAAAAAAAAAGTAATCTTCAAATAAATAATTTGCCACAAACCGGCGCGTACGCACTCCATTTGACAAACGTACGACATATATCGTCTACCCACGTGCCACCGAGTGGGTACGAAGTAGTGCGATACATACCCACGTAACACTAAATATACGGAGCTTGTGAATGAATAACGCGCGTATAAATGGCTGCGCGTGCGCTGCCAACGTTGTCACACGAACAAACACTAAATACGTTAGAGAAGGTCGACTACAGTTTTTTCTTAGTGGTGGGAAATCATTCAATTACTTCTCTCGGTCTAGGGTGGAGCGAGAGAGCGTTTTAGATTTTTACTGACTAAAACGACACCTGTGTCTTTCAGTTACCCTTCGCTTTCTAGGACTACGGGTTTCCTTTTCAGAAATTTATTTAGCGGGTATCGGCCCTGCTGTGGCTAGAAATTGTCTAGCCACAGAGAGCCTATCTAGATTTTCTGAGTGGTTACTACAGTATTTTTAAGGAAGGTTTGCTTTAAATTTAATTCAAAATACTCCTAATTTTCTCACATTTTGTCAAGCTTTTGATATTGACTGTCGTCAAGATGAGACTCGACGTTCCTCGAACGTTGTCCCCTTTTTTTAACTATAGATATTTCAATGACCAAGAAAAATATATTTCATTTGTATAACATGAATGAACGAATGAGTAGATCTTGAGTTTGTAGTAGGTACAAATTGGAGCTTGTACTGCAAAATTTTGTATTAAAAATAATGGCTTACATGTTTTGCAAAAACATATGCACAAGTAGTTACCGAATACAATTGTATTTAAGTAAGATAAACATACAAATACACTCAATTGTATAATTATATTCACTCTCCAAAACATAGTCGATTGGGCCGAAAGATTCTGATTAAGATGACTGGCCTGTTGGTCTAGTGGTTAGTGGTCCTGACTGCTATGCCGGAGATCGTAGGTTCGATTCCCACCGAGGGTGAATGTTTGTGTGATGAGCACGATCATTTGTTCTCACAAGCTCTGCTTAGCTTGGGTCTAGACGGCGTTGTGTGGTTGTTGTGGAATATTATTATTATTATTATTCTGGATTGGTGACCGAGTACCAAAAGACGCACCAGGTGCGCAAAGGGTGGGTAGGTGTTCCTCATCGGTCCATCTTGTGGGACCCATCCCACAAGGTGGACCGATGAGGAACACCTGGTGAGGGTTGCGGGAATCCGATGGATGCGAAGCGCTTAAGACCGGTCGTTGGGGCGACGCTTGGGTGAGACCTATGTTGAGCAGTGGACGTCTTTCGTCTGAAATGATGATGACGATGATTTAAAATTAGTCAATTCCCCAATTGGGTGCCCTTCATCACTGCTTCAAAGAATTATTTCGTAGCTCTCCGACACCACTTTCTACGTGTAACGGTTCCCAAGACGGAGTGCTTTATAATGGGCTCCCAGGCAATAACTAACGTAACTCCTAAATCTTAAACCAGAACTAGCAAGTTATAAACGTTTCAGCTGATTGAAATAAAACGCGTTTATCGTTTATTTTTATTTCCAATAAATTATAATAAAATAAATTTCCAGTTAATGTTCAACAATTATGCACCAGTTTAAATTATTGCCGCCTACCGGTGAACTTAGACAAGATTTCACGCAAAAACGTGAAGTGTTTTTTCATTAAAAATATAAACCGAACTGAATTATGAATTTATTTGTACAGAGCAACGTGCCACAATAAAACACATAAAGATGACAAGCAAAATAAATAGAAATATGAATTAGTACATTTTAAACTAGTTCTTTTCCTTTGGCTTTGCCTCGCAGCTTACTTCATTTAGAACGGAGCATTTCTCTGCCCCCTAGTCAAATTACAATCGTTTCGTTTGCGTCGAACGCCTCGAGTAGGCCACGCCTCCTATTCCTTTGTTCTGACCACGTGACTGAGCGTTGAGATGACGCCATGACGCTGGGTTTAAAAGTACTCAGCGCTCTAGAATATTTGTAAACGAAGCATTTATAGATTACCATAAGAACCTCTTATGAACAAATAAACAATTTTTATTTCATTTATATCACATTTATATGATATAGATGCGGTCGCCTTCTGCGAAGCAGTAATGCTAGCGAAGGACATAGCCTTGCGGCTATGTCCTTCGCTAGCATTACTGCGGTACGGTTGCCCGTGAGGGAATGAAAATCCTCACGGCCCAGCCATCGCCATAGGAGACGCCCCGAGTATCGGGGGTCGCAAGGTGATCCCCGGCCACCGTAGTCGTGGGCTTACGTACGACGAGCAAAGGGTATAAGCTCGCCGTCTAGCCGTCCGGTAAGGACAGTAAGACCCAGTAAGGCCCATGGCCAGAGAGATATATATATATCAATGAGATACTGTGGTCCTGGAACGCAAAGGGTACCTGAAAGACACAGGTGGGTCTTAGTCAGAAAAAGTCTGATACGTCGCCATCATCTAATGACATCCCCTGCTCTTGGGTGGGGCGCAAGGGCGTGTCAGACTTTACTGACTGAAAACCCACTCCTGTTCCTTCTTTACCATTATTCCAGGTCCCCGGGGATCTCTTTCGCATCACCCATGGCTCCATTAGGCTTCGACCCAGCTAGGCCCGCCTGGACCCTACGCTTTGCTGACATCTCCTTGAGGCGCGCGTGGAACACTACGCGCCGTCGACGACTTGAGCTCGGTTAGAACGCTTACCGGATGGTCGGACGGCGAGCTACGCATTGCACGCCGTCCGCAAGACCGCGACTTCGGTGGTCGGAAATCGAGATCGGAATCCCGGCGGCTGGGGCGCGAGGACCATAGCCTCGCGCGTGCACGTGCGGCCTCCTCCTTTGCTAGCATTACTGCTTCGCAGAAGGAGGCGACCGCCTGCCACTCCTCCTCGCTCCGGACCATGGCCGGGCTTTGGTACAGACCAAAGCCCGCGAGAGATCGCTGCCGCCGATCGCCCTCACGAGGACACGGTGGTGCTCTGCGGGGTACACCTCTACCGTATGCTCCAGGCGTTCCACACAATGGTGACACCCGGGCGTATTAGGTAAATTTTACTTAGCAATACCTGCCTATGTATAATTTACATAGTACACATATATTTTGGTTCTAGACCAACAAATTAATGAGAAAATCGGAAAAACCAGTACGTTAAACATTTACTGGTTTGAAAGGCTTTCAGATTTTTTATTCTGTGACCTTTCCATCATTGAATAGTACCAAAACGTGATTAACCCTTACTATATCATTGTTAAGAAGGAAAGCCAACGTTTTGTACTTCTCAGATGAAAATGTGAAGCCTCACTAATTGGCTGATCTTTTTCAGCTTTTTTACTCCGGCTTCCTTATCCGGTGAAGTCTGTGGATGGCAGGAACAAATGTACGAAACTGTAGTTGCAGCTTTTCTTTTTTTAATGTCGTATTATAATGTCTTAATTACTGAATATGCGGGGTATTAGAAGTTATCATCATGACTTAATCGCATTAAATTTAGTAAGGAGTAATTTAATAAATTGATGTCTGTATGTGTGTATGTTTATAAGGAGTACCTTCGCGTGTAGCCAAAGAGCAGCAAACACACACACATACAAACTATCGCCTGTAACATAATACAAGTGTGATTACTAGAGATCGGAGTAGGTAGATTGAATTGGGGTCATTGATCCGAAACATATATAAGGTGTTAAAAAAATAACTTTAAGAATTTCGAGGGGACATAGTACTCCTCATTATAAACAACTTTTACTATGGAAACAAACCTAAATTGCGAAAAAAAATCAGCTGTTCCCTACGTTTATGTTCGCATAACTCGTCAAAATGTATGGAGCAGCTGATTTTTTTTCGCTATTTCAGGTTTGGTCCCATGTGGGTCCTATAGTAAAAGTTGTTCATAATGAGGAGTACAATGTCCCCTCGAAATTCTTAAAGTAAATTTTTTAACACCTTATATATTAATATGGACATTCCACCGAAGAACCGGAACCGACTATAAAACCGGTAGGAATAGTATTAAAATGAGTAATATTATATTCTTCATATTTTTTTTAACGGCACACAGTCACGATTTGACACAACCCAACGACCAATCAGAACATTATACCTTCCTTATATTTTGAATTGAAATCCGGAAATACCGGAATTACTTTCCGGAAAAATGGCTTATCCATGTTATTCTCTCTGTGTGCATTTATGATACAAGTACCAAAAATCAATATTCCTACCCACTGGTGATTACGAATAAACTGTCCACAATACTGTGTCAATTTAGTAAGAAACTATTATTTCTTTCACAATACTTTTCCTGTATATAAACCACAATAATAATCATTAAAAACATAATCACGTAATAAATGACATAACTAGCGGAAATGACAGCCGAATGTTTACGAAACTTCCCGAACGCATAATAATCACTAATGTTATGCGCCCGCGTCTTCGTTTCCTGTCCCTATTGCGTACGTCCTTGACCCAAAATCGGTTTTACACGAAAATATAAATCAAGAACTAAAGTTAGACTAATATGACCATTTTTTAACACTCAAAATGGGACATTTACACTAATATTGTAAAGAGGTAGGAACGAAGGACTGGAACAATTTGCCTGCTGCAATCTTCCCGTCCAACTATAATTTAGGTGTCTACAAGGCTAGAGTGAATAGGCTCTTAATAAACTAGTGCGCCTGACCATCAATGATTGCATCTCCGCTTACCATCAGGTGGGATCGCAGTCAAGCACTGGTTTATATCAATTAAAAAAAAAGGTAGTTTGTTTTTTGTTTGAAGGAGGTAATCTCTGAAAGTACTGGTCAGATTGCAAATTTTTTTTTTACCGTTAGAAAGCTGCTTTATTCCTGAGTGACATAGGCTATATTAAATGTACGCGAAGAAGGCTACTGTCGTCGTAACAGTAGGTCAGAGTATTAAATAAAACAGATCCTACATCCTACCATATTATTTCACAATTCCCTCTCTTTCTTCTTATTCTCTTTTTTTAAAACTTTGCCCCACACTAGGAATTACTCCTGTATCTTAGGTGCGTTCGCAAACATGTAAACTTACTTACACAAACACCCAGATCCGGAACAGCTATCTTTAGGTTAAACAATTGTATACCTTACCATCAAGTGTCTCCTTTTCCCCCAGGTGTCGCCACGACGACAGATCCCATGCATCTTTTATCCTTCGGTTTCCCGCAACCCCTACTATGTCATTGGTCCACCGCCTGACCGGTACGCGGTCGCCACTTCAGAACCTATCGGCCCCATTGACCATGGTTCTGCGAGAAATGTGCCCTGCCCACTGCCGCTTCAGTTTGGTGATTAGTTAAATCAACTAAAAATAATCTAAAATATGGCATCGCTGTCGACTGGTATTCGTAGCTTTAAATCTGTGTATGGCAATGCTTATCATCTGTTCAAGGTAAAGACCCAGCCACGTGAATAGTCAAAATTGCGTTTAGAGAACATCGCAATTACTTTTTTCATGATTTTACCACCAACGATTGCAGATGCCAAATCAGAGGTTCTGCGTAGTTCAAGGTTCATTTCAAAGTCGCAATGTTCATCTAGTGTTTCCACGACAGTTTGCGATACTGTATTTTAGTATTAAAATACCTCGTTATTATATTTTAAGTATACATTTTGGGTTTTAATTAGCGTTGACTTTTTTTTAACTGAAAACGGGACAACCAACTTCCCAATTTTTTCTCGGGACGGTGTAGCAAAAACAGAGATAGTCTCGTTCAAAATGGGACGTATGGTTACCTACGTGAAGTATGACAGAGGAAAATTAAAAATTATTTGTTAGTCAGCGGAAAGGCGTTCTTTTTGAAGAATGCCGTAAATAAAGGAGCTCGTTAAATGAGTAGTTAGGGTTGCCAGACTATAGTGTTGCAAGAATTTTATTATGTATATTTTTTTTATTATAACTATCAACATACATTGTTAAATCATTAGGGACTTCTACACTGGGTCTCAAGTCCGCTATTACAATAGTGTGAGAATGGTCTATCATTGACTTCATCATTGTTGATTTTGACAAGTTTTGTAATCTACTAATATAATGGCGCCATTATGACTTTCCAGTGGTCAACCACTCTCACTCCATTGAAAGATGTGGCATACAATGGTAATCTCGTAGATATTGACAAATGAATGTCTTTCGTATGCGGTAATCTGCAAAAATGTTGACAGTTCCTTTGATGTAACCTAGCATTATAACGTCATTGTGCAGTCATTTCTTTTAATAAACTCGATATTGTCATTCTACCACAACTCTATTACGAGACCATTAACCAATCAATGATCGATCATTACGAATTAGCAGATTATGAAGTTTTATCAAAATGACAATGGAATCGTGTTGGAATTACGAATTTATAAAAATAGCAGACTTGGGCCCCTGGACGCCATTTCATTTCTACGGGAACGTAAAATCTGAAAGAGCTTCCATGGCTCCAAGCACGCTGCGAGTAATTGAAGGACACAGATGGGTTTTAGTCTTTAGAAGTCTGACACGCCCTCTCGCTCCGAGAGAAGTCAATTGATGACTTCTCACCTCAAAAAAGAAGTCGTAATTCAGTTGTTACCTTGTTATGGTACTTATTTAAGTATGTACTAAAATGGTACACATTACGTACAATTGTAATAAGCAGTCAAATAGATGACATAATGTGAAATAAGTCTGGGTAGCATAATGTGAAATAAGTCGACGAATCCCGGGATTTAATCGCCATGTGTTTATGATTCTGGGAATTTAGAGAAGGTACTGTCTTCCTCACATGCACAACATACAATAGACCCCATAATTTCGACCATTATTCGGTAGTTGCACCATAGCAATGTTGCCACACAAAGCCATGGTATTATTGGGCGCAGTGTCACGCATCACTGCGTACATCGTGGAATAGTTAACCGGTCATACACATAGACAATGATCATTTGACTGTATATTAGGAAACTGGCTTCTGTTAGCGGCATCGCCTGCATGAATATTGAAGATAAAAAGTTTATTTTGTCTTATTCTAGGACATAGTCTACCCTTACGAATGTTCCTGTTGAAGGGTTAAATTTACAAGTCCGTGATAAGACCTGTCATACTGTATGGATCAGAATGTTGGGTTGTGAAAAAGATGGATGGATTGTGTGAGGAGTGATATAAAAGCAAAGGGAGTTAGTGATAGTGTGACGGGTGACGGGACAGAATGAAAGAAAAAAACGTGATTAGGAAACTAGTAGATTTTTTCCTGCCATTTCACTTTCGTGGCCTCATGCACATGAACAATTAATGTACCCACATTAATTGTTCATGTGGATTAGGCCACATAACTTCTCACGTTAGATATAATATATATATATATTTTTTATATAATTATAATATTTTTAAATGTAAATACCTATTAAATAAAAAAATTATATGTATAATTTCAACATTAACCATGTGTAATCATAATTTTGTACATAGTGTCCATAGTACAAGTTGTACATAGTGTAAGTTTCTTGCACATTCTTCTTCATATAGAGTTACGGTTTAGAACGTGCAAATAGTTTTATATATGAAGTGATTAAGGCAGACTTTCAAAAGTACCGATAAATGGTTTAACTGAACTTAATATTTTGAGCTTGAGTTTGAATTATTTATTAATAAGCAAACGGAAAATTTATCCCCTCTCTCTATTCTATTCTATTCTGGTCTGGTTTCCGCACTTAGTCCATGGCGGACCATTGTGCATCAGCCATCGTGGTCTTCACTCCAACCAGCCCACCTCACTCCAGAAACAGATGAGTCTTTTCAATTTTTTCAGGGCATCTATGAGTGAATTCGGTGCTCCCAAAGTTTGTGTTCTTATGTCGTTGACGGCTGTTCACTCGAGGAGTACGTGCGCGACAGTTTCCTCTGACTCCATGCAGCCTCTGCACAGAGGATTATCTGTGGTATTCATGGCAAAGAATGTTTGTTCAGTGAGCAGTGTCCGGTGATAGTCCCAGCCACCAGACGCAGGCTACCTCTGTCCAAACGCAAGAGGTTGCTGGAATTTCTCCCTTTTTTAATATTAGTTCAGACAATCCTTTGAGGATGCGTTGAAAAGAGTTCTTGCAAGGATTAAGGGCTATGCTCGGAGTTTCCTTGCGTGATCGAATCAGGAATGAGGATATCCGCAGGATAACCAAGGTCACCGACATAGCACGAAGAATCGCCAAACTTAAATGGCAATGGGCAGGGCACATTGCTCGCAGAACGGATGGCCGTTGGGGCCGAATGTTCTGGAATGGCGACCACGTACCGGAAGACGTAGCGTTGGAAGGCCTTCTGCAAGGTGGACCGATGACCTGGTAACGGTTGCGGGAGTACGATGGATGCGAGACGCACAGGACCGTTCATTGTGGCGACACTTGGGGGAGGCCTATGTCCAGCAGTGGACGTCTTTCGGCTGAAATGATGATGATGATGAAGGATTTAGAGGAGGTCTTTGTTCAGTAGAGATTGTATTGACTTGTTAAAAAAATTGTTTAGGAACGAAGCGCCAAAAAATTAAAAAGCACCCATTTTATTGCATAAAACAATGCTTTTCCGCTTTTAGAATTTTCAACTAATGCTAAAAATGTTACCCAAACTCAGGAACACGAGGCATGCGAAATATTTAAGCACATTCGGTAATACTTGGCAGCTTTTTCTTTGCCAAACAGCTAAGGATGCGTCGTGAGATACATAATTTACGATTTCCCAAAAAAAACTGGCAACCCTACAAGATTGCCAGATTTCGACCGCTTAATTTTGACAAACAGTTTGTCGCTGCTGTTATTTATTATGGCAATACTATTTTATCGCACAGATTATTAATCGATAAATCTTAATAATTATATACGTCTGATAATTGTAAAATGATTTTAATGATGAAAATTAATTTGTTTTTGAATTATTGGTTGCCATCTGTGTCACATGTGACCAATTCGCGATAATAGGTAATAAAATAATATATTGCGGTTTAATTGGTATCACACTTATTAATCAGTTTTATTAATCATCACGTCTATGAAAGGTCTACGTTCAACATCTGAAATATATATATACAACATAAAAGTTATTTCTAAATTTGAAGGAAAACAATGCTTTTGCGTTCCGAACCGTTAATTTCCTTCCGTTAGGTTTATTTTAGCGACAAACTGAATAGAAATAGTACCTAAATTTTGATACAAGTGGAGAAAGTTTGTTATTGCGGCCGACGCGGAATTTGCCCCAGTCGTAAGCGAGGGTGTTATGGAACCGAGTGCTGCCGTGAAAATTTTCCACGTGTATCAAACGCCCTTTTTCAATACACTTACGAAGAAATAAACAAACGGGGGCGGACCAGTGACTAGAAGGGGCTGCTCGGCTACTAGTCATGATACGATAAATGTAATAAATTGTGGCGAGGGCGAGCTGGTGCCCTTTTTCACACCAGTACAAAAAACAGTGAATTGAGTGCCTAGAAGCTGTAGGGGCAGGAGCGGGTTTTCGAGTACAAGTATTGAAAATATATTTCATTTTCGGCACCCAGACTAATCTTTCATCTTACTGTTGAACAAGAAAACGTCAAAAGCTCTTCCCTCTCTGGGTGGAGTGAGCGTGAGTGTCGGACTTTTACTGACTAAAACCCACCTGTGTTTCTTCAGTTGCCCTTTGCCTTTCAGTCGCAGTGACTCTTTCGTACAATTCCGCTACTCTGGCTGGTTCAAGGCCTCGTCAAAATAAATTGACCAGGGTCCTTAACAAGACGTTAAAAAAAAAAAATATTGATACGTCATAATTTTTATTTTTTTGCAATTCGTAAAAATCTTCTAGACTCCACTACTACTACTACTAAATATCAGTCGTGCGAGCAAGAAAGAGGGATGGAGCTATACATTCTATATAGCTCCATCCCTTTAACAATTCAATTTAGATCATAAAATGGATCTCGTTAAGCGGTCGTGGCCCTACTTCTGGTTTTTTACTTAATTCAAGTCCTAATTCAATTAAAAAATATCAGAAATTATGAAGACCTAGTACCCTGCCTACCATATATCAGTAGGTAGGTTCACAGCATCTAGTGGGTTCACTAGCCACTCTGATTTTCAAGCTAGCCACGTCAACACTATGTGTGGTTTCAGCCTGCAAAAGGTGCAAATAAATTTTGGTAGTTTCTTGATTTTACTCTACAATCGGGGTTAGTGTTTCTGAAACAAACACTGAATAAGTAAAATGCGATTTCCTATCTACATAATCAAGCTAATAATAAAGGAAAAAGACACTTATATTATAAGGGCAAATTTGTATGTATTTGTTACTCTATAACGCTTAAACGCCTGAACGGGTTTGGATGAAACTTTATAGTTTATACATCAGAATAACTTATAGCCTATAAGTTATAATGAGGGAAGTACTCCACGCTGACAGAACTGAAGTCCGAAGCTAAAAAAACATAAAAACTTAGCGAAAATGCCTAAAGATAAATAATAAGTTAATAATAAAAATAATATATTTTTCCTTATTAGGTAATGTAGAAATTTAAGTAATGAATTGAAGGTGACATAATACCTGAAATGAATTGAAGGAGTTAATAAAAATAATAAACTAGCTGACTCGGCGAACTTCGTACCGCCTAATAATATGTAAAATGAAGAATCGCTCGACCGATTTTATGCAAACTTCACATAAACCGTCTACTAAATAGTCCGAACAAAGCCTAAACATTTGGTTTGGATAGGTGAGCCCGTTCTTGAGTTATAAAATTACGACGAAAAGAGGCATTGATTTTTATAGATATAAAGAGCCTGAAATCGCGAAATTTGACGAGTTATGCGAACATAAATGAGGGAACAGCTGATTTTTTTTTCGCGATATCATTTTTGGTCGCATAGTAAAAGTTGTTCATAATGAGGAGTAAAATGTCCCCTCCGAAATTCTTAAAGTTAATTTTTTAATACCATATATAGATAAAAATGTGTAACTGTGCCTGAGTTAGGCCGAGCCTGTATTTCAAGACGCGATTGAAAACCGCGTCCTAGAAAAAAAAGTTAAAAGTTTACACCATCAAATTATGCCATAATAATAATAATATTCTAACATCTTATTTATAGCATATCTTCTATTATAATAAAGAAGTTATAGAATGCAGCGTATAGAGCTATTTGTAACACATTGATAAATTACTCTTGAACAGCGCTCGCTAATCCTTTGATGTGCTCTTAAAGCTCCAAAGTGCATCAAACATAATATTGTTATACTTTGTTCATAAAATTAATATATTATTTTTAGTGTAATGGATATTAATAGGGGTTAAAGTATGAAATTGCTGTTTTTTAAAACGGGTTGCTTTGAAGTGTTATCTTTGGATTGACTTGGAATTATAAGTTCAAATAAACTTTATATTTAAGGTACTTTATTCTTTTTACGAATTTTTTTTTTGTCTTGTTGCCGCACTGAGGAGAATAGTTATTTGTAAGATAAAATTTCCCACGTGAAAGTGATTGAAACAAAAATAGACATCCCATTTATTAGCAGTTTTAAGTCCATATACATTATCAATATTGCATACCGCTTGAGACACATTGTTTCCACAGTAGAACTCATATTATCGAGTTTTTTTTAATATTTCATACAAAAATAGTTAGAAGTACTGCGATATCACAGAAAATACAAAACATAAAGAAACCAATAAATACCTAATTTTGATAAAGAATAACGTACCTTTGATATAAAGTTTATTTAAACTTATAATTCCAAGTCAATCCAAAGATATAACACTTCAAAGCAACCCGTTTTCAAAAACGCCAATTTCGTACTTGAACCCCTAATATAATCTGATACAAAGCCATCGTAAAATATAAGGCTTAAAATATTTACAGTCATTAAAACGATTAAATGGCGGGTAGAGATTCGCGCGCTTTTTTCTGTCAAAGTGGCGTTTAGTGTGGAAACACGATTGTCTATGCTTTTAAAAAGAAAAATTTGAATACACATTCGAATTTTTCTTTTGGTTAGGTTAGGTAGCAGAAATAATACAAGAGGACTAAATGAATGAATAAGTGTGATGCAAAAAAATACTAACGAACATGGTTTTTAATTAGTCTTAAAATAGAACATTTATCATCATATTGCTTCTAACCTGAAAAATATTAGGAAATACTTGTCATCGTTAATGTCCGGTCGGTTAAAAGCCAAGTGACCGTGAGATAAGATCTGAATCATCTCAAACAATGGCTACTAAATATAATATTTCAAAGGAGCTCTTAAAATCTAACGTGTAAATATTAGCACAATTTAACAGAAACAGCGCCGCGTGGCACACTTTGTGACAACGCGGGCCTTGAACCGGCACTGGCCCATAAATCGTTTCAGCTCGAGAAATAGACTTCTCAGAAACTCGTGAAACTCATCTAAAGATTGTCATTGTTGTTTAAAATATCACACAATGAGGGCATTATAGTAGACACACATAAAATTATCGTGTCGAGACCATTTTATTGAAAGTCCGCAGCGATTGCACTCGACGCGAGTCGAGTATTGCCAACGCTAATAAATATCTTAATGCTCTTATAACTCACATCAGGTGTCGGCTAGTTTATGCTACTGTAATCATAATATTGCGGTTAGTCACTCAGCTCACAGCTCTCCTGCACTCTCCAGGTTGAGTCAGAGCGACGCATAAATTTACCCGTAGGTTACACTAGCATTATTTAGGTTCATAATTTAAATATTTTTCATCAGTTTCCTACAGCGATTAGTCTATCGTACACGCGGTGCTCCGGCGGATCGACGACGTGTGAACTCATAAATTCGTACTAGAACATCTGACCTGATAATCTAGTTTAATACGTAAATTCCTCGAAGATTAATTCAACGTGCGTTACGCAGCGCGCATCATCGCGTCGTCGCGTCATCGACAGACTGGATGACTGCGGGCCGCGCCGGCATGGCGGCGCACGCGCTCTAACCTGCACCTGCCGTACCATGAAACGAAGAAAACATGAGCCAAGCGCTGTCCCTGCTCAAGTTCATCAAAATACCAAAAAAGTTATCCCCACGTGAGAGGACATGAGTCCCCGGAACCTTCTCACTGCCAAACTAAATAGTGCCTTACGTTATAAATAGTGTAAACTTGGTGCTTCGAAACAATAAATAATGTTAGTGAACACAGACACACGGACGATAAGCTCAAACGTTTAAGATGTTAGACGTTTTTCGTGGATTGAAGAATCTGATAAAAGTGAACTATATACACATCGACTCTCCTATATTCCGCTTGCACTACTCTATAACCGTGATCCTGCTGATCTCGTTCAGCCTGATCGTGACGACGCGCCAGTACGTGGGCAACCCCATCGACTGCATCCACACGAAGGATATACCCGAGGATGTGCTGAACACGTACTGCTGGATACACTCCACCTACACGCTGAAGAGCTTCTTCAACAAGAAGGTGGGCGTGGAGGTGCCCTACCCTGGCATCGGCAACAGCCGCGAGAAAGGCAAGGAAGATATGAACGACAGGAAGATCTACAAGTACTACCAATGGGTGTGTTTTTGCCTATTTTTTCAGGTGAGTTTTAGTTTTAGCAAGATATTCCCTTGACTAACAGACAATATTGTTGACACATCTACCAAAGTGTCACTACTGAAATTAACACTCACTTTTAGATCAGTTTTGACAAGTCGTTGACAGCTAACGTTTTTTCCTGTCTATGTTACTCGCGCATAGACAATTTAGTCTGCTTTGAATTTAGAAACACGTGCAGAGCGACTGTTTCATTACATTTGTTTTATTTTACTAAATGACGTCTGGCATAATGGAAACATTGTTACTGGCCAGTTTTTAATTCGAACATTTCACAGCTATGATACCATAGAGATTTTTTGATTGTGAAGGTTAGTTGTGTAGTGGCTCCTTGTAAAATCCAGTATTTTACGGGGAACGACTGCCTAACCAACCTCCTATTTAACTCTGTCTGGTTAGACTGGAATTCGACCCTAATATAGTAGGGAAATGGCTTGTCAGACAGGTTGGATGATACCAAGGAGATTTCACTTTTTCACATCGATTTTAAACTCTTGAGAAAAATCAAGTATTAAATCTAAAAAAACAGTGTCGCATAAACAAAGCACAAATGAAATAAGCAAACTATAATTAGCATAGAATATTGTTCAATGTTGCCAGCGCGACCCGGCACACAATAAATATTTATTTTTTATTATTTTCCACCGGTTTACGATCGATAAAACTGGGATGTTAATCAGGGAATCCGGAAAATGCGGTAATTAAAATATTTTTTGGATTTGTAGAATAAATTATAGAGTACATGTTGTGTGTGCGGTCAGACTGTTAGTTTGTCTGTTTTAAATGACAAAAGGTATTGTCAAACGAGAGATGACTATATTATAAAAGGAGAAACTGACTGACTGACATATCAAACCATAGGCGAAACTACTGGGACTAAGAGCGAGAAATTTTACAGAAGGTTTTCCTTTTATGACGCAAGCGAGCAGTAAGAGAGGAATTTCCATAAAAAAACTTTACAAAAATAAATAAAACAGAAGTCGGTTTTTTACGTATTGTTGGTTATTTATTTAACACCGACTTCTGAAATTAAATTTATTTTGATAAATTTAGTGTGTAGTGTTCGGTTATTTTGATTTTTTGTAAAAAGTTTTTATTTCACACTGTTTAGTTGCGATAGAATGCCTATTTCTCATGACACTTCCTAATAACCCAAACACAGCTAGAACACATTGTTTTATTATGAAGTTCCCGTGTCGACCTTCCACCTTCCGGCTCCATCATCAGACCTTTTTCGTCTTCGATAGTACCATAGAGTCAAAGTGCATCTCATGACAATTCTAATAAGCCCAGACACGGCTAGGATACATGGATTAATTACAGAGTTCTGGTGCCTATCTTCCGGCTCCATCATCATCATCAAATCACTTCAATGATACCATTTTCAACATATCATAGTCGATTAACTATCTTCATTGTGATATCTATGTAAGTGTGTAGTTCCGGTATGAAGATAATGTCTTGTACCGTATTATGGCGCCTAATTCGCAATTCATCGGTGAATTTAATTTGCTAAATTCTGTGCTCCATAGCTCTTGGGCAAAAATACTTAATGAGAATTAAACTAAACCATGGTATACCCTTTTTTGAGGTAGGAATGAGAACTCCTCCCGCTCTGGGTGTGTGTCAGTCTGACTCTACCTCTGGCTTCACCCGGAACGGAACAAAATGTTTTGATGATTTTCCACCCCAAAAAAAATAAAATACCAGCAGAGTCAAATTCAAAATCAAAGCATGACATGACACAAGAGATACCGTCAAACGGGGTGAATAGGACTGCAGGGGTGAATAGGAACAAAACTTTGGTTAAGTTTTTTACATTGGTATGTATTTATATAATTTATTTCTATCAAAGTATCCGTTTTTATTACAATTAATGAACAAATAGGAGTTTTTAAATGCTGGGAAAAATTGTTAATTAAGGCGAAAATCCCCTTCAAACTTTTGTTCCTATTCACCCCTGCGGTCCTATTCACCCCGTTTGACTGTACCTAGTTACTTACCTACAATAAACTTAAAAATATAGGAACTTAAAAAATAAAAATCTAATGATTAGGTCAAGGTCGAAACCACTGTCCAAAAGAAACCATATCTCTACTAAATCACAAGACAACACTATATTCCAACAACCAAGCTAAAATTAACCATCCTAACTACGCATTCTTATTTCAAAACTCGAAACATTTGTAAAAATATCCCTAAATAGTGTTTCTTGTCTTCCATTCGGCTAAACATGCCATTATTTAGCTTAATAAACTGAAAATTAGGTCGCTTTTGGTGTGGGGAGGCGGCGGGGGGAGATGGGAGGGGTAATGTCTGTGTCGGGATGATAATCAACCGATATTAACAGCTACTTGAGTGAGCTCTTACATTTTTATTCTGATGATCTGTTTAAGGGTGGGTTTTGATGGTGCGACTTTTTTTGTGCGATTTGTCGCACTGGAAAATGCCTTGGATTAACATTCATGCAAGTTGAAAGAGCTAATATTTTTTTTAATTACAATATTACGTTTGTGACTGACTCCTACTGTCATAAGTCATGGGTCAAAAGTGCAGTTGCACTCCATCAATGCTAAAGAGACTAAAACGTCTATGTAGAAGAGGGTCAATGGTTCATGCCTGATTTGATTTGTTTGTGTAGCATATAATCTATAGTATTGATTAAACTAGTTGTGGACTATGAAACTTCTACTACAAAGAAATTTTAGACACTTTAGCATTGTTAGAGTGCAACTGTACTTTTGACTCCTGACTGTACATTCGCGGGGATTTTTTAAAAAGGAAACTAGTAGTCCTAGAACGCAAAGGGCAACTGTAGGAAACAGGTGTGGTTTTAGTCAGTAAAAGTCTGACACGAAGACCCGGAGAAGTCATTCCTACCTTAAAAAAAGTCTCAAATATATAAGGGAACAAAATGCCCCCAAAAGTACGCGCGACACTAAATCTACGTAACACTGCAACGTTGCCCAGTGTCCCGCAACTTGCCCTCAACGCATTCTCGTGACATGTTGTTAGACAATTTGACAGTGTTGCGCGTCATTTTAGGGAACAGTTTTATCCCCTACTGTATCTGTGGCTTTATTACTCGATCTTAATATTAAGTATAACTGAGTGGATAAACCTTTTAACTGGTGGATTTAAACGACTAAATAATGCAAGAAACGCATCGAAAATTTTAAAACCAAAACTAAAGAATTCACTATAATTTTTTCAGGTGTGAAATTATCAAGTAACTACTTCCGCTCTAGGTGGAAAGGGCGAGAGAGGCGTATCAGACTTTTACTGACTAAAACCCATCCTTTAGTGTCCTTTGGGTTCCAGGCCGGTGGTGACTCTTTTGAACTATCCTGCAGCCCACAAGGGGCACCACAAGGCCAAAAACTTACTGACAGATGACTTGCTTAGCACGGATGCACGTTAGGCGACTCAAGAAGATACTAGCCTACCTAAGCTACATAAATAAATAGCGATGCGACTTTTTAGCTAAATACATTTTTACTTACAAAAAATAAATTTATTTAGCAAAAAAGTCGCATCAGTGGAACGTCAGGGTTGTCGCGGGTCGTCCCCGGCATTACCATGTTGTTGGTATTTGATTTGCATACATTAGCGACCAGTGAGCAGTGGAGCCAGCCCTAATAAAAACATCGCTCCTTGCCAACGTTACACAACTCTCCTTGGAAGCCGATATTTAACGAGAAAGAACAAGGATTTCAAAATACTTATACAGTTAGAAAAAGAATTTTTGAATAATTTAATCACACTCAGGGGCGCCGACTCCGTGGGTGCTCGGGGGCTCGAGCAACCATGAGAAATAAACAGTGGGTGCTGAGCACCCCTGTGAATAGACATCAAGAAACAGATCAGTAATCGTCTTTTAGGGATGGGCGTTTTTTCATTACTGAACGACCCGTTTAGCGCTGTGGTTTAGAGTGCTGGTTGAGAGGCAAGGGTAGCGGGTCCGATTCCCGCACCAACACAAATGTTTTTTGATGAAACAGATATTTTTGTTGGGTCTGGGTGTTTGTGGTACCTTCGTTGTTCCTGGATCCAAAGTACAAGGGAAAACCTTAGTTTGGACTTTTAACAGATGCTATTCGCCACTTTTTCGAGTCATTAAATGAGCATGAGCACCCATGAGGTTTTCTAAAAGCCGGCGCCCCTGATAACACTAATATTATAATTATAAACGAAAGTATGTATGTATGTTTGTTATTCCTTCACACTCAACTTGGTACAATTGTACAGCAGCTCTTGGAATAGGATACTGCAGGGCAGGACCTAGATTTCCGCTCCTTAGCAGTATGCTCAATAAATGTAGATATTTACAAAATGTTTTGTGCGTACGGGCGGGATGTCCACCTTGTATCAGAAGGAAGGCTTGGAGGAATTAATTGCAATTTTTCCAAAAATTACAAAAACTCATCAATCGTGTGAACGTTTGGCAGAAAAAACTTTAAGTAATTGAATCGCTAGCTGTCCCTCGCGGTTTTACCCACGTCTTTAGTTACAGCTAAACTGCTCACGAGAGCAGAGCAGTAAATAGCCTATAACCTTCCTCGATAAATGGGCACCAACCTTAAAATAATTATTCAATTCGGAATATTTCCTAAGATTAGCACAATCAAAGACACTTAGGTAGATATGGTGTCCAAACTATACAATACTTGACTCGGAAATCTATCTGTCTATCTATACTTATAAAATGCTTTATCCTGAATGACTGACGGATCAACGCACAGCCTAAACCGCTGATCGTTAAGACCTGCCCCCCTAGCCAAGTTACGATCGTTTCGTTTGCGTCGAACGTCTCGAGTAGGCCACGCCTCCGATTCCTTTGTTCTGACGTCATCTCAACGTTCAGACACATGGTCACGGGGTCTGAAACTTGGAGGGTGTTTTCTTTGTATGACGTAGGCATCCGATAAAAAAGGATTATTTGAAATTCTAACCCTAAGGGGTTGAAAAAGAGGGGCAAAGTTTGTATGGAAAAATTTACTTTAACGCGCGCGAACCCACTGGCAGAATCCAGTCTACATAATGTGTTTACTTACTAACTGTCGTAGCAGCAATAATTCATGGAAAGTGGCTGTTCACTGTCTGTTTAGTTAATCTTGGTAATCTTTAACATGAGGTTAAGCTGGTAATCCTTCCGCTTCTAATTATGTCGGCACTACGAAGATAACGAGTGGGCTACTCTGTTGCAGACATTTTAAATTAATTATGAACAAAACGTGCCTTGAGAGTTGTAGTGGTTCCGTATACATTATAAAAGCAAATTTAAGGTTTAGTAAGGTCCAGGGTCGAGTCCACGGTGCATAGTATTCCGCGTGCGCTTCGAAGAGATGTCAGCAACATAGTAGTTGCCCACTAAGGCCATCTGTCAAAGAGCTGTGTTCCTTTCCTTCCTTTACATTCTTGGACCACGTTAACTTTTCCGAAAATTCCTGCACCCCAAATTTATTGTAGGATGGTGATCTGAGATCGATTAATCGAAGAATCGATTTGAAAGGCCAAGAAAACTGATGTTTTCAATCGATCTTAAACAATTGATTGATTCTGTAAATCGATATCAGAAACTCGAACACGAGATTCGATTTTTTTGTTACAGAATGCAATCATGTCACATTTAGTACGTTCAAGCCGCCTATTTTCCTCAAAAAAGTTTTTATGTCAGTATAATACACGGCATCCGATTACTCACTTGTACCTACTTCAGTACTGTCAAGTGTGTTGTCAATCATCTGTATCATGCTTTTTAGGACTCAGTAGACACGGTTACCGTTATTGGCAAAATTGTGGTGTCTTTTCCACAAATGCCATTAATGAAGAGTTGAAGTTGAAGTTGACACGGTTACCAACGGAACGACATTTAGGAAACCGATCTTTTAGAACTTGATTTATTACTAAATCGATTCTTTAGACATCGATCTATTGCTGAATCGATTCGCCATTCTTAAAGTCTTTTTTACATTATGGGCAGGACGACAGCAGGATGAAAATATGCATCTTTACGATGAGAGAAAGGATAGGTAGCTACATTGTATGAATCCGACAGCTGTCACCCGCACCATCCTGTAGCAATTGTTGTGGAGTTTGCTGTACATGACAACATTGTATGAATCCGACAGCTGTCACCCGCGCACTATCCGATAGCAATTGTTGCGGAGTTTGCTGTACATGACAACATTGTATGAATCCGACAGCTGTCACCCGCACCATCCGATAGCAATTGTTTTGGAGTTCGCTGTACATGACATCATTTTACTAAAATGACTAAATGTTGCCTAACGTTGGAGAATGTGTAAGATGAAAAATATTTAAGTTTCTCGGCCATCACCCATTTTAATGAAGAGCGATTTAACCTGTCTACTTCAGCCTCAGTTTTAATACTCTTCTACTCTATATCTTAGATTGACTTGTTTGTGTTTTAACCTACTTTTTCACCATGCCAGTTATATCTACAATGCGTCTATCACACTATTACACTAATATAATATAGGTGATGGTTTGTATTTATGTATACAACAGTTAAAATAGCACCGTAGATGGCTGGATTTGCCTAGCGTCACGGTATATGCTGAGCAACGGCCTATTCTTGCTAAGATACGATGCACAACTTTGATTTTTAGTTTTTATTGTTAAAATTATGTTATTCTCTTTTTTATTTTGATTTATTTTTGTTTATGTTTGTCTCTGTTGGCTGGCGCGGGCGTTAAAATGTAACAGATAATCTAGACAATTGTGTTGTCTATGGTCATATAGAGCAACACAGTTATGCCAGATACACATATGGCCTTACCTTTAGCCATTACCATTTACTCATTCATAAACCGACTATATTATCTTCAAATTGAAGCTTTGTCAACACAATTAATTTAAAATCCATACTTTAGCTAATATTCGAAAGAAGAAACTGACTGACTGGCATAACATAACGCACTTGGAGCATAAAATTTTGCACAAGTTTTTATGATGTAGGCAAGCTAAGAGGATGAAACGGGTGTCCAAAGTTTGTAGGAGAAACCAATTTTTGGGCGGGCGAAACCGCTTATAGAAGCTAGTATTAAAATTACTTTTGGTTTGATTGTTTGAGCACGTTAATCTCAGGAACTACTGGATCGAATTGAAAAATCCTTTTAGTATTGGATAGCTCAATTGTTGAGGAAGGTAATAGATTATATAATGTCAAGTAATGATTAGTTGAAACGGAACAGTAAATAAAGGCACGGATGAAACCGTGTAAGAGTTCGTATAATATTCATTAAGATTAACTAAGACTGAAGAGTTTGTTTGTTAGAACGGGTTAATTTCGAGAACTACTGATTCGAAATGAAATTTTTTTTTTTTAATAGATATAAACCAGTGCTTGACTACGATCCCACCTGATGGTAAGCGGAGATGCAATCATTGATGGTCAGGCGCACTAGTTTATTAAGAGCCTATTCACTCTAGCCTTGAAGACACCTATATTATAGTTGGACGGGAAGACAGAAGCAGGCAAATTATTTTACTGTAGTATAATCTTTTTATTAAGGATAGTTATAAACTTTATAAGATTACGCTAAGACCATTAGGAGCTGAGCAGTAATGAAAGACGCGAGTCAAATCGCGTAGAACAGTTATTAAATAAAACCAATTCCAGGTGATGTTTTCTTGTTGTAACCGGGTAGGTAATAAACTAGTCAGATATTTTCTTAGTTTATACTCGTGTAGTGTCAAGTGTTTGAGAGGATCTCGAGGCTTATCAACGGTCTGTAGTGTCGTATTATGTGAGGTCACGTCTGAGCACGGCGCTTATATCAACGCGTTGTACATCTTGTCACTTTCATTAAAACACACGTGTTTCTGCGCTAGCTGAGCTAATACAACAAGGTAATAAGTGAAGACTTAAGAGAGGTTAAACTTAAGAGGATGCAATTCGACATACATTTTCGCTGTTTTTCATACAACCGCTCTTACGCGATTGTGACGTTATTACACATTTTCATTAGATATTTTGGAAACACAGTATCTTGAAGATATTATCTAGGGTCAAAAAGCTATTGAAATCAATTTATAAATTTGTGTAAAACTAATTCAGTACAGACCTCTGAATATCTGCTATTTTACATGAACTTTGACACTTCATAATTTACTTAAAAGTTAAAAAATTCAAAACTATATAGAAGTCTTGCAAATTCAGTCAGCTTATGAATATGTGTGTGTGTCTGTTACTTCTTCACCCTCGAAAGCAGTTCAATAAAACTTGGTACACGAGTGGACCACGTCCTGAAATATTACATAAGCTACTTTTTAGGGTTCCGTACATCAAAAGGAAAAAACGGAAACCTTATAGGATCACTTTGTTGTCCGTCCGTCTGTCTATCTCTCTATCAGTCTGTGAAGACCCTTTATCTCGGGAACGTGAGGAGGTATTAAGTTGAAATTAAAACCATATTCACAAGTCTGCAGTTTCTTGAAGCTGTGAAAAAAACAAATTTCAAAGTTAACGAATAAAAAAAGATTCGGCCGTTTATGTCGCAAGAAACGTATATTTCGATACTCTTGAAGAAATCAAAATTCATCTGGTACTTTCCGTTGACCCAGAATTCTGTAATATTTTTCATAAAGCAAGGTCTTATAGCACAGGTATAGGAATAAATCTGAAAACTGTAAATTTGTTGTTGCGTTACAACAAAACAACATTTTTGCGATTCGGAAAAATCTTCGAGACTCCGTTCGGGAATAGAACTGTTTACAAACTTACCTATAAGTTTGTACGGAACTCTCAGGGCGCGAGTCCGAATCGCACTTGCCCAGTTTTTTTATCCCGGGAGTATGTTAGGATAATTTTCTACTATCACACGGTAAAAGTTGCTGGCAGCAACTAGTATATGATATACTATATAGTATATGATATGAAGGATTGGGACAACTGGCCTGCTGCGGTCTTCCCGTCCGATTATAATTTAGGTATTTTCAAGGCTAGAGTGAATACAGTCTTAATAAAATAGTGCGCTTCACCATGAATGATTGCATCACTGCTTACCACCAGGTAGGTGTGAGTCAAGCACTAGTTTATATCATTAAAAAAAAACCGGGCAAGTGCGAGTCGAACTCGTACACTGTTCTTACAAACTTACCTATGAAAACAGTTCAATTCCCGAATTGGTATACGAAGATTTTTTCGCAAAAAAAGTTTTTTTATTTCGTGATGTAAGTAACTAAAAATTTACAGTTTTTAGATTTTTATTATAATTGTGCTATGAGACCTTGCTTCATGATTTCATGATTCCAGATCAACGGGAAATACCCTACGAATTTTGATTCCCTTGAGAACATCGAAATATTAAAAATTTTTTTGCAACATAAACGTCCGTATCTTTTTTTTTCGTTTACTCAGAAGTTTGATTTTTTTACAGCTTCAAGGGACCGCAGACCTGAGTATTAATATTAATTTCAACTCGAAACGTCCATGCATTCCCAAAATAAAGGGTCTGGACAGACAGACGGACAACAAAGTGATCCTATGAGGGTTCTTATTTTTCCTTTTGAGGTACGGAACTCTAAAAAAAGTTAATTTTCTCCTCCTTGTAAATACTGTTGAAACTTGGCACATAATAAACCTTCACAATTCAGCCACTCTAGAAACAAGTCCATTACAGCGAACATACTCACAGAACCCAATCGAAATGTCTGTTTATTATTCCTGATAACATGCTTTTAATGTGGGGAACCTTGTCTGATACACAGCATAATGCATGAGGCACTACCCAGATTAGAAGCCACGTCTCTCGGGTACCCGAGCCCGCACTATCACAACGGGATCATGTGCCTAAAATATGGACAGCGTACTGTAGTTGCCAATTCAGAGGTTTGGCGAGGATCACGATAATGCTGGATAATAATTGGAATTTAGACTATGTTTAGCGGTTACAGCTTCGATATTTATGGGGCTTTTCTAACGCACGTTGTTAACTTGGTTAGGCTTTATATTAGGCTTATTTTAGAGTAATTTTGTAGGGTATGAACTGTTATTAAAAAACTTTTTACAAAAAAATATATACGACTTTTTTTCTTTTTTTTTTTATTGGGTGCGAAAATCATCTTATGACAAATCCCGCTCTTGGGCGGAACGGGAGATAGTGTCAGACTTTTACTGACTAAAAACCCACTCCTCAATAAAACACTAAAAGGATCAAAATAACTTTTATTTCGGAAGTCGGTGTTAAATAAGATACAAATAATACCGAGAAACACCAACACCGGTGTACAAATACATCATCGCTTACTACCATCTCACCTGATGGTAAGCGATGATGTATTTGAGGAGTTCCTTCGATTTCGCCAAGATTCCATCATCAGATCCCGACTTGGTGATTATGGGACCATTTGGAAAGTGTACCCTTTCCAACGAACAAAGAATTTTTCAAATCGATTGGCAAACGAGGAAGTTATGCGCGAACAAACTAAAAAAAAATACAAACATCCGAATTGAGAACCTCCTCCTTTTTTAGAAGTCGGTTAAAAATAACTGTTTTCAAGCTATTAAAAAAATATAGAATATACCGCTCCTACGTGATTATCACGTTATTACACTTTTTTCTCTTGATATTTTGGAAACAGATTATCTTGTGGATATTATCTATATTTCTATTGAAATCAAATCAACAGGGTCGAAGCCTACTGGGGCCACGGGTAGTGTGAAAGCGGAACCCAGGGCCCTGGGACGAAGGCAACGAAGGAACAGGAGTGGGTTTTTAGTCAGTAAGAGTCTGACACTATCTTCCGCTCCGCCCAAGAGCGGGGATGTCATAAGGATGATTTTCCCACCCAATAAAAAAAATAATAATCATAAAGTGTAAAACTAATCCAAAACGAATCATAAAGTAAATATTCTATTTTTCGTGCACTCCGGCCATTCATATATATACTCATAAATTAAAAAATGAAGAAAATATAACTATAAAAATCTTGCACATTTAATCGAGATTCTGAATGAAGAAATATTTTTCAAAAAAATTGTAACATATTAAAAAAAAACTCCTATTTCCTGGAACAAGTTTTGTGAAATATTCGAAAGAATGACACAATTACCGAATGCCAACAGAGCATTAAGGTGTTATCTCTCTTTTTTACGTTACCTCTTTATCAAAAACTAGCTTTTGACCGCAGCTTCACCCTCGTACATAAAATATAGCCCATGTCACTCAGGAATAAAGCAGCTTTCTATCAAAAATTTTAGCAATCGGACCAGTACTTTCAGAGATTACATCCTACAAAGAAAAAAAAAAACAGACCTTATCTATTTATTATATGTGTAGATTGCGTTGGATGAACCAACAAACTTTTAAACCATGTTCAGGTTGACGACAGACGGATCGGGAAGGGCCCTCTTAATATGTAGCATTGAGTTGATGATGTCTCGTCTAAAATATCCAGATTCACAAACATGACGATTAAAAAAATTGTTAAATCTCGAGCTTTAGGGCTATATTTCACAGGGACACCATGGCGGTGCGACCAGTTGCGCCGCCATGGTGTCCCGGCGAAATATAGGCCTAACATATTCTTTGATGGAGGCGTCACTGGCGGCCGGACAGGCGTTCGAGCTAGTCGCGCCACCAAATTGGTTGCGCAACCAAACGGACACAAGGTCTCTATAAAGCTACATACATTTTGTTGGTAGCGGCGACTGGTCGCGCCGCCATGGTGTCCCTGTGAAATATAGCCCTAAACTCCAGATTTAACTATTTGAACTAACTTATGACATTGAAAAATCTAATATTATGTTTGTGAGTTGTGTACTAAAATTGTTAGATTAAAACAAACCTCTTTCATTTATTTAGGACCAATTTTAGGAAGTTTCCAACCATTATGTAACATGGACGACTACGTCATGAAATGGCCACAAATACGATATGGCTACGGCATACTGACGTTCAAGAAGATTGATAGTAATCATATTGTTCAGAGCGATTCCTAACGTAAAAACCCCAAAAACACATTTTGCCCTGGGAACCAATACCAGGTTCTCACGCTAAACAGTCGCGCTGGCGACCACGAGATCAATGAGCCAGATCCAGTTACCCAGTATACAATGAAATCATGCGTGCGGTTTGCTGCAGCTCATAAATTATGACGCTTGTTTTCAACCGGTGATAAATCCTCCTTTTGGTGACCGTCACAAATGGCGCGGAATCGTTGTCATTCGCGAATCTATTATTTAGATGGCTATCTGCTTATATGTCAAGGGCTATTATCGCACTAGTTTTTTAGGGTTCCGAAGTCAAATGGCAAAAAACGGAACCCTAATAGATTCGTCATGTCTGTCTGTCTGTCACAGCCACTTTTTTCCGAAACTATAAGAAGTATACTATTCAAACTTGGTAAATAGATGTATTCTGTGAACCTCATTAAGATTTTCACACAAAAATAGAAAAAAAAAACAATAAATTTTGGGGGTTCCCCATACTTAGAACTAATATTCATTTTTTTTTCATCAAACCCTTACGTGTGGTGTATCTATGGATAGGTCTTCAAAAATGATATTGAGATTTCTAATATCATTTTTTTCTAAACTGAAGAGTTTGCGCGAGAGACACTTCCAAAGTAGTTAAATTCCCCCTCCCCCAAGTTCTAAAATAAGAAAATGATAGAACTAAAAAAAATATACGATGTACGTTACCATACAAACTTCCACCTAAAATTAGTTTGAACGAGATCTAGTAAGTATTTTATTTTTTAATATCTCATAAATCGTAAACCGCAATTTACCTTTAAGCTTGCACGGAACCCTCAGTGCGCGACTCCGACTCGCACTATCTACTTAAAACTCTACAGTTCAAGACTTTTTACATCCTGACAGCCTGGCTTTTTTTGAGGTTAGAATTCATTAGAATACCAGCTCTAGAATGAAGTGAGAGGGCGTGTCAGACTTGTACTGACTTATGTTCCTTAATTTGCCCTTTGCGTTCTAAAGCCACGGTACCTCTTTCAAACGTCCGGCAGACCCACCCGCAAGGGGCCCGAGTATGCTATACTAACTCATGTTAAGAATCAGAACTGTGACCGAGTTTCGTGCAGGAATTGAAGCCGTAGAAATTAATCGCCAATCGTGGGCGGTTAAGTTATAAATACCGACTTGCTGACTGTTCTTTTGACGTCCTGAATCCTTTTCGTAGTAATTACCTACTTACTGCTATGATTATATAAAGCCGCGTTTTCGCTGGGAGAATGACGCAAGGACATATTGCCGGACATTTAAGTAGTATGTCTTTGCGACTTTGTGGGACAATATGCTTTAAGACAAACTGGACTTTGAGAGTCGTGCTGTTGGAGTCGCGCCATAACACTAATTTTAAGTCGTTTGTGATGCGGTTGCCGACTCAAAACTTGGGAGACCTTCCTCAAAGGAGAGTTTTGGCCGAAGGGTGTTGTGTATCGACGATCTCGTGGAAGGATACCGACTTCGTAGCAAAAAACAACGCCGTCACTTCGTGTGTAATAGTTTGTAAAAATAAATAGATTAGTGGCTATATATTCTTAATATGTATTAGTTTATTATTTTTAAGATTATTCTATGTATTTTGTCTATGGGGCTTAGTTGCCTGAAAATAAAGAATGATTATTATTTATTATTATTAATATCACCCGACATTTGCCTTATCCACATCACCCAGTGGTGATTAGTATGTCCGAGGAGGCTCTCGTTGGACCACACTACTGCCATCGTGCGGATCACAAAGCGACAGTCGTCCTCACCTATCAAAGCTTGTTGGTCAACAGTCGAGGGACGCCGAGACCGCATGTTCGACACCCACAGAGCGTTGACATGCGACAAGTCCCCTGACTCGTAGATGTCGCATGCGACGTCGGGCGACAACGTACAGGTCACCTAAAAATTTCGTGTCGAGCAACAGAGTCGCGGGACAATCGTCTCTTAGTCTAAACGCGGTTTTATTGTATTGTATACTACGTTTATGTGATATATTCGCTAGTGAAATTCGGTTAAGTGGGACCTGGATAAGTGAGAAAACTCCATAGCTGAAACTCAGGCTGAGGTCCCGACACTTTAACACTGAATTATCTCTGTTAGCGAGACAAAGCAAACCTCTTATATCTGGGATTCGTTCTTTCGTTTCTATTGTCATAGTTACCTCTATAATTGAGACAGCGAGTGTATTTTATGATTTTACCACTTTTACTGAGACTTTCGAGGAGCTATTCGTGAGTTGGCGCGGATCACAGTTCACGGCACTACCTCATGCTGTGTAACGATGGTACTGTGGTCGTGTTAGGGCCAGACTCCTGAAGACTGACCGTGAAATTTGACGATGCACCACTAGAACAACACGGTGTCGTGCCACCGCATATCTGCACGACACGATAACTTGACGCAGTCAGGCGCCGCACTGTTTCACGTTAACGAAGCCATGTGGCCATGCCCTTACTCGCTCTGAAATTAAACTTATTTTATGCCGCCATGCCTCGTCGACGGTGCATTCGCGTTCGCAATGTTTACGCCAAACGTCAGTTTTATTGTTCTGATTATATTATTGTCAGAATGTTTGAGATTACGATAAAAATATACGTATGTCTGTTTGTGTTAACTTTTCAAACATTGTTTTACTTATTGATGATTAACCAGTAATGTGGGTTTGAAAATCTTTAGAACCATTTGGTCCATCTTGTCCACTTTTTGCAAAAATCATTTTTTAAGTAAAAATTTTCTTGCTCTTCTGTGTAATCAATATTTAGTATTTGTATCTTAATTAATTGCAAATTGATATCTCAACTGGGATGGTATTCACAGTACGTACTTAACCATAGAGACTAAATGTAATTCAGGACTATTATGTTCCTAATAAAAACTAAAATGTACAGTAATTTTATGAGTAAGTGGAGGGACCGTTATGTTACTGTACGTTTTTCTTGTGGGGTCTTCTTCTTTCGTTCTTGGGTCTGTTTTTAACATCTTGTTTTTTGGCTCGTAAACTATTTAACCATATAAAAGTATACTGAAACAGTATTTATGGTTCAGGCCATAGCTGAGAAACTAAAAGAACATCGGTGGGTTTCAGTCGGTAAAAGTTTGACACGCACTCCATCCTAGAGCGAGAGAGTTATTATCCGATTCCTCACCTACCAAAAAAAGAGGCCGTACGTGAGAGATTTTACAGAAAAAGAGAAAGCGCTAATATTATCACTAGATTAAAACGAGACAAAACATAAACATACGACCGAGCCCGCCTCCTGCGCTGTCACCGCCCATCATCATCACACACATTACATATTATAAAAACAAGATCCCCCACCGCGTCTGTCAGTATGTCAGTTCGCGATAAGCTCAAAATCTACTGAACAGTTTTTTATGCGATTTTCACCAATAGACGGAGTGATTCATGAGAAAGGTTTAGGTGCATAATACATGTCTATTATAGTAGAAAAAAGCTGAGACTTTCTAAGACTTGTAACACTCGTGGGAAGCTAGGGCAGGTCACTAGTTGTAAATAATAATAATAATATTGCATAACCTTCACACAACGCCATCTAGTCCCAAACTAAGCAGAGCTTGTGCTATGAGTACTAGACAACTGATAAACACTTATATTTCTAAATACATATAGTCATACATATTTTAGATAAATTAAACCCAGACACAGAACAAATGATAGTGTTTATCACACAAATATTTGTCTTGGGTGGAAATTGAACCCACGACACCCGACATAGCAGTCAGGGCCACTAACCACTAGACTAACATGCCAGTCGATGTAAATGTAACGATGGATCTATAAATTTATAATATCTAGAATATATAAAAATGAATAGCTGTTCGTTAGTCTCGCTAAAACTCGAGAATGGCTGGACCAATTTAGCAAATTTTGGTCTTGAAATATTTGTGATAGTCCAGGGAAGGTTTAAACGGTGAGAAACTATGTAAAAACTTACGAAAAAAAATCGAATACAACGCCATCTCTAATTAAAATGTCATTTTAAAATGAATCATGCTGTTATGGTAATGCCAGTAGATGGCGTTATCCTTACTATTAGGCGGTACGAAGTTCGTCGGGTCAGCTAGTAGGTACATAATATAAAAATCAACTTTGTCCCGAACCATTAAGTCAGTTGTTTACGTAGAAAACGCCATTTTTTATACATCATAAGTAATTTTTTAAACCAAAATATCTGATTTGAAAATTATCCAGCATTTTATGAACGTGAATATTTTCTATAATCTAATATTCGATGAGAATATTACACATTTGCAATACACCTAAATCCCCTTTTTAGGTGGGAAATCATCTAATGACTTCTCCTGCTCTTCGTGTCAGACTTTTACTGATTAAAACTACACCTATGTTCCTTCTACGCCTTGCATTTCAGGACCCCAGGTTTTCCTTTCAGAACCGAACCCATGCCCCCAGTAGGCTTCGACTGTGCTGGGCCCCTACGGTTTTGCTGACGTCTCCTTGAGGCGGGCGTGGAATACTATGCACCGTCGTCGACTCGAATTCGGTCCGGGCGGTTACCGGACAGCCGGACGGCTAGCTACCCATTGCTCACCGAAACCCGAAAACGAAATTGAATTTGATGTTACCGTTAATCAAGATTTTTTTACCCGAAATTATATTAAAGGAATCGTTCTAATCTCAAATGACTAATCTTTAATAATTATAGTGGATCTACCAAATGTTAAAACAATATTCAATTTTAATGTTTGTTTTTGCTCTCAAGAAAATTAGTAAAAATGAATATCAGTCCAGATGGTTCTCATATCCTCGATATCAAAACCATTTGGATGGATATTCATTAAATGTTTTTCCAATTAAAATGTACAATCTCCTTTTTTTGTGCCGACTCCGGACGTTTTTTGAGTTTATTATTTTTCCTGTGGTCTGTGTGTTTTCTTTCTACACATATTGTAGTGTATTTTATGTGATCTGCTCTGAGTTTTTGCACGTGGTACTGCTTAACGTTATGCAAACACGTTGCTCATTCTGCTTTTTCTCAACGTATGACACATCGATGCTACGAAACTAAATCTAGTGCTAGCGTTCGGCTGTTTACACACTGACATTATGTAGCGACATCTATGGCGTCACGTATGAACTAAAACTATAAAATCCTGTATTTATTTATTTATTTGTTTGTTAAAACTTCATGCAACACATAAGTAACGCGGACTTAATGCCTTAGGCATTCTCTACCAGTCAATCTAGGGTGGTGAAGAGAAAATGTGGCAGATGCATAAAAATACAAAAGAATATTAAGAAAATAAGAGTTCAAAAGTATATATATTCGATTTGTGTTCAACCTTCGTAAGTATGATCATGTATCTGAGCAACGATCACTTTTAAAATGGTTACCCATCCGTCAGCGTAGAGCGCTAAGAGCCTTAACAACGCTGTATTCTTTTCTGGATAAACCTTCTTCTCCTTCCTATTTGACTTCTCAAGTTCAATATCTTTGCTCTGGTCATAATAAAAATCTCCGATCTACCAATAATCGCCTACTACGATGTCCCACACATCGCTCTGGGTTTATCCAGTCCTCTTTCTTTGTCCAGGCGATCTCTCTTTGGAATGCGCTCCCTCTGAACATCAGGACGGCTTCCAATCGGTTCACTTTTAAGGTGATGGCTCGTGAATACATTCGTAAGAAGTTGGTGTAATCATCACAGCGATGATTTGTTGGATACGTCTTTCATAATAACTTTGTTAATTTGTATGTATGTATCTAAGTATATATTTATTATTGTTTTTTGTTTTCTTAATCTAGTTTATCATTATGTTGCACCTACCATGTTACATTTCTGCACCACCCTAAGGTCGACTGGTAGAAAATGCCTACGGCATTAAGTCCGCCTTTGTACAGTGTTTCTTACTAGTGCATAAAGTTTTAATAAATAAATAAATAAATAAATAAATATATATACAAAATAAACATACATATATAATTTAATATAATATATATATTTATATAAAGTAAAAGAAAGGGGGTTATTGAGACGACTTCACCGTATAGCAGTATTAAGCCGGGTACAGACTGCTGTAACGTATCATGCATTGTAACACGCAATGTAAGAATTTGCCGTCCATATTGTCACAGTGTATCTTGGAATGTAACAGAATTCCCATGGTGTGGACAAATATAAGTGTGCACATTAGGCGCGCAAGCAAACCATTTCTACTATGTGAGTAGGTACATGCTCGGTTCGTGCGCGCGCTGTGTCCACACTTATGAAATGCTTCTTTCATGTTACCTTGCATGGTATATTAACCAGTCTATACCCGGTTTTAGAGTTCTCTGCGCGATTAGAACATATTATATAACAGTCCAACATCAATTAACGGGCAGTTGTCCGAACCAGACAAAAAACAAGTCTGATCGGATCCTCCCTTTTCAACGGAGGTTTGCGGGACTTTACACCCTATTGTACAACATTATTTTTAGTAGGTATGTGCGAAACCTGAATATTATAGTTTGTTCAAAATCAGTAACTGAATCGATTCCAATAATTTATACACTATGTTATATGTTTTTCCAAAAATATCAAAAAAAGGTCACAAGTTGGACACCACGGACACTAAATACAACACAGGTCACGGCAGGTTATAGCGGGCATGAGATACTAGCGCACAGTCAGATGCGGGAGTAAAACCACTTCGTAGTTTTTCATCGTATAGTTATGAAATTTTGTACACAGATTCTTTACATAAAAATACTAGACACGTGTTTCGGGTTCCGCATATACTAAAACTAATGCTGTATACCTCTAAAACTATTTGTAGGAATATTTCCTTAAAAAGTTTCAGCTGCCCGAAAAACGTACTTTCTGTTACCTTAGAAAAATGTAAATGTGCATTACCTACACATAATTAGCCATCAACATCGATGACTAATGTGAAATGTGGGTAAATGGAGAAGATGATGAAGAAAAGGTGGCAAATGGATAACTATTTTAGTGTACACTAAAGTTTATTCTATGCGTGAATGTGCGAGTGTATCATGTGAACGAAAACAGGAGTCAGTGGTGGCGTCTCAATGAACAGGACTGGAAAATTGAATTCAAAATTTTCTAGTCCTAGTAGTTCCAGTAGTTTTTTTTGTATTTCAATTTTATTTTAAGTGTATGATGACATCTCATGTTATTTGATTTGATTATTTTAATTTCTTATTTGATTTTAATTTTGTATGTAATGTATGGACTATGTCTGAAATAAATGAATAATAATAATAAAATATTTTAATTTCTTCGCTTATAGGCACTTATAAAATATCAGAAGCTCGGCTTCGATTGGTCGTTTCCTATAGAAAAGAACCGGTCGGAAACTCACCGATAATTTGTTTTAAAGTTGTGTAATAACGGGGCCCTATTACTAAGAGCTGTCCGTAAGTCTGTCACCAAGCTGTATCTCATGAACCGTGATAGCTAATGAATTTCTGTAGGAATTTCTGTAAGACAGGTTATATTTTTCTGTTGCCGCTATAAAAACATATAGTAAAAATGGAATAAAATAATGAATTTAAAAAAAAAATTCATTAATGATACGGAACCCATCGTGCGCGAGTGAGACTCGCACTTGGCCTGTTCTTTTTCAGAAGAAATCGTATTGCGCTAACCTCTGGTAACATATTCTCAGCGATGCAATATTTTAACGTCCAGAAACATACAAGTGTTTAGTTCTCCTCAAGCAAAAAAATATCTAAATTCAATTTCCTCACATTCGTCGACAGCAATTAGTGCGATCGTTATTTGAGAAACATAGTAGCCTAGTAACAAACGAAGCCGGATTCTAATGAAGCAATAAACAATTATTATTTATTAGCGGCGGTTCGTGGGAAAGCTCTTGTATGCCGCATATAACACATAGGTAGGTACATAGTGGTGCATTGTACTTTGTTGTTACGGCGAGTTCACATATAGTTTGGCGAAGTCTTGCGAAAATTTTCACTGATGAAACTGACAGACGACTCATAATCATAATCGTCATCGAGTTATAATGTTTTTTTTTTCTGTTTACCCATTAGTGAAGGCTATAGTCGTTCGACCATATCGCCTAGTCTTTCGTCCATGTTTTCTTGCGTAATAAGTCTTCGGTAATAGTTTTATCTTTTTAACCGACTTCTAAAAAAGGAGGAGGTTCTCAATTCGGATGTTTGTATTTTTTTTTTATGTTTGTTCGCGCATAACTTCTTCGCTTGCCGACCGATTTGAAAAATTCTTTGTTTGTTGGAAAGGCTATACTTCCCAAATGGTCCCATAGTCACCAAGTCGGAATCTGATGATGGAATCTTGGCGAAATCGAGGGAAGTCGATTATTTATTTTTTTGTAAAAAGTTTTTTGTTTTACATTAGAATGCGGGTGTAACACATTCTAATGTTTTTTGAAGTATTTGGCAGCAAATGTATCGATTCAGCCTCCTCAGCAAACTTTGCTGAGGTTGCTAAAACTACAATATAAATCTCAGCTCCATTTTACAGTGATTGCGCCTATTTCAATAATTCCACATATTATTCCAGTTGCGCAGACACTTGAAATACAAAACTAAGCCAATTTTACAATATCCATTAGGAATCAATTTGCGAATATTTAAAACAGCCACTGATCTTCACTCGAAGAAATCCCGCCAAAAACTCCCATTAAGTCATAACTTAATCTGTCAAAAAAAACATGATCAACCCCTTTTTTTATGAATGTTTTTAGCTTGGATAATAAGTCTTTTAAGCCATACCTTCGTATGAATAGTTAATTGGTTTACCTTTAGAATATGGATGTAGACATAATTTTTTGTAGTATTTGGCAGCGGTAGACAACACTACAATAAAATTCTCAGCTACATTTTACCGAGATCGCGCCTGTTTCAATGATTCCATGTATTGTCCAGTTGCGCAGACACTTGAGATACAAAACTACGCTATATTGACATCACAATATCTACTAGGAATCAATTTGCTAATAATTAAAACAGTCACTAAAGAAATCCCGATAAAAAATCAAAAGGCGGCATTTCACTTATTTTTCCCGCGCTATCATTACGGTAGGCAAAGACAACTGGACGTACAGCCAACGCATAAATCACACGCGTCGGCCGATAGCTGCACGTATCCGAACGATGATCGATGCATCCGAAATGTATTTAGAATTCGACGAATTTCATGTTTGTTTAATATTTGCCTAATGCATAATTAGTGGCTTTTCATTTTGTAAATTAAAACACCCGTTTGGGACTAGACTGAAAATTGGCTTATTGAAATTAAGGAAAGGAAAATATTTCGATATTCTATATTGTATCTATAGACCAGTAATTATCAATTATAAATTATGTGAGATAAACTGTTTCTTTTTGGAATCGTTAAATATAATCTAACCTTGACCTTCACTGACCTGAACACACATTTCCACCTTTACTCACAATATAGTCCTTAAATAACTTCCTTCACCAATGTCAATTTAAATCTCTAGAGCATAAAAAGTAATGTTTATTGTGTCTACTGAAAATACGTGGGCTATTATCTAAAATAAATGAGCCCATATATTTTTTTGTTTGTCTATAAACAATCGCGCAACACGCTTATAACATATTAAAGATAATTTATGAACTGTGTTAATAATCCTAAATATCCTACTTAACAATCTAATTTTCTTTTTATATATTCAGAAAAAAATTAGTGATAAATCTTTGTCCTAATCCTAAAAACATGTAAGAACTGGCCGTGCAGCATAAATTATTTCGCGTTCGAAATTCAAATAAATTGTGAACTGTCAAGGTTAACCATAAACAATTCATTAGAGCAAGCAGTGCTGTAATTAACTCATGCTGTTTTGGCGGTTGGGACTCAAAAACAACACGTTTAAGTCTGAAATGAAACTATAGTGTTGTTCTCATTAATAGTTTCCATATTTCATAAGTCGTTTCGTGCATGGCCGTGAAAAAGTCACGACTCGGTGACGTTTTCCCGCCCGTGGGAAATGGCCGCAAGTTATAAAATATTGGCGGAAACCATTTGGCATGTGGCTTAATTACTGTTTTGTTTCGTATAGTCATTAGTACTGACTGGTTTTAAATTCTTAATTAGTAATGTTTCCGTGTTTTGACGTGTTTGTGTTTGTTTGTTGCCTGCACTATTGTTATTGTAATACATTCCAATAATGTACTAAGAAGTCATAATAAAAGTAGGTACTACACCTACTCGAATGATAAAGAATATTTATTTGCCAAACTATTATAATAATAATAATTCATTATTTTCAGGCAACTATGGCTATAGCTATGGCATAGAATAATTTTAAAGATAATAAACTAATAAATTATTTATTAAATTATGTATTAGTTGGCAAAACAAATAAGTTGTTGTATTGGTTTTGTTGTGTCATTATTCATTTTTTTTATTTTTTATTTCAATATAACCTCATTTATAGGTTGGGCATCAGATCTGATCGGAGTCATATTGTTATTTCAAATAAGTTTTGATTATTTCTGACGACTGACAAATCCTTTTTACGATTTATGGCGATACGCAGTCTAAGACGATTTTTCTATTGTGTCCGCTTTCGCTCATCATGTACCTGCCTTTTTTATGAGGTGGTGGGAAATCATCAAAAAACTTCTCTCGCACTAAAACCTACTTAGTTGCCTTTTGCGTTTCAGAGGCGCAGTAACTCTTTCAAACAACCCCGTAGCACTACACCTTCCCTTTTGGAGTCAGCTCGGGCTCTTCTTCATATAAACCATTCGTCTTTGTCACGTCCTTGGACACAACGTAATATTGCCACTTTATACAAATGTAGATAATTATAATTCCTCTTGATTTATTTTTACCAATTATGACTTTACCCAAAATTTAGTTTTTCATATTCTAATCAAATCTGCACACAATACTGTTCCGACGTCTTTGTATCGAGTGTCGACACCGTCACCGACCCATGGTGAAAACTAGCGTTGCGCTGTAGGTTGTCGCATTATTTGGTAAAGGAAAATATATTGGTGATATAAGTAATGTGGTGGTACTTTTTTAAACACAAATCCATACAGTTTCCTAAGCATAATATGTTACTAGTGTGAAGATATTTATTCTCCTCACGCTCGTAACAACTCACTAGCGCTGTTTCATGAAGGTTGCTTGGAACTGCGTGGTATTCTATTTAAAAAAAAATATCACCACATTACTTATATCACCAATATATCTCCCTTTACCCATACGTATGGCCACGGCATTACGCTCAGCGTTCGGCTGAGTTTGCGCAAACGCAGCGCATATTTTCCCTATAGAATGTTTATAATTTGTAAGCTAGTTTTAAAACTGCGTCATTTCCTCCTCCAACAATTTTTTTTCTTTCCTTTTTTTCAAATTCTTTGGCACCCACAGCTGCAAGGCAAACTTAAGTTCAGTTGAAAATCAACATCAGGCAACTGCTAAGTAGTTGTCTAGCATTATGCTGAACTGGACCTATTTACCGCAACCGTGAGACACACTATGTTGTTGCTTTTATATTTTTTTTAAAGTTTCTATGTATCTGCTTGATTTTTTTTCATTGTGTGTGTCTGTGTGCTAAATAAACTTGTTTTCTTTCTTTATTTCTTTCTGTAAAACGCTTCCGCCTGTAACTCGGCCGCCACAGTTAGCACGATGTCGGTCGCTACCGTGTGCCAAGTGGCTCAGCTGTGATCTTGGACCTATCTGTCGGCACCGGCTGTAATCTATTGTAACACTAGCTAATTATGAAGTGTTATAACACGTTAACTGAGCTATTCGTCTGTTTGTGGAGACACCTACGCCTTTGTAATTCGTAGTCTTGTGTAGTTTGCAGACGAACTAGATCGTTGGAGCGCACCCATGGCGAACTAAAGCGAACATTTTTTCACGTGGGAAATTACCAATATTTTTTTCACACAACTATCACACAACGCCGTCTAGTCCCAAGCTAAGCAGAGCTTGTGTTATGAGTACTAGACAACTGATAAACATACTTATATATTTCTAAATTATAAATATTATATATAAATTACACCCAGACACTAATAATAATTCAAGTTCAAGTGGTAGTGGTGGTGGATTCAAATTAGCTATTTTGCGATTTGATGTATTAGGAATTTTTTTTTTTTGTTTTAAGAAAAAAGAAAATAAAGACAAGCTAATTTCAAAATATTTTGCATCATTAACAGATTAACTCTTTATTAATTAACTTGAATTGAACATAATTTTTTCCATTAGTCTGTAAGCCTTCTGTAAAATAAAAATAAATAAATCATCATCATCATTTTCTTCCATTTTATCCTGTCAACCGTCATGATATCACTAACTTCCTTTTCTTTCATACCACTGTTCACACAATCCATCCATCTTTTCTTTGGCTTCCCTCTCCCTCTCCATCCATCCACATGTATACTCATAACTCTTTTAGTAAAAATCTTTTAATAAAAATAAATTATGATGTTTTAAAGGAATAAATAATCAATAAATATTTTTTACACCACCTGCTCGAAAAAGCCCTTTTATATGTCATACAACAATCACTTAAAGCAAGTCATTCTATCTCTAGGGAGATAATGTAGTATGGGCGATCCCTAGGGAATAATGAGATTTGAATTGGGAACGTCAAAAACCATTTATTTAAAAAAAAACACATTATGTGTATTAAAATGTACCTACGTGCTTCAAAGAAGTTTATTCAAAAATCGAACTTCATGGTTCATCATTCGTTCACATCATGATCATCAGGTCACATCGATGATACCATTTTCAACATGACTATTTATTTATTTGTATTGTCATAGTCGTTTAACTATCTTCATTGTGATATCTATGTAAGTATGAAGTTCCGTTGGCCATTTCTGGTCTTCTTCATCAGTTTCACTTCATCAAAAAATGTTGCTTATTGACTGTAAATGCTCTCGATTAAAATAGCAAAATCACTATATGGTTGCCTATAATATTTGAAGAGTTCCTTCGATTCCTCATGGATCACATCATCAGAACTGGATTTTGTCAAAAATGGGACGAATCTGGAAAAATATCCCTTAAGAGGAAAAAAAAAGTTTGCAAATCGGTCCATAAACGACGGAGTTTTGAGGCAAAACACATAAACAATAAAAATAAACAACCGAATTGATAACCTCCTCCTTTTTTTGAAGTCGGTTAATAAAAAAAGATAATGTCTCTTAAAACAATTATCGAGAAAGCTGTATCGTACGTGCGCAAGCACGTAGGTATCTTTTGTTTTATAGCAATTACAAGCGTTTAGAAATTACATGTAGGAGTCGTTTGAGCATCTCTATATGTACAGTGTTGCAACAAAATAAATGGAACACAATAATTAACTGTCATTTCACCTACGAGAGTAATAACCTCTCTCTATACATCTGTGATTATTATCGGCAGCTTTTTTGTTACGATAATCCCACTAATACATATTGACGGTGAAGTGTCAATACCTTCTAACTGTCATTTTTCGAGATAATTACTTTTAAGCGCTCTTAATTCGAATGTGTGTTTTTGTGAAATCTCTTGAAGCGAATATTGGTTGCTACTGCATCAAATTAAATTGTGGAAACACCTCTTAACTAAACCAGCATGTCAATTCATCAGTATTAATTACCTCCTGACGTATTTATGACAGAAGATTTTTGACTTCGACAGTTAGGAGTCGATATGTAATCGTGTAAGTTTTTACTTCCTCACGCTGGAACGGCTGAACGGATTTTGTTTTTTTTTTTTTAATTGTTATAAACTAGTGCTTGCTTGTGATTCCATCTGATGGTAAGTCCACGGGTAGTGTAAAAGCGAAGCCCGGGGCCCGGGGATGAAGGCAAAGAAGGAACAGGAGTGGGTTTTTAGTCAGTAAAAGTCTGACTCTATCTCCCGCTTCGCCCAAGAGCGCGATTTGTCATTAGAGGATTTTCCTCCATACACCTAAAAAAAAACCTGATGGTAAGCAGTGATGCAATCGTTGATGGTGAAGCGCACTAGTCTATTAAGATCGTATTCACTCTGACCTTGAAGACACCTTAATTATAATCGGACGGGAAGACTGCGCTTGGAAACTTGGTACAAAAGTAGATCATGTCCTGGAATAGCACATGGATTACTTTTTATTCTGGCAGTATATATTCCCGCAATCCCAACGGAACAGATTTCTATTTTCACGCGGGTGAACCCGCAGGCAGGAGTTAGTCTTAAAGATAAATACAAACATACACTTGTAAACAAAATGACACACTATCAGTGAATTTCATTTCCATTTGTAATGCTGCTGTGCCCGACAGTGCTATAATAATATTATAAAGGCGATAGTTAATTGAAAATCTAATAACATTTGGATATTAAAACTACTTCTTTTAAATACTCTTTCGTGCCTGGAAAACCCATTCCTGCAAAAAACGTTCACTGTCGCTTACAATGTTTTTCCTTAAATGGTTGATGTTATAAATCTTTAGGGATATACTGGTCACTGGCCCTCGCGCCCGGCGCCGGGAGTCAGATCCCGATTTCCGGCAACCGTAGGCGCGGGCTTGAAGACGGCGAACAATGGGTAGCTCGCCGCCCGATCGTCCGGTAACCGTCCGGACCGAGCCCAAGTCGTCAACGACGCGCAGTCAAAAATGGGATATACTGGTGTTAAATCAAAGTCCCAATAAAAAGCGAATTACAATATGGCCAGATGGCCAATTTTAATATAAATACAAAAACACAAACGCCTGTGGTGAAAAACAGAAAAAAAAGATGCGTTATGGTTTTGGCGAAACTAGAAGTCGTCAAGCCTGAACAATTCATGTTTCTGTAAAAATCGAATACAAAAAGTCACAACACACGTGCTACCATATTTCCTCCCCTTACTTCGTCAGCGTTATTCATAGTAAGCATCTGGCAACACCCGCGCGTCCGATATGATTTCCTCAAACCACCTTTTTTGAAGAAAACCCCTGTAAGTTTGATAAACAGGTTGTACCCACAGTTACCTGTGTATTGTTTGACCTCACAGTATCGAAAATCGATATCCCTTAATAAGCCTGTAGATTAAATTCAAGGTCAGAACCATTAGGGTGTTTTGTGTTCTCTTAATTATAGTGCATTATTAATTATCATAGTATTGTCGCACTCTGCGACGGTAGAACAGCTGTACTTGATCTTCTACATGAATCGAATTCTTGCAACGTTATAAAATTTTACTTTTAGTACTTTTCTTAAAGATTCATTATCAGTTATGTTCGAACTGAAAAAAAACTAGACATTTCTTTTTTCTACTCAATTTTCAAACCTATTCTAGAACAGCAAAATCCTTAAAAATATATTTTACTAGCCAGTTCGTTAGCTTTAACAAACCTAACTCATGCGATCTCCTTTCGATATCACAGTATTTAGGTATTAGTTTATTTTTTTAGCATAAATACAATGCCTCAACAGAAGACTTAAAGTCATTCAAAGGGCAATGGAACGAAAAGGAATTAGAATATCCGCAGGAGAATCAAGGTTACCGACATAGCACGAAGAATCGCCAAATTTAAGTGGCAATGGGCTGGGCACATTGTTCGCAGAACGGATGGCCGTTGGGGCAGAAAGGTTCTGTAATGGAGACCACGTACTGGATGACGTAGCGTTGGAAGGCCTCCTACAAGGTGGACCGATGACCTGGTAAAGGTTGAAGGAATCCGATGGATGCGAGACGTACAGAAGCGGCTGAAATGATGATAATAAATACGATGTAACATAACAAACGCACATGCTGAATGTAGGATATTTAAAATCAGCTACTGAATCGAATTCGGTTACTTTTAAAATAGAGCCTTTTCAGGAAGAACGTCGTAAACGGCAGTTTCCATTTATTGCCGAAAACAATTTATTTTCCTAATTAAAAAGTATACACAGTGACTTGTTCTTCATATAACACATTAGTTGTATGAAGAACAAGTCATATTTATAGATATATATTACAAAACACTTTTTAAATAGGAAAAAAAAAATGATTTAATTATATTTTATTATTATAAACACCTAATTTTAATGATACTTCATTTTATTTATAATATCTACCTATTATTTATTTATTGTGCACACCAAAGGTTGTCTCGTAGAAAATGCTTTGTTGCGTTAAGTCCGCCTATTTACTACTACTGTACATAAAGTTTAAATAAATAAATAATTTAAAAAACCATTCCTGCAAAAAAACGCAAACTGTCGCTTAGAACATTTTTCCTAAAAAGCCCTGAGCTACTTCGCCACAATATCTTCGCTAACACTCGTCTCGCCGACACTCCGACAGTCGACAAGCAACAAGTATGTGACAATCGGTTCACAGCTGATCGCCGAGCTCACTCGGCTATGCACTTGAGTGATAACGGCCTCTCGCTACTAGTGCTCTATTTGTGTTCAAGAAGGTCGCTTTAAAAATAAACTTTTCTGGGAGAAAAGTGGGTAGTATTAGGTTGTTGTCTGTCTTCACTTGGCTTGCATTAATCGTAGATAGATGCTGCGAAAATGTTTGAAAGAGCTTCGCAGGAACTGAAAGAATACAGCTGGGCTTATTCAGCAAAAGTTTGACACGCCCTCTCGCTCAAACCCAGATCGGAAGAAGGTATTTGAAGATTTTTCACCACCAAATAAAAAACCGGGCAAGTGTGAGTTGGACTCGCATACTGGGGATTCTGTACATACTTACCTATGAAAAAAGTTCAATTCTCGAATTAAGTTTAAAATTATTATTTTTTCCGAATAGCAAAAAAAGTTTTTTTCTTGACAGACAGACGGACGGACGTGTTAAGGGTTCCGTTTTTTCCTTTAGAGGTAAGGAAACCTAAAAAATAACAATAAACTATACAGAGTGATGGGCCTACCACACGAACAAGCTTCATCACAGTTTTGTCTGTGCAGACCGGTTTGTACACGGAACTCTGTGTAAAACTGTATGAGTTTTACTAACCACACGCACGGGATTGCGTGTACAAACCGGCCTGCGCAGGCAAAACTGTAGTGAAGCTTGTGCGTGTGGCAGGCCCATTACAGGTAACTCTATCTCATGATGTGATGGTGTGACCGGTTTTACGAGAGTTAATCTGAGGAAGCCTGTTTGAAAATTCATGGGTATCGAGAAAATTCTTGACCACGGTCTCTCCAATCTCCTGCCCGCCTAGCCAAGTTACGATCGTTTCTTTTAAATATATTCTAGGCTCTTCAAATATATTCTAGGCTACGCCTCCGATTCCTTTGTTCTGACCACGTGACTGAGCGTTAAGATGACGTCAGAACTAAGGAATCGGAGGCTTGCCCTACTCGAGGCGTTCGACGCAAACGAAACGATCGTAACTTGGCTAGGGGGCTGATGGTAAGCAATGATGTCATCGACGACGGAGCACGTTTGCTTAGAAGTAACTCTTGAAACCCCGAAGGTAGTGAATAAAAATTCAATATAGAGATCAGGGATCTTCACTCTACAAAGTGTGCCCAAACAGAATCCTAGAAAAATGTCGCTAGAAGTGGATTTTGTTAAAAAATCCTCTTTTAATAAACGCCATTTAAAAAGTCATTATTCTTTGATTTCTTTACCAGCAAGGTTTCCCGGCATTTTATTCGTATTTACGTACCTAACTTGCCAAACCTCGGAATGCTCATAAGAGTGCAGCCGGGCTATTAATCTAGTAGTTGCGGGCAGGATGAGCAGCTGTTGTGGCTGCCCGCAGCTCGAGAAAAACTGGCAACTCTTGCCGAAACTTACGACTGCAAAAACGTTTTTAGAATGTCCTATTTTTCACTTATCATGGGATTTTTTTCTTGTTTGTGTGTGCGTGTTGCCAGTGATGACATATGATTCCGAAACGTGGTCGCTCACAATAGGCCTCATCAGAAGGCTCAAACTCACCCAAAGGGCAATGGAAAGGGCTATGCTCGGAGTTTCCTTGCGTGATCGAATCAAGGTTGCCGACATAGCACGAAGAATCGCCAAAATTAAGTGGCAATGGGCAGGGCTCATTGCTTGCAGAACAGATGGCCGTTGGGGCCGAAAGGTTCTGGAGTGGCGACCGCGTACCGGAAGACGCAGTGTTGGAAGGCCCTCTACAAGGTGGACCGATGACCTGGTGAAGGCTGCGGGAATCCGATAGATGCAAGACGCACAGGACCTTTCTTTGTGGCGACATTTGGGGGAGGTCTATGACCAGCAGTAGACGTCTATCGGCTGAAATGATGATGATGAATGATGATGGGATTTTTTTTATGTATTGGAAAAAAATGCATTAGACTTTTGTCATTTCGCTTGCGTTTAAGAAATCGATTCACTATAATATGGAGAATAAAATTCATCGGTATCCATATTTTTTTGTTTTAATTGATTCGAACTAGCGCTTGACTGCGATCCCACCTTACGGTCAGCAGTGATGCAATTTCTATTTATATTATTACCTACATATATTGTAATTCTGTGTCTTTGGAAATTTATCAAACAAGAATAGACAGAATTATTAAAAGAACAATGGATAATTTTGTATGGAACCCGTGCCCACTTTGTAGCATTTTAGACTAGGTGTCATTTAGAAGAGGCTTAATTGACTAACTCGAAAATAAATGAATGAATGAAAGACCGAAGTAATGATAACTGCTTTATTGCGTTTTTAATTGCCAAGTGTACAAAACAGAAATAGGTGCCAAATAAATAACCAGTCGTATTTTCTGTCTAAAGAGAGACCAAATTAGCTTCCTACTGTTCGTTTTTGGTACGAAAAAAAATAAATATTAACCATTAATCTTACAACGCACAGTTTTATTACAAAACGCAGCAAAAATATCATTTTTTTATTTTTTTTATTTGATATTAACCAGTGCTTGACTGCGATCCCACCTGATGGTCAAGCGCACTAGTTTATTAAAGGCCTATTCACTCTAGCCTTGAAGCCTATATTATAGTTGGATGGGAAGACCGCAGCAGGCAAATTGTTCCAGTCCTTCGATGTACGCGGTATAAACGATGAAGCGAAACGCTTAGTCCGGACCGGATCATGTTTAAATTGTGTTGTTACTTTTAATAATTATATCAAGCCCAGGCACTTACCGGACCTACGAAGTTATCTCGGTGCCTGTCAACAATTTAGTACCATATTATGCTAACAGTGTGGGTTTAAAGCAGTGATGCCCAAGTGGGAACGGCCCCGACTTACGAGTTGTAGGTCGTGGGTTCAAACCCAGCCAGGCGCATTACTTTGTGTAATTTATTTCATAACCACTGTTCTTAAAACGGTGAAGGAAAACATCGCGAGGAAACCGGCATGTCCTAGAACCAAAAATTCGAAGACATGTGACATTCACCAACCCGCACTGGGCCCGCGCAGTGGATCGCCTCTCCTAGAGAGGAGGCCTGAAACCCAGCAGTAGGAACATTATAAGACCGACTATGCTATGCTATGTGGATTAAGCACCTGGAGTACTCATACCGTCATGCAGGAACAATAAAATAGGCACCGATGGCTTCTCTACCCTGGTCATTCCCTTTGTGAAAATACACGTGTAATATATTTTATTCGGTCCTTGTGGAAAGCCTTTCAACGCTGCGTCTTCGGATGTCTTTGACAGTTAAAACAAAATAAACAATCTATAGTGTAGGTTTTTTTTTATTGGGTGGGAAAATCATCTTATGACAAAACCCGCTCTTGGGCGGAGCGCGAGATAGTGCCAGACTTTTACTGACTAAAAACCCACTCCTGTTTCTTCGTTGCCTTCGTCCCAGGGCCCCGGGTTTCGCTTTCACACTACCCGTAGCCCCAGTAGGCTTTGACCCTGCTGGGCCCTACAATTTGCTGACATCTCTTTGAGGCGCGCGTAGAACAGTACGCGCCGTCAACGACTTGGGCTCGGTCCGATTACCGGACGGTCGGACGGCGAGTCACCCATTACTCGCCGTCCGCAAGCCCGCGCCTACGGTGGCCGGATATCGGGATCGGAATCCCGGCGGCGGCGGTTGGAGCGTAAGGACCGTTGCCTCACGCGATCGGCCGCCTCCTTCGCTAGCATTACGGCTTCGCAGCAGGAGGCGACCGCCTGCCACTCCTCCTCGCTCCGGATCATGGCCTGAACCAAGGCCCGGCGCGAGAGATCGCCGCCGCCGATTGCCCCCACAAGGACACGGCGTTGCTCTGTAGGTCAGTATCGTAGGTACAAAGTTATTTGTTTTACAGACACGCATCATGCGCATGTGGAATGATTCATACAGGACAAAATGTACGTATTGTTTTGTCATCACTCTTTATGAGATGGCGAGGGTAAGAGGATATATCTAGCTGGGCACCCAGCTCATTATACGATAAAAACCGGCCAAGAGCGAGTCGGACTCAAGCACGAAACTTTCCGTATCTTCCGTAGACGGCAAAAAAATCACGTTTGTTGTTTAAGAGTCTCATTTAAATATTTATTTTATTCTATTTTCAGTATTTGTTGTTATAGCGGCAACAGAAATACATCTTCTGTGAAAATTTCAACGGTCTCGCTTCCATGGTTCATGAGATACAGTCTGGTGACCGACAGACAGACAGACAGACGGACAGTGGAGTCTTAGTAATAGGGTCCCGTTTTTACTCATTGGATACGGAACCCTAAAAACCTTGTTGACAGCGCGTTGCTTGTTGTACACGAGCGCTTCGAAGAGATGTTAGCTTAATTGACGGGACCTACTTGGGGCCGATACCTGGCAGGGTGGTGGGATTGCTCGAAAAAGTCTCTATGACTCTGGAACGCAATTGAAGGTACACGGATGTGTTTCTAACAATCACTCTCCAGCATAAAATGAGAGAGCTTATTTGATGTTTACCTCAAAAAAAGGTGCCAAGAGCTCAAGACAAAGTATTTTCAATACACTTACTAGTAAACCCGCTCCTATCCCTACCACTTTTAGGCACGTCATTTACTATTTTCCGCACTAGTGCTGAAAAGTGTGCAAGCTGACTCCCGCTACAATTTATTGTAATCATCGTATCAGGCTGGTCGCCAAGCAGCCTCCTTTAGTCGTCCGGCTCCTCGTTTATTTATTTCTTCGTAAGTGTATTGAAAAACGTTTTTTAATTCATGTGGAGTCACCGTTTGCACTCGGCTCCATAACACTCTCACTTGCGGCTCGGCTGAATTCTGCCTTGGTTGCAATAATAAACTTTCTCCACTTGTATCAAAATGTACAATTACCGATAACGATTAACAATGATCTATTCCTAAAATTTTGCCAATTCGAATATCACCATCGCTAATAGAATGCCGTGTTACCAAGGCCCTCTGGTGCTTGAGCATACATCAGTGGCTACACTCTCGTGCCAAATAGAATCCATCTGAAAACGATCAAAACAGTACATTTTCAATTAAACCACATGAATCGACAGAACTATTAATAACGCCAGTAAAGTCGGGGACACACTGGGCGATCCGCGCGGGCGACGTACGGCCGGTCAATCGTTAGGCCATAAACACACGAGCGATACGCGACGATGCGGAACGTAAATAAAACGGATGCCGGCCGATGTGGGGAAGTGAAGTATTTCAGTAGCGGATAGCTGGCGGTTTATTGTTTGTGATGCGATTTTTTTTTTCGGATGCGAATGATTGACTGGTGATACAACTTTGAGGTTATTTTGGAGAGTGGGTATTTTTGAAGTACATAATATGTATTTTGAAATTAAATGTAATCATATATACTTTTTTTTTTAATTTGATATAAATTTGTGCCTGACTGCGATCCCACCTGATGGTAAACAGTGTTGCAATCATGGTTTTTTTTTTTATTGGGTGGGAAAATCATCTTATGACAAATCGCGCTCTTGGGCGGAGCGGAAGATAGTGTCAGACTTTTACTGACTATAAACCCACTCCTGTTCCTTCGTTGGCTTCGTCCCGGGAGCCCGGGTTTCGCTTTCACACTACTCGAATCGTTGATGGTGAGGCGCACTAGTTTATTAAGAACCCATTCACTCTAGCCTTGAAGACACCCAAATTATAATCGGATGGGAAAACCTCAGCAGGCAAATTGTTCCAGTCCTTCGATATACTCGGTATAAACGACGAGGCGAAACGCTTAGTCCGGACCGTAGATAAAAATCTATCTATATTTTATAAAAATCTCAACCGTAGGGGCCCAGTAGGGTCGATGTGCGCCAGGGAAACCCGTAATCTTAGAACGCAAAGGGCAACTGAAGAATTCAGGTATAGTTTTAGTTAGTTATAGTCTGACACGCCCTCCCGCTCTACCCATATCGGGAGAAGTAATTGGATGATTTCCCATCTTAAAAAAAATGTCGTGTTGTTATCGAATTCCTCCGAAACGGCTTGACGAATTTTTATGAAATGTTTTTTGTGTATATTTAGTAGGTTTGAATAATGGATCGTAGGCTGTTTTGTACCCTCCTACTCCTATCCTATTTTTTTCATAATTTATATGGTAGGCCAATGTTTGCCAGGTTTGTTAGTTTAGTTATATGCAAGAAGAGTACCTAGTTACCTAAATACTCTATTCAATATAATTTAAGAATTCTAAGAAACACTAATTTTAAAAAAACAGAGACAGCTTACCTACATTACCCGCCCACCATCAACGATTGCATCACTGCTTACCATCAGGTGGGATCGCAGTCAAGCACTAGTTTATATCAAATTAAAAAAAAACCCTACATCGTATTTTCTGGATTACAAAGTAGCATTGTCAGTCAGCGATACTATAGTATTCTACCTGTGAATTTCTTTACAGCGATCCAGAGATTACAAATATATTATTCGTAAACGAAAAACAATTTTATCACATCATAAATTCAGTAAAGACTTAGAGTTTTGAAGTTGAAAACTAACAATTTTTCAGATCAAAACGACAAAAAAATCGTGTAAACGAGTACAAACACATGCCCACACTATTTCGAGGCATGCATTGAATAGATAATACCGTGGCTGAGCCGCATCGAACACTCAATTTATGAGGTACGTGCACCCCACCAGCCGACACCCTGCACCCTGCAGTCTGCAGCCGAAGCTCTGCATTATACACGCTGCACAGTTCACAACTTGTTTGCAGGTTGGCATTACTGCAATGGATTCGTTTGAAGGAATAACTTGGTCAAATTATACGATTCTGTGGTACTGTTAATTAGCTTTTATGCTATCCTACTTCCGAAATTTTGCGAACTAAACGATTATTTATTTAAGACATTGTTAGTATAGCGTATATAGTTGTACTTTGTGTACGTTAAGGATGCTAAATATATAATGTTACTAGCTTTTCCCAGCGATTTCACTAACTTGAAAATATTATATGTCTATGTCACTCAGTAAGAAGTAACATTCTATTGGTTATACAATTTTTTAAATCGATCACGTAGGTTTTGAGTTTCATCATCATCATTTCAGCCGATAGACGTCCATTGCTGGACATAGGCCTCCCCCAAATGTCACCACAATGAACGGTCCTGGGCGTCTCACATCCATCGGGTTCCCGTAAACTTCACCAGGTCATCGGTCCACCTTGTAGGGGCCTTCCAACACTGCGTCTTCCAGTACGCGGTCGCCACTCCAGAGCCCCAACGGCCATCTGTTCTGCGAGCAATGTGCCGTGCCCATTGCCACTTAAGTTTGGCGATTCTTCGTGCTTTGTCGGCAACCTCGGTTCTCTTGCGGATATCTTCATTTCTGATTCGATCACGCAAGGAAACTCCGAGCATAGCCCTTTTCATTGCCCTTTGACTTTGAGTTTGGGTGACTTTGAGCCTTCTGATGAGGCCCATTGTGAACGACCACGTTAAGGAACCATCATCATCACTGTTTTTGAGTTTATTCATTACAAACAAAAATGCAAATCCTTTCGTGAATTTGTTCTAAAGCTTTACTCATTCCACACTTTTTAACGTTACAAGTAAAAAGCTGTTAGGTAGCAGCCTTATAACATCCTACCTCTTGGAAATAGCCTATTTCCAAGAAAAATCCCGAAAACACGAACTCCTTGAATTAACAATAAGGCAAAGGCATCCCTCCAAGCCATGTATTGAAACACTTTAAATTTACAACTTACGTGACACACCAAAATGCAGCTGAAACTGCAATACCAACCCAAATAGCATGTAGTTGAGCGTCCACTAACGCCATCTAGTAGCGTGCCCCAAAAACGTCAATCTGTTATTTATATAAACCCATCAGTATTATGATGTCTGTCAGTGTGTGCGCATCTATCCGCGGCCTGCTGAAAGCCATAATATCTGATGGCTATAAAGCATTTACGATAGTGTCTAGCCAGATGAATTTATGACGTATGGATAGGGCTGCCGATTGAAAGTTATTGATTTAAGTTATACAATAGTGAGAGTTGTGGATGTTCTGTTAATACGTTAAGATTCTAATTAAGGGGAAAACAATTAAGGTAGATTTTTTATGAAACTGAAATTTCAGTGCCATTTGTTAATTTTTTTAAAACTATTTTATTTTGGAATCATCATCATCTTCCTGCCCTTGTCCCGCGTTATTTGGGGTCGGCGTAACACGTTTTTTTCTTCCACTCTGCCCTGTCACTCGTCATGCTATCACTAACTTCCTTTTCTTTCATATCACTCTTCACGCAATCCATCCATCTTTTCTTTTTTTTTTCTTTCTTCTAAGTATTTTATTTAGGAATAGGGGTTAAATTTTATTTGTCCATATAACGCAAAATACATAAATGTACATTATGTACACACTGTCAATTTGGAAATTAACCTACTCGGGCGCCAAAATCAGGATTGTCACAAATCCAAAAATCGTAAACTGATTTCTCTCTAATTTAACATTTTTTGACCTTCATTGTTTTTCCTGAAGAATGTCATGAAAGGGTTGGGTGGACGATCTGCTTATAGGTTCTCTTCTATCTGAAACAGTTACTTTCTTGAAAGTCTAGCTGCTTGTTTTTTGCTGACAGCCTCATTGGAACTCAGACGTCAGCTTTTGCCAAGTTTTCTATAGCTTAATATTGAATGAACAATTTTACGGCCTTTTCTAGTATAACATGCTTAGGTATCGATATATTTTAGCTCAATTCACGTTTTTTTTTCTGATAGGAAAATCATCAAATGACATCCGCCGCTCTTGGGCGGAGCGGAAGATAGTGTCAGACTTTTACTGACTAAAAACCCACTACTGTTCCTTCTTTGCCATTTTTCCAGAGCCCAGGGGATCTCTTTCGCATCACCAATGGCCCCAAGCTCAATTCATGTGACCTTGGCTTTTAGTTTATTATCTTTTTTAACACTTAAGACACTAATATTATAAAGGTGATCTGTGAGTGTATGAACAGCTGAATAGATTTGGATGAAATTTGGGATACGGGGTCCCGACCCCGTACGGTACGGTACGGTACGGGACCATTTCCTTAAATAGCACGTAAGATATTTTTAATCCCGGGAGTTGGTTCTATTAGGAATTTGGGACAATTTTCTACCACGCGGGCGAAGTCGCTGGCTGCGGCTAGTCTATTCAAAATCGAATTAATTCCCGGACAGCCCTGCCTAGCTTCCGATATGTGTTTTAGCAATTGCATTTATACACTGGCAATAGCAATAAACATTGCTACAACGTGATACAGGTTGCACTACGACCATTCAAACGTCTGCCACTTTCAGTTTTCATACACAATTTTATTACCACAGATTTGAAGATTGCTCCCATTGTGACTCATGCCTTATTACTACAAATCTTTTTAAATTTTAGACTTTAACCACATAAAAATAAAGTCTAAAATAAGTTGTTGATAAGTTAATTAAGTTGGCTGTAAAACATTTGAATGGCGCTGTAAATGCGGTAGTTTCAAATAAGTTGGATAGTTGTAATATTAGTGAAATTGGTATCAGTTTGGGTTTAGTGCAGTTTGGTAAGTTTTAGAGACCATTCTACAGATTAGGTACTGATTAGGATTAAAACTTGTGAACTTTAAGGTAAGAAAGCTTCTCTTTTTTTAAACAAGTGCTAGTCGGACTCGCGCGTCGTGTTCCGTACAAACTTACCTATGAAAACATTTCAATTCCTGAATTGAGTTACGAAGATTTTTCCGAATCGCAAAAAAAGTTTTTTTTGTGACGTAAATACAAATTTTCTGCGAGACCTTGCTACCTGCCAAATTTCAGGATTCTAGGTCATCGGGAAGTACCCTATGAATTTTAATTCCCTTGAGAGTGTCTCTTTTTTTTTCCTTAACTCAGAAGTTTGATTTTTTCACAGCTTCAAGAAACCATAGACTTGAGTACATAGTTTTAATTTCAATTTGATACCTCCACGCGTTCCTGAGATAAAGCGTCTTGACAGACAGACAACAAAGTGATCCTATAAGAGTTCCGTTTTCTACTTTTGAGGTACAAAACCCTAAAAATAAACATTCCCCACACTAGAAATCACTCCTGTATCATCACGTTCACGAACATGTACACTCACATACTCAAGACACTCAGACCTGGAACAACTACCGTCTTTCTTCTTGGTCGTTTCACTCTTGGCAGAGTAGTCCTGATTATCATGAAGGTAACTCTCCGGAAGCTGTCAGGGAACGCCGCACGACTTCCTGCCACTTGCTTACTAGCAGCATTAACATGAAGGTAGATCTCCGAAAGCTGTCAGGGTAGCACGAGTTCCCGCCACGTGCCTGCTAGCAGTCACCCGGGCACACTCGTTCAATGGGCCACGAACAGCCGCTTTGATAGGTCAGTCCATCACATCGCTGATCTGTCATGCGGCCTCGTTCCATCCACCTTTCCTTGCACAACAAGGCGTTCGATAGAGTCACTTCAACGTTGACAAATATAGTTTCTTTCTTTTCTGCAGCGTAAAGCGCTCATTGACGCCCAATTCCTCGAGAAATATAATTAATGGAAGTATTTGTAGGCCATACTAATATTTGTTCCGTACGGGAATAGATCCAGCAACACGCAGCGCAGCAACCAATGGCAGTTGTCACGTTAAACGATAACGATAAGTCAAGTCAAGTCAAGTCAAAAGTTTTTTATTTCACCTAGGCCCACATGGGCACTTATAAAACGCCAGAAGCTAGTGCACGGTTCCAAATTGGTCGTTTCCTATGGAGAAGAACCGACAAGAAACTCCATGGTTAACGAAATGATATCGACTTGACTGGTAATTTCACTTATCTGATGATGTCTAGTTGATAATAATACGTTCAATACAGAGCGAGATCTCGTACACACCACGTATAAAAATAAATAAATAGTATGTGTCTTCCTTGCGGTGTGGCTAAGAAAATCAGTCTTCTCTTTGAAAGGCCGTAACTTCAATTTGGTTTAATAATAATAATTTAACTTAGTAGTCCTCCGGTAACTTGGACCCTGCTCCCGTTACCGGAGGACTACTATTTTTTATATTTTTAAATGTTTTTTGTAAATTATTTTATTAAGAAATATTTAAAAATGTAGATTATATGTACGTAAGAAAAATAAAGAAATAATAATAATTTATTTATTTTCCTTCCACAAATTACAGATAAATTAATTAATTTAACAATATACCAAAATCAATTTGTGGAAGACTGGTGCATGAACTAAGTTTTTTACAAAACCAATTTTGTTTTTGGGGGCCTGGTGACCTGACACACATGTCAGGTCACCAGGCCCCCAAAAACAAAATTTGAGAATAATAATTGTCGTACAGTAACGATTTGATTCACGCAAATACATTATAATAACTATAATCAGTTAATTATATTATTTAATTACATTATTAATTATAAATTAATTACGTGATTTCATTTCATTACATTGGAAAATAAAAAATAAAATAAAAATATATACATATAGTAATTTATTAAAAATACATGCACAAATTTATTGGGGAGAATGTATGTAAATGTGTATGGGGAGTGTGTGTGTGTGTGATATGGGGAAAACTGTGTGTGTTCCAAAAAGAACATTTTGTTAGATTATTGTTTTAAAAAGATCTTCAATTTGGGTATAATCTGAAGTATTAAGCCAGTCAGTTATTTTTCTTTTAAAAGTTGGTTTAGTTTAAGAAAGTGCTGACCACCATAACAATCCTACGATAAGTTGGTGTCTACAGGACATAGTACCTAAATAGTAGTTTTGACATCGTCACGAAAAGGTCAATCCGAAAGTTTAATTTCCGTTATGTTTCCCTTTAGATTTCCGGGCCCAAAGTTTTTCGATTATAACATTATGTACCCGAATCCTCCCAAAACTTCTTGACCAAACTTCGTCAAATCTGCAAATAGGCATAAAAACATCAATTTCTGGGGTGTAAAGTACAAACACATATAGGTTTACTAGCTGATCTGGTAAACGTTGTTCTACTATTTAAATTATCAAAGAAATAGATAGAGGGTGGGGGTAGGAGGAAAAGAAGGGCTATTTTTTTACCCTCCTACCCCCACCCCCTATTTATTTCTTACGACCAAAACTTTGTTTTATTGATTTAATCTAGTGCTTCACTGCGATCCCACCTGATGGTAAGCAGTAGTATAATAAAAATAATAACCCTGTTTCCGATACCGTTGGGATACTATTTTTTATATTTTTTAATGTCTTTTTGGGTGATTAGTTTTAAAAAAATAATTAAAATGTAATTTATATATATGTATATACAATAAGTAAAGGAAATAATAATAAAAGAGTAGAATAGAATAAACTTTATTGTACACCTAAAATAGTAACAAAACTTTTACACAAACTTAAATCTATGGGTAAAAATAAAGGCGGTCTTATCGCTGACAGCAATATTTACCAGACAACCTTAGGGTGGAATGTAAAAATTTGAAATAGAAAAAGGGGGGTAGTCTGCGGTGTACTGCAAATTAATAAAGGAAATATTAGATTAAAATTATAAACTAGCTACTAACAATGCATAGACGTATTATAGCTATTATATATAAAAGATAACATATAAATATTATATATAAATAAATATTATAAGCTACACAATTTCATACAAAGAGATGGAAAAAGAAAAGAACAATAAGGTGGGTTAGTGACGGAAGAACTGAATTTAGGTAGAGGCAGGATAGCAATTAGCATGAAAGGAAATGATCTTTGACTAGGTTTTTGAAAGAAGCTAGTGACTGGGCTTGCCTAATTGGCATCGGCAACGCGTTCTACAGTCGCACCTCTTGGACCGTGAACGATTTGTCACTGAACTTAGTAGAATGCGAGGGCATTAAAAGTTAAATATTATAATATTCCACAACTTTCACACAACGCCATCTGGTCCCAAACTAAGTAAACCTTGTGTTATGAGTACTAGACAACTGATAAACGTACATAAATATTTTTAAATACATAGGTATATATTATAGATAAATTACACTCAGACACAGATCAATGATCGTGCTCATCACGCAAACATTTGTCCTGGATGTGAATCGAACCCACGACCCACGGCATAGCAGTCAGGGCCACTGACCACTTGATCAACAGGCCTGTCAGTGATGTAATCGTTGATGATGAGGCGCACTAGTTTATAAAGAACTTCGAAGATTTGTGACATACGCCTTCCCGTCCTGGGCCCGCGGTTCCATGGGCGATTATGCTTATGCAAGTTCACCAACCAACATTTTTTTTTTATTCTTGATAGGTTCGCGCTTGACCGCTATCTAACCTGATGAAAAGCGACGATGCGGTCGACGATGGAGCGCGCTTACCTAGAAGTAACCTATTCACGCTTGTCTTAAAGATTCCCGGGTTGTAGCCATCAGGAAACACATATCCCCGCAAGGAATTCCACTCCTTAGCTTTACGCACAATGAATGTTCCCAAAACGTTTAGTGCGTATAGGTGGGATGTCCACCATGTACCGGTGGCGCATTGCCGTACGCCTGGTGGTCCGATGATGGCTAGGGGGAAGTAGGTTATACAATTCCGACGCACACTCCTCGAAATGCGACCGGTAGAAAACCGACAGGGTAGCAACTCGGCGTCGATGCTCAAGGCTTTGAAGCTTCGACTCAACGAGTGCATCATTAACAATGATCCTCCTGGCTCGCCTCTCAATTGCCTCAAGTGCATCAAGCTGGTATCGGGCAGATCCTTCCCAAAGATGAGAGCAGTACTCCATACACGATCGAACTTGCGCTTGATAAAGTTTGAACAGCTGTTCCGGAGTGAAGTACTGTTTGACCTTCGCGAGGATTGTTGTCATATTGAAACCCACAATTTTTGTTCCAGGCAATGTTGTTCTACGCGCCTCGTTGGCTGTGGAAGTCGTGGGAGGGAGGCAAAATCCGCGCGCTGATGATGGACCTGGACGTGGGCGTGTGCACCGAGATCGAGAAGAAGACGAAGAAGAAGCTCATCCTGGACTACCTGTGGGAGAACCTCAGGTACCACAACTGGTGGGCCTACCGGTACTACCTCTGCGAGGGGCTTGCTCTTATCAACGTTATAGGTGAGTTATAATTTGTATTTGTCTCCGTAAAATTGTAAATATCGTTAGATTATAATCTATCTCGCGAGATTGTAAACTGTCCAAAAATTTTTTTACCATAACGTACTGCTTAAAATTTAAAGTATTATTTTTCGGTAAATTTAAATCTATCGAAATAAAACTGTTAAATTACAATCAGCACCGCGATAAATGGTGACTAACACTAATTTATCTATAATTCAAACTGCACTTCTTTGGTTAATCACAGATTCAAACGAATCTGTGAAAACTTCCACGACAATTTCATATACTAGTATCGAGTTATTTTCAATAAGAATAGAATAGAATAGAATAGTTCTGGTAGATTTCGCTGACAGCGATATCTACCAGATAACCTTAGGATGGAATGTAAGAACTTGAAATAGAAAAAGGGGGGCAGTCTGCGGTGTACTGCAAATTAATAACGTAAATATTAGATTAAAATTATATACTAGACTATACATAGATATAATATTGCTATTATATATAAAAGACAATATATAAACATATAAATATAATATAATATGTACATATTATAAGTTTAACAATTTCATACAATGAGATGGAAAAAAGAAAAGAACAATAAGGTGGGTTAGTGACGGAAGAACTGAATTTAGGTAGAAGCAGGATAGCAATTAGAGTGAAAAGAAATGATCTCCGACTAGATCAATTTACAATCATCAAGCAGGTCCTCACTTACTCTTCGGTGCCTGCCAGGGCTGCGGCATTATTTAAAAGACTCACCGCGACCCTGGAACGCAAATGGGCAAGGAACACGGGTAGGTTTTAGTCAGTAAAAGTCTAACTTTCCTTCTCGCTCCACCCAGGGCAAAATATATTATTTGATCATTTTCCACCCTCATAAAAAAGATACTCCCTTCCGGCAGTCAGTACAAATTTTAAGCGTGTAGTTTCTTTTATTTAGTTTTAACATAATAACAAATAAATATATAAGGTGTTAAAAAATTAACTTTAAGAATTTCGAGGGGACATTGTACTCCTCATTATGAAAAAGTTTTACCATGGGACCAAACCTGAAATCGCGAAAAAAAATTAGCTGTTCCCTACGTTTATGTTCGCATAACTCGTCAAAATGTATGGAGCAGCTGATTTTTTTTTCGCGATTTCAGGTTTGGTCCTATAGTAAAAGTTGTAACTACAAGGCAGTCATACATTGAGACCAGATCTTCTTCCACTGAACATCAAAGGAGCGTTAAGCGCAGAGATGAGATGAAACGGGCAGCTCAGGCGACGGCTCGACTGCAAAAACATTGAACCAGAAACGGAACAGTGCTAGATCATACTCCGTTTAGCATACTCTTAAGAAGTCAAGACTAATCAGGATCGATACCAGCCACTTGTCTCTAAACACGGATTTATATTAACCTTATTTGTGTCCTGAAAGCTTTTGGAGACCTGTCAAGTGGACTCTCGGTTGTCGCCGAGAGATCTGACGCGCAGTGATCGGATCCAGCCACTTTCACTTACTTCAGCTTAGTAAAGAAGTTTGTGAAAACTGTGAAGACACAAGGCATTTAGATTCCTGAAAAGCCCAGCACAGTCGATAAATATTAACATCATAATCTGAAAGGATTTTTAAACGAGATGTGTGTGATTTCAAATGTGAAAAGGTTTGGGAGGGGGGGGGTGAGTGGGGGAGTGGGAGTGTAGAGGGGTGTGGGTGTGTGTGCGTGTAAATGTGTATGTTTGTGTGAAATGTGTGTGTTATTAAGTAATGTATTATTTTTATGTAAGTAAAATATGTAGATAAGAAACCTAACCAAGTACATATAGACCATAAAAAACAACAACTCAGGCGTTTAAGTATTAGATCCTCCACGTCGCTATCATCCGGAAATGTACTCAGAAAACTGGCAGCATTGATAGATAGACAGATTGCCACGTTGAATGGCAATGCTAGTTCTTTGGGTAAAGAATGAGTCAGAGCTCTGGTCACGCAGAGTCAACCAGTCGGTGTGAAATTCCTTGAAAAGGAGACGCGCACTCAGGTTCTATGACCCAAGCGTGTCAACCCCAAACGACTAAAACTGTAATTACCAATTACAGTTTTCACAAATCTGTTAAACTATTTAAGAAATACTAACCAAATTAAATTGCGAAAGTATAGAACTAACTACGGCAAAAGGCTATCACTTAAATGAGCACAATTATTATAATAATCTACTAAGGATAATAAATCACTTGCAGTGTTTAAAACAAAATTTTAAAAAATACAATTTATCAAAACATTTACTAAGGATCGATCGCATATGTTATGTATGTGTATGATAAATTACAGTTATTATTTTTAGTTAACTCATTATTAAGTAACAAATAAATTGAAATTATATTTTACAGGAAATATAAATCTTACAATTTTATAATAAAGCCCCTAATGAGTTACTTTCCGGATATGGTGACATCATAACGCTCATTAAAATCTGTCAGGAAATATCAATTTCTTTTTGAGTTTCAGTTGTAATGCTAAACCTATAAGCAGTATTTACTTTCGCTTCCCGTCGCGTTTCCAATAACAAAAACTAAGTAGGCCGCGAGGGAAATAATGCTGTGTGCGCGATCTCGTCCTAGTGGGGCCATGAACACAGCGGTGGAGCACAAACTACCTTCACAGTGAAGGAACATATATCGCATGCTTACTCATAAAAAGACCTAACTCAAAAACAAGGTGTTTGAATTTTAAAACACACAATTCAAAAATAAGGTTCAATTTTCAATAACCTCTTTTTTGAGTTACGTCTCTTTTTAATGAAGTGTGCGATATGTACCATAAATCCTTAAATTTCCAGCGGAGTCAAGTGCTGGTATAGGTAATGTTTTAATTTACTAACCCTTTATGTATATCGTTTTGATGAAATAAAGATTTAAATCATCGTCCTTACACATTATAAAACAAATTCCCCGTCAACTTACTTAACAAATTATCGCGCCTGTCTTCTGTATGAACGCGATAAATTAAAAAGTAAGTAAACAGATTTTCATGCAGTTTACACCATGTTAGTCTCGTGGCCGCAAGCGCGACTGCTGAGCGTAAAGTTCTGGGTCCGATGCCCGGGTAAAGCAAAAAGTGCTATTGGGTTTTTCCATTAGGATTTACTTTGTAGCAGCCCGGAGTTTGGAAGTTGGTGGCGCGACACCCTCATGCCTTGGAAAGCACGCAAAGCCGTTGGTTCTACCCCTTATCTCTCTCCGATCGTGTCGGATTAAGCTAGAACTACACTGAGCACACGCCGATCTGGGCGCGTCGGTCTCCATACATTTTATATAGAAACTAGACTTGTAGAGCTACACTTCATCCACGCCACGCGACGTCGCTCTACGTACAAATCAGGCGTGTTATGACACGTTTATATGTGGGCCCAGCCTTGGCCAGTCGTCATTTTTTAAACGGGGTTTCCCCGTTAACACAACAACTAGGGAAGGTGATTGACCGAAGCTGGGCCCACGTGTAAACGAGAAAGAAGAAAGAAAGAAAAACTTTGTATTTGCCGGAAAAGCGCCTGTGTTTGCACTCTTGGCTAATCCCTGTTGAAATTGACCACTATGACCGAAATTCGGTCAGGTGGATTATAACAGTAGAGAAGAGCCGAGAAAGATTTGTAACACTCGTGCGAAACTGGGGCGGTGAGCCTGGTGTTTCCTAGCTGACTACCCTGAAAAGAACCACCGAAATAAACACCCCGATTTTAACTCCCTGAGTTTGTTTCTCTTTTAATGTCCATACAGCTAACATGCAATGGTCAAATCATAATCATAAGAACCATGCCCATTAGTCTCTGAGATGGTCTTTTGAGGAAAAAATCACACAGATTTGAGTAGACCTGTCCAGTCAGTGCGAGCATTTGTCAGTATTTCTGTAGTACCTACTAGTTAATTTTGAGGAAGAAGGGATTAACTGGGTAACCGTACACGTCAATAAAATGCACAAAAACCGGGTGCTATTTTTATGTCCCTATGCAGTGTTTACGTCAGGCAGTTTATTTGCAGACAGCTTTGTGACCCGCGAATACATTGAAAAGATTTATAACCCACGATATTGTTGTGTGTTAGCATTTTGGCAAGAGCCGTGGTTCTAGTGGCCCGCGCGGGACCTAAACATGTCCTAACTGATATATCAGACGCACATCTGTCGCGCGCACGATCTGAATCGTGAACCAACCGGACACATGGAAAGATATTCACAGAAGACCAACTTGATTGTGACATTACGCAAGTAGGCCGCTTCAAAAATATTTGGTAAAAAAGTTGATTATTGATGCAAAACCGGTGTGATGCGAATGCGATGTTCCTACTCCTGTTTGAACAACCGAGGTCACAATTAACAAGGGCCAAACAGTAAAACAATAGATAGCATAGTAAAATCAGCCTTAGTGTTCCCACTGCTGGGACTCCGGCCTTCTCTCTGGAATACAACAACAGATGCGCCGTCGAAACCTCTAAAATTGCAGCTTACTAAACGCAAACGCAAACCTACGGCTATTTAACGAAAACTTCCTTACACTACTAAATACTACCAATCATTTAAATTTTTATGAAAGATGATAATACTTACAATGTTTTTCATTATTATGGAGATCAACGAAACTCGTTTTCTGTCGGTAACATGCCTCTTGCAAAACTAAGACACGGATTTAACATTACATAAACTATACAACGCAAGTTAAACTTTTATTGTATAGTGATTTACATCGCCATCATACTTACTTATAAACTAACTAGATTGGCTCAAATAAGTACCTTTTAAGGGGATGCAAAGTCATAGTAGTTTATTGGTAAGGGATTCTTACAACTCATATACAGAATTATACTTCGTCAACAAATTAATGAATTAATACATTTTCACTGTTTTTAATACAACCGCTCTTACGCGATTATGGCGTTATTGCACATTTTTCTTTTGATATTTTGGAAACACAGTATCTTGTGGATATTTTCTGGGCTTCTATTGAAATCAATGTATAAATTTGTGTAAAACTAATCCGTAAAAATCTGCTATTTTGTATGACTTGACTTGTCACTTCATAATTTACTCAAAAAATTAAAAAGTCAAAAATGTGTAACAATAGAAGTCTTGCAAATTTAATGAAGATACTAAATGAGAACATTTTTTTTCAAAAACTTTATAGTGATTAAAAAAGAAACACATATTTCCTGGAACAAGTTTTGTAAAATATTCAAGTAAATCACGAAATTAACGAATGCTAACAGAGTTTTCAGGCGTAATCTCTCTTTTTTCGCGTTGCCTTTTCGTAAAATCGCGTTGGATTGCGTTAGATGAAGTAACAAACTTTTAAACCATGCTCGATGTTGACGATATGCTAGTGAAAAGGGTCCCTTTTAAATGCGTGTCGTAGTTTTGCAAGTGGGGCATGTTACCGACTGGGGCATATGGTTTGCCATAATATTTACACGCAGGTACAAATCTCGTATTAGTGTATATTTCTGAACATAAGACTATTATTATTGGAGATTTACTTTTAAGTTGTTGCTTTCTTAGTTTCGAACTACATGCCTTCGGATTTCTACAAACGTTTTTTCAATGTCGATTATGTGGCTACTAAATAAAAACTCAATTTTATTCCCCTCGCGCGTATAGGGGTATAAGCATAGCATAGCATAGTCGGCCTTATAAAGTTCCCACTGCTGAGACTCAGGCCTCCTCTCTAGGAGAGGGAATGGGCCGTAATCCGCCACGCAGGCCCAGTGCAGGTTGGTGGATGTCACATGTCTTCGAATTTATGGTTCTAGGACATGCCGGTTTTCTCAGAATGTTTTCCTTCACCGTTTTGAGCAGCAGTGATGAAATACACATACACAAAGTAATGCGCCTGGCTGGGTTTGAACCCGCAACCTACTATTCGTAAGTCGGGGCCGTTACCACTTGGCTACCACTGTTCGCATAGGGGTATTATTATTAATTAATTGCGTGTTTTTACGTAAAATCACCAAAAAAGAAATTAAAAAAACTATTTCTGTATTTATTTTTTAAAATTTTTTGGCCGAATAAATTTCGTACACCCGCGTGTACAAAACGACAATTATGCGTTTTTCAAGGTCACTCAAGTTGTACAGATGTATTTACAATCGGCGTTAAAGAAGGTCAGTCGATTTTCCAAAATTCAAACGTTTTATGTTTTGAGAAAGGGAGACAATGCTACTGGATCTTCTGGCCCTTTTTTGCACTACGCCGCAGGGCCCTCCGCACCGATTGTAAATCATAACATATTGAATTAAAACGGGCATAAACCAAGTTTTACAGCACGCAGCGGGTTTATGCCGGGAATGTTGACCTGTGCCCAACTATGCAATAAAAAAACACCATGCGTAGACTCTTATTTTTTTAGCTAAAGTTTAGACATTTAATCGATATATAGCTAAGACACGCACACGTCATTGTAAACAATCTTGCATTTATTCATATTTTTGCATTTCATTTGGAATTTTACTTAAATAACGGTATTTTCCGACGGACAGGTAAAGCAGAGGTTCGGTCTGAATATCTTAATTCTCATTAGGACAACAATTTTCACGTACATGAGACCATCATCATCTTCATACTCTTGCCTGATCCTCTCAGACATCTCGGTCTACCTCGCCATATCCTTGGATAAGCGACCCAAGGTACCGAAAGTCAGGTCAGATCGGTATGGGCGTTCCAGCGAGAGCTAAGGGCACAGGACCGGAGAGACCGCCGAAATCGCAAAACAAGTTAGTTCGGTAGGATTTGTTCTGCTCAATTTTAGGCCAACACTCTTCAGTCTGTGCCAACACACCTCCAAAATGCTCTGCACCTCTAGGCCACTCTCGGCAACCAGCACAATATCATCGGCAGAAAGCATACACCAGGGAGACTCATTCTGGATGTTCGACGTCAGAACGTCCATTATCATCAAGAAGATGTAAGGGCTGAGAGCCAACCCTTGATGTAAGCCGACCGCCACATTGAAACTGCCTGTGTTGCCCATTATAGACCGGACTTGGGTACTGCATTGACTGTACATCGTTCAGATCAACTGTACATACTTCTATAAGGGCCCACCACAGAACCTCACTCGGTACTCGGTCATATGCCTTATCGAGGTCAATGAACCATAATTATATTTTTTTTGCCGATACAATTGGTGCAGCGGCTGAGCGATTGGTAAGGCTACGTGACGCGGGTTCGATTCCCACTCGGACAAATGTTCGTATGTATAGGTGTGCCGGGTTATGGTATCTTGTGTTTGTGAACACATCCACGATACAGAAGAAACAAAGGAACCTCATGCTCGAGAACATTAGACCATGTAGTCTGATTTTTGTGGTACTAATTGGAATTTCATTAGAATTTAAAGGCGATTTTTCCTAGTACCTATTTTTAAGATGAATTTCCTTAGCAGTCTGCAGGATTTTTAAAATGGTATAATAGAGGGAAACTTAATAAGGATAATCAAAAAAGGTCGTCCTACCATGCGTGATAATTGACCTGCATTCTCGAAAACCTTAAGCAAGGTTGGAAATGGTTAAATAAGTAGGGATGTGTTATTAAAATCATCTGTATGTGACATCACTGACATGAAAACCATAGAAGTCAACCGCAAATAGTTTTGTTTCAGTTTTTTTGTTTTTCTTAATGAAAAGTTGAAGTTAGTTTTGAAGACTGTAACATTGAATAAATTTGTAGAATAGAATAAACTTTATTGTACACCAATGTCGTAACAATTTCACAGAAACTTATAATATCTATGATTAAAATGGCGGTCATAACGCTGACAGCAATATCTACCAGACAACTAATAGCTAATGCATGTCATGCTAAGACCACCAAACAGTTACCATTATACCTTTTTATTGGTAAGCTTTGCTTTAAGCTGACCCCAGGTCAAACACCGCAACAGTGTTGTTGCGGTGTTTGACCTGGGGTCACAGAATTTGGTAAGAAGAGGGACTCATCCCAGCAGTGGGAACATTACAAGGCCGACCATGCTATGCTACTCAAAGTAAGGTACTGTTGAAAACCAGCGTCAAACAACTGCTACGTAGTTGTCTGGTATTATGCTGAACTGGACCTTTTAAGCGCAGCCGTGAGACACATATGTTTGTTATAATATAATATTCCACAAATTTCACACCACTGTTTTGAGAGATGTCTGATTTGAGAGGGTGATGGAATAAATTATACGAAGAAATGCACCTGACTGGTTTTGAATGTGCAACTTGTAATTCGGGGCCTTTACCACGGGGCCACCACTACGTTAAGACCAAAGTACATGTATCATGTATTAACTGACGACGTCTATGGTTTCCAGGGCAAATGTTCCTGATGAACCGTTTCTTCGACGGAGAGTTCATGACCTTCGGGCTGGACGTCATCGCCTACATGGAGTCAGATCAAGAGGATCGCATCGACCCCATGATCTACATATTTCCAAGGTAAGATCACACAAAAGTTTAGTGAATGTTCCAGAGTAGCTTCGTGCGGTTTTTACAATTTGAAGTTCAGTATCGGATAGTAAGGTCAGAAAAATATATTATACGGTAATGATGAAAATTCTAATAACTCCAAACAAGGCTAGGATACATTGATTAATCACGGAGTTCAGGTGCCTATCTTCCGGCTCCATTATCATCATCAGGTCACTTCGATGATACCATTTTCAACTATTTAGAACCATTTATTTATATGTATGGTCATAGTTGCTTAACTATCTTCATTGTCATATTTATGTGAGTATGAAGTTCCGTTGGCCATTTCTGGTCTTCTTCATCAGTTCCATTTCATCAAATGTTACTTTTTGACTAAATGCTTAAGTTTTCGATGAAAATACAAAAATCACTATATGGTTGCACTGTATGGTTGGTATGTTGGTTATATTTGAGGAGTTCCGTCGATTCCTCATGGATTCCATCATCAAGACTGGATTTTGAAAAAAATGTGACCAATCTGGAAACATGTCCTTTAAGAGGAAAAAAATTGCAAATCGGTTAACAAACAAAAAATACAACCGAATTGATAACTCTTCCTTTTTTCAAATCGGTTCAATTAACATAAATTTGTATATTATTTATTTCATTTTAATAAAATATTCATATTTATTTATATATTTCATTTTAATGTAATATTCACGTTTTACCTTATCTCTAACTTTGATAACTCACCATTCCAGGTCATCTTTTTTGGTATATTACCATTGCAGCGGTTGTAATACTGTCCTTTATTAGTACAGCAGACTTTTTGTTGATATTTGATTCTTGGCAAAATTTTTGTTATACAAACAAAGAGCATTTATTTCTTTAAGTAATTTTAATGCTTTCTAGCTTCTATTAATGATTAAATACGTATATATTTCAGGATGGTGAAATGCACACTGTTCAACAAATTCGGGTCGTCGGGCGAGGTGGAGCGCCACGACGCGCTGTGCATACTGCCGCTCAACGTCGTCAACGAGAAGATCTACGTCTTCCTGTGGTTCTGGTTCGTCATCCTCGGCATCCTCACCTTCATCACCCTCGTGTACCGCTTCATCATCATCTTCTCGCCGCGTATGCGAGTCTACATGATGCGCATGCGCTTCAGACTCGTCCGCCGCGACAACGTCGACACCATCGTGCGGCGCAGCAAGATGGGCGACTGGTACCTCCTCTATATCCTCGGGGAGAACCTCGACTCGGTGATCTTTCGGGACATCATGCACGAGTTCGCGAACAAGCTGAACCACACTTACCAGCACCATATCCACGGCGCGCCGGACGCGTGACCTCCGGTGCCGGGGTGGGTGTTCCACACGTGACTCACGTCGCTGCAGCGCGACCTGCCGCCCGTGTGAGCCGCGCGCGCCCCGAGCGCCAGCGGGCCCGGCGGCCGCCCTGCAGTACCCCACGCATGTTCTCGACTTCTGGACAATACTAACGAGTGTAAAGACTACTTTTATCGATACTTTTTAATCGAAATCGTAACAGTGCAATTCTAAACATGCAATAATAGTTTGTACTTAATCTTTAAGAACGTGATCTCAGGACGAATCCTATCGAAGGCCTTCTAATAGTTAACATCGACGGCTACCCCGTTAGTACTAGTATACTTTTTAGAACTATTTTACTCATAGTTTTGCTGCTTGTAGTAATCTGATAATCGACGCTTCATTTGTTTTCTACTTTAGCTGTTGTAACGTACTGATGGTAAGCACATGGTGAGCACACATACACGATATACAATTTTACACATTTCACTCGCCAAGGATTTGACAGACCAAAAAATTAAAGCAATAATTAATCAAGCAATTAAGTATTATAGTGTAGTTGTAATTGAGGATATTACTAGTGGAACGAACAGTTCTTTAGAGGATCGAGGAAATACCCGTGGAGCAGAATCACCGCGACTTGACAGATGCTTATGCGTGTCAAAAGATACGTTTACTTTAATTGCAGACGAACGAACCATTGAACATGGAACGCATTAAGTAGAACTGAGTTTTTTGTTTCGAATACCTACCTATATCAGCAGTTATAAACGCTACAAATTCGACAGCCGTTTCATTTGAGGATAACATTACCTAAATATATTTTCCAACTTCCAAAGTTGCAAAACAAATTTCCAAAAATGACTCCGTAAACAAAGGGATAACACGCCACATGTATCTAGCGCTCAAATGATGAAACATTGTTATGACGATAGCCACACTGCCAACGGAACACATCTCAGAAATGATCTAAACGTTCACTGACATGTGTGTTTCAAACGATTTGTTGTATAAACCTAATGATTTGTAATGGAGCGACTGAATTCATATAATTTCTTCGATTATTATTAGAGAATTTATTGATATTTTGGTTGAAGAAATCTAATCTATATTTTATTATTTCTTGAAACCTTTGTCATAGAAAAGGGGATCATCTCCTTTCTTCGTAGGTAATTTTCCTAATATGGATTTGATTTTTTCAATCAATACTTTAGACGTAAGTTTGCAGATTCAAAGCATCTACAATTCTTTAAAAAATTACAATTATTGAAGGATCATATTTAAACGTTTTTTTCATGCACCTTTTCATACTATCTCTCCACTACCCTAGGTTGACTGGTAGAGAATGCCTAAGGCATTAAGTCCGCTTTTGTACTTTTTGTTGCATGAAGATTAAATAGTGAAGTTATCTCAATAACCCCTTTCTTTTACTTTATATAAACATATATGTATATATTATATTAAATTATATATGTATGTTTATTTTGTATAGACTTTTAAACTCTTATTTTCTTAATATTCTTTTGTATTTTTATGCACCTGCCACATTTTCTCTTCACCACCCTAGGTTGACTGGTAGAGAATGCCTAAGGCATTAAGTCCGCCTTTGTACTTTTGTGTTGCATGAAGTTTTAATAAATAAATAAATAAAATTAATAATTAATCGTTTGCTTAGGTACCCACCTACCCAAACATTTAAATGAGATGACAATGATATTGTCTTTATATATTATTTCCGAGATAGAATACATTGAATTTGTAAGCTTATGACGCTATTTAGAGAAATTTATTTGCCTAGAAGTAGGCTAAAAATTATTATTGTTACAAACAATTGTTGTGTTCGTGAGGATATTAGAAAATTGTGTCGGCGTCACTGGACTGGGGTGCTTGGTCTCCAACGGTCTCCAAGAACATAGATTATAGAAGATTTTGATAATCTACAGATAATTCAGACACAATCACTGCTGACTCTAAACAGAGTGACGTTTTACCAGCTGTATCCATTGTCAAAAGTGATTAAGCGGATTTTTTGCAAGATTTTTTCAAGTAAAATTAAGTGGCGGTTTTAATTATTTTCAAATGAATTCCAAGTGAGTAATTTTGTATCTCAGGTGTCTAGACTGACAGCAACCGTAGAGGCCCAGCAGGGTCGAAGCCTACTGGGGCCATGGGTGATGCGAAAGAGAACCCCTGGGCCCTGGCACAAAGTCAAAGAAGGAACAGGAGTGGGTTTTAATCAGTAAAAGTCTGACATGAAAAGGCGGGAGATGTCATTAGATGATTTCCACCTAAAAGAAAATGAAATGTCTACACAGAGAAGCTTGCCGAGAAGGCTGATTCGATTCATTTGCTACCAAAATACAGCAAAAACATTAGAATGTGTTAAATCTGCATTGTAGTGGAAAACAAAGTTATTGTATTCTTTAATAAGATTTTAATACTTTCTAAGCTAGACACTGACTTATAAACCATTCAAAAGCCAAAAGAAAAAAAAAATTGTGATCGTAAATGTTTCGGATTGACCCCAAGGCCTTTCAGGCGCATGTCAATTCCAAACATTTTGAACTGTTTGACAATCGCTACCACTGACAGAACCACTTTGTTTTGACCACAGGATTTTTCTCTAGAAACCATTCTTTCATAAATCTCAGGCTCATAGAGCCAATACAACTTTACCCGACTGCCTTAGAAGGAAGGTATTGTTTTTTGGAGATCACATTCCATGTCACAGTATACACGAAAATATTGTAAATGTAAAGGTTGTCTGGTTGTAAGATATAAAGTGTAACGATTTATACATAATACTAATTAATTCCTAACGCCCGTATTCGGTTTGAATTAAAAAAACCTGGCTCACCTGAATGTTATTAGGTTCCTTCTAGATCTACTGCTACCTACCTACTTATGTATTAAAAAAAAAAACAAAATGAAAATATTTTATTTTACAATGTTGGCCTACATGGACATTTATAAAACGTCAGAAGCTAGTGCACAGTTCCAATTGGTCATTCCGTATGGAGAAGAACCTGCAAGAAACACGACGGTTACTCTTTAAAAAATATGACCGACTTTTACAATATTACCTTAATAATTAACAACTTAATATTATGAGAGGACAGTGCAGACCAGCCAACAACTAAAATACCTAATATGTTAAATTGGACCTGGTTATCTTGACTACATTATATATTACAATGCTATATATAATGCCTAGATGACTATTTCTTGACCACATTTTCAGACGTGGAACGTGTTACCTTCTGGTCAGCGATCAAGTTCTTCTATAACTTACGTATGTGTCCCTAGATAAATGTCAAAAGACACTTGCTAACTTAAATCAGCGTTACTGCAACACGTTACACGTATATGTAGCGCAACAAGATCGTCGAATACGGGCGTAACAGCAACACGATACTGCAACATAAGAGAACCATGCCAAATATTGTGCCAAAAGATATTATTTGTAGTGAGATGTTACGACAGATGAAAGTTACCATGGGAGATATCGAATAAATAATTTGAAAATCGATTTTGTATTTTTACTTCTTATACTCAAATGACTTTTCCCGATTTATGATTTCGGTGGAGGTGTGCCTCGCTTGGGCGGAGCACCGCTGTTTTCTCATGGGGCACAGGCCATGGTCAGGAGGGAGGAGGAATGGCAGGCGGTCGCCTCCTTCGGCGAAACAGTAATGCTAGCGAAGGAGGCGGCTGCACGCGTGAAGGAACGGAGATTCTCACGCCCCAGCCGCTGGGATCCCGCCCCGACTTCCAGCCACCGTAAGTGTCCGGATCGAGCCCTAGTCATCGACGGCGCATAGTTTTAGACGCGCGCTTCAAAGAGATGTGAGCAAAACCGTAGGGTCCAGCAGGGACGAAGCCTACTAGGGCCATGGGTCGACTTCTAACAGTTACTCATGGTCGTGGGACACAAATGAAGAAACAAAATGTGTGGTTATAGTCAGTAAAAGTCTGACGTGCCCTGCCACACCGCCCAAGAACAGAAGTCATTAGATGATTTCCCACCAAAAAAATCCCTTAGGTAGATACCAGGCCACTTAGAAACTTTTGCAAAAAAAAAAATTGTATGTATATGGCACTGGTCGCTTGTAATAATTTTGAAAATTTTGGTTATATTAAAAGTAAAAATATCATTGTTCGAATTTTGAATTTCCATCCACATTTTTTCGAGAGCCAAATCAAATTATCGTGTCTCATTTAAAAATGGATCTGCATCGAGAACATTTTCGTGCGATGATTTTCTACGATTTTAAATGTGGCCTAAAACCTGATGAGTCATTTTATCGACTTCAAATTCTTTTTTATGGATAAAGGACCTTCAAAAGCAACCATCTAGCGCTGGTATAGCGGTTTCAAGCGCGGTTGCCTTACTTTGGGGGATGAACAAAGGAGCGGTCTTCCTACGATGGCTGTCACGGAAGAAAGTGTGCTGGCAGTAAAAAATGTAATTCAAGAAAACAGGCGAATTACATACAAAGACATTCAGCATACACTGAAGATTGGTTCGGGAAACATTCACAAGATTCTACACGAGCACCTTCACGTGAGGAGAATAGTTTGCCACTGGGTGCCGCACAACCTCACCGAAGCTCAGAAGCAGACCCGTGTGAAGTGGTGCCGTGATATGATTAAAAAATTTGAAGCAGGCTCGTCTCGGCGCGTTTACGACATTGTGACAGGTGACGAAACCTGGATTTATCAATACGATCCAGAAACAAAGCGTTAGTCGACAGTTTGACTGTTTCAAAACGAACCAACGCCTACGAAAGTGAAGCGATCGAGAAAAAGCGCAGCAATTTGACGGGGTATCTAATTTAAATTCTTAGAAATGATAGGACACTATCAGCTACTTATAAACAATTACAGTTTACAAGGATTGAAATTAATCACGATATATGCACGCAGCTTTGTTTTTAAGGGATGAGTAGTTGTTGTATCTACAGTTTAATGAAATTACATATTGGACGCGAATTTAAAATTATCACGTAAGTAATAAACAGGGAATTAAAAAAAAAAATCATTAATTTAATAAAATTATTTTTATGCACGACAAAGAACACTTTAGAAGGCTCATAATAAACTAGTGCGCCACACCATCAACGATTGCATCACTGCTCACCATCAGGTGGGATTGCAGCCTATGTACTAGTTTATCAATATATATAAAAGAAGGTCGTGTTATACTATTTATAACTCAAGAACGGCTCAACCGATTTAGCTGAAAATTGGCAGGGAGGTAGCTTAGAACCAGGAGACGGACATAAGATTTTTTTTTATCCCGTTTCCGTAGAACGTGGTATAACAAAACGCAACTGACGGCTAAACCTAATGTTATCTATGGTTAAGTATGGTTGAAAATTTCATAATATAAAATTAAAATTGCTTTAGAGTAGGGTAAAGTGAGATAGAGTGGTTTGGAGTAGGGTAGAGTGAGGTAGAGTTGGGTAGAGTAGAATATAGTAGTCAGTTGACGGGAGCGAAGCCGCGGGCAAAAGATAGTAGCAAATTAAAAAAAAAACTTGTTCGTTACTTCATCTTAAAAATACAAATAAAAACTTTTTATAAAAAAATGTAATATATTTCACTTTCCTTTTTGACAAATAAAATATTGAATTAAAAACTAATAACTTAAAAATAATGTCTTAATTCGAGAACGTATCATACAGAGTACATAAATAATAACACAATTTTAACTAAATGTAATAAATGCTGGATCGTTACAAATAATATTACATTTAAAACTAAAGTGAAACTATTGTGATGTTCATTTATCACATCAATTTGACACTTATTTTTAAACAAGATAAAAAACTAATCGCGCATCATACGAAAGGAGATATTGCTTTATTATAATTTCTGGTTAGCCTTTTGCCAAAATAGAAATACATAGACCTAAGGTTGAAAACCTTAAACTTCTGCATATCATCATCATCTTCCTGCCCTTGTCCCATCTTATTTGGGGTCGGCGCAATACGTTTTTTTCTTCCATTCTATCCTGTCAACCGTCATACTATCACTAACTTCCTTTTCTTAAACTTCTGCATAGCAAGTCTTATATAAAGTGAGGACCGAATTCAGGCGCGAAAAAATATCATTTTCCATTTATATTTCAACAGATCCTAAAATTAATCTAAAATAATCGTCTGTTAGGAACATACGTATAACTATTAAATTCACTATTTACATTCTGTCTTTAATTGCAATAATTCCTTGTCATACACCGATTAACCGTACAGTATTTTTCTTCTGATTTCACTCAGTCAAACGAAAATAGGTTTTAAACATATTAATATAGGTTATAATCTTGAACTACAGAATCTTTTCGTATTACCGGTGTATGACATTTAAAAAACCTAACTTACAAATATAAAAGTAACTAAAAATGGAAAATGTTCACGAACTTCGCTCACGCAAGTCGTGGGACAAAATAATTACTCTTACATATACTAAATATACAAATAATATATTTTTTGTGATTTTATACATAGTTGATATTTTATGGCATTTTTCTTGAGCGCTTTTTGTGATTAGGCGTTGCGGTTTTTATAATTAGTTATATGGTCTAAAAATGAAATTTTATTATCATCATGATTTTATTGGAAGCAACGCTTTTAGAATCTCTGTTTTGGTTAACATATTTAATGATTCACTAACACTATTTTATTAATGAGATGATAACTTGTTGGTAGGGAAGACAAAATGTAAAAACCGCCATCAAATTCATATGATATACTAGCGGTCCCGGCAGATATTGTCTTGCCCGAAAGCAAGCATTTCATTGGTCAAAAAAATTAAGAACCCGATTGCAGCGCCACCTACCGGGTCCAATTGTATTTTCAATCCATCTAGAGACCCACTCAAATATACATACAAAATTACTTCCAAATACTGATTTGGAAGTAATTTGTGTGGGTGAAACGACTTGACTGCAAGTCGTTTAGGAGAATTAGGTGACAAACACACGTAAGTACAGAAAAATTATTATACACCTCTAATTTTTAATTAGTACAAATATTCAAAGGGCTTATTAGAAAAGATCTTTTTATGATTTAAGTAAAGTCTCAATAAACAGCAAAGTTGAATATTAAATACAAATAAGTTAAATAATATTAGCGTTTGTTTATATCCCAAAATGACATCAATTTATGGACATAATGTACAGGATATTGATTATGAATAAATAAATGACGATCAGAATGAAAAAAACACTGTACGTAGTATTTTCTAGTAGCAACTGTTATGAATAATTTATTATATTATTAATTTACCAATTATGGCAAATTTTCGTGGACAATTTTGGGATTTCGTTTTTTTTTTTAAATTTGACTACACAAATGTGATCAGTAACGGGTACGGATAGAGCCCCATTTCTTTTTGTACTAATTAAAAAATAGGGGTGTTTAAAGATATAGTCATATTTCTCAATGTTTTTAGGAATGTTAATCGATAAGAAGTCTTCACCACAACAAGTAAAAAAATGATTTCAATATTAAAACTTAACAATTCATCTAAAAGTCAACTTTCAACGCGCAAAACAGCGAAAATGCTAAAAAACACTCCAATATAAAGGAGTTTATAATTTTATTAGAAAAATGAACACCGACTGTCTGATAATCACAACACTCGTTACGATTGGATACGAGCCGCGAGAGGGCGGCACCGTCACTTTAGAAAAAACTAAAATTACAAGTTTTTCTTTCGCTTCACTTAAATAATTGTATATCTAGTTCTAATATAATATAAATACACAAATAATACAATATATCACTGACTACCTTCAAATATAGAATTGGAAATATCCAAATGCTAAGGCCGTAAACTTTACCATTACACAACACTTTTTTTTGAGATTTAAAACATTTACGCTTGAGAGTTTAGTCAAAATTGTCAAACACTATAATAGCCATACAAGTCCATACATTTCATACAACACTACAGTTAAGGCCATACATTTCCAGTCCATTTGATCATGTCAGTGCTTGTCTCTAATAATACATAATTTTTTTTTAATCGACCAAAATGGGCCAAGACTCGAGTATAAAAAGGCGCAAAAACTCAAGTCTTATCAATGTTCAGATACATACGATACGAAGTGAATTGCCATTGCAAAAAAAAATACATACAATAAAATGTTGCCATACTAAAATTGTAAAAACATTTGTGCTAAGATATGGTTCAGATTATTTTGAGACACAGATAAAAATGATTTCACGCCATCAAAAGATAACTTAACATAAAAAAAAAACTGTCAGAGTATATGAGAACATTAAAATAATTGTAAAAAATAAAACTTACAAAAGAACTAGCTATATGATATGCATTAAAACTGTTTAGTAAAAATGTCTTTTTACACAGATCAGGGGATTTAGAATTAGCAGATTTGGTTTTGTTTACAACCATTAGTAAAATAAAAAAAGAAATTGATTTTACAATCCCCAATTTCAGATCTAATACAACTAAAGATTATTTTAAATTGAACTAAAAATGAGGTTCCAATAGAGAGAAAAAATAATTGTGAGATTTATTTTGGCACAAATTATGTGCGTTTTGTGATGAATATAGTTTAATTGTGTTACAGAGATCTTAATAGATGTGATTATAGAATGATAGTCATCTAAAGTATATTACAGACACTCGTTTTTAAGTCTTTAATATTTTGAGGCCCTGTTAGCGTTAATATTGTCCTCAATTACTAGCAATGTGAGTTTCGGTAATCGCCAGATAAATTTTCTATAAAGTACTTTGATCCAGATGGGTCAAAGTATACAGGGTCTTTGAGCTCGACGTACAAACGAATACCATGGATCCAGTACATGATTCTGGAACCACTAGTGGTGGAATTTTTCGTTGGGTTTTAGAGAGATTGCATTTTAGAGAGTGTTCTCTAAAATGCAATCTATAAAACACCGAAAGGCTGGCTACCCTACGGCTGTGCTTTTGTGATGCTTTTAGGTGATGTTATTAATTTTTTTAATGCTCATACAGTTACACAACAAAATGACTTCGTCATGGGCTATCTTTCCAAGATGAGAAATATAGATAAGTCATATCAGAAAAAGACATGTAATTTTTTTTTAGAATATAAATGGCAGTGATTAATATAATGACTACATAATAGAATACTTATAAAAACAACCAAATGTTATAAGAATAGTCGAGATTTAGTACTTTAGGTACATATTTCGTTGTTCTGACGGACAGTTTTCATCTAATGTCATATTAAAGTAAAGAAAAATATGAAATAGATTTGTGAGCTTATAAAATATACAAATAATTCAGATTTCTGGCAGAGATTTTATATATTTAGAATTTTGCGGACGCTATTGGTAGCAATATCCGGTCGCAATGCGGAAAATCTGATTAAAATGTTCAAAATTAAAAACTAAAAGTGCTATTAAAATTATGGCTTTCAAAAGCCCAGTTCCTGGAACGTAAATTATCACAAAATTAATGTGGTCAATTATCAAGCATAATTTATGCCGTTGAATATTACTAGAGACCGACCGAAGATTCGGTTTCGACAAAAAAACTGGTTTCGGGAAAAAAGTGGCCGAATATTTAGCTCAACCGGAACTAACGGCCCTCGAGCTGACGCTTGTGATATAGACCTAAAAAAACTGACTGTCTCGTTCGTCTATGTATGTTATAATTTTTGGATAATCGTCGATGTATTAATTTATTGTATAGTATTCTATGAATGGCCTCATCAGAAGGCTTAAAGTCACCCAAAGGGATAGGGCTATGCTCAAAGTTTTAAGAATTATGCTATCCGCAGGAGAACCAATGTTACCGGCATAGCCCGAAGAATCGCCAAACTTAAGCAGCATTGGCCAGGGGCATATTGCAGAACATATGGTCGTTGGGGCCGAAGCGTTCTGGAGTGGCGATCACGTACCGGAAGACGACGCGTCAGAAGGCCTACCAGAAGATAGACCGATGAGCTGATAAGAGTCGCGGGAATCCGGTAAATATGGCGACATTTGGGGGAGTCATATGTCCAACAGTGGACGTCTTTCGGTTGATATGATGATGATGATTTTATGAAAATTATAACTACATTGTTAAGCATAACTATATCGAAATATAGTTTAGGAATGACATAAATATTGAAATGTTATTTTTATTTCCTGTCAGTTTTTCTGTTACCCAGTCAGCTTTGGTTTCGGTTACGGCCGAAACTGGAAGAATAGCCGAAAATTCGGTTTCGGTTTCGGCTTTGGCTGCAAATCGCATTTCGGTCGATCACTATATATCACTTCAAGTTTAATATGTGACGAATCAATAATTTCCGTCCAGCAACTGAGGGCAAACCTTTTAAACGAATCGTTACTTTATTTTCACGATCAGCTTCTATTGCGAATCCTTAAGTAGAGTATTTTACGCTAAATCTATTCCATTTCGCGACGACGTACAACATTGCAATTTGAACCTTATGCTATTGCCATAAGGGATGTGATGCGTCGTCGTGGAATGCAACAACATTTTAATAGCGACATTGGGCAAGTAATTGACGATCGTCGACTACAGCTGAAAAAATACTAAATTTAATATATCTGTGTTAGAAAAAATTCCGGAACCTCCCTAAAATGGTTTGTTCATGAACTGGTGAAGTATAGTGCTAAGTCATTATAATATTTCCAAACTACTGGACTAACGATCAAGTTTGTATAAAAGTACAAATGGGCTGTTTCTGAGTTTTGAAAACTTGGGAGCCATATAAGCACTACTTACTAGGAATCAACCAAAACATGAAGGCTTACAAGAACGCTTTCTAATTGTTAAAATGTTGACAGCGTAAAGCACACATTCTTAGTTCAAAAAAAAAAAAAAACGCGTAACGAGACTTTTAAACGCTTCTCTTTTTCTACATTTGAATTTAGAATCAATTATTATTTAAATTAATGGCCACTCCCTCAAATATTTTTTAGTGTACTATATTCAAAATTGATTCAAACATTTTATTATAATATATAATTCATTTGTAATATATAATTCTTTAAAGAAAATGGTCCGAAAATAATTTAAACTTTATAGTGTATGTCATTGAGTTAATATTTTCAAAACATACATAATCACTCTAAGAGATTCTAAATTCAAATTAAAAAAAGAAGCTTTTTTTATCTGGCATTGCTTTGTAAGCCTCTCACAAAGGTTGAAGCGAATGTGCCGAAGGTCTTTCAAGGAGGTTGATGTCCAGTAGAAAAATAACGGGGGGCCTTCCGGAAGGTTGGTGTCTTGTAAATGGGAGCAGTGCTCATTCCTGGTGTGCAGACATGGGTGGCGCGAGTGCCGGCGTCAGACGCCGAGCACGGCCACGCTGGGCGCCGGCCGTCACGCGCGCGCCGGCTTCTCGCCCATGCGCTTGGCCAGCTCGGAGATCAGCTCTCTGGAGATCACAAATATTATGTTACTTGAGCATGCTCGATAAAGCATTGACATTTAAAAAAAAATAAGAGTAAAAATTATAAGAGGAGCTTAGAAAGTTCAATTCCCATTAAAAAAAAAAATTGCTGAAGCTTGCAGCAGTCAGTTCGAATGCTGCGACTGCGGCCCATCACAGGCTGGGATTATTTTATTTTTATATAATGTTTTTGGCTTGGATACTAAATCCTTTAAGCCATGTCGTCGTATCATTAAAATTATTTTGTTTATCATTAGAATACAGACATTGTAATATTTTCGTACTATCTGGCAGCAAATACATCAAGTCAGCCTTCTTGGCAAACTTCGCTGAAGCAGTCAATACTACAAAAAAATTCTCAGCCGTTACAATGATTCCAAATATTGTCCAGATTTGTCGACACTTGAGATACAAAATTATTCCAATTTTACATCACAATATCACTAGGAATCAATTTTGGAATAATCATAACAGCAAGTGAGCTTAACTGGACAAAATCCGGCAAAAAACCTTAAGGCAGGAATTAATCGTTTATTTCCTACAGATATGGTAAGAAAGGTGTTTGTCACACACTCAACAACGTCGTGCAAGTAAACCATTTATTTCACCAACTTCTTTCATACAGCCACCAACTTAAATGGAGTCATGGCTAAGGTAGTCACTGGTACTGGAAGATCTACTTATATTGAATGACCTTTAAGGTAATTGACTCGTTTACGTGAAAAATTTCGCAAATACTTGAAATAAAATCTCGATAATTCGAAAATATTTTTTGTTAGCATGGGTCAAGCGGCAAATCGAATACGCGTGTGACACTACAGAATTTAGCCTTGCAAGAAAGGCCGCGCGGCGTAGGTACATTTCTATACCTACAGTATGGAGTGCGCCAGCCCTGCCGGCAGGAATGAATCGTTCATTTACTACAGATATGATAAGAAAGGTGTTCGTTTTTTAAACTCAACACCATTTATTTCACCAACTTCTTTCAGTCACCAACTCGAATTGAGTCATGGCTATCTGGTGAATAGTTCCCAAGGTTATACCTGTATATGAGCGGGTCCATGTTGCGCGCCAGCATGTACAGGAGCCACCAGTCGCCGATGTCAGTGCGACGGGAGACTAGGACTGCTGTCTCCATGGCCAGGGTGCGGGACCGCGCGTGCAGGAGGCGAGGGCGGACTGAAGGCACGAAGATTATCACCAGCCTGGAACAGAGAAAGCAAGGGTTAGGCTGATATTATAAAGTGGAGAGTTTTATATATTTGCTTGTGATGAATAAAAAAATTCTTCACTATCAGAATGCTACATTATCACTGAGTGACATAGGCTAAAATATTTTCTATTTTCTGGTGAGTGAAGCCGCTGGCATAAGTTACTTGATGCTAATGTCAAAACTTTGAAATCATAGGTAATGTCAAGCATATAACATTAAACTTCATTGTCAGGATGTCTTATCAACATCATTATTTTAAACAATAAAAATATATATATATAAAAAAAAACAGTAGCAAAAAAATATAGTTGCGTGCCTCACGGCTGCACAAAAAAAGGTCCAGTTCAGGATAAATGCCAGGCAACTAGTGCCTGACGCTGGTATGTAAGTAGATTTTATGCAAATATTAACTCCCCCCTCCTTTCGTCAGCAAAAGTAAGCAAAGCTCTCACCCCCCTCTCCATGCTTACGTAAACATTGGTACGTGCATTTGTCAATGTGTTAGTTTGGTTATTTTAGGAGCAGTAGTTGTAAGTCTAGACAAAAGGAATACTTGAAATAAAGAAAAAATACAGAGTTAATTTAAAACTTGGACATTATTAATTCAAATTAACAGTTCTCAGTCCATGACACACTAATCCGTGACACTAAGTCTTCAATGACATTAGGAATCTGCTTAATGATGTGTGTCTGCTCACTTTCTTGTGATTTTGAAACATCGACATCGTTTTTTTAAAAAACTAAAAAAAAATTGCACTGCTGACGTAAACACCATCTAAACCCCCCATCCATGACATGGGGTCATCAAAAATAAGCAAAGCAAAGACCCCCACCTCCCCCCTACCTCCCTGTAGTCCTTACGTAATACTTGAATGGCCCCTTTGACCGCTACGTGTGACAAGTGACATGCACTAACTCCCTTTTCTTTCATATCACTCCTCACACAATCCAACCAACTTTTCATATGAAAATAAATTAATATCGCCCAATGCAGCCTTCCGTTGGAAACTAAGTTGACCATAACATATAGGTAGCATAGCATAGTCGGCCTTTTAATGTTCCCACAGTTGGGACTCAGGCCTCCTCTCTAGGAGAGGGAATGGGCCGTAATCCACCACGCGGGCCCAGTGCGGGTTGGTGCATGTCTTCGAATTTTTTGGTTCTAGAACATGCCGGTTTCCTCACGATGTTTTCCTTCACCGTTTTGAGAGCAATGGCAACATATTAGGTAATCTATATTAATCTCAGTCCTCATAACAAAAATATCCATGTGACACAAATCAAGTGTTACTAGCACTTAAACACATAGCATTATCATAATTAGGCTATTGCCGCTATCGGCGCCTCGTTATGCAGGTACCCTGGCGTTGTTGACACTGATAAGGCATGAACTGTCGCGTTATGATGTACCGACTGTCTGTAATCGGAGGGATTTGTACAATAGCTCAAGTCACGGTTTTCAACAATGAGAAGCGCTGAATATGCTTTCTGATTTTTGCGGAAAATCGTCATCGCAAGCGCAAAGAAGAATCACCAAACTTAAGTGGCAGTGGGCAGGGCAGTGGCTCATTGCCCGCAGAACGGCCTCCCACAAGGTGGAACGATGACCTGGTGATAGTCGCGAGAATCCGATGGATACGAAACGCACAGGACCGGTCGTTATGGCGACACTTGGGCGAGGTTTATGTCCAACAGTGGACGTCTTTCGGCTGAAACGATGATAGCTCTTTTTATTCCGTGAGTATGGAACTATTTTCTACAATCACTTGGGCGCACCCGCTTGTCTTCACTTAATTTTTACAAATCCAATAACCTTACAGTCCACCGTAGGTGCGAGCTTGCGGACGGCGAGCAATAGGTAGCTCGCCGTCCGACCATCCGGACCGTCCTTAGGCTTCGGCCCTGCTGGGCAGGGTTGAAGCCTAAGGTTTGTTTCTGAAAGGAAAACTCAGCCCTGGTATGAAAGGCAACGAAAGAGTAGGAGTGAGTTTTTAGTCAGTAAAAGTCTGACACACCGTGCCGATCTCATTGGATGATTTTCCCACCTAAAAATAATAAAATTACAATATTTTCAATAAAAAAAAAACTTACCGGTAAATAATCAGCAAAGTCAGCACCACCGCCAGGATGATGTACCAGAACCACAAGAAGATGTACGTCTTCTCGTTAACAATGTTCAGCGGCAGGATACACAGACTGTCGTGCGTCTGTATGCTGCCTGACGCACCGAACTTGTGGAACGTACACTTAGTAATGCGGGGGAAGATGTAGATCATTGGATCATATCTGGAATAAGGAAAAGTTGAATTCAGGACAAGGTAGGAGCAGAAGACTGTCAGCCTGACCTGTTGGTCTAGTGGTCACTAACCACTAGACCAACAGGGTCCCAAAACCTCCGGCATAGCCACATTTTCCACCCAGAACAAATGTTTGTGTGATGAGTACGATCATTTGTTCTGTGTCTGGGTGTAATTTATCTATAATATGTATGTATTTAGAAATATATAAGTATGTTTATCAGTTGTCTAATACTCATAGCATAAACTCTGCTTAGTTTGGGACTAGATGGCGTTTCTGAAAGTTATGGATTATTAATTAACAGTCTATTTTCAGTAGTTTGTTAGCCTGGTTGGCTGTTACCTACTTGTAAGAAAGTTGATATAATTGCCAGGGCGTAGAACGTTTCAGAGTTGTCCTAGGTATGGTTATGCAACTCTGAAAAGCGGCAGTAAACGCTAACCATCAAGAAATTTATTTGACAGAAGGACCATACAAAAAAGTTACTCAGACTAAGAAGCGTTTATAAACTCTCAGGTGTGTTACTTGCGTTTTACAATTTGTTTAACACTAAGTAAAGTTTGAAATATTTAAGAAATTATAGACTAATAATAAGAATAATAATGGTTTAATATTAAAGAGCCCATTCACCCCTCGCCCAACATCTAAGGAGGCCCTCGTTGGGCAGTTGGGTCAAGAGCTTGATCCTTAAGGGAGTCTATTTATTTATTTAACACTTCATGCACATAAAGGTACAGAACGGACTTAATGCCTTGAGTCATTCTGGACACGGCGCGCATTTTTAGGATGTTCCTCTCTCAGAAGCACTGACCACCGGTAGCATGGACCCTGTTTCCGGTGCCAGTGGGCTACTATTTTTTATAGTTTTTAATTTGTTTTTTTAAAGAAATATTTTTAAATGTATTAAATATGTATAAAAAACTATATAAAAATAAATTGAAAAGTAATAATAAAGAATAATAGATGCCTTCTGATGATGTGATTTGTCAAGCCGCCTACGAAACGGTCCACTAACCGGTGGAACCATTTTTTTAAAACCACACATCAAACCAGCTCCACCAACATACCTCTCTTCCTGCGGCACTTCACTATACCCCAGCACCCTGGTGCCGTACGAGAAGAACTCCCCGTTGAAGAAGCTATCCATCATCCACAGCTGCAGCACGATGTTGATCAGGCACAGCAGCTCGCAGCCCCAGTACCGCAGCGCGTACAGTTTGTGCGTCTGAAAAGAGATAATGGCTTTGTAGATTTTGGTAGCTTATAATATTTCCTATGGAATAAGAAAGGAGATTAGCATGGTAAGTAGGGATTCATGGATGGCTCAGACATAATTTGTTCATAGCCTTTTTCCAACTAGCTTGGGTTTGGCTTCTAATCTAAGCGGTTACGGCTAAATACCCGTGTTTTACGGGTTTTTAAATACTGTGTTAATGGCGGTGGCTTCATCCGCCTGTTAGACCTCCACAACCCAGTTACTACACATGGATAGCTCAGATATCAAGTATCAATGTGGCATCTCCGCCACAGAAAATATTCAAACTACGTAGACTATTCCCAATTATTTTGGGTCGGCTTACACTTGTCTGGATACAGCTAGATACCAGTACTTTACAAGATGCAACCCAAGTAGCACATTCTTATTATAGTAGCTGATTCACAGTCCATAATGGAATCTTAAGCTGTATAAACCTGCTGAATAAGAAAGAGCGTTAGAGGCGCCTACTCAGCTGATATAACTCTGATTTGGGTACAAACTAATCAGCTTTTAGCTGAATAATGTAGCTGGTTGCAGTATATCAGCTATATCTGACCTTCACAACTCAGTAATTTGGTAACACGATATGCCTTGGCAAGATTCCTGGTTTTGACTATCCGTAACAACGGTCAAACATCTACATGACAGTCGGGAACAGCGGTTTAACGTGCTTTCTGAGGCACAGAGGTATCTTGATACATTAAGATTAGTCACCTATCGACAGGTCCACCTCGGGAAGCGCTCGTACGGGTGTTATTATTTTAGCCACGAGATCTCCTCAGATAATGGACCACCTTAAACTTTAGGGCATGTAAACTATATGTATTCTTGAGGATATTATGTATGACGATATTCAGCTATTTGAACACATTTGAACTTAATTAACAACTTATGTATTTGCTACAGCCTTAGCAGGACTAATGCCTACTAAGGCCATGTGTTAATTTTGGAAAAGGTTACCTGTGGTCTTAGAGCGCAAAGGTAACTAAAGGTCTGTTATATTTTTATAATTACCCAACTTAATAAAAAAAAAACATTTTTCTACAGAAACGGTAAGAAGCATGCATGCTTCTAGTTAACTTCTTCGCTAGCTAAATTAATGTCAAGATTTTGTAAAATTAACCGCAACGGACGCTATTTTACGAATTTAGGCGACATTAAAAATACTTTCCGTTTTTGCCCTATATTAATGTGTTTGACGCGTTATTTAACTTTACAACGAGTGTGATTCCTATAATGACCAAACAAATTCAAACAACCCGCATCCGTACAGGTATTCATGTTGTCCATGAATTGGTTCACGTTACTCCGGAAGTGATAACGACAATGACCACTTAGCCATTGGAATCAAAACACCAGAATGCTCCACTTCCACTGAAATAGCCTATTGTTGTGGCGTTCTTTACTTCTTTAGTGTTGTACTAACTACATTGTAAAACCAGATACATGACCATCGAATAATGACGAAACTAAGACTCAAAATACGGAAATACGGATACGGTTATAAGGTCAAAACGCAATAATGATTTTTGTATTTTTTAAGAATATTTGTATCACAAACCGAAATTAACACACAGAAAAACACAGAAGACAGTCCTTGGACTCTAAGATGTTTTACTTAATTGTTTTTTAGGATTTCGAACCCAAAGGGTAAAACGGGATCCTATTACTAGGACTCTGTCCGTCCATCTGTTTGTCTGTCTGTCCGTCTGGCACCAGGCTGTATCTTATGAACCGTGATAGCTAGACAGTTGAAATTACACTGTCGTCATTACACTCACAACGCCATCTAGTCTCATACCAAGCAGGGCTTGTTTTATGAGTACTAGACAACTGATAAACATACTTATATATTTCTAAATACATACATATTATAGATAAATTACACCCAGGCACAGAACAAATGACCGTGCTCATCACACAAGCATTTGTCCTGGGTCGGAATTGAACCCACCCCCGCCGTCGTAGCAATCAGGGCCACTAACCACTAGACCAACAGGCCAGTCAGTTTATATCTTAAATTAGTTACTTTTTATTTTGTCCTGTGCGAGTCACAAATAAATATTTTTCGTATTTTTAATTGTTTTAAACTTTCCAAGCAACAAATCCTTCCTAAGCTACTATTAAAAGCATTCCTCAAGGCGTTTGGCGTTTTCAATAAAAACGACCAACTTAAAAAATTCTCGCCACTCGACACGAGATATCTTAGTGTATGAAGGCATAAAGGCGTCGGTGGTCGGCCATATTAAAATTCCTGACGAGTGAACAACCGTTTAATGAAGATAGAACTGTCTCCGGGCGACAATTGTACGCTATGTACTAACTTAATGAAGATTTTATGGAGAAGAGATGAATATAAAAGAGGTTGGTAATGGATCTTTCTAACAGGTCCTCAATCATCACATTATGCTATAATCACAGTAATATTATAAAGACGAAAGTTTGAGTATGTGTACAACAATATTTGTGGGTATGTTGGTTACTCCTTCACACTGAAACTGCTAAAGAGATTTCGATAACACTTGATACTTGAAAATTATTTTTATCCCAAGATTATGTTCCAATAAGATAAGATTGTGTTGTGTGTTGTTATGTTGTTGTTGTTTTGTTGTTGTGTGTTGTTGATATGTTATGTTGTTGTTGTGTTGTGTTATTTTGTTGTTATGTGTGCTTGTGATTATGTGTTGTATTTGTTGTTGTATCCTAAAGGTAGGATATTTTATACAATCACTCGAGTGAAGCCACTGGCAGAAACGATTGATTTTATAAAGAGACGGACTAACTCGATCAACTCACAAACCTCAACGTAACTCACCGTGTATGTTCGATTTTTAAGACCTGGATAAGTCTAGCACAAAGCAAAAAGGGATAAGATCTAAGACTAAGACTCAGAAGTGGATGTAGCAAAGAAAAACCTTAGCTACAACTAGGATTTTCTGTCAGCAATGATAAAAAAAAATAGAGCGATACACAATGATGTTTTCTAAAGAAGAATATTATACAATGAATGGTCAAAAGGGCAACCAGTGCATGGTAGACGAACTGGCGATCCCACTTGATCGGCATAGCAGACAGGAAGGCGCTGATGAATTCTAATGTGACTTGGCGCAATATATAACACTTAGTATTCAATCCAACATTACCTATAGACTAGGGATGGCTAACTGGTCGATTGCAATCGACTAGTCAATCCAGTCCAACATCTTCGTGGCGTCGTGGTAAAATTTTTGAGCTCGCTCACTTTTTTACTCTAATTGTTAAATTGATTTCGTAACAAATAGAATCTCACAGAGACTAGTCAGTAAACAGTGGGGTCAAATTAAATGGCCACTCTGCTATATGCAGTTCAACTTCATAGTAATCTCTCACACTTCACATAACGACTCCACATATTTCTCTAAATGTTTTATTAACATTTTTGTGTGACATAATCTCATAGAACACTCAACCGCTTTTGATATAACAGGCTCTTGAAAACGAATGTAGATACATTATTATGTTGGTTTATCTCGGGTAGATATTAGCGGACTATTGACCGATGGCGGTATTAAAGCTAGAAATATTATAAGCATAGCATTATCAGATTTGTATTGTTCCCACTGCTGGGACTTAGGCCTCCCTTCTAGGAGAGGGAATGGGCTAAAATCCACCACACAAGCCCAGTGCAGGTTAGTGGATGTCACATGTCTCTGAATTTTTTGTTCAAAGACAAGCCGGTTTCCTCACGATTTTTTCCTTCGCCGTTTTGAGAGCAGTACATAATAATAATTAGCATAATCAGCCTTATTATGTTCTCACTGCCGGGATTCAGGCCTCCTCTTCAGGAGAAAGAACGGGCCGAAAGACACATCGCGAGCTCAATGCGAGTTGGTAAATGTCACATGTCTCCGAATTTTTGGTTCTAGGACATTCCGGTTTCCTCACGATGTTTTCCTTCGCCGTTTTGAGAGCAGTGGTGATGATATAATAGCCTCAGAGCCCGTGACTGCCAGACTTTCGTACTTTTATAAAAGCTGAATTTGTCTGTGTTGTCCCCAACACAGGTAGGAACGCTGCCTACTATGAAGTTTCAGTTATGATGGCTTTGACAGGTAACAGATTACAAAGATGTGTAATATAGCAACATCAATTTGTTAAATTTATAAAACTCATTTTTTTATATGTTTTCTGGATGGTAATCAATGTTATTAGTAATCATAGTCATTCATTCCAGTTACATCCATAGGCTCTCACCCTATGAATTACACAAAGCATAGCGCTTAGCTGGGTTCGAACCTAAGACGTACAACTCGTAAGTCGGGGCTATTATTACTGAGACACCACTGCTCCTGAAATATAGGTCATTTTCCTTTTAAATGCTAACTTATATATTGTGGTTGTTTATTGTAACAGGTTGTTGTTTTCCTCTTAAACCTGTGTCATTTGGGTAGGTAAGTTTTTATTTTAGGATTCTTTGTCACTGAGTTCGTAGGTAACCTGAAATAACGTTAGCAAATATTTGATGTGTCACACAACTACATACCTATGTTAAATTCAAAGCCTTTATTTTCATTATACCAATTACATGGTACTTCTTGGTTACATGGTATTTCTGTTTGAATTGTTAAGAGTTGAAGCTACATATTTGAACTTTCCAAAATGTTGATCTATATGGAAAAGAACGTTTTGTACGTTCTTCTCCATATAGATTAACATTTACGGATATTCTTTATTTTTATTAAATCAAATTTACAAATATCCTGATTGATTTGGACATAAATATATTTTTTTTTAAATTGAATATTTGTACCAGGCCACTCAGAAAGTTTTGCGAAAAACAGTTTTTATGTATATGGCACTGGCCACTTGTAATTTTTTGAAAACTTTGGTTAATTATCTAAAAGTAAAAATATCATTGTTCGAACTTTAAATTTCTCTCCACATTTTTTCGAGAACCAAATCAAATTAACGTGTCTCATTTAAAAATGGATCTGCATCGAGAACATTTTCGTGCGATGATTTTCTACGATTTTAAATGTAGCCTAAAACCTGATGAATCATTTGATCGACTTCAAATTGCTTTTATGGATGAAGGACCTTTAACCCCATCCACTGCTGGTATAGCGAGGTCAAGCGCGGTCGCCTTACTTTGGGGGATGAACAAAGGAGTGGTCGTCCCACAACGGCTGTCACGGAAGTAATAATAATAATAAAAGTAAGGCAGTAAAAAAAATAATTCAAGCAAACAGGCGAATCACATACGAAGAGATTCATTCAACATACACTGCAAATTGGTTCGGGAAGCGTTCACAAGATTCTACACGAGCACCTTCGTGTGAGGAGGATAGTTTGCCGCTGGGTGCCGCAAAACGTCACCGAAGGTCAAAAGCAGGCCCGTGTGGAGTGGTACCGTGATATGATTCAAAAATTTGCAGTTAAGTAAAGTGGCAGTCAGGGCCACTAACCACTAGACCAACAAGCCAGTCAAATATTACTCCTTTATAATACTTGTATCAGTGTAATGCTAAATGCTCCTTCATTTCATAAGCAATATTAATACGGTTTTCAGAAAAGGATTTAATTTTAGTGTTGTTTATTGTTTAGTACAAAATGTTGTATTTTTTTGTGTAGATAAATTATCTAATGATATCCCTCGCTTTTAGGCGGAGCGAGTTGCGTTTCAGACTTTTACTGACTAAAAACCCACTCCTGTTCCTTCTTTGCCATTGTTCCAGGACCCCGGGGATCTCTTTCGCATCACCCATGGCCCCAGTAGTAGGCTTCGACTCTGCTGGGCCCCTACGGTTGCTGCCATTTCCTCGAGGCGCGCGTGGATAACTATGCGCCGTCGACGATTTGGGCTCGGTCCGGACGGTTACCGGACGGTCAGACGGCGAGCTACCCATCGCTCGCCTACGGCGCCTACGGTGGCCGGAAATCGGGATCGGAATCCCGGCAGCTAGGGCCGACTCCTATGTTAGCCAAAATATTGTACTTAAATACCCAATCATTATGGATATCTTACTTCCTTGTTCCTTCCTGCCGTCAAATACATAAAAAGCATTGCCACTGTTTCAAACCATAACTTACTTATCTCTTCTTCCTGTGCAACGCCGTTCTGCACCATATTATCACAAGCGTGATTACCAAGAACCGCTCTGTCAAATCAAAGAAGTATTCATAATCTATCACGCGTGTGGTTCTGTTACGTGTTTGGGTTATCATGAATACACCAACCGCCTTATATACACAAAGGAACCTTGTCACCGGACCCGTTATGATTATCTCTTGGCCCGATTGACTCTTGACGAACACTGGACAATTTATTATTGGAGATATTAGCCCAGATAGAGCTGTGAGCTTATGAAATGGCTTATTGTTGTTTTGATACTTGTGATAAAGTTAAAAGGGAAACGGAATGTGGCAGATGGTGATTGTGGTTGGTGTGGAATGTTTATCTGAGTACAATAACATCAATATATATTTATTTTAAGAGGACAACTTACAGGAGTTATTCGTGAGTTTTATAATGTTCAAAAGTAATGCAGTAAACAGAATCAGAAACATTATGTCATTCTTCAAGATGAATGCTAGATAAATGTATTTTTTTAGTTTGTAAGTTTCTACTGTACAACGATTTGGACATCCTCTGCAACGTTGTACAAGTGCTTGTAAATAAATAAATAGTGAATTTAAAATGTAACATACCTAATTAACATAATGGCGATAAAATTCCGTCATTCTAACATTCATGATTGATGGAATTGATTGACGCTTGCATGACCGTGTACTGGACGCTTTACATGTGCGTACGCCTTACGTGTACTTACAGTCTTGTTAAATTTTATGACATTTTTTACTTTACTTTTTTTTTGTTATCTTAGTATTTTATTATTTTGTACACATCTGATGCTAAACACCTGTCCTGAAATCCTCTTAAGTATCATGTTTTATTTACCCTCGCCCGTGCGTTATTGCGGGGTGCCACCCAAAGACCAGCGCTGGGTGTCTGATGCCCAGCTAATGCTGAGGTGGCAACCCTTCTGGCAAGAGCACGTTCGGCGCATTTTGTACCTTTCTTCTCTTTTAACTGGTTTTTATAATCTTTGTGCTGTATCAGCATAAATGTTTTTCTATGATATTCTTTACTTGTAAGCATAGCGTGATATTCTATCGTCCAAAGCAAAAATGGCATATCTGCCCTTTTAGACCAAATTGAGTTCGTGTCGTAAGACTTAAAGTCACCCAAAGGGCATTGGAAAGGGCTATGCTCGGAGTTTCCGTGCGTGATCGAATCAGGAATGAGGATATCCGCAGGAGAACCAAGGTCACCGACATAGCACGAAGAATCGCCAAACTTAAGTGGCAATGGGCAGGGCACATTGCTCGCAGAACGGATGGCCGTTGGGGCCGAAAGGTTCTGGAATGGCGACCACGTACCGGAAGACGTAGCGTTGGAAGGCGTCCTACAAGGTGTCCACCTTGTATGTTTCATAGGTCCTATGACCTGGTAACGGTTGCGGGAGTACGATGGATGCGAGACACACAGGACCGTTCATTGTGGCGGCACTTGGGGAGGCCTATTTCCAGCAGTGGACGTCTTTCGGCTGAAATAATGATGATGATAAGTTCGTATCTACATATTCTAAATCAAGAAAACAGGGCTTATCTAGTACTCATACTCATATTATAAAAAAAAGTTTTACAGTAATATATATACCTTTTACATCAGAAGAACCTGTAGACTATAATATATAGTATGAGACTTGAGAGGAAGTAGCTAGTTCCACGCGGGTGAAGCCGCTGGTAGAAACTAGTATTTATATATTTTTTCATCGAGGTTTCATGCTCTAGTTACTCTCGTGAAAACCCTAGTAATATCAAACATACGTGCATGTATGTTCAAAATGTCAGGTCACTTAATTTTTTTTGTCTGTTTTCAGTCATGCGCCATTTGTAGAGTTCTGTACCTCAAAAGGAAAAAACGGAACACTTATAGGATCACTTTGTCTGTCTGTTAAGACCCTTTATCTCGGGAACGCGTGTAGGTATCGAGTTGAAATTAAAACCATATACTCAAGTCTGCGGCACCTTGATACTGTGAAAAAAATGTTTTTCTGAGTTTACGAAAAAAGAAAGATACGGCCGTTTATGTCGCAAAAAACGTGTATTTCCACACTCTCAAGGGAATCAAAATTCATAGAGTACTTCCCATTGACCTAGAATCCTGAAATTTGGCATAAAGCAAGGTCTTATGTCACAAGTATAGGAAAAAATCTGAAAACTGTAAACTTTTAAGTTACGTCACAAATAAAACATTTTTTGAGATTCGGAAAAATCTTCGTAGTAGTTCAATTCCCGAATTGAGTATTCGGGAATTGAACTGTTTTCATAGGTACGAAAACCTCAGTGCGCAAATCCCACTCGCGCTTGCCCGGTCTTTTTTTAAGGTGTCGGTACTGTTTCGGGCTAAATGAAAAGACAATCAAGTTTACCTCTTAATTACTCAAGTACGCCATAGTTGTCTATCACGATTATTAAATACAACTATTAGAACTGCGGAGTACTAGACGACCCCATCGATGGCTACTGATGAATAATTGAATCGGAAACATGATTACTAACAGCAGTAATTATTCGTCTTTGACATTGAGCTGCTCTTTGTTTTCCCCCATGGCAAAAACTCGACTAATTTAGTAATGTTTACAATTTTAATGGCTTTGATGCCATTTATAAACCACTATGGCTTCTACTAGCGGATTTACCTGCCTGAAAATCGGAAATGATCCTAAGAAAAAAAAAACACCAGGGAAAAAATTCTGCGCGATTGTTCTAAAAACCTTTCGCGGCTCGTGAAACACAAAGGACAACTGAAGGAACGCAAAGGGCAACTGAATGAACACAAAGGGCAACTGAAGGAACACAAAGGGCAACTGAAGAAACACAAAGGGCTACTGAAGGAACACAAAGGGTAAATGAAGGAACACATTGGGCAACTGAAGGAACACAAAGGGCAACTGAATGAACACAACGGGCAAATGAAGGCACACAGGTGGGTTTTAATCAATAAAAGCTTGACACTCCCTCTCGCTCTGCCCAATGCGGAAAGGGTTATTTGGAAATTTCCCATTAAAAAGTTCATGGTCTACCTGTGTGCCGTTTATGAAACTACGTCCTGTCTAGGACTATTCAGACGTGAAGAAGTAACTAACAGACAGACATACGATAATATTAGTACAACTTGTCAATTTTATAATTTATCGTAAAATTTGAAAATTGTCATAAGGGAACATAGGTAAGTACTCCTGGATAAATGATATTTATTTTGCAAATTGGTTTAAAAAAGTCATTTTAAACTAAATGAGGCCGGTGTTTTCTAGCTGACTACCCTGAGAAGAAACAGCAAAACAAACTCTCTCTTTTAAAATCCATACAGTAAATATGTAATGGTCAAATCACATGAGAACCATGAAGATTTGTCTGAGACGGTCTTTTGAAAAGAACCATACAGATTTGAAATAAAAGTAACCCAGGACATAGTCTACCCGTGTACCAAGTATCATAGTAATCCATTCAGGCGTTAGAGCGTGAAATACAAATATACACACACAGATACCCACTCGCAAACTTTTCGACATTATAATATTAGTGTGATGAAACATAGTCAAGTTGTCCATATTTATTTATACTCAGACAAAAGATACGTTATGCATCGAGTCGGAAGTCATGAATATTCTGCCATCCCATTTGTGATGTGTCAAGGTAAGCTAAATAAATATAGCTTGCTGATCTAACTGTTAATGTCAATATATACAAACTATAGATATACCTACTGATGGACATTAAAATACCAACTTGATATATTAATTTAATACTGGGCTGCAAAGATCCTTGTCGAGTTTACAAATACTTTAATATCTAGATGTTTGACGAAGAGTCGCTTAGTCTGTCGGTTTTCTATCGTTTACATTTCGGGGAGTGTGCATTGGAATTGCACAATTTAATTCCGCCAAGTTCGTTCCATCATCGGACCACTAGACGTACGGCGTTGCGCCATCGGTACATGGTTGAAATCCCACCCATACGTACAAAGCGTTTTGGGAACACCTTCATTATGCGTACAGCTAAGGAGTGGAGTCTATGTTTCCTGATAGCTATAACGGGTCTGTAAGTCAAGAGTGAATAGGTTACTTCTAGGCAAGCGTGCTCCATCGTCGGCCACATCATCGCTTTCCATTAATGATAAATGATAAATGATATTTATTTTGTAAGTAGGTTTAAAAAAACACTTTTACACGTCAATTTTTTTTTTGTCATTTTAAACTAGATGAGGCCGGTGTTTCCTAGCTGACTACCCTGAGAAGAAACACCGAAACAAACTCAGGGGTCAAAGTCTCTTTTAAAGTCCATACAGTTAATATGTAATGGTCAAATCACATGAGAACAGTGCAGATTTGTCTGAGATGGTCTTTTGAAGAAAGAACCATACAAATTTGAGTGGACCTGTCCAGTCAGTGCAAGCATTCGTCAGTATTCGCAAAGCTCAACCCAGGACTACTAAGGAGCTCAACGACTTGACGAACAATACCAAGGAAAGGACATTTGGGTAGGCCGCAGAATATACTCAAATTGCCAGAAATACGTTAAAATTACTGAAAAGGAAAAAAAAGGCAATCAACATTGTTCTCACGTTCACAATAATAAAGTAAATATATAATTTACAAAATGTAATTTACTTAATAAAGTAAATATTGATGTCAAAAATAAAAATAAATAAAGTCAAATTGCAAAATAAAAATAATCTACAATATCAAATTGTAAAATAATAATAAAGAGCACAATTGAAAATAAAAATAAAAGAGAAAAATAAGACAACAGTTGTAGTGCGTACTGGAGCATTAGGTGACATAGTGGTCAAACGTGGGCCTATACATAAAAAAGCCATTCCTTTTTCGCTCTAGGTGGAGAGAGAGGAGAGTCAGACTGTCACTGACTAAAACCCACCTGTGTCCCTTCAGTTACCTTTGGCGATGGCCACGGTCAGAGTAACTCCACTCAACTCCACCAGAATATGATGTACGTCCTCAATTAATCCGCATTTTTCGCAATTAAGTGAAGATGCGATACCCATAAGGAACGCAAACTTCCTTGATGGGATGTCACCAATTCGAAGTCTCATGGCAGTAACAATATCTTTTCCATTTATTGCATAATTATCTATCCAGGGAATTGTCAATGGTTCGAGTTGGATGGTGTTGTACCAGATACCTTTCTCTCTTGATCTCTCATCATGAAATTCTTTCCACAATTTATGACAATATTTTCTAATCAGATAAAAGTTATCTGAAAAAATTGGTACTATATTTAATGGAATACCTTCAACACAGGCTCGCTTTGCCACCGAATCTACCATTTCATTGCCATGAATCCCGACGAAAAGTGACGGAATCCACTGCAGTATTACTGATTTAGAATTTTGTTGAAATTGCATAATCTGGTTAATTATTGTGTACGCTATCGGTGTTCCTCGAACTGTCGAGGTACAACGAGCCACATGTTGTAAAACAATCTTGGAGTCAGTTAGTATTACAATTTTTATTATTACCTATGCTTTGAATATGTCTACTGTCAGATAAACAACATCTGAACTCCGGTAGGTCCAACATGAAATTTTTAATATGTATAATTTAAATGGACACAGCTCAATACACGTGCCATGTGATTAAAGTACGCAGTACCACCGGACTCGCATGGGCCGCTAGCTTGGGTAGCTCTTGCATCAAGTTGCGTCATACTTGCATCATTGTCGAGCCAATGGCGTTTGCGACAGCCGCCTATCAACTACAAAGCTGTCATTAGACAATACTGTTTGAAGAGGTCAGTGAATTATGGAAATGGTATTCCTATTCGCATAATATTCCTAATATATTTCAATACTTATCTTTTTTGGAAGATAACGATCAATTCGAGTTTTATTTCTAAACCATTTAGTAACCAGGAGTTTTGTCCCCGATAGGCTACTTTCGGGGACAAATTTCTGAGAATTTCCTAAAGCCATTAATTGAAATTCGAAGACATGTGACATTCACCAATCCGCACTGGGCACGCGTGGTGGATTACGGCCCATTCCCTCTCCTAGAGAGGAGGCCTGAGTCCCAACAGTGGGAACATTACAAGCCGACTATGCTATGCTATTAATTGAAAAAACGCATTGTCATCGTGAGGACATCGACACTTTTTGATTTAGAGAAGAGCTAATGTTATGTTTGTGCCATTTTAGTCACAACTTGACGTCTCACCTTGTCTGTAAGTTAGACAGTTATGATGATGTTTTAATGAGTATAGTTTTGTAGATACACACATGTTGTTACCGCAAATATTATTTTTATTACCATATTATCCGATATTTTGCTGAAAATTGCTAAAAAAAACTTTGGAAAATTTGACATCCGTGGGTGATGCGTTCACTTTAAGGCCACCATTAAGTTTGTTCGATTATGATCATTGGGTATTTGCCTTTGCATATTTTTGTACAATATTTTATACTAAACAATAAAAAACAATAAAAAGATTTTTTTCTGAAAACAACATCGAAATTGATTATCGAATGAAACAGCAATTAATATTCCAAATATTTGTTTGAGAATTACCGAGAGATATTCTCACCACGCCCCCCCTGGGCGTGGTGAGAATATCTCGCTATCTCTTTTGTGCACACGTAACCTAATGGCGATGACGTCACATTTCAGTATGTGCATCCTTATACTGTTATTTGACAGTTTCCCTTTCCACCAAATTTGGAAGGTTTCTAATTTGATTAATTTATAATAATTTATAATATTGAATACTAACTCTTTGCTATTTTGGATAAAATTACTTTTCGGTATCTATCTATATAACTCGAGAACGGCTGGATCGATTTCGCTATGATCTTGAAATGTTTGTAGAAAATATGGAAAAATGTCATTTTAAAAAGAATTATGTTGTTATGGTAATACCAGTAGATGGCGTTATCATTTGACAGTTTAGCTAATACAACATTCATTGACTATTAGGCGGTACGAATTTCGCCGGGTCAGCTAGTTAACAATAAAAACAATTGAGCCGAGTGGGTTAAGTACCCCATTGCAATACAGTAGTGGATGCACCAAATAGGTATTACAAGAATTTTACACGTACCCTTTTAATATATCTGCTCGTGCGAATTTCACCGCTTAAACAGCATTGTTCAATGAGCAACATCGCCCTTGTAGGGTGACACCACCGGTAAGGGTCGCAGTCGCAAGAGGGGCTGCCTCGACAGATGCACGGGTGAGAATAGCCAACACCTGGCACTTTTTATGTGTGCACGGGATATAATAGTGATGCTAGTCGAGGTCACGTATGTTCTATTAGATGGTAGGTACTTAATCAATGCTTTTTTTTGTATAATTATACGTGCGTTTGTAGTTATTTTTTTGTGCAGTGTTTTGACCGACATAAATTATAGCATTGTCTAAATGTTTAGGGTATTAGAAAGAAGATTATTGTAATAAGTTGTTGATGATGACTGAAAGTGTCTTCATGTTAGCACTTTTCTATCATCAATAACACCTCCCGCTCTGGGTAGAGGGAGTGTTAGGCTTTAACTGATTGAAACCCAACCCTGTTAGATTTTAACTGACTAAAACCCAGCCTTGATAGACTTTAACTGACTCAAACCCAACCCTGTTAGACTTTAACTGACTAAACCCCAGCCCTGTTAAACTTTAACTGACTAAAACCTAACCATGTTAGACTTTAACTGACTAAAACCCAGCCCTCATAGACTTTAACTGACTAAAACCCAACCCTGTTAGACTTTAACTGACTAAACCCCAGCCCTGTTAGACTTTAACTGACTAAAACCCAACCCTGTTAGACTTTAACTCACTAAACCCCCGCCCTGTTAGAGTTTAACTGACTAAAACCCGCCCCTGTTAGACTTTAACTGACTAAAACCCACCCAATCGTAACTCTTCCAACCAATCCCGAACCCATGTAAGCCTGGCGTTGAGTATTATGAAAATAAAACCCGTTCCATCAATAAAAACTAACTAGTCCTTGCGAGAGGTACAGAATAATATTGATATTAATCAAACAGTTGTCAATTAAGAAGCTAGTACCTCTGTTGATTGATAAGTATGACCTCTAGACCCACCACGTGCCTGGCACACGAGGTTCAAGTGGCGTCTATTATTTGAAATTTATTTATTTTAACGAGTATACGGGAGACCACATGAAGAAGTCATCAACATTCATCGGAACGTGACTGAAATATTACATAGTATTGAAGAAAAACTTCAAACCATTTTATAAAACTAAATGAACACCTTTTCTTCAACAAAATAAATTTACATTCTTTTTTTCGATGAGAATTCATAAAATAACCCTTCCTCTCTATTAAAAACACTAGGCAAGCGTCATCGTCGACCACATCGTCACTTTTCATCAAGTGAGATAGTGGTGTAAATGATAAAAGAAAACTGGGCATGTGTGAGTCGGACTCGCGCACTGAGGGTTCTGTACAAACTTACATATGAAAACCGTTCATCCCCGAATTGAGTTACAAAGATTTTTACGAATCGTAAAAAATTTTTTTTTTTTTTGTAACGTAACTACAAATTTTCATTTTATTAGATTTTTTCCTATACTTGTGCTATGAAATTTAGTCAGTAATAGCCAGCCAGACACTCCTTTCCGCTCCAACCAGAGCGAGAGAAAATATTTGAAAATTGCCCAAGTAAAAAAAGTGCCTTTATCAGTTTAAGTAACTTCGACTGTAGCAGTTCGACTATAGCAGAAAATGTAAGTGTCGGCACCGCTAACAACCACGTTGGTTCACCATGGAAGTTACGAAAGTGTAATGATACTCCTCACTTGATTGTCTCATGTATGTCAACCACCACTCACCAGCAACAATGGGCCACAATGGGCCACTGATGTGAAACCATAGTGCAGTGCCGACCGATTAGTAGAGTTGGGTTACTCGGTACTCGATTATCTGTTATTAAATGCCGTGGGGGACTCACGTGATTGTTTATGTCCGTTGACTTGGTGGAAGAATCGTGTATTATTTTAATGGTCTGGTGTTAGAACCTTAGTATTGCAGTTGAAAGCTACGGGGCCGAATGTGGTCATAGTCTAACTCGAAGGTGCTGAATGAAACATTTTTATTTCATGTCTCTTAATATAAAACGTATAGCGCTATACTTAAGGACTACACGTAGAGACATTAATTATAAATTAATATTTGTGAAAAAGCCTCTTATAATATACCGCGCGATAAAAGCATGTTATGACCAAATGTTTTTCTTCATACTTATTATATCCAATGGTCAAATTAGAGTATCAAATCCAGTGGTAACCAACAATTCGGTTACGAATTTGGCTCAATCTGTAGCGACTTTCAGTTCCTGCATCGTGCAGGCAATGGATCATACAGGACGCGATATTATGTATTCAATTTTCTGTGAAGTAGCACCAAATTGCGGAGTCATTGCGAATTGTACAGCCTTAAAATCTTTATGAAGAAAAATTTAACAATAATACAGTTTTCAATCGCAATTATTCGCCAAACTCGTGAGCATTTATATATACAATCGAATCAATGGTTTGTTCGGATAAATAATAAGTAATTCAAAATAGAATCAAAGTTTTTATTTCAAATAAACCATTTACAGGTATTTTTAAATGGCCAAGAAGTCAATGAGTAAGAAAAGTTATAGGTACGAGTACTAATTGCACATTCCAAAGCGTAGATCTCGATAGAGAAGAATGTGCAAGAAACTCCATGGTCACTTTTTTAATTAATGTTATGTATTACAAATATGTCGGTTACATATTTCTTGTAGCTTCTGTTGAGAACAATTTAAATAAAGTTAAAAAAAAACGGTGTTAAATATAAAAAGTTAAATAAGCCAGTAGCAGTAGGTAGATACGACCAGTCTCAACTGACAGCGTCCGTTCAAGGATACGACGTGTATATCACCACCATTCAGCCCAACCATTCTGAAGGGAACCAAATGATCCAACACACGCGGCACCATCAATAAGACATTTGAGTACATAGTACGCGTTCTTTAAAAGTTATCTATAAGAAGGCACATTCATTTTAGGCTTATAAAGAAGTAAACAGGAACATATCAAACCAAAAACTGCGCTCCATGACGTGGCAAAAAATCTTTCAATAATTATGACAAGGATAATACCAAAACTACATAGCAATATTACATAAAGCGGTCATTGCTCCATCACCTGTCATTAATACAAAGTATCTATCTCTCTGTCCGTACATCTGACTATCGATCCCGGCAAAAAAAACAGTCCATTATGAACAAGTTCGAATAAAAAAGGCAAAAAAATTTAACGTATTGGGAAGACCGGCCAAAGAAAAGATGGATGGATTGTGTGAGAAGTGATATGAAAGAAAAGGGGGGTTAGGGATAGCGTGATGGGTGTATAGAAGAAAAAAAACGTGTTGCGCCGACTCCGAGCAATATAGGACAAGGGCAGGAGATTGATAATGAGAAAACGGGCACAACTATTAGAAAAGAGATTTTGCTTGTTGAGATTTAAATTTACACACATATTTATTTATGACTGGGATGACTTCATTATGTCCACCTCGCCAGTAATGTGTCTAGCAAGCCTAGAAGCATCTATATATCTAAAAGGGAAACTGGAAACTGACTGACTGACATATCAACGCACAGCCGAAACTACATGCCGAAGCATGAAATTTTGCACCTTTTATGACGTACACACTGAACACTAAGAAAGGATTTGCCAAAATTCACTATGTTTGTACTCCAAAAGCAATAAGTACTACATAAATCTATAATAAATTGCTATGAAAACTATAATCATCACATCAATTACCATGTCATTCGGCATTGTTATACTGTATTGTCTCTTAAATATCACTTTGTATCTATTGTTTCCTGGTCATTTTGTCCACATTTATTTTGTTTGCCGTAAGGAACCCTAACTTCTCTGATTACTCCGGATGCCAATGGACTCAACTGGACTTGTGGAGGTAAAATCTGCTCGCCATATGTTGTAGCCCCCAGCTAAGTTTTTGCGTGCTAATTTACAATCTATCTTTACAAAATAAGCTTTAAAAGAAACAAAATAGAGCTCAAGTTTCTTTAACTTTGGTAAAAATTGGTCAACAAAGTAAGATTCAAACTTCGACATCCCTTTAAAATCAATTTTAAAAGGATAATAGGAAGTGTCGTCATAAAACGTCTGCAATTTTAGACTTTATTGCAATAGGAAATGATTCCACAATAATATTTGATTTATCTTTCAATTCATATCCAGGCAATCAAATATTTGTCGGTAGTCCCCACAGCTTTCATAAGTTAGGGAAAGTATACTTCATGTTGAAGGGATAAAGTGCAATTTTGATTGTAGGTGTTGATTCTACGTCTTGTTTCATATCCCTAATAACAGGGGCCGGGGATTGCTGCAGTTTATTCTCCTTGAACTTGAACAGGAAGTAGGGAAGAGCCCCCAAATTGGGGGAAGAATGTGTACAGAGACGTCACAATGTTTGTTCAAACTAAAGTAACTCCCGTTCGTATTGTTGTAATTTAGTTCAGGGATATGCAGAACAGTATGTGTAAAGTCCTGCAAACCTCTGTTCAGACGGATGTTCCTGCGACCTGGTCCTCCGACCAGACCGATGTTTTGTCTGGTCCTGGGCAACTGCCCGTTAGAAGATTTCAGGCTGTCGTATATATTTAAATCGTGCGGAGAACTCTAATTGCGCAATGCAGGATTTCGTATGTTTTGTAGTTTTTATGTGGCGCCATAGATGTCGCTACATTATGAATGAGACGTGTTTTGACGCAAAAAAATCAAGTTCATTGACCATTTCGCCATTAACATTTAAGGAGCTGATCCAATATACGGACCCACACCATGACCGTGCTTAAAACGTACTAGTTGAAAAAAAAATTCTTTGTAATAAAATTTAGACACTGCCCACTAGAAAATTGGCATCGTCGCGTGCCATACACGGGCACAGAGCGTATCGGCACCGCCAAAATATGTATGCATGCGAAACCAGTACTGCAAGCGGCTAAACGGTAATCATATGGGTTATAACCGCGAATGATGACTATTATGTAAGATACGTTCTAGTGGGCACAGTAGTCCGTGCCGTGATTGTGTCCGTTCTTCCGGACCACCAGAAAATTTTTTTTAGGTGGGTAGATCATCTAATGACAAATCCCGCTCTTGGGCGGAGCGGGAGATAGTATCAGACTTTTACTGACTAAAAACCCACTCCTGTTCCTTTTTTGCCTTCGTCCCTGGGCCCCGGGTTTCAATTTCATACTACCCGTCGCCCCAGTAGGCTTCGACCCTGCTGCGCCCCTACGATTTGCTGACATCTCCCTGAGGCGGGCGTGGAACAATACGCGCCGTCAACGACTTGGGCTCGGTCCGGACGGTTACCAGACGGTCGGATAGTGAGCTACTCATTGCTCGCTGTCCGCAAGCCCGCGCCTACGGTGGCCGGTAACCAGACAGTAACGGTACAGCTAAGGAGTATAATTCCATGCCGGAGTCTTTCGGTCTTAAGTCAAGAGTGTATAGGTTACTTTTGTCAAACACTTATCGCTCACCATCAGGTGTAGTAGTCAAGCTCAAGCCTAACAATAAAAAAAAAATGTCGCTATATCCAGTCCCTATTAACCTTTCAATTCTTACAATAAAACACATAAATCTTATAAGATAGATTGTCCTACTGACCTAACTGCACCAGATATAAGTGGACCATTTTTTAGGGCCATCTGCTGACCGTGTCAAGGCGAGCATGCAGTTGCAATGACATCTGACAATCGTAACGATTCCCCTTTAGGACATGACGTACATAGATAATATCGTATATAATAGTATGTGTGTAGTGTGTGATTTATATGTCAGTCTTAAGTTTGCGCGTTTTTTTTTTTTGTGACGTTACTACAAATTTTCAGTTTTCAGATTTATTCCTATATTTGTGCTACAAGACCTTGCTTCATGCCAAATTTCAGGGTTCTAAGCCAACTATGAATTTTGATTTCCTTAGGAATATCAAAATCATATTTAGAAGTTTAATTTTTTCATAGCTTCAAGAGACCGCAAACCTGAGTGTATGGTTTTAATTTTAACTCGATACCTCCACGCGTTCTCGAGACAGACAGAATGAAAAGCAGACTGACAGACGTACGAACAACAAAGTGATCGATGAGTTTTTTCCTTTTGATGTACGGAACCCTAAAATGATGCAAATTGCACAATCCAAAACGTAAATCTCTATGGAGAAGAATGTGCAAGAAACTCCATGGACGTAAAGAAGAATTTACACACAAACTTTCGCCGTTATAATGCTAGCTGGAAGCGATTTCGCTCGTATCAAAGTAGAGAATTATTCTATGGGAACATACTCCTGGGACAAAAAGTATCCAATGTGCCTGTTCAGCCGTTCGGGCGTGAAGAAGTAACAAACATACAAAAACTTTCACCTCTATAATATTAAAAGTGATGTGATGAATTTGTAATTAAGTCATACATCATAATAGTAGTTACATAGGATGCACAATAATATAGGTTATGCGGTGCAACTTGTTTTAATTAAATTGTGGTTTTAAAAGGATACTGAATGACGTAAATAAGTTTTATAAGGATTTAATTAATTGTTTTTACCGTCATTAGCATGATTCATATTTCGCACTAAGAGAAACACGCAAAGAAAAATAACGACTTTTGTTGCTTACTTTTATGGAACTTCCAATTTTGTCATAAAAGTTCATTAACTTTTGATGTTAGACAACCCACCGAAAACTACTGTTAAATGAAGACCAAGAAGTCCCCCAAATTATTTACAGCAGTTAAGAGCGCCCACCTGAGATACAATACATTTCCAGATTTAGTTATCACATATCTTTCTCTACATATTTTGGAAACACAGATATCTTGCAGGTTTCTGTTGAAATCCAAATTTGAATTTGTGTCAAACTAATTCAGTTCTTTAAACTAACCCAAACCTTTGAAAATCTGCTATTTTGCGTGAACTTTGGCCCTTCATAATACACTCATCTTAAAATAAAAAGTAAAGAATATATATATATATATATGTATTTATAGAAACCTTACATTTAATCGAGATTCGATGACGATTCTTTTTGTCCAAAACGTCTTTATCTCTCTTTTTTCGCGTTGCTTTTTTCCAAACACTGCCATGGATTGCAATGAATGAAATAACAATCTTTTAAAGCATACTCACATTAACGATAAACTGATCAGGAAAGGCCCTCTTAAACAAAAATACCTTCACATGAAAAACATGTGTAGTAAAGCTCTTTAAAAACACATCAGGCCAATACAAGTGGCTTCATATCTTCGTACCAAAAGGGCTTCTATGAACTTCCATCCACTCCTGCGCATTATAAATTATCGTCGCGTCCCACAGTAGCCGTCTTCAAGTACCGTTAGCACAAAAAGTGTCGCCAGACCAGTCGCGGCTGACGGCAACCAAAAAAACGAGTTGATATTGGAAAGTTCTGTGGATCTGTGGACATAGCTACTGATTTGGTAAAGTAATATTGCTGGCTAGCCGACACGTTGACACTTTTACTTATCCTTAGAGAATTGTAAACTGGCTAATAGATGACTGATATTTTTTTTAAATATCTCTCACTAATATACTACTATTACTTGAAGTCCTCTCAACCTTAGTTCGGTCTTCGTCATTATTGTTATATTTTAAGTTCTCTTAATTACAATGATTTCATATTTATTAGTGTATTATATTGGCATATATACATATTTTAATATTATAAGCCACTTAATTTAACGATACTAAATTCAAATATCTGTTATTTATTTATTGTGCACACCTACCACAGTGTTGTTTTTTTTTTTAACCCAATGGTTGACGGATAGAGAATGCCTTGTGGCATTAAGCTTATGTTCCACCGCTGTACATGAAGTTTAAATAAATAAAAATAAAATATTATACAAGCGAAAGTTTACGCACTACACATACATATACAGAGTTTGAGATACAGTTTAGTATTTAGTTTTCAAAAATACATTATAGTTTGCAAATTCTATGCAATAAATTATACTCAACCTCATAAGCTAGGATAAACCTGTATTTTAAAATGTAGTTTACAATCAGATATATGAGTGTTTTTTTTCATGCTCAAAACGCTGAACGAATTCGGATGAAAGGCACACGGATATACTATGTCTAGAGGCCCAAGCCAAGACCCTGCTTTTAACGCGATCCATATGACGACCTAAACTGAACTGTTAAAGGAATGGATATATAATATATATATTATATATCCATTCCTTTGGGGAGATTCATTCCTCAGGGGAGTGATGGAGCTATACACCCTATAGGGTGTATAGCTCCATCACTCCCCTGTTTCTCGCTCGCAAGACTGACATACGTCATGGTAAGGTCCCTGAAGTAGGATATAGGATACTTTTTATCCCGAGAGTTGTTTCCGTCTTTTCGCGGTCGCAGCCGCAAGTAGAAACTAGTTAAAAGATAATTTCACATGTAAATGCAAGTAGTAAAGGTAATTTTAGCACAATAACATGGCATTCATTGTGGGAAGCATTCATTCAGCAGTACGTACGTAATAGCTATACGTTTATGTACTTCGTGAATGAAATCTTCACACTCCACTGCACACATTTATTTATATCTTACTTAAATACATAACAATGTCCCATAAAAATAGCTACCTATCTGTTAAACGATCTACACATGAGAAGAATGCGTGAATAAAATTCCGTAGTTGGAAATTATAAAATACTACTAGCTGAGTCGCAAACATTTTGCCATATAAATTGTTATCAAACCAAAAAAAACTGGACAAGTGCAAGTGGGACTCGCGCCCTGAGGGTTCCATACAAACTTACCTATATAAAGAGTTCAATTCAAGTATTTCAAAAATCGCAAAAAAAAAATTGTTACGTAACAACAAATTTTCTGTTTTCACAGTTATTCTTATACTTGTATTATAAGACCTTGCTTTATGCCAATTTTCAGGATTCTGGGTCAACGGGAAGTATGAATTTTGATTCTCTTGAGAGTGTGTATAAATACGTTTTTTTCGACGGCTGTATCTTGTGTTTTCGTTAACTTAAAAGTTTGATTTTTTCACAGATTCAAGGGACCGCAGACCTGCGGAGTATATGGTTTTAATTTTAACTCGATACCTCCACGCATTCCCGAGATAAAGGGTATGGACAGACAGAGTAGAAACGGGGGTGACTACTGCTGCGACTACAGTTGATGAGCTACAGGGCTTCGCACAAACTTCCAAGCGAAACCTATGATGTGGTTTTGTGCGACCAAGCATCGATCCTGGAGATCATACAATGTGCAATGCGAATCAATTCGCAAGTTAGAAGTATGGCAGAAAATATGTAACGCGCATCTCAAAATTAATTGCCGAGAGAAGCATGATGATCTTATGATGATAACAAGGTTTTTTATAATAAAACACTGTAAAAACCACAAACATTTAATATTACAGGATGCTAAAGGTGATTTTATGCCAAAAAATAAAACAAAGATGAGTACCTACTAAGATTTAAATAGTACCCATCCGTAAAGTAATCTTCAACAAAAAATCAACCCGAAAACACTGAGCAAGGTTGCACAAGTCTAAATTAATACTAACATTATGACGAAATTATAGAAAAAAATACTTCAAGGAAACAATAAAAATTACTTAAATGTATGTACAAGATTTGTTTAAGCATTCGTCATCCATTTGCGAGAATATAAATATGTAGATGCAAAGGAACTAGTCTCAATTTTTGGAATTCGACTGGCCTGTTGGTCTAGTGGTTAGTGACCCTGACTGCTATGCCAAAGGTCGTGGGTTCGATTCCCACCCAGGACAAATGTTTGTGTGATGAGGATGATCATTTGTTCTGTGTCTGGGTGTAATTTATCTATAATATGTATGTATTTAGAAATATATAAGTATGTTTATCAGTTGTCTAGTACTCATAATACAAGCTCTGCTTAGCTTGGAACTAGACGGCGTTGTGTGATAGTTGTGGAATATTATTATTATTATTATTATTAATTGACATAGTATGCTAATTCAAACATCTGTTTAAGTAATTACGGTTTTTCCGTATACGTATAATACAAAACAGATAAGTTACGTCAGCAAAGGAGATCAAATTAAAAAATGCAAGTCCACGAAGTATATGACGGGAAGAACTGGACAGATTTCGCTCGAACTGGAAGGAGTGAAGGGAGGATGAGCTAACAAAAAAAAAAAACACATTGTGATCATCGAATTCCCTAGATGAAGAGAAATGGAAAGACAATGAGAAAATCCAAACTACTAAAATCTCATAGTTGAAGACTGTATCATAAAGGGAAACCTTATATTAAAGTGCGTTCACACGATACAGACTTACGTACATACCTATAGAATTTTCGAGGAAACATAGCAATGCAGACTTTCGATCTTTTGGAATAAGTCGGAGGTATGGAAGAAGTGGCAGTGGACAGGGCACATTGTGATAGTCGATAGGGCCGAAAGATTCGATATTCACGACCGCGTACCGGAAGGCGCAGCTTTGGAAGGCCTTATACAAGATAAACCGATGTCCTGGTGAGGGTCACGGAGAGAGAGAACAAGAACAAGAGAGAGAGAGCTTGAATTTACAATAAAAACGCAATCTATATTGGTATATCATTAAGTCCAATGTTATGGGGAACAGCTCCTTTCTTGCATTTGAAATAAATATTGTATCCTTAAAGCTTCCTTAGGCCTTTCTGTAGCGTTTCGTCGGATTGGATCTACAGTTAATTCTCCGAAACATCACGTATTCACAAACTTTCCTACATATTAAAATTGTATACAAGGCTATAAGCCTCTGTAAGAGGTTACAAGCCAAAAAAATAGCAACGTGCGTACGTGCTTGAAGTCAGAAAGGATCATGTGAAAAACAAAAAATATCAAGGCACCGTTGACTTCTGTGAATTTATTATAATAGTAGCCAAATGAGTCACAATATGTGGGATATGATGTAACTATACCTTCAGTTTTATATGCAAATATAGTTTTAAACCTGGATTTTCCCCTGTGAGCCTGGCCTGTGACTACGTACTGTGACGATAAAATTTATTGAGTACCTCTGGTTACCTTTTGCCGATTAACGTTGTAAACAAGTCCTTTAACTTCATGCAGGTATTTTTAATTAGCTTAATAAAAGAGTTCCGGGAAATAAAAATTAATAATGTGTTTCAATTTAAAGCAATGTCATTTATTTAAAAAGACTTATCGAGGTTGTTAGGCTTCCGTTTTATTGCCTAGATACCAATCACGAAGTAAAAGGAAGGAGTTCCAAGATTGTAAGTTAGGAATTGTACCCTTAGCTAGCTGAAGTAAACTACTCAAGGACAAGGTAATGTTCGGTAAAGAATATTTTTATATTACTCATCAACTTTGCCTACAAAATAGACACATTTTATGAAGAAAAAGTCAATTTAATCTTACAGTAAACTTTATGATAAATGATAAACTTGAATACAATTACGAAACAGAGAAAACATCTAACATCTAACAACTGCAACTTCTAAAAGAAATAACAGAAGCAAACACCAAACAGAACGAGATACAAGAAGCCAAAGTGACGAAAAACACAAACAAGTAAACAGTGCCACAAAAGACAAGTAGCCACTAAGTAAACGTGTTGACAGTTAAAGGTGTAAGTAAACGACATTATTGGCAGAAGTGAACTAACAATCGGACCGCAACCACACCTGTGACCTGTGCAAGGCGAGAACATCCGCCAGATGACAGGAAGCGGTCGCACTTGACACCTGCACTGGTTTCAATACTGGTCTTGTATGGTTTTGTTCTATCGGGGATAATATGACTGGAGATATTAAAATAAAATTAAGGGTGACCGTGAAACAAGTGCATTAAAAGGGTAAACATAGAAATAGATAAATTACAAGACAGTAAATCCTTATTTTTTTTTAATATTTTGATAGGTTTGTGTTTGACTACTCACGCGTTGACCACATCAACGCTCGCTCTCATCTGATGGCAAGCGTTGATGTGGTCGACGATGGAGCACACTTGCCTAGAAGTAACCTATTCACTCTTGACTTATAATATAAATATCTACATAATAGCCGAGAGAACGCAAGGCTACAATTTATATGGGACATATAAAGAAATTTTTCAATCCGACACGTGTTTCACCACAAAAATGCGAAACCTTTCCTGTTACCATTTCAATTCTTTTGAAAATATTACCGATACCACTTCGTCATTGAGTCCAGTCTCCACTGAATGTGATTTTGTGTCAATTAATTCTACGAAAATGACCTCGAAGCTGTTCAAATCGAATAATTTCTATGAAAACTTATTAGTCAGGCTTTAATACTTCCAATTACTAGTAACAGGAAATGTTACCAATGAACTGTAACTGTATTATAATCATTTAACAAAGCGATGATATTTTGACCAGTTTAAAAATATTAATAAAATAGTGGTAAAATTAAGCACATCTATATTTAAACACCTTGTTATTTTCACCTAGGGACAACTAGTAAACTAGTGCAAAACCAACGGTAAATATAATTCTGGACAATAATTAGATACATATAATTTTATTAGATAAGCTACCGAACTTTACAGATATAATACGACAAGACTGCAACAAACTAAACGCTTTAATAACTAAGTACACGACTCAAACCGGAAAAGTAACTTCGGAGATGGTATCGAACGCAAAAAAATCTGTTGACCATCCATTACTGGCCTCACACGAACTCATAATCTATTACTACGAACACAGCAATCAATGTTTAAAACACAGTGAAGGTAAAGATTGCGTAACAACGAGCAATGAACGAGGTATGGCCAATGACCGCATAGAAAAAAATTGGTTGAATCGGTTTGTCGCTGGCCTGATCGACTGTCACGATCTAAAGGCACGACACGGTCCATTGCAGACAAGAAAGCGACAAGAACTACACAATAGGGTAAGTAACAGGCGAAGAAATTAGATTGATGTAAAAGGCAAGAAAAACTGAGCTGTAAATTAAAATAACATGTTATGTAAGTTGTCAGGAAGATGCTAGGGAAATGATAATGTAAAACTATCTTAAGACTTAACAATCTAGATCTCTGTACGTACTAAAAAAGTAGAAGTTGTGATTTATGATGACATATTCAAACTATAGTTAATGCAATCGAATATCCCAAAACTTTGGTTATATTTTCCAAAAAACCACTTCAAATCTAATGAATTTGAATCTATAACAGAAGATGAAGAAGAAACAGTTACTAATCAACAGCGCGGAACGATGTTAATTGAAAACTTGACACAACTGACCAGCTTCATAAGGTACAAGGAAATAAAAATAGTCACCGATAACAGTCATGTAAACATTTAAGGCTTGATCTAGGTCAAGATCATTAGCATATCGTATCTAAATGAATTAAAGTAGATGTAAATATATACGAAATAACAAAGGTGAGAGATGAGTAATTTAACGACTCGTCTAGACAATTTTAAGGGAAATCTCTGGAATGGAATGAATTAAACTAGAATATTATATTTAATACTTGTGTGAAAGGTGATATGGCCCGAAATTCACTTGGAAAGTTAGTGTCTACAGATATGACGGTAAATACAGATGGAAGAACAAAACTTGCGGCGCCAACGAGGAGAATGACGATAATGATAATAAATTGACTCCTCGCAATTGAAGAAATGGTTATTTTAAAAATATCTTGGAAAACCAATGCGATTATGTATGCCACACGGTATCTCGTTTTTGCATATTCTACAATGAGAAAAAGTTGCAAATTCATAATGTGTGGAAAAAAATCTTATTGAGCAATGACTGACGCCTCTTGAATAGCTAATTCATTGCCGTTAGAATCAGGGTGGCCATGAGCATCATGTGTGCATTAACTTTGTGTATTTAACTAACATATTAATGCTGCTTAACTAATCAGATTGAAGTTCTATTCTTGTAGCAAGTGTTCAAAAAGACAACGCCATATACCGTATTGATGGACTTGCTGTCGAAATAAAGAAGGATGTAGTATCGATCAAAGATCTTAAATATGGGACAGTAATCACTATAAAATATATAAAGTGCAGTCAGAGACAGTACAAGAGTCCCACATCCAAAAGGTCAGAATATAATCAGAAGACCTACTATACTTCCAATTTGGAATGTTATTAAAGGAATGACAGCTTTTAGAGGACAAAAAGGCGGTATTAGGACTCCATACCTAAATGATTCAAAGGAACCCTTTGTGCGACTTCATCTGTTGGTATGTGTTATAGTGGATTCCCTACACCTGAAGTCCATGGCCACAAGAAAGTCCCTCGCGACTCACGCGCATCGCTCGCTCAATGCATGCCAATTAGAAGTAAGCCGGGAATGCATTGTGTACACAGTCCACGAAGCGGCAGGAACAAGGTTCGGTTCCCAGAGGCGAGCAGAAGTCGGTCGTGAATATTAATCGGATTTGGAACTGCGACTTTGAGTAGTTATTTTTTGACTTACTGTCCTTGGAATCTATAGTCATTCAAATAAATTAAACGCAAAATTTACATTTACGCAACGTTTGACAGTTAAAGAAAGTTCGTTAATCTTGGTGGGTATGTAAAGAGAAGTGAAAAGCATTCGACTAAAAGAGTAAATGAATACAAATGGATATATGAAGAAGAATAGAAATATAGAAGTAAGGGGAGTCAGTGATAGCGTGACAGTTGATAAGTATTCTTTTGAATGAAGTGATAAGCAATACGCTGTTGTTGTCTTTAGTAGTAAAACAAGACACTAGTAGCAATCACAACGACTTCACAAAGTACTTTTGCAACATCTCCTGTCCAATCGTGCAAAAGTTGGATTGACTTCCGATTACAAAACTATTTTAGCGGTTACATCAGTTATCCTTTAAAAAAAATTGAGGAGATGATTCACTTGTACCTCTATTCTGATTCATTCCCCAAAACCAGAGTTAGTCTTACAAGGAAGACGCTACGTTGCGTAAGTAACATTAACGTTTTATGCATAGTCATACAAACATACCAATCCATTACTATGTTAACACCCTTGAACGGCGTCGTCCTGTACTTTGATCCTCGTGTGTATTGTTATTGCGCAATAGCTATACATAGATTACATATAGCGATCACGTTTATGTCGTTGAACCACCACAAGGTCTTACAAAGGTCACGGAAGGATTAGAAAATTTACATCAAATTGAAACCTCCTCGAATAGTACGAATTACGAAAGAAAGAAAGTACGAATCATCCAGAAGATAAAGCAACTCGCTGCAATAAGCAAATCCTCCTCCTATGCAACCGTTAAGAAAGAGTATCCTTTTAAATCCCACGAATGTGCTGCAGTGACGCAATTTGACCCAGTTTTAAGTAAGTAATAGACTAAATTGTAAACCTCTAGGAACTTTTCTGTTAAATGGAATACCTAATGATTATTCTTTTTTTTTGTGTGTGGAAAATCATTTAATAACTAGTCTAGTGAGTAGAGCGATGGAGAGTGTCAGATTTTAGCGAGTAAAACCCACCTGTGTTTCTTCAGTTGCCCTTTGCGTTCCAAGGCCGCGATGACTCTTTCAAATGTGTTTTTTTTTCCTTATGGGCACGATTTTATCTTTAAAGGACTTTGACTAGCTTGAATCTAAACTATCGTCACGTAAAAATAAGCTAATTCTATCGATATCCAATACAATTCTGTAATTTTGAGCTATATTCCAATTAGCAATTGAACTGTTAAGATTTTTGCCAATTCTTCTCATGGATATGAAACGGCTAATTCAAACCGTGAAGAAGCTTTAGACGTATTTAATATTCTTTAGAATTGAGTTTTCAAAATCAAAACTGAAAAAGAAAAAGCGCGGACGAAAGCTGGAAACGCAAAAAATCTTCTACATACCCTCTCGTGCCTGATGAGGTACTCGATAAGGCAGTCCTTCTTCTTCTCCTTCTCCTCAGGGTGGCAGATGCCAATGTTGAGCCCCATCACGATGGTCCTTAGCAGACCACCCTCGAAGGCATCCCATAGGAACTTGGGTGTGTAGCACATTATTGCCTGAAAGAAAATAAGGTAATCAAGATGTGTCTTTCTGGATCAAGTTATTTAACAGATTGTGGTAATCTGGTAAAATGGTGTGACAAGATTTTCTAGTCTCCCATAAATGATTAATTGTGTTTTGTTATTATGATGGCGGACACCAGACATTTCGAGTTTCTAAGGTTGGTGCCACAGGTTTTTAATATCATGCGGATTTCGCACGCATGTGGAATTGCACCTCATTGGCTGCTTCCCGCATCCCGCGTGAGTTTTCCACGCATTACAATAAATACTTGTATGAAAAGGACATTTACTGACTTTGACACACGGGTTCTACGCATTCGGAGCAGTATTACTTTGGTCCGCTAAAGAAATTTGGTCCGCTTTATGCGCCAAAAAGTCCTTTACACGATATCGAAACAGATCGACGTAGAAAAAAATTCTGATTCTCGAGATAAATACATATTTTCGTCCCAAGTAGCGGTTAAGCGATTTTACCTTTCCACTGTCGATATACCATTTGCTATTCATTATTACCTATCCAAACGAAGGTCAATCATTCAGACACTATTTACGTAATATTCAGTCCAAAAGAGCAACATCCTCATAAATTAACCGATCACGAATCTATCAGACATGTCTACATGACGAATTTGACATATAAAATGACCGCATACGTCATATGTTTTACATCATTTTCGACTGGCCTAGTGGCTAGTCTAGTGGTTAGTGGCCCTGACTGCTATGCCGAAGGTCGCAGGTTCGATTCTCACCCAAGACAAATGATTGTGTGATGAGTACGATCATTAATTTGTGTCTGGGTGTGCTTTATCAATAATATGAATTTAAAAATATATATGTATGTTTATCAGTTGTCTAATACTCAAAGCACAAGCTTTGCTTAGTTTGGGACTAGATGGCGTTATGGAATATCATTTATCATCAACATCTCTCTGGCCTTTTCCCAACTAGTTTGAAATCGGTTTTCCGTGTTTTACATGGAACGACTGCCTATCAGACCTCCACAACCCAGTTACTGGGCAACACGACACTCTTTGGAGAGGCTGATGGTCAGATTACCTGTAACGACTGTCAAAAATCTGTGAATGACATGTTTTACACACGGACGAGACCTAGAGATATGCGATTCCCACGACTATTACTCATCAGTGCAGTGATCTCGTCAAATTTAATTGTCATGTGTCACGGTTTATAAGTGAGAAGAATTGCGGCGAGTTTTATATTAAAATCATCATCAGGAACACTTTGTATGACTGTGTACAAATATATAATTTTTTTGCTAAACAGTTATTTTTGGCAATCTGGGCTTGCCAACTAAGAGTGTTGCCATTACAACTTTTTAACCGACCACCCCAGAAGGCGAGTAAAGTTTTTGTTTGACACTAAGATGATACAGCTGGTAACAATCTATATATATAAAAATGTATTTGAATTTTGTGGTCTTCCCGTCCAACTATAATTTAGGTTTCTTCAAGGCTAGAGTGAATAGGCTCTTAATAAACTAGTGCGCCTCACCATCAATGATTGCATCTCTGCTTACCATCAGGTGGGATCGCAGTCAAGCACTGGTTTACATCAACTAAAAAAAAAAATGAAGAATAGCTATTCGTTAAGTTTTAGTTAGACCACTAAAACTTGAGAACGGCTGAACCAATTTACCTAATTTTGGTCTTGAAATATTCGTGATACTTCAGAGAGGTAAACAAAAATGTAAAAGTTCTCGAAAAAAAAAACCGAATAAAACGCCATCTCAAATGAAAATATCATTTTAAAATGAATTATGCTGATTCTGGTAATGCCATTAGATGGCGTTACCCTTTGACAGTTTAGCTAAAATGTATCACAACATGACTATTAGGCGGTACGAAGTTCACCGGGTCAGTAAGTTATAAATATTTTTATTCATTTCAATGAATGTACAGAGAGGAACTTTATTATCGTTCAAATGTATCTATACAATGAATAATATACAAGCGACTGCATCTGTGCTCATCCTTCGTATAGTCTGCCACACCTGTCTAGTACAGTTATCTGGTCCTACGACAAAACAACCACGCCGGTGTTTTTGCTAGTTCAATTAATAACAAAGATATTTATAAAACATATTCTAGAGCGATTGGCTTGCATAAGCATATAACAGAAGATTAGCTATACTATTTATTTTATTATTTATGTACACACAAACACACAGAAGAAGACAGGTATCTTAATATAAAAAATTGTACAAAGGTACTGCTTATTTCAAAAAGAAATTTCTTCCAGCAGACCTGCGAAAGGAGAGATTAAAATAGATGTAGACTACAGTGTGTAGAAATAAGCAAAGAAGTGTTTGTGAAATCTTAAATCAAACTAATAAATACTTAGTCTTATTTTTAATTAGATTGAACAAAGCGACAGTTTCAATCGACCTTATTTTTTTTTAAATTGCTAGCTTGCAAGCAGTGTTGTAATACGGCGCAACGGTTTAGAAAATGTATCGATTTGTAGGTACTATTAATTGGAAAGGGTTTTTTCGTAATTGAAATTATTTATAAAATCTTATGACTTATTAATCGCTTTACTACAGATGTAGCGTATTAATATCATAAAAATTTTTTGATTAGCCATAAATAAAGTCTTTCTTGTAAATAGTCGTATACGACGTTTTTCCTGTAAAGCAACACACATACATACATATACATCCATAATTGCATATATACATAAGTCATGCTACTAATCAACGCAAATTCTAACTAATAAACTTAATAAATTTTATCATTTAATACATTTTTAATACTACACCATTTTACATGACGATATGTCACATTCTCGTCATGTTCACCCATCAATTTTCATTTTAGTCCATCTCATCATCATCATTTCAGTCAAAAGACGTCCACTGTTGAACATAGGCCTCCTCCAAGCGACGCCACCACAACCGATCCTGTGCGTCTTGCATCCACCGCACTCCCGCGACTCTCACCAGGTCATCGGTCCACCTTGTGGGAGGCCTTCCAACGCTGCGTTTTCCGGTGCGCAGTCACCACTCTAGAACAGAACCTTTTGGCCCCATCGACCATCCGTTCTACGAGCAATGTTCCCTGCCCACTGCCACAGTTAGGCGATTCTTCGGGTTGTGTCGGCGACCTTGGTTCTCCTGCGGATATCTTCATTCTTTATGCGATCACGCAAGGAAACTCCGAGCATAGCCCTTCCCATTGCCTTTTGGGTGACTGTAAGCCTTAGGCTTAGTCCATCTAATAAATTAAAATCAAGACTATAGATATTACTATGCTTATTTATTTATAAAATCATTACTCTCCTTCTGAGGCCGTCGGATAAAAATGTAGCACTATTTCTTTTTTGTCATTCGAAAAGTATCAAAACCCATAATATCTTCAGAGTTTTAGTAAGATAATTCTACTCCATTACTTCTCCTTCTTGTTGTTCGATTTTTTCAAAGACTCTATGGACAGTTCCATGATATTTTCTTTAAAAGTAACAATAGTTAATAGCCCTATTTATAACTTTGCCACCAGCTTCGCAGGCTATTAATTACCTAGTTTCTCCAATTCTATTATCTCATGAATATGCACAGTTAACAATTTTCCTTAGTTATAACATTCGTGAAGTTTCTTGCACGTTCTTCTCCATAGAGATCTACGCTTTGGAACGTGCCTATAGTTTCGTCACTTTTTTTGTGATCGACTTTGACATTTCTAACGTGCCTTTATGTGGTTTGATTGAATATAAATGCTTGGAGTTAAGTTTAATTTTTTTTTTCAAGACAGCAGTCCTAAACTACGAGTAGGTATACTTGAATTACTATAACAAAGAAATAAAATGATGGGTGCTAGCTGTCACTAGGTATAACTTGTATGGTGGTACTATTACATCCCCCATTTTTAAATAATAGCCTATACTAGCTTTATTACTGTAAGGTTTCATCAAAATCTGTTTAGTAGACTTTGCTAGAAAGAGTAACAGAAATTAATCCATCCATCCTCACAAACTTAATAAGTGTAATACGATCTGGTGCATTTATAGACTATAACACATAAAAAAAAAATAGATTTTAATTGTTAGTGTAAGTCGATTTAAACGGTTATATCCCTTTCAATCTCATAATCTTCATAATTTCAACCGAATAACGTTTACATCAGGACATAGTCCTCCCCAAATGTCGCCACAACGGAGTCCTGTGCGTCTCGCATCCATCGGATTCCCGCGACTCTCACCAGATATTTATTTCACTGACCCACCTTGCGAGAAGCCTTCCAACACTGCGTCTACCGCATTACGTTTCAATCTATTGAAACTTTTAGTATAATTAAAGCTCAGATAAATTACAATAAATACGATAATTTTATTTTGACAAGGACATTACTGTCGACACGTCAAATCAAGTGAAAAATATATCGAGCATAGCCAACAGGAAACGGTATCATTACCTGTCAGCTTTTATGAGGACATACCGTCGACGCGACGTGATTGAGCTATTAGATATATTTGGACTGTGTGTGTCCGTATTTGGGTTTGTACTTAAAGTGGCTTTCTATAAACTCAGCCAGTAGGCCACAGCCGGTCATAGGCCTTGCTCCGGTTACGATGCTAATTGAGATGCTTAAAAACGTGACATCATCGTGAAAAAAAAAGTTTACGGGACTGACATGAGAAAAGCTCGTCAAGGTTGTAGGATTATTGGGTACGCACATTGAGGTGGTAGCAGCGCCACAGTGTCCTAACTTTCCGCTTGACAAACGTCCTCATCGGACACGGGCAGTTCGGGAGGTTCCTATTTCGGATACAGGCGGAAGAAACGCCCGTGTGTCGCAGACGTGCGGATAGCCTGGAGGACACGGTGAAGCATACCATGGAATTATGGTTGATTTCGGACCCTGTTAGTGACGAGACGCTTGTTAGGACTGCGGATTGCTCGAAGGAGAACGAGAGAATTTATTTGAAGATATCCCACATAAAAAAGGTACTTTTAACTGAGAACATGATTTAAATTGCCGTACTGATTAATCAGCAACAAAAAAATGTCAACAAACGCGAAGTCGCTGAGAGAAAGTTAGTCATAAAACAAATTGGATTCTATTTTTATTGCGTGAATAATTCACAAAGGATTGGAATGAGTAATCTATGCGTCCATTGAATCAATACAAGATAATGGTAATTAAGTGCACGTGGATTACAAAGTTCAGTTAATTATTAACTAAACTGTGTCTTGGCGTAATTTTCGCCGTGATCCTCCAAAAGAGAACCCCGGTGCGGGTCTTAGAACGCAAGAAAAAGAAGAAACATAGGAGTGGGTTTTAGTCACTAAAAGTCTGACACGCCCTCTCGATCCGCCCTAGAGCGTGAGAAGTCATTAGATGATTTCCCAACTAAAAAAACCGTGATCGTGGAACGCAGAGCACCTGAAGGGTCCCGGGTATTTTTCTTAGGGTTCCGTACCTTAATAGGCAAAAACGGAACCCTTATAGGATCACTTTGTTGTTCGTCTGTCTGTCTGTCTGTCACGACCCTTTATCTCGGGAACGCGTGGAGGTATCGAGTTGAAATTAAAACCGTTGACCTGGAATCGTGAAATTTGGCATGAAGCAAGGTTTTATAGCATATGTATAGGAAAAAGTCTAAAAGTAATTTTGTAGTTACGACACAAAAAAAAACCTTTTTTTTTGCGATTCTGAAAAGTAACTCAATTCGGGAATAGATTTTTTTTTTTCATTTCATCCCTCTTGCTCCATCCAGAGAGGGAGAAGGTTCAGAGGCCTTACCACAAGCTCTCAACGCGTTCCATTTGACGACCGAAACTGAACTGTTAAAGGGTTGGAGCTATATAGTGTGTATAATTCCATCCCTCTTTTTCGCTCGCAGGCCTAACATTTTAACACATCATGGTTGTTGGTTCACCGCCCTTGAAATTTGTTTATTATTTTATTTATTTATTCACACAACTATCACAACCCGTCTAGTCCCAAGCCAAGCAGAACTTGTGTTATGAGTACTAGACAACTGATAAACATACTTAAATATTTCTAAATACATACATATTATAGATAAATTACACCCAGACACAGAACAAATAATTGTGATCATCACACAAACATTTGTCCTTGGTGGGAATTGAACCCACGACCTCCGGCATAGCAGTCAGAGTCACTAACCACTAGACCAACAGCCAACAGGCCAGTCAATATAAGATTATTTTTATTTGACACGCGTTCGTTCATCATCATCATTTCAGCCGAAAGACGTCCACTGTTGGACATAGGCCTCCCCCAAATGCCGCCACAATGACCGGTCCTGTGCGTCTCGCATCCATCGAATTCCCGCGACCCTCACGCGTTCGTTAATTTTATTTATTTATTAAACATACACACACTATCTTTACAAGCTATTATTCTATTCATTTATATGATAAACTACATACTGTGTATCGATTCTGTAATATATAACTGTTTTTTGTCCCAAATAAATAAAATAAAAAACAGTAACGCCCCAGGAAGTTACTTCCCGCTATCAGTATGCGTGTATTCTAATTCTTATTTTTTTTTTTGTGATGAATTACATTATAAAGTAAACAATGACATCACAGAACAATACGTAATGTTTACTTCAATTAAGTGTCGAGCAATTACCCGACACGTCTTTTAATTATTTTATTGTAATCTTCCATTTGTGGCGGACGTCGCCATGACGTAAGCATACCAGCTGTTAAATTATACATATAGTTCTTAGATAGAAAACCCGGCTTTTACGAAAATAATTAAGTTACAGGTCGTTTCAGATCATAAAAGAAAAATTAACAATTACGTATTTTCTTCTCTTTATTTGTATTAGTAAGGTACCAAACTAGACACCATACAGACACCAGAGTCACTACACCACACTGCGACAGTATCAAAATGGACCTTAAGTGCACGCGTCCGAGTTGGTCGCGCCGCCAAATTGGTTGCGCAACCAAACGGACACCAGGTGAGTAACTCTCTATAGAGGTGTATACATTTTGTTGGTAGCGGCGACTGGTCGCGCCGCCATGGTGTCCCGGTGAAATATAACCATGAATTCATTAAACAAATAACACTAAAGTCTTTTTCTGAAAACAGCATGGAAACTAGTTACTGAATGAAGCAGGAATCAATATTTCAAGTATTGAAATGAAGAGTGGGACTGTGGTGGCACCATCTCGCTATAATATTACTATTTTCTGCGACCGTCTTCGATCTCGTGAAAGTAGAATAAGATACCAAAATAAATTTATTATATTTATTTGCAAATAGGTTTTTTAACACATTTACACGTCAATTTTTTTGTCAGTTTAAACTAGATGAGACCGGTTTTTCCTAGCTGACTACCCGGGAAGAAACACCGAAACAAACTCAGGGGACAAAGTCTCTTTTAAAGTTCATACAGTCTCTTTTAAAGTCCAAAGGAACATATTCCCGTGGTTAAAAGTATGTTGTGTGATATTCCAGGACATGACAAGGCACAATTTTAAGTACGTAAGTACCTAGTCGTTCTGGTGTCCGCAGCTCCACGTCCAAAGCGCGTATTTCGGGTACGGGTGAGACAAGGATGTCTAAGGATCGCCACACACGGGCCACCGGCCACAACCACAAAACGCCGCAACTATATATATTTCCTATAGTTTTCATACACTTTATATGGATTTGGGCACACGGTTGACGCCAGTGACTGCCACACGATACAAATCGCCGCTGCTCGCTTCTTGTGGCCCGATCCGGCCGATACAAAACGCCGTCACACGATTCTCACGCATTTAACTCGTTGAATGCCGGTGCGCAGATCCACGCGAGACACACTGGCTTTTTAATTGTGTCTCTAATTACGGCATACGAAAGGTTAAACCTTCTTCGTCAGAGTCCATTATGATTAAAAAAGCAGCAGTTACCAGCCAGAAGTGGCTGTCACGCGCTTCTGCTGCCTTTATGGCCGCTTCTAGCTTCTCATGGCGTTTGTGGCTGTGACATGTGGCCCGTGTGCGGTGACCCATAGCCAGCTCCTCGAGGAAGACCATCAGCGCCTTCGGGTTACTGACCATTTCGTGGGTTACAGAAGTACTTTGCCCTGTATTTAGCAACCACAGGCAGATTCTTAGAAGCAGATGAGCTGCTTTCTACATACATACATACAAACACACTAACATTAGCCTTTAAAGGTAATATTACCGTGATTTCTCCAATATTCATTTAACTGCTAACAGCAATAGCTAATGTGATAATATCATATAGAATGCAACAATGCGCCATAATGATGGTCATTTGTACCCATTGACCTGACCACCTTCAGTCATCATACAAATAACTTTAATGTAATAAAAACTGTGGTTAACATAATCTGAACTCTGAACCGACACTTTAATGTTATGTGATAAAATCCTTGCTGAGTCATCATACCTCTATCTGAACTACGAGATACGATTTCTATAATTTGTTCTGCAAACATGAAAATTACAATTAATTATGATATCTGATTTATATAAATTCGATTACACGAATTTATATAAATACTGGCAACCCGACCCAGTTTTGCACGGGAGTTAATTTCGGGCTACCCTAGCGTTTTCACCTCATGGGTACAGCTGTGCCATTAGGCGGATTTTCATTTTTAGATTCTACGATAAACAGCCAAACATTCTCTATCTAAGCAGTATTTTTCAACTGATATAGATTCCGAGATAAATAAATAAAATCATTGATTTCTATGTCATTCTTATGGTGTTTTGATGTGCATAACTCAAAGTGTGATTTGATCAGATAACTACATCACAGTTTGTGGACGGATAGCAAGTCAAGCGTCTTTTTCAACACTTTAATGATTGCTTATACCCAATATGCAACGCGAGCGATCTTTCGACAACGCGAACACACGGTGTCAGAGGTCGATGGGGTCGAAAAATTCTGGCGTTCAGAAGAAGCATTGCTAGGCCTCCCACAAGGTGAACCGTCGACCTGGTAAGATGCGAGACGCACAGGACTGAACGTTCTGGCGATATTAAAGGGAGACGGCTATCCAACAGTGCATATCTTTCAGCTGAATTGATGATGATAATAATGAAACAGTGTCCTATTGTCACGGTGGTGTAACTTACTTGGAAGAACAGCACGAAACACACCCACTGATAGTACGTGTAGTACTTCTTCTCTTGCGTGCTGTCGTACTCGTTCGCAATGCCTGGATGCGCTACTTCTTTGCCAACCTGCAACCAAAAATATTCGCGTCAGTTTCCAAATCATTCCCATGTGACCTATAGAAACAAATCAGATTGTTTGCAACTTTGTTAGAAGTAAAACAAGCGATGTTGAAAAAAAAGAAGGTAAGAAAGGTTCTTCTTTTTAGGTGTGAAAAATCATTATTAATGTCTTCAGCCCTAATCATCTAGGGCGGCGCCGCCCATTTCCCCTCGCTCCAGATCATGGCATGTAGGTACAAGAACCATTGCCTTGTTCGTTCTGGAACGAACAGTACTTACCTGAAGCCACGGTCACTCTTTCGAACATTCCCGCAGTCCAGATCAGCTCCCCTGCTATTAGTTTTTATTTATTGTTGGAGTAAAACAAAAACAAATCTATCCTACTTCAACACAATGGTCTTTCTTTTTCTATCCCACTAATATTTGTTTTTAATGACCTGAGCCCTGTACCAACACTTAACTGAAATCCCTAGTTAGGTAACAGTTACTGTATTTCTTTACGCTTGCTTGGGATCACTCGTTTCATGTACCTAATATTACTGAAACACACTTTCCAGTATGCAAAGAGGACTTAATAAACTGTTATTATTGAAATCCTTAAAACGGTATTTCCGTTGGTGTTCACTCATTAACTTCATTATTAAGATAGGTCATGAAGTTCAAATTCTCTTAAATCTTACCCTATTATATATTTTATTTATTGTAAATATATATGTGTATTTTATAAATAAAAGTCAATTAATAGGGTTAGCTGAAAAGAGAGGCTTTATTGATGATTTTAATTATTGTAATTTCGTAAATAAATACGTACTGCCAATCATAATTGGAGATATGCGGAACAGAGTGTAAAGTCCAGCAAACCTCAGTTGAAAAGGGACGATCCTCCGACCAGAAAGGTCAAATGTGTGGTGGCCAACTGCCCGATAGATGATTTCGAGCTGTTCTATATGTTCCGTATTCAGGATTAGTTCTTATGTAACGCCATAGATGTCGCTACACATATTTTAATCAACTATTGCAAAAACTTAAGAAAATTTAAATTTCAAAGACTATCCTGGATCATGAATAAAATCACTTAGGTCATGAATAAAATCCCCATCGTAGTCTACCATATTTATGACGTCATATATGTTTACAGACAATGAACAAAACATGCTCCTTAAAACGTCAAAACCTCAAATTCAAACTCTCTATAAATAAACATAGTACTTTTTGAATCACCCCCTTCAGTGTCATATACGCCAAATAAACAATAAATAACATTAACTATGATATAGACAATAAATATACAATGAGAACGAAAACAAACTTGATCATAAGAATTTAAAATGAGCTAGCTATGAATTTCGAATTAGTCGGTTGAGGGAAATTGTGACATCGTGTTTCATGGAAAATTATACTTTATAATTTTTGTATCCATTATATTTGATAGTCAGAATATTAGAAGAGAAGTGGTAACGTCCCCGAGGACTAAATCCAGGCACACGCTTTACTTTGTCAAGTATAATTTCATTGACACTAGGCGTGTGTAACTCTTTACTGAACCGACTCACTGTTCCGAAACATTTTAGTGTTCCGAAAGATTGTAACAGCAGTTATGTTTTAAATGCATCATTTGGAACAATTAGGACACTGAAACACTCTTTACTCAAAATTCAAATTAAAACGTAAATAGTGTAAATTTTAATGAACTGAACTAAAAACATCTGATTTAAGTTATTCTCAAATCAAAATTCAATTTAATAAAACTGTTGTTGTTTATGGAACGTAACAGATCACGATTCATAACAGTCAGTGTCTGTGTTTGTATCTTTTAAGCCGTTGTTCCAAATGTTCCGTTTGTATCTTTTGAGCCGATGGTCTACATGTTCCGTTCGTATCTTGTAAGCCGATGTTTCGAATGTTCCGGTTCTATCTTTTGAGCCGATGTTTCAAATGATACCACTGTTTATCACTGTGTATATCAGTGTTTCGGTGATTTCAGTTATTCAGATGCAAATGTTCCAATCGCAAAGATGACAGACTTTGCTTACGCCTGACTATGCTATTATATGGCTATTTGAATTCGCAAAAATAGCCAAAGCTTACCAAGAATAGTATAGAATAGAATAGAAATTATTTTATTCAGGACAGACACAGCACAACAAAAAACATGAGTTGAAAACAGATATGTTCAAATCAAAATGCGACTATAATACCTACATACAAGTCCTCGAATTAAGTCAAATCGAAATCATGAAAGATTAATAGGTTCACGCATAAACACTGAAACAGCTCATGTTTCAGTGATGAAATGTTGTTTAATTTATCGTATTGCCGTAAATAGAAATATTTCAGGAAGCCACGTGTAATGTTATGTTGATGTCAATGTTTTTATGTAGATTCGTATTTTAGTCTCAGCAAAATTGAGATTTCTCGTGTGATTTTTATACCATATTATATACATCCCTCCCATACGTACAAAACGTTTTGAGAACACATTAATTATGAGCACAGCTAAGAAGTGGAATTCCCTGCCGGAGACTGTGTTTCCTTATAACTTTAACATGGGAGCTTTAAGTCAAGAGTCAATAGGTTACTTCTAGCCAAGCGTGCTTCATTATCGACCGCATCGTCGCTTTCCGTGCGGTGAGATATCCTATCAACAGTTTAAGAAAAAAAAAATATTATGAGCGCTATATTTTTTTTTAGGAAATTTACTAAAATGGACAATGTTGAGAATTACCTCATAATCTATTTACTTATTTGGCACACTGTTGTTGATTTTCTTTTTTTATGGCTAATTTAAGTGTGTGCCAAATAAAAATCTTTTCTTTCTTCAGGTACAAATACCATCTATATCGTCGCATAAAACGAATTTAAACCAAGATTTCTGTGTGACCAAAATAACAAACGGGATGCCTGCCTGATGTACACAATAACAAATCATCAGTCAGGTTAACAATAAGACCGAGACAAGTGGACGCTGACCTTAACAACACACCCATCTGGGGAATTACGTACTACATAAGAACGATAGTGAGCGATTTCCGATTCTCTGCAACTATACTAAGGCCTATGTCACTGAGTCTAGTTCTACCGGTGAAAGAATTTAAAAAATCAGTCCAGTTATTTCTGAGTTTATTCATTACAAACAGAAATACAAATTTTTGCAGACCGGTGTCAGTTGTCCAGCCCCCCTAGCCAAGTTACAATCGTTTCGTTTGCGTCGCACTCCTCGAGTAGGCCACACCTCCGATTCCTTTGTTCTGACCACGTGACAGCGTTGAGATGACGTCAGAACAAAGGAATCGGAGGCGTGGCATACTAGAGGCGTTCGACGCAAACGAAACGATCATAACTTTGGCTAGGGGGGCTGGCTTCCGTCTATCTAACGACTAGGACTGTCAAAGGTCTAAAAATCGCAGCTGGAACCAATACTTTAAAATGTTTTCCGAAGTAAGGAGGAATATGTTAAGATGGTCACCCATCCACAGACCGACCTCGGTAAGCGTCGCTTATCCTTGGAGATTGACCCGTACGGCTATTATATTGCAACCACAAGCTCCTCCTCAGTGTGAGGAGCAGACGCCTTATTTTTGAGTGACAAACTATGAAACTCTACGAAGAATAGAAGTAATCTCCAACTATCGAAATATCTATGGGTGGTAGCCCGAAAGGTATCCCCAGGGTCCTGAGACACAAGGCACAGGAGAAACATAAGTGTGGTTTTAGTCAATAAAAGTCTAAAACGCCCTCTCGCTCCACCCAGAGTGAGAGAAATCATTAGATGATTACCAACTTCAAAAAAAAGAACTGTCAAAACATGACGAAAAATAATAGATACAACAAAGTGGCTACAGCTACTTACAGGGACTCCTTCCGTCATAACTCCGTACCAATTGGGTATCATTTGACCCCAATTCCAACTCTCTTACAATAACCGAAACGAAGCCGATCTGAACTGATCACGTAACAGTCATATTTGGCCAGGAATTTGACCCAACAATTAGGGGAACACAACATCGCGTGCTTTAATAGTTAGTGACGTGGGCGACGACCTATTAAGAACAGGAACACGTTGACCAATTAAATTACATATGGCCTAAAAATCATAAGAATTTTCATAGACGTTTTAGAGCTACATACAGTACAGAAAACTGAAGAGAAAAAGAAAATTAAGACTATGGAAACACTAATATTTAAACAGAGTTTGGAGGTAGGCGGAACAGAGTGTAAAGTCCCGCAAACGTCCGTTGAAAAGGGAGGATCCTCAGGCCAGACGGATGTTATGTCTGGTGGGCAACTGCCCGATAGATGATTTCGGACTGTTCTGTATGTTCTAATCGTGCGGAGAACTTTGATTGCGCGATGCAGGATTAGTTCTCTTGTGACGCAGATTGTGACAAGAGAAATCGTAATAAGCTAGTTTTCTAAAAACCTTAACACAAAACTGTTTTTAGTCATATTACGATTAAGGCAGAACTCTTAAAAAAAAAACTGGCCAAGCGCGAGTCGGACACGAAGAATCCCGTACTACAATATAAAAATCGAGCAAAAAAAAAAAGAAACGCCGACGAAATAACGTTTCTTGTATGGGAACCCCTTTTAATTTTCAACTTTATTTTAATTTTATGATGCCATGTTATAGCGGCAATAGAAATACACATTCTGTGAAAATTTCAATACTCAACCTCTTACGGTTTATAAGATACAGCCCACTGACAGAACGACGGACGGGAGGACAATAGAAACTTAGTAATAGGTTCCCGTTGTCTCCCTTCGGGTACGGAGCCCTAAATACATAGTCAAATTCCAGCATAGCATAGTCGGCCTTATAATGTTGCCACTGCTAGGATACAGGCCTGTTTTCTGGGAGAGGGAATGGGCCGTAAGCCACCACGCGGGCTCAGTGAATGTCACATGTCTTCGAATTTTTGGTTCTAGGACATGCCAGTTTCCTCACGATGTTTTCCTTCACCGTTTAGAGCAGTGGTGATGAAATAAATTACATAAAGTAATGCGCCTGGCTGGGTTTGAACCCGCGATCTACAACTCGTAATTCGGGGCCGTTATTACTCGGCCCCCACTGCTCAAATTCGAATAGACACTTAAATAAGCCAAAAAAAAGATTGAAAACCAAAATATTTACAATATACTTATTTTCAGTTTTTTCCTCTCTCCGGCTTAAATTTCTTCATTAAATCCTTTTAAATTATCTAGTTGACATCTATAATGGACATCAAGTCTCAATTACCTCATCAATTAATCTCTTAGTCTTTAAATTCGTATCAGATTTCTGCCATTCACCAACCCTAAACTCGAGCCAATCAGCTCAACTCAACAGAGGAAGTGGACAGTTACGAGGATCTGCGCACGCGCAATTGACAGCACCTACCCGAGTAATAGACGGTGATTTGTACTGCTATGAAGATGTAGTTGCAGATAGTGGAGTAGTAACAATGATATATCGAACTTAAACTATGAAGAATGAGGGCATGACACGGAGAATGTTGATGACGGTCTAAGGTAGAAGGATGTTATGTCGAAGGATATGAGATGACAAATGTAAGAACATTTTTTTTTCAGAAATGAATTTTTCTTTTGAAAACAAAATAACCCCGCAAACTGTCGCTTACGATGTTCTTCCTAAAAAGGGTCGATATATCGCTCGCGATCGGTATGTTTCCCTATGAATCATCATTATCATCATCTTCCTGCCCTTGTCCCTCGTTATTTGGGGTCGGCGCAACATGTTTTTTTCTTCCATTCAGCCCTGTCACTCGTCATGCTATCACTAACTTCCTTTTCTTTCATATCACTTTTTACACAATCCATCCATCTTTTCTTTGGTCTCCCTATGAATCATCATCATCATCATCATCTTCCTGCCCTTATCCCGTATTATTTGGGGTCGGCGCAACACGTTTTTTTCTTCCACTCTGCCCTGTTACTCGTCATGCTATCACTAACTTCCTATGAATAACTATGAAAATAAAGGTTAAGGCCTATATTCCAAAATGTCCACTTCTCACTTTGTCAACTTCTTAAAATGTCCACTTCTCATAATGTCAATTCCTCAAATGTCGATTTCGCACAATGACAACTTCGCTTATGGTCAACTTCTCACAATGTCAATTTCTTGAAATGACAAGTTCGCAAAACGACAACTCCACGTAGTTTCTACTTTACAACGAAACTTAACAACTTTAAAGCGAAAGGGCATGTCAGGCTTTTTGGATTTTTTTTTAGATCACTTTAATCACATTTCGGAACGCAGGGTCAGTGCACTGCTCTCGGAAAAATATTGTAAATGTACCGATAATATGCATCATAACTAGATTTTAGGTAAAATATAGATACTATCACCGCTAAGGATGGCTTAAATATGCAATTGCATATGCAAATATGCAAATCCAGTCCTTATTGATGAGCGTGTCCCAAAAATAGAGTTTAAGAAACTAAATGTGATTTGTGTAACTTGTGTATTATATGCATTTGCATATGCAATTCATATGCAAATATGCAAATGCATATAATCCGGTCCCTATTGAAGAGCATGACCCAAAAATAGAGTTTAAGAAACCAAATGTGATTTGCGTTACATTGTGTAGCTAATAAAAGAGGCAATTAGTACATAATATACAGCTGATTGTTTATGCGCTATTTATAGCTTGTACTCGCAACAGGTACATTGGCCTACTCACATAATCACACTTTATGACTAGTTTACAGCGTTTACTAGGCAATAACAATGATTTGACTAAACTACTGAACAGATTTCTACTTGTCACAGGAATTTTTAAAGAGACACCACTGCCCTGGAACTAAAAGGGCAACTGAAGGAACACAGGTGGGTTTTTTGCTCATGCACCCAGCTGTGCGCTGGCGCATAATTCCCTCTATGAACTGCCGTGACCTGTACTGTACTTAGTATCGGTGGTGAAAAACTTATGACTTTTTAAAATAATTTTGGGAAATAATATAACTAGGTGTAATAATTATTGGAATTGAATCGATTGATTCAGTTACTGATTCTAAACAAACTATATTCAGGTTTTGCATATACTAAAAATAATGTAGTATATATTTATGACACTAAATAAATAAAAAATTGGTATAAAAAACCGTGAACTAGCCAAAACTAACTGAAAACAAACTAAAATATGGCGTCGCAAAACTCCTCTGAATCGCTGTCGACTGGTAATGTGGCCAAAAGACTGGCGGCATTGCCATGCTGTATGGCATTGCTTATCCTTTGTGCAAGGTATAAGGCCCTTGGGTCACGCGAAGTGTCAACAAGGTGTTAAGATAGGACTATACACAATTTGTGAGCTATCGGACCTCACGATCCGAGAAATTCAACTTCAAACTACTAAAAAATGGTGGTATCTATTAATATGTACATATACTTTTAAATATCAGTCTTATGCATAGGTTTATATTGTACACTGGATCCTACCAACGAATGTGATCTCTCTCTGTCACTTAAAGGTTTGGTGGGAGAAAAGTCAAATCACTGGTTTTTTTTGAAAAAAAGAAAGAAAGAAAAAACGTTTATTTGTGACTCACACAATCGTATAAACTAAAAATACACAATAAAAAAAATAAAAAAGTGGTATAATCAGTGCGAGACCAAAAAGGCACCTAACTCAGGATATGCTGAGCTGCTGATGCTACATATGCTGTTGTTTTATGTACAATTAAGAATTAAATAATTGATTAACCAAAAGAAAGATGAATGGCTATAAAAGCAAACGAAGTCTAAAGGAACGTAAGACGGGCTTTGTGGAATGGACACAAAGGGTACTCCCCTTTGTATCCATATCACTGCCGAATTGTAGATGAAGACATGTAGCCCAGACCCTAGATAAATTGGTATAAGGACGATAGAATAAAAGATTTACAAAGAAAAAGACTTCTTAAACCAATCACATAGATCCTTACCAACGTTAGAAACAATTCTAAACATCCTGATGCTGTTACATAAAACCAAAATGCATCGCAATTATCTCGAATCTCTCTAAAGTTATGCCGCATACGTCTTGGGAGAGCATAAAGCACCAGACAAATAATTAAACATAAAGGCGTAAGGAATCAGGTGGCACTATTAAAATAATAAAAACAATGATAAACATAACCGAATAAGAGTGGATGCGACAAAGAAATTGAAGCGCTGCCTAATTCACGGAGGTGAGGGCACGATGCCAATATTGTGTTACAATTGTAATTAATTCGAGGCATTTGTGACATGACATGAAGATGATGATTCACGATGAAGAATAATACCTGGTACCAAAGGTGGACCGATTACAATCAGCGACATCATAGCAGGTTCAGACGGTTTTTTGGGATTCCGTACCTCAAAAGGAAAAAAACGGAACCCTTATAGGATCACTTTGTTGTCCGTCTGTCTGTGTGTTATCTCGAGAACGTGAAGAAGCATTGAGTTGAAATAAAGACCATATAATCAGGTCTGCGGTCCCTTGAAGCTGTGAAGAAATCAAACTTCTGAAATAACGAAAAAAAAAAGATACGGCCGTTTATGTCGCAAAAAACGTATAATTCGACACTCTCAAGGAAATCAAAATTCATAGGGTACTTCTCGTTGACCTAGAATCCTGAAATTTAGCATGAAGTAAGGTCTCATAGCACAAGCATAGGAAAAAATCAGAAAACTGAAAATTTGTAGTTACGTCACAAAAAAATCTTCGTAACTGAATTCTGGAATTGAACTGTTTTCATAAGTAAGTTTGTACGGAACCCTCAGTGCACGAGTCCGCCTCAAACTTGCCCGTTTTTTCTTTATTTATATTATCCCTTTATTAATTTAAATACAAGTATAAAATATAGTTTTAAATATTTCAATAAAAAACACATTTAAAAGAACAGTATCCCGGCTGGTATTATTATTGAGGGGCTCGCGTTTGACGACGGAGCAGACTTGCCTAGAAGCATAGGCGTAGCGTGGACTAACTTAGATGTGGGCGAAGGCACATCAGCGAGGCCTTTTTCTTTCATAAATTCGAAAACGAGACAGCGACTGTCGCAACCCAGTGTTCGACTACATCATCACTTACCACATCCAGGTGAAATAGTGGTCAAACACGAGCCTACTAATTATAAAAAAAAACCCTCGTTCTAAAGGTCCCTTTGGGTGCAAGGCCGTAGGCGAGGGCCTACTGCCTAACTTCGCTACTGCCTAGAAGTAACCTATTCACTCTTGACTTAAAGACTTGACTTAAGTTACAACTATCAGGAAACACTGGCAGAAAATTCAGCCTTAGCTTACGCACAATAATAAAGTTTTTTACGTATGGGTGGGATGTCCACCATATACCGGTGGGTCTAGTGGCCCGAGTGGGTAGGCTCTTTTAACAAAAGTTGGCTCCGCGCAGAGAGGGGTAGCGGAGTAGGGAGGCCTCCGTCCAGCAAAGGGAAAAAACTGGTAAACATAAAAATCATTGCAAGTATGGGAAAAGCAGACGCTTGAAGTCGTGGAAATTTGCGAAAAGATCCAACAGTGGATGGTTGAAATGAGGATAGAGTTTCCCAGTAAAGGCTTTGATTACACACCCATTTGGCTATGCACGTGAAGTAGTAAACTGTGACTAAGAGATTACGCTAGCAGAGAATGTGTGGGCTGGCGTCCTCCCGTCTGCTAATAACGACATCTGCCGAGCATGGCGATGGGGGCTTTTTGTATTTAGCAGTATTACCAGTAGATATTAATCTTCTGCAATCAATGCTTATATTTTTTCACGTTTATCCCTTTTAAACTACTGACATTTAAGGCCTGCTAGTTTTATTCAGAAAAGGAATGAATATATTTTTTTAAATCCTTATAATAATAATATTCCATAACTATCACACAACGCCATCTAGTCCCAAGCTAAGCAAAGATTGTGTTATGTGTACTAGACAACTGATGAACATACTTAAATATTTCTAAATGCATACATATTATAGATAAATGACACCCAGACACAGAACAAATCATAGTGTTAATCACACAAACATTTGTCCTGGGTGGGAATCGAACCCACGACTTCCAGCTAACCACTAGACCAACAAACAAATCAATATAATACATAATAATAGCCTATATTACCAACTAGCACTTTATTAGCGACTTAGTTCGCGAGAATGTTTTCTTAAAAATTTTAAAACTCTTTAAACTGTATTCTGATACCCTTTATTATTTACTTAGATTACTACCCGTGCAAACTTTTAAGGACATATATTGGAACACAAAATGAGATTTTGCGTACAAACGAAATTGCCCCTTTTGATCCCCTTAAAGGTTGAACTTCCAAAAACCCCTTCTTAGTACTCGCCTATGGCATAAAAGGAAACCTTGTGCAACATTTCACGGTCCAGCCCCAGTAGTTTTGGCTGTGCGTTGATATATCAGTCAGTCAGTTTCTCCTTTATTTATAGAAAATAAAGATAGATAAGAATGACAAACATGTCGACATTTAGAAGCCTATAGACAAGTGTACATTCGTGAGGGGAGACACTGTCTGCCATGAATGTCACGTAACAGTGAGCGGTTAGGGCACTTAAAACGGAAGGGCACCAATTAGTCAGGGGGCCCTCGACTTGAAGTGGTAGACTGAGTCTGAGCTGTTCGAGGACTAATATTGCATACTGCCAAGTGGCATAGAGCTACAATACATCGAAAATAAGTACAGAGAAAAAATTATTACATGGTGTAAGCACTAAGTATTCATGCATTGAATAGACAAGACGTCTATATCCAGATTGGGTGATGCCTGGCTAAAATTATGGTTTTTGCAGGTCAGAAAAAATATCAGCGGGAATTTTCCTCTTCATCCAGGACATACGAATCAATAGGCCTGCTAGTGTTTCGGCATGCTACAGTATTTCTCAAATTAAGAAGAAACGCAGGTAGGTTTTAGTCAGTAAAAGTCTGACCATTCTCTCTCGTTCTACGTAGAGCGAAAGGCGTGATATTTGATAATATTCCACCAAAAAATAAAATGGTGTGTCGACATATTCCCCCCTTCAAAGGTCATCGTATCTTTACAACACATCGTCAAAGGACTCACTTGCCAGGGCAAAGTACGCTGATAAATTAGCAATTAATCAGATACATAAAACATTTAAAAAAACTCACCTCTCTAGCAAAGGCATCAGGCATGGTGAACGTGGACGTGATCCAACAGAACGTGTTGACCACATTGACGGGCAACCCACTCACAATGCATTGTATCGGCTGACCCACATACTGGGTCGCCGTGATGATCATAGAGCATGTCAGTAGCAACACTGTCGTGAACACATTGTGCAGCCGGAACACCGCATTGTCAGTCCTTATAGGCTGGTATTTGAAGTAAACACTTAAGCCTCCTAGTAACTTAAACATCTTGCCTTATTTCGGCGCCACGCTATCTATACATGGGTAGGAATGTGAGGTACTACTCAAAATCAGTCTTGAAGTAATTGAGACGCGGCAGTGGTTCGCGTTTTTTTTATTGTCGGGGTTCCGATGGCATCTGAAACAATAGATAAATAGGTTAGGATGTGAAACGGATAAAAATAGACGTCTTAGAACGATTGTTTTTAATATAGTCATTATTATAGGTTCAATGATTGTTTCAATTAACTGCGACAATTTCTCACTACGAACAAATTGCTCTACCTTGTCAGAATAAGAGCTAATACATACTCGTATATACAACTACCGGTTAAAACGTTCTGCCATACATAAAATCAAAGAAAGAAAAAAATGAGGGGTGGGTATATAAATAAAAATCGGTCAAGCCGTTTCGGATAACGAACACTGAGACACGAGATTTTTATTATATTAGATTATAATAACAGGAACGTTGTTGAAACTTCAACGGTCCGGACTAAGCGTTTCGCTTCGTCGTTTATACCGCGTACATCGAAGGACTAGAACCATTTGCCTGCTGCGGTCTTCCCGTCTAACTATAATTTAGGTGTCTTCAAGGCTAGAGTGAATAGGTTCTTAATAAACTAGTGCGCCTCACCATCAATGATTGCATCTCTGCTTACCATCAGGTGGGATCGCAGTCAAGCACTGGTTTATGTCAATTAAAAAAAAAACAAAAGTATTGCTCACACTCCCTAATGTATAAATTCAAATTATTAATCAAACCCTGTTCCTAGTTTTGATGCTGTTATAGACTTACCTTATACAAGCAACACGTTTAAAATATAGGAATACTAAAAGGCAACTAAATATATTAAAGGAAAACACCAAATATATACCAAGACCTAGAATGTAGGCATTTTCAAATACATTTAATGGTGTGCCATAATAAATGTACCATGTAAATAATAATTTATTGTGGTATTTAATTAGGTATATTCACTTTTTCCTCTTGAATCATAATTATGAATGTCTTAATGAAGAATATAGTATTAGAATCCATATAATTATGTAATAAAATCATAAGTCAAACCACGACCAGCCGTAAGGCACCACCGTTACCAACATGGTGTACGTCTCACCCACACGCATGAAACGTTTTGACATTCATTGTGCGTACAGCTAAGAAGTGGAATTCCCCGTCGGAGTCTGTGTTTCCTAACAGCTGCAGCCTGTGGGTCTTTAAGTCAAGAGTGAATAGGTTACTTTTAGGCAAATGTGCTCGATCGTCGAACACTTCATCGCTTATTTGGTTAGGTTAGGTTAGGCATTAGGTGGCGATCAGGTGAGACAGAGGTTAAGCACGAACCAATCAAAAATTTAAAAAGTAATTGAGGATTGTATTTGTAAAAAAGTAATTGAGTATATTTATACTACCACTGTAATCAGAGAAGAAAACGTAGAAATAATAAAACACAACCACTTTGTTATTTTATCTTGTTTGACCAAAAAAATGTTAAATGACGAAAAAGGACTTTATGTATATTAATTCATTAAACCCCAAGCGGATGAGGCGGCGTTCGCTCTCTCAATGTCTTTCTATTATGTCTCTAATTACGGTATTCGAAAGATTAATTCGTGTTGTTACAATCCCTAATTAATATCATTTATAATTTTTGTACACCGAGAATCCCAAATCAATCTCCTTTCGTACCTTCCATCTAGGTGTAAGTAGTCTGTAAAAAATTGCCCAGTGCGATAAGACCGCCCATTGTACACTTATTTTTGTAAAGTGCATGTCCTATGCACATTATGATGTGTACAATTAAGTACAAAATAGATAAATGAACTAATATTTCACCTGTCAAGTTAAAACAAGAACCGGTCATCGATCAGGTGGCACTCAACACGCGATTGATGCACGGTGTTCGCTAACATTAGTATCGCGTGACACCTTAATACCAGCACACATAGTAATAACACAGGATATATGCATGTAACACAGATATACTGATGATATAGTACCCACATGCTACGGGAAGCTATGACGATTGGACACAGGTCAATATACACTTGGCTACTGTAGTTACGGAATGAATATCATAATCTTCCTACCCTTGTTCTGTCTAATTTGTTTTTTTTTTCTTCCATTACACTTTCATCTTTACTTTGGCAGGAAGGCCGAAGTAAATATCATTATCATCATTTCAGCCGAAGGACGTCCACTGCTGGACATAGGCCTCCCCCTAGTGACGCCACAACGAACAGTCCTGTGTGTCTCGCATCCACCACATTCCCGCCAGGTCATCGTTCAACGCTGCGTTTCTCGGTGCACGGTCATCACTCTAGAACCTTTTGGGCCCATTGACCATTCGTTCTACGAGCAATGTGCCTTGCCCACTGCCACTTAAATTTAGCGATTCTTCGGGCTATATCGGCGACCTTGGTTCTCCTGATGCGATCACGCAAAAAAACTCCGAGCACAGCCCTTTCCATTGCCCTTTAGGTGACTGTAAGCCTTCTGATGAGGCCCATTGTAAGCGACCATGATTCAGTGTCATATGTCATCACTGGCAACACGCCCTGCAGTAAATATAACCTTCTAAATAAACAAAATTGCCTCCACGATTCATAATTTTAACTTCAATTTTGTAACTTGAAGATCAAACACTAGTAAACCAACCGGATTTGCGACAGTGCTTGTAACTTTGGCGATACCGGAGGCCCTACCACGAGTTGAACTTTTAAAAAGGGTGGAGCTATATAGGGTGTATAGCCGTCCATCCCTCTTTCTCGTTCACGCGCCGGACTTTTTTTACACATCAAGGTAAGGCCCCTGTTCTAAAATAGAAGCTGGTGCTTACAAGATTAAGGTGTAAATAAGATAAAATAAAAAACCTTATAATTCATGGATTAATTCAATGTCTACCATTATTGCATGTTACCAAATTAAATTTACTTATAGTGTTCGATAGTGAATTAGCAAAAATCGCTTAAGGTGAATGTTCCGCTGGCCTGTTCATACATTTTTCGTTCGAACTATACTCCGTACATAGACACTTTTTGCTCAAAACGAATCACTTTATCACTTTTCTACAATGAAATAGTTCCGCGTGTAACTTTTTGGTAAATAATTTGCATTATATATTGAGAAAAACAGTCTAGAAAACCGGGCAAAATTAGACATTTTGTTTACTAGTGTGAGTGCGATTTGACAACCAAGCTTGCCGCCATGAATGCGATAGATTATAATACTTAACGCTAGATGGCGTGCAACCGATATTGTAAATTTGAAAAATCTTTACTAAATTTATAATAATGGTTTCCATTAAAAAAAGCATTATAATAACGTAAAACTAACTATCATAAACGAAAACATAAAACATTGTTGTTGTCAAATATTGTTAGCGTTAGTTATTATTATTGTTACTAGCAACAATTTCGTCAAACGAAACCTACGAGAAACAAAACGCGACGTTGCCGTACTTCCTAGTTCCTTCCTACTTGACCCTTTGACCCGTAATGTTTCTAAGAAAAACCGTTGCCAAACTTCGTTCGATTCGATAATTCGGTTGACTTGTAATAAAATACATTTTGAAGCTCTAGGCTAGCAGTGATAGGTTTTACGCGCGGAATTTCTTGTATGTTTTGAATTTTATGCATTTTCATAGATTCGAACAAATATTTCTTGTATGTATTTCATTCCAATTTAATGTAATTATAGCAATGTATTGTAGTAAAAGTTGCATAGACGCAATTTTATTTTAAAATAAAAGTAGGTACCAATCTTTCGGTGGTATTAGCAAGTCGGCCCGTGAGTTTAGCTGGCTATTTATTACAAACTAAAATCTTCTCATAGAAATCACCAATCGATATTATTAACTGATTCGTTAAGTTATACTTAATTAATATCAAGTATATAATTTTTTTTTTTACTTTATAATATATTATCTATCATATGTAAATCAAATTTATAAGTCGCTTTAAATATATATATTTCCTGTCATATTCTTTTTTCAGATTAGTAATACAAATAGTTATCGATGGACAAACAAACATTAGTTTTACTTGGTATGTACCAAGTAAAACTATATCGCGTCATAATGTGCATTCCGTTACATATAATTATGGATTATGATTTATTATTTATGGTTGTTCTGCAGGGATTTATCCCCACTAGATATTATTTTCTTAATTGTCAATCAATATTATATCAAAATTATTTGGGTAAGTAAAATTTTACTGCTATAATTTTCTCAAAATGCGAATGTAATTTTGAACGTAATTTGGAACGTCAATATTTGTAATACTCTGTATTATCTACGGACATTACTTTGCATGACATGAGATTGCATTTCGAACGAATTCCGAATTTATAAAAGTACCTAACATATTCACATATATACATATATTGTCTTGTATATCATTTGTTTTTGTGTATTTCAGTTTAGGTTTACATCTTGGTTCCTACTGTCTGATGCTGCGAGAAAGATAGCGTACCAAACGCCACGAATATTCAGGCGTCCGTAAATTGACATAAAGAGTGAAAAGCGCATTCAAACGATTATATGGTGACTGAACTGCAAGGACTATTATTGCAATGTCAATGGAACTGAAAACAAGGAAGGAAACTTCGTAGAAGATCTAAAAAAAGGATGCTCCAGAAGTGTGGGCACTGATTTATGCCACCAATGAAAAAATTGCCTTGAAGGCAGGCCTTTTGTCAAATGAGACGACAAATGTGGCAGAAAACTTTATGAGCGTAATAAATAAAATCAGCTGAGGAAAACGAATTAATCTAGGTAAAGGGGGATCGTACCAACGTGTTCATGTGGCAGGTAAATACTATATACATTTACTTTTCTATTAGAGCAAACAGAAGTTGGAACCAAAAAGAAATGTTATGTTTACCAGTACTGTTTCCTTATACTTATATTGTACATAACATACATATAATTTCTATCTATTTTTTTCATATTTTCTAGTAAAATTATATTTTATTTTCAGGGCTATCGCTTGCTACTGGACACAAATGGTATAAGACTGCATGGAAAAAGCAGACCACACAGAGTCCAGGAACACATTTAAAAAAATACATAGAGCGAAAGGAACAGAGCAGAATACGATAAGATTTGTCAACACTCAAACAATTTTTTGTTCGAAGAGAAAAAAACACAAACCAGACAAGAATTATGGACCTGAACCGAGTGATCCAATTGATATTGATGAACTACAATTGAGAATATGGTGTGAAGAATGGTTAGCAGAATTAATAAAATTTATAATTCTATTGCATGTCCACTATATTTTAGCATGATAATTACTCTTACTATAATATTAAATTTATTTCAGGTTCAAGGATGAATGCGTGTCAGTAACATGGATAAATGCTACTTCAAATGTTTTATTTCAGTCAATGAACCTTAGACAGTTATAGAAGTTTGTCGAGATAATGAATTTATCAGCAATATGATGCCAAAGCCATTAGACTTTTTAAAATACTGTATTCTGCCAGAAATCATTTTGAACCATGGTCAAAAAAATGTGAAATGTATAGATATGAAAGGTACACTAAATTATTACTCTTTTTTATTTATTTCATAATTTCCATAAATTTCAATCTATATTAATTTTTTCTTGTGGAAAATTGTTCTTCAACATCCACATAAAAAGTTACACACAAAATATACTAAGTATAGTCATTTTCTTTTGCAGCAGCTGTTAAGTGGTGGTTTTCCGGACAAGAACTTCAGGATCAAATGATTGTTTTAATTGTATGTTTAGAATCTACATTATCAATGTTTACAATCATAGAGTGAATGAAAAGAACTTTGTAGCTTTTTTATTTCCTTTACAATTAAAACAATACTTTAGCAGATATGTATAACCATTTGTTAGTTATGTTTAAGTTTTACAAGAATAAAAATGTGATTATGGATGCTTAGATATTATCAAACATTTTTCCACCTTCTTGGTTGCAATCTCTTATTCTAATTTGTGTTTTAAATTTGTTGTCTTGTTTATGAAATAGAGTTTCTAGCGTTTGTCTTGTACTGGTGTGTAATTAATTTTGAAAAAGATTGTTTTTTAGTAAATGGTCATGTATCAAGCATTTATGTCTCTATAATTACTTGTAATAATTGTTAGTTGGAATATGTTATTTTAAATAATGTAATAAAAGGTAATAAAATAAAACTGTCTTATAATGCATTCTTGACATTCATTTGATTCACAAAATTAGAGGTCAATTAAATAGTTTACACCTGAAATACCGCCTTTTATTTTTATAATATAATCATAACAGGTACTCCCCCAGACATAATTATAATTTCTACAGAAACCAGGCTTATAACTTTTAAATGCACGCCATCTAGTGGTAATTTTGTTAGATTTTAAAGTAGTCGTTCGTGTCTATGTGTGTGTAAACGATACTATAAGCAGAGTTGGATATTAGTATTTCGAAAAATGGCGAATCAGATGGGTTTTGAGACTATAATTTGACTAACTTCGATAAAGTGGAATGTCCGATTTACGCTGTACTATTTCTGTGACTTAATATTGTTTCAATTACACTCAAAACAAAATAAAACTGAAAATGTTGACTTCAGCGCCATCTAGCGGGAAAATGGCCACGAACAACCCGTAGCAATCACCTTAACCATAATCTTATTTTTTTAAGGTAAGTTTTAAGGAAACTTCCTCAATAACACATGTAATAATAAAAAACTTCATAAATTTAAATGAGGTGAGAATCTAATAAATTCTCTCGTGTGTGTGTGTATTTCTTAGATTTAATCAATGTTCAAGTCAGAGCGATCGATTCTAGATAAACCGTCTCTCTTGTTCAAGTTACTTAGGCAATCAAATTTTATTGCAATGACGTTTTATGTCGCACATTACCCACTCGCATATCACCAACTACGACATTGGAGCGGGGGCGTGGATCAGCTTAAAGGAATCGTAATTTATCAGATAACAATCTAAATGGGCAATAATCGGTCAACATCAACATATTCTTTATTCTACAAACAGGTGATTGTATTCTTCAAAGAATGCACTTATAGTCTTTACGTCAAACGTCGGACAATCGTCCACTGTACCTGCGCTAGCGCATGTGCTAACTATTTAGACCGGTCAGTAAAAATAGAAGCTGTTAACACTAACTACAAAGAAAGTTCAAAGACCCTTGTTATCGCCAGAGTATTACTAACTACACCTCGTTAAGATTACGATTAATTCGCCCATGCACCAGGTGCTACTAATGAGAGCAAAATTAAAATGCAAAAAGAAATAGAATTTACTGGAGAAGAACTCGATAGTAGCTAAAAGGCAACTAAAGCTGTAGGCTGATGATGTTATAATTGACGGCCGCAACTGTGGACAATGTTTTTTTTTATTCCTTTATCTGCAGTTTCACTATTTTTAGCAATTTGAATTCGTGGCGGGATGAGCGTGACTCCAGTGAGTCACCTGACCAGCCAGTAGCTTTATTATGGATACGTTTACGTTTGACCACTATCTCACCTGATGGTTAGCGATGATGTGGCTGACGATGGAGCACACTTGCCTGGAAGTAACTTATTCACTCTTAACTTAAAAACTCTTAGGCTGTAGCTATCAGGAAACATCGATTCCGGAGTAAAATGCCACTCCTTAGCCGTACGCACAATAAATGTGTTCCCAACACGCTTTGTACTATGTTATGTCTTTCCTTTTTAGTCTTGAGTAACTTCTGGTTTTAAACGCAGCTACCAGACAGAAAAAGTTAATAAAAAAAAAATTCCGCGATATTACCTTTGACCGATGTCAGTGACTGCAGAATCAAAGTTCTCCAACTTGTCTCACAGAAATAATGGTTACGGTTGAATCACAATAATTGATCAATCAATGTACCAACTAAGCCTATAGCCGAACGCATGAACACACTCACACCCCACAACATGATACAAAAGCATATTGTGTCTAAAATAAAGATGGTTCGCTTCACATTAGGGACCCCTTGGCGCTTCCCTTGCTTGTTAAACATGAACGACTGTATTATATTGTACTATAGTCGAAGCTATGGGGTTCTATGAAAATTATTATCAATAAAATACCACTTCACATTCTCCAAATAGATGAGACAAAAAAAAAACATACATAAAACTCACACTATGTAGAAAAGCATGTTACAAATTGGAAGATTATATACTTGATAAAAATGCGTGGCAGTTGAGTTTGTCATGCTCACTCTAATGTGATAGTGGCGCGTGTGTTAGATCTAAAAAAAAATAGGGAAAGCGCATGAAAACCGAAAATTTAAAGTGGGAAGTACTAATTTGTCGGAGGCAGTTAGTTAGAAATAAATGCTTTGATTGATTGAAACACGTTCTATATTTTCTTCTACAATACCGAAATTAAAAAATGGAAATTAATTTGTTGGTAGTACTACACTACCATTTTTATTGGCTGGGAAATCATCAAGTAACTTCTCCCGCTCTTGTTTGCAGGGAGTGTCAGAATTTTACGGACTAAAACCCACCCGTATTCCTTATCGGGCTTGCGGACGGCGAGCAATGGGTATCTCGCCGTCCGATCGTCCGGTAACTGCCCGGACCGAGCCCAAGTCGTCAACGGCGCGTAGTGTTCATGTGTACGCGTGCCTCAACTAGAGCTCAGCAAATCGTAGAGGCCCAGCAATGTCAAACTCTATTGGGGCCATGGGCGATGCGAGAGATCTCCGGGGCCCTGGAATAATGGCACGCCCTCTCGCTCCGCCCAAGATGATTATTATTATTATTTTGATGGTATGTCATTAGATGATATTCGCACCCGAAAAAAAAAACCGTGTTCCTTCTGTTGCCCTATGCGTTCAAAGACCGTGATGACTCTTTCGAACAATCCGGCCGAGTACTACCCTACATTACGCAAACACTCTGCCGTGGGTCCATTGCAGTTGGTAACTGATTGCTACAACTATAATCATAAGCAATCTAACAGTACAATACATTGTTTTCTAAACATAATTAATAGTTTCAATAATAATTTATAAATCAACTACGATACATGTTGAAAAATCAATACACGTTATTGATTTGGTTTCTGTCCCTATAGAAGGGCCGAGGGCTGAGGGTCCGATGTTTATGATCTATCATAAGCTTTTTGCTTTAATGGTCGATGATGTTTATTAATTCTATTCACTATCAATAGAAAGAAAAGAAAGAAAACACGTTTATTTGGCACACAGGTACACACAATGAGATTACAATATAGAAACTTAAATACTAAAACTTAAAAAGTACATCAACATTGTGTGTCTCACGGCTGCGCTAAATAGGTCCAGTTCAGCATAATGCCAGGCCACTATGTAGCAGTTGCCTGACGCTGGTTTTCAACTGAACCTTGCTATGAATCCACGGATGCTAATCAGCTTTTTTTATGTAATGTATAGCATAATAGCATAGTATAGTCGGCCTTATAATGTTCCCACTACTGGGACTCAGGCCTCCTCTCTAGGAGAGGGAATGGGCCGTAATCCACCACGCGGGCCCAGTGCAGGTTGGTGGATGTCACATGTCTTCGAATTTTTGGTTCTAGAACATGCCGGTTTCCTCACGATGTTTTCCTTCACCGTTTTGAGAGCATTGGTGATTAAATAAATTACACAAAGTAATGCGCCTGGCTGGGTTTGAACCCGCAACCTATAACTCGTAAGTCGGGGCCGTTACCACTCGGCCACCACTGCTCTCCATTGAGAGCATTATCAATTATTTAATTTAATATTTTACCATCAGATATACCCAAATTCATGTCTTGTACGAGATATTGTCATCAACTGACTGTATGCTACACAAATCATTCAAGTTCAAGAATCTTAAATTTGCTGACTACAATTAAAATACAATGTACTTTCCTCTACGTGTTTACTTGATTTGTAGATTCTTCACATCTACATTCTACACATATCAAAATAATAAATATATTACAATATGTCGTAGGAATATCAGCTCACATAAGATAATTGCATGAGCAATGCATAAATTTACATGATTCACATTTCCTGGATAAGATTACTCACGTACAAGTACATATTAGAACAATTTGTTATTAGTTTGTTAGTTTCATCTGCACATTTTCCAGCATGCACCGTTGGCTTAAGACTTCTCTTCATGGGCATGATTCTCTGCTGCTTTTGTTAGAACTTCATTTATAATTTTTCCAATAACTATGACGTAACTGTGGGTTATATTGACGGCATCGCGGGTAACACGCAGGTACGCAGGTCACAGCTGTGCAAGTAACGAGTATTGCTCAACTGGCGATTGTTCAGCGTGGTACCCACCTTGTTTTGGTTGTAACCTCTTTGTAATGCGTGTGAACGCAGTGCTGCTATTGACAGCTTGGAATTTGATGCATTTGGAACGTGCTTCTTTAAGTTAAGTTGGGTGGTCAATAACTGACTAATGGCGCCTACCTGCATCCGTATGTAGGTAGACGCCATTAATCAGTTGTTCGTCATTGTCAGTATGCATATACTCACGACTGTTTACGCCATTTGACTGGGTCTACACTTACCAACCAAAAATGTGTAAATATATACAGTTAAATTCATCAGAACGATTTAATAATAGTTTACAGTTATAATCCACAGCTTGTCACACAAAGTCCAGTTAGATGTGCCATATACTGTTGTTAGATAGTCATGCCGAAATATCAAGCTAGTTAACAGAGCAGGGAAAGTCTGCAACGTAAATTACAGCACTTATATATCGCTTTTACACCAAATATAGAAATGAAATTTTGAAGTTGGCATGATAACAAGAAGGTCACACCACTTTTAAAATTAGCAAATCTATTAAGAGCTTGAAAGTGTCAACCTGGACCAAATGATTTCGTTTAGAACTATTTAGCGACAAAAATCTGTCGCATATGTGAAAATGTCACCAAAAGCAGTCGTGACGGAATATTTAGCAACACATTCTAGGTAAGTAGAAGTATAATATAATAAATCAAAATAAAGAAAGAAAGTGGTTAGTAAATTGTTTACGATTCTGAAATGTGAATGAGTAAAGTGCGATCAAAAGGTTGAAAATGAAAACTTTAAAGTGGAAGAGCCAGTAAAAACATGACATATATGAAAATATGTTATCAGTAAGAAGTTCAATTTTAAACTAAGTAGTTTCAGTATGTACCTAGAAAAAGAACAAAATAACACACCAACTAAATCAATATTATTGCCCCACATTGGAACATATTAACAAGTCAAATTTACAGCTTTCTTGTCATACCAAATTAATCAAATAAGTGAAGTAAGACATGTTATTATAATATAGGCATTGTAAATTAAAAGATTATTTTGAGTTGACCAATGAGAGCACTAAAATGGATGTGAATTAAGTGGTTGTGACTGTAACATATTAAAGTCATTAAAATTAAAAAATTGCTAACAGTTGGTGTTCATAAGCCAAATATGTGAAGTTAAACGACGATGATTTCAAATTCAGAACTAAACACACAAGTCATTGTGGCTTTATTCTAAATATGTAACAGCGAATGATGTCAATATTAGTAAATGCTGATTTTTTCCCCACATTAAAAACTCAACACACATTTGACGTTCCACGCGCGCCTCAAGGAGATGTCAGCAAATCGTAGGGGCCCAGCAGGGTCGAAGCCTACTGGGGCCACGGGTAGTGTGAAAGCGGAACCCGGGGCCCTGGGACGAAGGCAATGAAGGAACAGGAGTGGGTTTTTAGTCAGTAAGAGTCTGACACTATCTCCCGCTCCGCCCAAGAGCGGGGATGTCATTAGGATGATTTTCCCACCCAATAAAAAAAAAAAAAAAAAAAAAACACACATTTGACCGATGCTCACCATGATTCACCAAATCAAAGGCCTAACCCAAATCGAATAGCTATGGTATGATACCTAGAGATTAAAAATACATCATTTATTTATTTTACTAATTTACCTACGAAATTTTTTTGTATAGGTATACACAAGTAGGTACTGCGCTAACCGTTGTCATCAATTGAAGAGTTTCCGCTTATGTTAGTGTCCATAATAGTTCCATTACAGTATTAAACGTACTTAAATGATTAAATAAAGCCATCAGGTCAATTAAAAGCAATAACGCCAAACCACCGCACAATTGCACCTAAATATTTGAAAACGGCGTCAACAACCGCAAAACTGTTACGAAAATTAACGTTTGAATGGCGTGAAAATGGTTGAAACAGTTAATGTAGGGAATTCTGACTATAATATTTATGTTATAATAGATGGAGGACAATTTGATTACTTTAGTATTTCTTCAAAATCAATCATATTATCTAACACCATTTTTCCAATTTAAAGCAACGCTTTAGGAATAGTGTCGATTAAAAAGATTCGAAGTTGTCCGTTCAAATATCAGATTTATATGAGAGAAAAAGGAATCAGATTTCAATTAAAGCATTCACCCCAGCACGAAACGTGACGCTGAAATCCACTGTGGGATCAGTCGGCAGTATAGAAACCGTAGAATATTCTAACTAAGAGGATTTATGGTGTGAAAAAGGTGAAACAGAAATTAGTGATAGAGATTTTGGAAATATCAAAGCAGTAATTGAATTTGCATGTGCTGTAGAAACTTTGTAATCCAAAGACTAAAACGAGGAAATCTGGAATAATATTAGCTTTTTAGTGAACAAAGAAAAACAATATAGGAAACAATGAATATAAACAAACGGATGATGAAGTTTTCTTCGATGTTAAGTTTGTAAGCACCTTGGATTTCGTAACACTTTGATATTTAAGAAAAAACAAATTTTGATAAACTCGTTGGAAAAGATCCAAAGATGTTTTCAGAAAATAAAGTTCTTAATACGCAAATAAGCGCAACACCATGAATAACAGATTTTAAGCGTTATTACTGGGTAATGTATGGGTTCGGTTAGGATAATGACCAAGCGAGCTGGTGGGTTTACGAGCAAGAAGTCATGCCCATGAACAGAGGGGGCTATTTCGGTACCGGCTAATAAAAGGAATATAGTACTGGTTGTACTTCTTAGAATAATATGTATTCAGATTGAACATTAGTTATGGAACAATACAACAAAAGGGCTAACATCCGCTACTGGAAGTATAGAAACCGGAATGGAGAAGGTGATTCCGAAATACTTTCTGGAAGAAAACATGAATTGAATATAGAATACATACAAATGTGGTCTGAGGGGGAGGTCAAAACAAAGATGGATTTAGGCCACAGAAATAATGTTCCAAAATAAAAGGGAGTCGATGACAGAGTGATGTTGTACAGCACGGAATGGAGAAATAACGTATTGCGCCGACCCCTTATACAATGGATTATCTGGACCGGAAAACAATGATGATAATTTCTGTGTAAGGAAGCTCAGTTTCAAGGATAATGAGGTAGTTAAAGCTCTTTAAACAGGTGTTGAAGAGAAAATCTAATCCAATGGGTATAATCCAACATATATATGTCTAGTACCAGCTTCCAACAATCTTAACTCGCATTTTAAATATATTCGCCTAAGTGAATGACTAGACGACCCAGAACCGAAATGTCTGGCGAAAAATGACTAGGAGAGCCGACCCCAAATGAAATAGGATAAGGCTAGACAAAGAAAGAGAGAGAGATAAGTACGCCTATTAAAAGCTAATAATCTACTTCCCTCATAAAAGGATTTCTCAAAAGACCATGTCAGTGATCTCAGACTTCAATCTGCATGGTTCTCATTTCTCATATGATTTGACAATTGGATAAATATTTGTATGGACTTTAAAAGAGACTTTAACACCTGAGTTTGTTTCGGTGTTTCTTCTCAAGGTAGTCAGCTAGGAAACACCGGCCTCATCTAGTTTAAGCTGACGAAAAAACTGCATAGTCAGTGTATTTGCAACATAAATATAATTCATCATTTACAACTTCGAAGCAATCAATGCAGATAAAGGAATGGTTCTTTTTAGTTGTTTTGTAAGCTTCACCCAAATTAACAAAACTGGACCAGAACATAATGAAACTTTAATAGAATCTGTATTGAATTCAAAGGTAGCCGGAAACAATTATCTTCGGCAAATAAAATTATACTAAATTAATTTCCTTATCGATGTTAAATAACCAGCTGTATTTGCACTGAAGGAAACAGAAATTGATATTTTTAAGTAACCGATAGAAAAGTGGTTTTATCACTCGCCTATCGTCAACATCGAGCATAGTTTAAAAGCTTATTACTTCACTTACCGCAATCGAACGCGATGTTTGGTGAAAAGGCAACGCGAAAAAAAGAGAGATAACGCCTGAAAACTCTGTTAGCATTCGGTAATTCCGTAATTTACTCGAATATTTTACAAAACTTGTTCCGGGCAATACGTGTCTTTTTTAAACCCTTAAAAGTTTTTGAAAAAAAATTGTCGTCATTCAGAATCTTGATTAAATTTGCAATGCTTCTATTGTTATACTTTTTTAATTTTTTTAAATTTTGATTAAATTATGAAGTGACAAAGTTCATGCAAAATGGCAAATTTTCAAAGGTCTTTAACTGGATTAGTTTTACACAAATTTATAAATTGATTTCAATAGAAGCCTAGATAATATCTACAAGATACTGTGTTTCCAAAATATCAAACGAAAAATAAGATATATTTTTTTTATCGATATCGATAGATTTTTTTTTTATTCTCTATAGGTTCGCACTTAACCGCCATCCCACCTGATGGAAAGCGACGATGCGGTCGACGATGGAACGCGCTTACCTAGAAGATTTCTATTAGTTAAGATTTTTTTTATTTTATTGTGATTTGTTTTTAATACAAGTCTCAAATAAATTAATGTTTTTTGTTTCTTTCTTTATTTGCATCATTATTGCATCTGTTCGCCGGAGTCTAAGAACTAAATAATGATTTTCCTGCGCCAATAAAATATATTTAACTTATATCGTATGCAAGGTAAGTAAGTAGGTACTTTCATCGCATGCAACGGATTTCCTTTAGATCTATTTTAGATACTTTAACTATAAACATTTTTAAATATACACCAGGTAATAAGGATGTGTGTATTTGGATAATAATAAAAAAAATAACGTTTGACCAATGATGATCTTTTGAAGTTTCTTAATTCTAAGATAGTATGATGAAATCGGGAAGATATTGTGAATGATTTGAAAAATCTGTTGGAGAATCCTGTTACATGCTACAGACGTAAAAAAACATAGAACCGAATTAATAACCTTCTCCTTTTTTTTGGAATCGGTTAAAAAGACTTGTCAAGTGCGATTTAAACTCGCACACGAAACGTTCCGTGTCCTAAACTATTGTATAAAACAATGCACATCTACAATAAATGCGAAATTAAGTTTTAACAGCCTAAGTGTTTAAAAGTGGATTATTTATATCCTTAATTATATCTATTATGGTCTATACTTTTAGTCAACATCACAATCTATATTAACAATGATATAAAATGAACTCAGAACTTAATTTTAGAGATTTGTACAATGTTTGATACTAGTTTCTGTAAACTAAGACAAGTGAAGATGTGCCAATATATTGCTAGGTGAGCGATATTATACTCGACTATATTCTAAGCACAAACAGTTAAATTTTATGTTTATTATCTAATGCGGAAATGTATTTCTTAAGTATATTAATGCAATACAAAAAGTAAAGCATGTTACTTGACCAAGACTTATATTAAAAGTTAACATTAAAAGTTCAGTTGAGCCAAAAGTCATGAATACAAGCCAGCAAAAAAAAACTAAGCCATGATTATTTACTAAAAATCTAGTCAACTCAGTTTCCATATATGACGATTTTTTTACGATACTGAGAATGACCATTAACTTGATTTAATAAAACGTATTAAATTATTTTGCCGGTATATATCGCTCACCTAGCAAAATATTGGCACATCTACATTAAATGCGAAATTAAGTTTTAATGGCCTATGAATATATTAGGGGAAATTTGAAAGGGAATCAAACGATTCCCTTTCAACTTTTCAGTCTTGGTATGGTCATGTGAAGAGGAGGGATGAAACGCATGTTACTAAAAGAGTTATGAGTCTACATGTGGATGGATGGAGAGGGAGAGGGAGACCAAAGAAAAGATGGATGGATTATGTGAAGAGTGATATGAAAAAAAAGGAAGTCAGTGATAGCATGACGAGTGACAGGGCAGAGTGGAAGAAAAAAACGTGTTGCGCCGACCCCAAATTACACGGGACGAGGGCAGGAAGATGATGAAGTTTTAATGGCCTAGGTGTTTAAAATTGGATAATTTATATCTATATGGTCTATAGGTACTAGTAGCCAACATCACAATTTCTGATATAAAATGTAAAATGAACTCAAAACTTCATTTTAAATATTTTTACAATCTTTGACCCTTGTATCTGTAAAATATGAAAAATGTAGATGTGCCAATATATTGCTAGGTGAGCGATATCATGGTGACATATGTAGACACTTAATAATTTCATCAACAATTTCCTCGCCGTTGTTCTTTCATCTAAATCCGTTCACTCGTTCGAGCGTGATGAACTAACAAACATACACTCAAATTTTCGCCTTTATAATATTAGTATATGATATATATTATGTCAGCTTAGTACCTGACATAGTTGATGAGGTAACTAAACCACAGTTATACAGTCACGTCAACAAATAAAGTAACAAAGAACGTCTATGTTGAATTCATCACGTCTTCAGACATCACAGGAAAATTATTATACCTAAATAACCACATATTTATGTAGCTACATGAGAAACTAAATTTACTAATGTATTTATCGTTAATTTCGTCGAATTGTTGAAATGCTTAGTAGTAAACAATAAGGTGTTTTTGCGGTCCTACTGTGAGGTTAGAATTCCCAATTTTGATAATTTAATTAAATATAAGCAACCAGTAAATATTGGAAAATACCTATATACCGACATGGGCAGTCCTGATCCTTATTACGTAATCGAAGGGTCAGTTCACACATAAACGCGACGCGTCACGACACTGCGCGAAAAGCGACTCAAAATACATCTTTATTTACTACACGAAAAGATACACAAGTAATAAGATAAGATAGATAGAAAGTTTTCCTTTAAACGTAAAATTCGGAACTACTACTTGAAGTCCAATTAACTTTAGTTTGGTCTTCGTCAGAATTATTATTAAGTTCTCTGAATAATTTGATATTTTTCATAGTATTTATTAGTTTATAATTTTAGCATATACATATATGCATTTTATTATTATAAATAACTTATTAATATTTTATTTTATTTTTTGAATTATCTGTTATTTGTTTATTGTGCAAGCCTACCACATTGTTGTCTTTTTAACCCAAAGGTTGACTGGTAGAGAATGCCTTGTTGCATTAAGTCAGCCTATGTACCACTACTGTACATGAAGTTTAAATAAATAAATACATATTTCATTGTGAGAATTCAGATTACGTTGCACCACGCAGCGCTGCGATACGCGGCATTTCAATCTGAAATGTGAATGTTTTCATGTAATAAATTAAGTTATATTTTGAGTCGCTTTTCGCGCAGCGTCGCTTCTCGGTGTGAACTGACCCTTATACTATACTAACAAATCTCCTCACTTTCATCATGGAAGAATTTTTCAATTAACATTAACGTGAGCTGAACCCTGTGAGTAATCCTACCAGAGGGCACTAACACGAGCCAAACTAACGACCTAAACTAAACTTAAAGGGATGGGAACTTTATAGTTTGTATAGCTGCATCCCTCTTTCTCGCTCGCACGACTGACATTTGACACGTCATGGTAAGCCCTCAGGGCTTTTTTAAAGGTGGGAAATCATCCAATGACATCTCCTGCCCTTGGGCGGGACGGGAGGGCGTGTCGGACTTTTACTGTCTAAAACCCACTCCTATTCCTTCTTTGCCCTCATTCCAGGGCCCCGAGGGTTTTGACATCTCCTTGAGGCGCACGTGGCTACGCGCCGTCGGAGACTTGGGCTCGGTCCGGACAGTTACCGGACGGTCGGACGGCGAGCTGCCCATTGCTCGCCGTCCGCAAGCCCGCGCCTTCGGTGGCCGGAAATCGGGATCGGAATACCGTCGGCTGGGGCGTGAGGGCCATTGCCTCATGCGTGCCGCCTCCTTTGCTAGCATTACTGCTTCGCAAAAGGAGGCGACCGCCTGCCACTCCTCGCTCCGGACCATGGCCTGTACCAAGGCCCGGCGCAAGATCGCTGCCGCCGATCGCCCCCACGAGGACACGGCGGTGCTCTGCCCAGGCGGGGCACACCTCTACCGTATGCTTCACCGTGTCCTCCGGGCGGTCCATACAATGGTGGCATCCGGACTTTTCTTCAGGAACCGTCATACTGTAACTGCTATAGTAAACACTGAAAGTGAAACAGAAATTGCTGCAAACAATGAAACCTTAATAGCAGTAATCAGAGCAGCTGCTGTGGTAATTGTAATCAAATTCATGGATATTACTGAGGGCACGGGTCAAATGCCAATTCTGGCGCTTGTGATATTGGCACCAGCGTGAGTCACAAATATTTATCAATTTACGTCGAAGCGCATGGTTTCTATAATGAAAAATTGAGTATATTCGTTGCTGTGTACACTAGCTCGATAGGTATACGATAGTTACCCATAAGTCCACAATTGATGGTAATGCCATTATTAAAGCAGTTTTAAAAGTAGTTGATATGATGCATGCATCCTGAAGTGAAGAAGTAAATTGTCTTTTAAATTTTCTCTCTAACGCTGGAGTATTAAGATCACATTTTAAATTATCACTGAACTAAATAATGTAAAATAAAAAACTTCAAAGTAAATTAAGATTTCATACTCCACTTATCAACAGAGACTACTTTAATTCACGCTCACCTCATTATTTTCATAATTTAAAAACATTAGTTCACACTAAAAAGCATGTCACAAGTTTCGAACAATATATTCTGAAAGCATTCACATAGCAAAAGTGTATGTAGTATACACCAAAACCCGGTAGTCAAAAATACAATTGCAAATATATAACCGATTTATAAACTATTGTATCTAATATGAACTTCTACAGGATAAAATGGATGGTCCACGACCAACAATGATCATCCGAATCAGATCCAATTCCAAATCAGATTGCAGAATAAAGAACGCAAAGCAGAATCCTGTAAGTGAATCCAAGAGATGCACTTCTTCAACAATCTCCTGAATGCCAACAAAGGGTACAAAACCGTATGCATTTATGATTGTCAAGCCTATTGTAGGACCGTGGCCCGATCACCGAGGCCGGCCCAAATTGGCCAATTGTCGGTGTCGCCCCCAATTGACATGATCGGGCAATGAATGCAGCAGCCTGTGACACAATGCAACAAGTACCAGAAGTTTGATCATCGGGATGAATCGGGCGTAATAGCCGTTTAGAACGTTTGCTGGAGTTAGGTCAGGACTCTAAAGTTGAACGTTTAAGATAGTTCTGCGTAGGCGACCCTAAGACACCATTTAAGAAAGGAACTACTGCGATAACTCACCATAAAACGATTAAGACAAGTTCGGATCAGTGTCCCAACCAATACAAGACCATTACGATTCCAGAGAAATCTACATTAACCATTGGCTTTGAGAAATCCCGTTAAGATTTTACAACGTCGTTTGCGATTTCTCTATCCGATTGTCAATCTTCATAAAGCTCCAAAAGCTCGTAAACCACTACATATCTTTAAATAAGGAAGCACAACTTAGGTTAGATTTACATTAGATCATAGCTTTGAAAGCAGTGACACTAATAGGCTTTCTAGAAACCTACGTTTTATTGGTGCTGCAGTTATATTTCAATTAATACTTTATAATATATATACATTGAAAAGCAGTGGTCCTAAAATGCATAATGTGCTAAACAGGAAACCTGGCAAAAATGACATTATAAATTGGCAAGTAACATGGGCAATTAGTTTAGTACTGAGAACAACGTTTGATAAGAATATAAAGCCAGATGAATAACCCAGTGAACGATGAGAGGAAATTTTGTTGTTTAAACAATAATGGATGATACAAATAACAGTTTGTTTGTCATAATAACAAACAAAGAATATTTACAAATGTTTCAATAGTTTATACATGCGTTATAGTTTACGAAGACAATGTTATGATTAAGAATTATGAAAAGTGTATAGACAATAAGGCCTTAGTAATTGGTTTCGGCGACCTAAAATCAATACTGCTTGGGAAATTTAAGCTATACATATAACACAAATAAATTCAATACGATTAAGTAGTGAAGCCTCGCATCAATACGATTGAGTAGTCAAGCCTCGCAGTCGTTGGCCAGGAGATATCAAAATAAGAACCGTTGAAGTTATGCAAAATAAAAGCATTAAAAGTCGTATCAATAATGATAACCTCGGTGTCAAGGACCTAGTTATTACGGATAACATTTCTTAATATATAATCTATATGCATTGTAAAGTAAATAAAAGAAATAATAGTGGATTTTTCAACAAGAACTTTATTTTTAAAGCAAAATTTAACAAAGAATTTAAGCGAAAATTATTCAAATTTTTGCTGCATTATCAAGAGTAAGGTTAGGCAATTTTAAATGAAAAATTATATCGGAAATAAGGCTACCACGATCACGCTTACAGATGTCAATTCTGTCATCAAAGATGTCGTGTTGTACCGATTTACCTCTATTAAAAAGTTAGTGTCGAAAAACCCTTTAGTAAATACACTCGGCGATTATTGTACCGGTAGTCGTGTCAGCCAATGGTATATGTGGCTTAGCACATGTTAATATGTGCAAGTACCTATTTCGCAATACCTCTTACACTTTTTACATTTACTTTGCTTAACACTGCTTTGAGTACAACATTAACGATAGTTTTTCTTTTAGGTGGGAAATCATCCAATGGTTTCTCTTGCTCTAGAGTGGAGTATGCGGGCGTATCAGACTTTCACTGACTAAAACCACACCTGTGTCCTTCAATTGCGCTTTGCGTTCAAGGACCATGGGTTTCCTTTTCAGAAATTCCCCATAGCCCAAGCGGGCGCCGGTCCTGTTGGGCCCTGACATACTCTTTGAGGCGTGCTTGGCACACAACGCGTCACCGCCGTCGACTTGGTCGCTATCCGGTCTGTTACCAAACGACCAGACGGCGAACTACCCACATTAACAATGGTAAGAAAGAAAAAGCTAACGCACAACTTTGGATTTGCGTGCGCCGCAGGCAGTCATTATTTTATTTATTTATTTAAAACTTTATGCGCTAATGAAACATTGTATAAAGGCGGATTTAATCCCTTAGGCATTTTCTATCAGTCGACCAGCAGGTGCAACTTAATAGAAGACTGACAGAGAGGAAATAAGAACAATAATAAATATATACTTAAGATTATTGAGAAAAAAAACGAATACAACAAATCAAGAGTGTGATGAATCTACCAATTTCTTTCGAAATTATTTTTTGTTTTACTAACATCTGTAGCACTCTCACGCACTAAATTACGAAGAGTTTTATGTACTTGGCGAGCCAGATTACATAACAGTAAACGAAAACAAATGCTTGATTGAAATAAATATAGGCATATGTTTGTTCGATTGCCAATCAATGTTAAATATGTAGCAATGGTGTCATTGATAGGTAGTTAACACTGATTATTTCTTGATTGACTAAAGACCTACAACCATCTGCTGTATATTTTAAACAAACTATACTATCAATAACAAAATCTAGAACGTAGATGAAAGTTACTGAGAGGTGTATAAAAATCGGTACCCCAAAATGATTGTATGGATGATATAATGAAAATTTTAAGGATAATTTTTTAGGATAATATTAATAATCTTACAAACGGAATTGTCACAAAATAATGTATTTTCCCAATTTATTGTAGCTGTGTACTGGAGTTTCCTAGCGCGATCGAGTCAGAAATGAGGATATCCGCAGGAGAACCAAGGTTACGGATATAGCCCGAAGAATCGCCAAACTTAAGTGGCAGTGGGCAGGGCACATTGCTCGCAGAACAGATGGTCGATGGGGACAAAAGGTTCTAGAATAGCGACCACGTACCGGAAGACACAGCGTTGGAAGGCCTCCCACAAGGTGGACCGATGACCTGGTCAGGGTCGCGGGAATCCGATGGATGCGAGAAGCACAGGACCGGTCATTGTGGCGACATTTGGGGGAGGCCTATGTCCAACAGTGGACGTTTTATGATGATGTGTGCTGGAAAAAAATCTTCCCGAAAATCGGTGGTAAATAATCTGATAACATATGAAGAACAATCGGATTTGCGGACGGCGAGCAATAGGTAGGTCGCCATCCGGTCGTCCGGTAAGGACCAAGACCGGGTCGGCGCGTTGTGTTCCAGACTCACCTCAAAGAGATATCAGCCACCAAACAAGGGTAACTAAAAGATCACGGTGGCTTTTAATAAGTAATAGTCTAATACTCCCTCCGGCTCCACATAGCGAGAGACGTTATTTAATGATTTCCCACATTAAAAAAAGATATGAAGAACAATAACACAAACGAGTGAGAACAGTCGACTGCCAATTTGTCATATTTAAACCTGATTAGCTTTAAATATGCCCAATTAGCAGTGCACTTAGTACAATAATATATTATTTCTTAGTTAAGCTACCAGGCAATTTTTTTTAATTTATACCTATGCTTGACTGCGATCCCACTTGATGGTAAGCAACGATGCAATCATTGATGGTGAGGCGCACAAGTTTATTAAGAGCCTATTCACTCTAGCCTTGAAGACACCTAAATCATAGTTGGACGGGAAGACCGCAGCAGGCAAATTGTTCCAGTCCTTCGATGTACGCGGTATAAACGACGAAGCGAAACGCTTAGTCCGAAACATTATTATTATCATTGCATTATATATAAAACAAAAGCATTAGGAAGAATTCTTTACAAAAACTCTCATGCCTTACCGAATGGCAGTAGGACAATCGTGAGCACCGAATAGTTTGAGTTGCTGACGATTCGGACACAGTGTCCGAAATGAGGCATTTTTATGTCATTATTTTTTCACTGATGATTCGGACAGACATGGTTTAGTACAGTCAGATAAAAAAAAAATGGGGGAAAAAGTGTTACCAAAACATATTTTAGATTAAATTTAAGGCGGCAACTTCTGGTATTTTTTTTTAGAATAGAATGGATGGAATGCATTTCATTGTCAGAATCTTGTACAAAGTTATTATGATCATAATATTCTGGCGTTTCCGGCGTACAAAAATGGTTTTAATATTATATTTTAAAACTTTTTCTATCTGACTGTTCTAAACAGTTTCAATTTTGGTGATGTGTCCGAATCGCCAGTGAAAAAATATTGAAAATAAAATGTGTCGATTCGGACACTATTTCCGAATATATTGTGTCCGAATCGTCAGCAACTCAATAGTTTAAATCAGCAGTGTTACAATGAACTCCGTCATTATACTGGCAAGTCTTGACTTACTAACGGTAATAGTGAACTCAGAGCGTCCCACGTGCGACGAAGGATTGAAGATTCAAGCTTGTAGTTCTGTTTATGACTCAATTTGTATGGCCAATGTGAACAAACAGAGCGCCTACACTACAATTGCAATTGCTATATATATTGATGGTGCGGGTGACAGCTGTCAGATTCATACAATGTAGTTATAGATACCGGCACGGATCTTGAGCGCTGACTTCTACAATTCTACTTGCGCAGAAGCACGCAGAAGTGAATGATCGGGTCTCTTTAGTGGTATGAAAAGAGATGCGGGGGCGCGGAGTGCAATCCTTATACATTGATTGGCTCGCTGATGTATACGATGAGCAAAGTGATCACCGTTCTTTCGCCGAGCGCTCAAGATTCGTGCCGCTATCTGTACCTATCCTTTTCTCTCATGTTAAAGATGTATATGTTCGTCCTGTTGTCATCCTACCCATGCTATGTAAAAAAGACCTTAATTAAGAGGACTACAGGAACTAATCGCGAGTTTTATAATGCGTAAAAGTATATGATCCACTGCAGTAAACAGAATCAGAAATATTATGTGTCTGGATAAATGCTAGATACTGTAGAGTCATCATCTTCCTGCCCTTGTCCCGTGTTGTTTGGGGTCGGCGCAACACGTTTTTTTCTTCCATTCTGCCTTGTCTCTCGTCATGCTATCACTAACCTGCTATGCTAGATACTGTAGAATGCATACAGCTAATTGAGTACGATACAAAAATGCAGCTCTTTCTTTGTACATGCAGTCCGACGTCGAGCTTTGCTCCTGTAATCGAGAGGACTCCATTCACTCTTTCCCCAATACTTTTAGGGAGGGGTGTATTTTATTATTACTCACTTTCAATGAATAAAGATCTCTCTCTTGTACGAAATGAAATATTACTAAATTATATTTTTTTCGTGTGGGTGGAAAATTGTCAAATAACTTCTCTCATTCTGGTATTTTTAGAAAACTAAAACACATTCATGTTCTATCGGTTGCCTATTGCTTTCGGGCCATATTGACTGTTTTTAACCGACTTCATAAAAAGGGTAAGGTTTTCAATTCGGTTGTTTTTTTTTTGTAAAATCACGCAGCCCTGTCTCTAAACCTACGTTTAGTCTGGCGTTGTCTGGCAGTCTTAGTAAGTAGATATTTACATACAACGGCTAGGAAGCTTAGTCATCTCGAATTCTAACAACTTAACAAGGATCTAATGAGACATCCGAGCCCGGAAGTCTCTCTATGTCCGTCAAGTCTAAGAAAGCATTAATCTATTCTTTAAAGTGTGAACATTACAACGTAATCACCCAAAGGTAATGGAATGGGCTATGCTCGGAGTTTCCTTGCGTGATCACATCAGAAAATATATCCGCAGGAGAACCAAGTTTACCGACATAGCCCATAGAATCGCCAGACTTAAATAGCAGTGGGCAGGGCACATTGCTCGCAGAACACATGGGCGATGGGGACGGAAGGTTTCGAAATGGCGACCATGTACCGAAAAATGCAGCGTTGGAAAGCCCACAAGGTGGACCGATGACCTGGTGAGGGAACGCGGGAATTCGATGAATGCGAAACGCACAGGACCGGTAGTTATAGCGACACTAGGGGGAAACCTACGTCCAAGAGTGGACGTCTTTCGGCTGAAAACATGATAATGATTTTACAATGGCGTCACTTCCAATCTACTGATGTCGTTTTAATGACATCAGTAGGACAATCTATTCCAATTCCTTACACACCATTCAACGAGTTATGAGTATACATTTGGATGGGTGGAGAGGGAGAGGGAGGCCAAAGAAAAGATGGATGGATTGTGTGAACAGTGATATGAAAGAAAAGGAAGTTAGTGATAGTATGACGGTTGACAGGATAGGATGGAAGAAAAAAACGTGTTGCGCCGACCCCAAATAAGATGGGACAAGGGCAGGAAGATGATGATGATGATGACACACCATTCAACGTTTCAACAATGAAATAAAAAACTTTTTACAAAAAAAAGAATAACCGACTTCACTAAAAAAACACTAAAAGGATCAAAAGATCAAAATAACTTTAATTTTGGAAGTCGGTGTTTCTCGGTATTGTTTGTATCTTATTTAACACCGACTTCCGAAATTAAAGTTATTTTGATCTTTTGATCCTTTTAGTGTTTTTTTAGTGAAGTCGGTTATTCTTTTTTTTGTAAAAAGTTTTTTATTTCACACTTTTTAGGTGCGATATACTTATAAACAGAGTGTGTATTTCTCATGATAACTTCCATTAACCCAAACACTGCTAGGTTACATTGTGTTATTATGAAGTTTCTGTGTCTACCTTCCACCTTCTGGCCCCATCATCAGATCAGTTTTATAGGACCTTATAGCCAAAGTGCATCTCATGACAATTATAATAAGGCCAAACACGGCTAGGTTACATTGATTAATTACGGAGTTCCAGTGCCTACCTTCCGGCTCCATCATCATCATCAGATCACTTCGATGATACCATTTTCAACGTAACTATTCAGAACCATTCATTTATTTGTATTGTCATAGTCGCTTAACTATCTTCATTGTGATATCTATGCGAGTAAGAAGTTCCGTTGACTATTTCTGGTCTTCTTCATCAGTTCCACTTCATCAAATGTTACTTTATGACTGTAAATACTTAAGTTCTCGATGAAAATACCAAAATCACTATATAGTTGCCTATAATATTTGAGGAGTTCTCTCGATTTCACCAAGATTCCATCATCAGATCCCAACTTGGTGACTATGGGACCATTTGGGAAGTATACCCTTTCCAACAAATAAAGAATTTTTCAAATCGGTTGGAAAGCAACGAAGTTATGCGCGAACAAACATAAAAAAAAAAAATACAAACATCCGAATTGAGAACCTCCTCTTTTTTTAGAAGTCGGTTAAAAACATATTTTTACGGACCTGACAACTGTCACTAATAGACAAATAGATCACTTAAACATTCACAGTTGTACGGAATGATCATGAATGTGATGACAGCAGTGTGACCCAAAAATATAATTGAAGCAATTGCCACATGGCCGTTGTAGCCGTGATTGAGGGTGATGTCAGGAAGGTCATAGATAGTAGACGACCTCACAGATACGTGAGTTTTTGTCAAATCGCATTTTTTTTTCTTTGTATTGTGTAATCGTGTAGATTAATCGTCTGGATATGGCGTTTTGACTGTATGATGCGTTTGCGGAACGGTTGGTTGAACGCAGGATCATCATCATAGGCTGACGGATTGTTCGGAAGAGTTATTGTGGTCCTGGAACGGACAGAGAAACTGAAGGAACATAGATGAGTTTTAGTCAGTAAGTCTGACACACCCTCTCGCTCCAGACAGAGCGGGACATTCGCGAGTTAGTTTCTCACCCCAAAAACAAAATATCTTCATCATTGTACTGCTGTTAAGAGGGATAATCCAAGGTGCAGATTTTTTTTTTTTCATTTTGCAGTTCAGTATCAAGTTATATGTTGATTAAAATATGATTGGCGCCCGTAATCGTATTTATTTACGGAATTCGGCAAAAGCGTTTGGTAGAGTAAGCGGGCGGAGCCTCGTGCAAGCTGTCGCACTCACGCAAATTGACATGACGCGCGATAAATCGCAACGGGTGGTTAGTTTTTTTTTTAATGTATTTATTAAGCGAGTTTTCTGAATAACACACAAAATAAAAATAACAAGTATTATTGATTATTGACCAGGTATCGCATTTTTAGATGATTATTTACGAGTTTTATAACAACCTCCTGAAATTTTGTCCAGTTTCAAAACTGCACCTTGTATCTAGGATACATTGCGCAACATATATGTATTCTATTCCTCCATACTCCTCAATTAATTATCACCTTAGCCTTACAACCATCTATATTGATACGTTTGAAAGCAATATAAGTTCTGTCTCTAATTTTTATCGAGGAACGCGCCAACCGCTATCGCAACTTTTTTTGCCTCAGACTTCACTAAAAGAAAAATGGCTTCAGAGCCGCGGGCAGGAACCGACTAGGCCTATAATTTAAAACATTTTATTTGGAGCCATGTTATTAAAATGTTTGCTAAATGATAATTGTTAAATACCGGACGAGACGAAGGACGCTATGCATATACACCGGTCGTGGGATAAGTCCCATCTGTAACACTTTTTATTATGTTTTACATAATGGATACAAAATTAAATAAAATAACTTGTGGGAATGAATAATTGTTCTCAAGATCGATACAATATTGCGATTTTTATTGAAAGTTTTTAGAAGAGGCCAGTAAGAAAAACAGCCGTAAATAAATACACTTATTTGAATTTCGAATTAGGAACTCTTTGGGAATCTGTAATGTTTTTACGAATTGGCGGCAATTTCGAGTGTCGTGCGTCGCCAAAATGAATTTGATTTTTTTTCTAGAGTGAATAGGTTGCTTCTAGGCAAGCGTGCTCCATCGTCGGCCACATCATCGCTTACCATCAGGTGAGATAAAATGACAGATAATACAGTGTTTGTTATAATTATCAAACTCCTACGAAACGGTTCGACCAATTTTTTGTGTATACTTGGTAGATCTGAGAATAGGTCGTAGGCAATTTTTTGTCGCATGATAGTAGACTTATCACCACTAGGTGATAAGTCTACTATCATGCGAGCAAAGCCGCTGGCAGCAGCCAATATGGATATATAGATATATTATGTATAAATTAAAAGTACATTACGCAACTTTCCACCGTTGTTGGCCACAATCGTCGCGACATTCAAGGCCGTATCCTGCCCCAGTATTTTCATTACCACGTTGACATCACAGCCCTCATGCTGATACAATCTGGCATGGAAAGCCGCTTATATCACGCGTAGTAGAACAGGTCTGTTTCGCGGTCAAGGCGAGCGTCTGCTGCGCAAGGTGCAACGAAGTATCGCATTGCACCCACTTAAGGGAGCCCTTCTCCACTCGTCTATCGTCAACGTGAGCATCGGTTTATGGCTTGTTGTTATCCAACGCAATCCAGCACAATGTTTGATGAAGTGGCACCCGAAAAAAGAGAGAACGCCTGAACGCTCTGTTCGGTAATTCCGTCATTTACTCGAGTATTTCACAAAACTTGTTTCAGGAAAAATGTTTCGGCACTCAGAATCTCGACTAAATATGCAAGGTTTCTCAGACACATAATTTTTTTATTTTTAATTTATGAGTACATTATGAAGAGCTAAAGTACTGACTTACTTTTACACTAATTGTTGTTTTGATTTCAGTACAAGACGCGATACAAGATGCTCATCATCATGATCATCTTCCTGCCCTTGTCCCATCTTATTTGGGGTCGGCGCAACACGTTTTTTTCTTACATTCTATCCTGTCAACCGTCATGCTATCACTAACTTCCTTTTCTTTCATATCACTGTTCACACAATCCATCCATCTTTTCTTTGGCCTCCCTCTCCCTTTCCACCGATCCACATGTTATACTGCATACTATGTTTCCAAAATATCTAGAGAAAGATGTGTAATAACATCATAATCACGTAAGAGCGGTTGCATGGAAATGTATCACGGGTTGGTCGCTCTTAACATAGTAGGAACCAGTCCACAAAGAATGACCACTTTTACTATTTGAGATGCTGACTGTCCTCGCTTACAATTCGAAATGGTTGATAATTAAAGTAGGTATGCTCCTTGTAAGTTTTGGCAAATGGCAATATACAAATAGTTTAGTCGCGAGTGCAAGCAGAAAATTTAAATCCTAATATAACATACTCTTGGGATACTGGTCAAACGCGAGCCTTAGGGCGGAATTCACCAATAAAACTAATCGCGTTTTAACGTTTGGCTCGCATAATCGCGTTTAGCCGCTGTCACTAGTGTCACTTATAAAAATACAACAAAAGAAAAATACAGACAAGTGACACTAGTGACAGCGGCTAAACGCGATTATGCGAGCCAAACGTTAAAATGCGACTATTTTTATTGGTGAATTCCGCTCTTAGGCGGTTATAAGACAAAATTCCTCACCGCGACAGTCTGCCTGTATGAACGCGATATTCTCAAAAACTATTGGCCAGATTTTTATGCGGTTTTCACCAATAGACAGAGTGATTCATGAGGAAGTTTTAGTTTTATATCACACGCATATTATAGTAGAAAAAAGTACAGTTTTTTTTTTTAATAATGCCTATGCGAAGTTGGGAAAATCCTAGCTAATGATTGGCAGATTCTGACCATAGAACGCTTGCTAGGTAGTCTCGAAATGACTGATTGCAAAAATCTATGGTTAAGATGGAGCGTGACAAGGACAATTTATAGAAAATCGTTTACGCTTTTACATTAACAGATCTATAACAATAGAATTAATAAGTGCCTGGTTCGAAGGTGAAGCCAATAGAGTTCAATTATTTATTGTGCAAAAGAGTATTGTCGTGAAAACAAAAAAAAAACAAAATCGGCCCACAATTGATCGAGAAATCGGTGAATATGAATAAAAAAATACACTGAACCGAACATATAACCTCCTCCTTTTTAAAATCGATTAAAATAGTAAGTTAAGGTACTTTTTACATAGCATGGGTAGGATGACAGCAGGACAAAAATATGCATCTTTAAGATGAGAGAACAAGATAAGTAGCTACATTGTATGAATCTGACAGCTGTCACATGCACCATCCTATTGCAATTGTAGTGTAATAAAAGTTTCAATCGATTCAAGTTTTCGAAGGGATCTGACCCCAAGAGAAATTGACACTTAGATTGTTGAATAGTTCGCTTCTGACAGCAGCTTCATCCGAGTCACAGTGGAATATTTTGATACAAGGAAATAATATAAACATTTTGATACAAGGGAAGAAAGTTTGTCATTGCGGGGGAATTCGCACGAGTCGTAGGCGAGTGTGTTATGGAGCCGAGGGCTGCAGTGTCAAATTTGCACGTGTATCAAACGACTTTTTTCAATACTCTTACGAAATGAATAAACGGGAGTTGATCGGCGACTCATGAGGGTCGACGCGCGCCCAGACCGATACGATAAATGTAATAAAATTGTGGCAGGGGAGAGCACGCTCTTTTCTGCACTAGTGCGGAAAACAGTCCATTGCGTGCCTAAAAGCGGTGGGATAAGAGCGGGTTTTCAAGTAAGTGTATTGAAAAATATATACCTACGTCACACATAAAGTAGCATTCAATTGGTGAAAGAGTTTTTAAAATCACTACTGTAGTTTATGACAAACAAAAATACAAAATAACGAATCCTCCCTGTTTAAAACTTATTTTCTATCTAACGTATCTTATAGAAGTACAAGTAATGCTTGTTTGTTTTTTTGTTTGTTTCTTTAATCTCAGGAACTACTGGTTCAAATGGGAAAAGAAAAAATCTGAGTGCTAGATAGCCCATTTATCGAGGAAGACTATAGGCTATGTAACATCACGGTACGACAAATAGGACCGAAGCATTAACTAAAGACGCTGGTGTAACCGCGGGGGACTATTAATAATTTATATATGGATGCAAAACTAGATCAAATCAACACGAACCCCTAGAAACTAACCAAAACTAGGATTACCTGTACCATGAACTCCATTCCTTGAACGATATCATAAAAAACCTGCCGAACTTAAAGACCGCTTGAACGCAATTTATTCTAGATCGAATCCACACCTGGAATTTTTGACACTACGAACTAACGTCGGGGATCACGACCGCCCAACTAGAAAGACCTTTCTTACTCCTTACTCCGAGAAGCGATTGATAAGAAATTCACCAAGTTATTCGGTCTTGGCTCACTGGTCAGTAAGACTAGACAAGTTTGGCTATAAATCACCCCGCCCCGCCCCCAGCGATCTACCATTAAAGGTGATTAAAGTGTGCGCGAGAGCAGGATGGTCTAAATTATACGGTTTGGCCTTAGTTGGCCACAAAAATGTGGTGCGGTCATTATCCCGGATGGAGCGTGGCTTGGAGCACGTGCGTCGCGCCACATGTTGGAATGGGCACAATACATGCCTCTACCTCGTCCAAATGGCATTAATTTCTTTGAAAGCAAACTGGGATCAGATTTTTTGGAGGTTTTACTTGATCTCATTGCATTTTTTTTTTGTTTTGGTTTTGACCGGTTTGTGCATTTAGCCACTGTCAAAAGAAAGTTAGTTAGTTTCGTTTTTACAGTCACTTTTAGTTCCACCGGAATGTAGATGTAACCCATTCTAATATTTTTGCAGTATTTACAGCAAATTTATCGAACAAGCCTTCTCGGCAAAGCAAAAACACTACAAAAGGATTCTCAACTTCATTTTACCGAGATTGGGCCTGTTCGAATGATTCTAAATAATTTACTGTCCAGTTGTGAAGACATTTGAGATACAAAACTACATCACAATACCCACTAGGAATCAATTTGCGAATAATACCAGACACAGAACTTCTCTCGAAAAAAATCCCGCCAAAAAAACGCCATTGCACTTTGTGTCAAATAAACTTTGATCGTGTTTTATTTTTTGATCGGAATTGTGCTTAAATCTGGGTTTGGCAGTTCTTGGACAAATATTGGCACTATACATAAGAAAAAATTGGCTTTTATATTGTAGCTGTTCGGTTTTCGACGTTCAATTGTTCCTACAGTGTCTGTTTGAGTGCATTCATCCATCTTAAAAGATTGGCCATTTGTAAAATGCCATTTCTGCAAAATGAAAATGATTAAGTTTGACTGAACAATTCATTGTAGTACTATCTGACCTAGCTTTCACTGAGAACAGTTCTCTTTTATCCTCAGACTAAAACTGGTTCAGGTAGAAAGTTTCTAGTACACTGTGTGGCACTGCAGAAAACATTGAAGTAGGTATTGCACTGCTCTCAAAACGGTGAAGGAAAACATCGTGAAGAAACCGTCATGTCCTAGAACCAAAAATTCGAAGACATGTGACATCCACCAATCCGCGCTGGGCCCGCGTATTGGATTACGACCCAGACCCTCTGCTAGAGAGGAGGCCTGGAGTTCCAGCACTGGGAACATTACAAAGCTGATTATGCTATTATGCTATGCTAGGTATTCTAACATATTGTAAATACTTTAGAATGCAAGTGACAGACTCTGCAATATTCTTAGGAATTATCATGACCAGAAGCACCACCACGATTTCTTAACGCCATCCATTTGACAACCTAAACTGAACTGTTTAGATGGAGCTATATAGGGTGTATAGCTCCATCCCTCTTTTGCTCCCACTACTGACATTTTAACACATCATGGTAAGGTCCCGGCAATCATACAAACAAGTTTTTTTTTTTACTTTTTATAACTTTATAATATCTTCATGCTTATTAACTAAGCATGCACATAATTAGTAGCTGCAAAAATTAACATTATCATTAAATGTTCACTATAATACAAATTAATTCAATTAATTTCCCTGAGTTAGTCAATATTAAAACCTAATCAGATTAAAGTAATCTGAAATGCTGAAATTAATTGACGAATTTATTATGCATATTACATTTCCCTATATATTTGAATGGTTATGGTACTAGTAACAAATTAAATTATTGAGACATTGAAATAGATTTTTCACCATTGTCCCACCTTTTGTTTTGTGCCTAACACCTTGTAACCATAAGGATCTAGTGACAGTATCAACGGACAGGATTAGTGTAGCCGAATACTGACTGGGCAAGGCAAGGGTTTTAATTAAACAGATTTAATATTTTTGCCATCAACACAAGGAAAATTGTGTATGGACAGGGAGGAAACATTTCAGATGAATAAACATTAAAAGTACTGGACGTACTGTATTGCAGAGTACTGATAGCTGAGGGACACCTGCCCCGAGTGGAGCGAAAATGTACCGACTAAAAACTACCTGATTTTTCATTTCTGAGGCAGCGGTAAATCTTTTAATGAATACCGTAACTGAGAGATCTCATATGAGTCCTTGTATGTACATAAAGAGTTCAATACATACACAAACACGGACACATGTTCATGGGAGACAAGCGGCAGGAGAAAGCTTGTTATAGAATAATCAATACTGGAAATATGAAATAACATATGGAACATTTACCTAAAATGTAAATGTACCTTATGATGATTGATGTAAGGGTATGTTACGTAAAAATTACCCTTACATTAATTCATACTTCTGGTATCAATATGGGTATAACTTTTAAATAGCACCTGAACATTTACCATCATGACAAAAGTTTTGACAACTTTCAGCAAACAGAAAGTTAGTCAGTTTATTATTATTGATAGGCTTGTGTTTGACCTCTATCTCACCTGATGGAAAGCAATCATGTGGTTGACGATGAAGCATGCTTCCCTAAAAGTAACCTATTGGCTCTTAACATAGTGTCCAAGGAGTTTCTTGCATGTTCTCCTCCATATAGATCTACACTTTTGAAAGTGCAATTTAGCCTCAAATTTTTACTGCCCAACATTTTGCCAATTCAAAAGTGCCTGTTTTTGGTCTATTTCAAATAAATGTTTCTGATTTCTTAAAAACCCCTAGGTTGTAGCAAGTTGTAGTAGTTTCAGGGCTATGAGAGAATGCTTAGAGACCCTTGTTCATAGGAGAACATCTAAAATCTACTCATCTTAAGTGTATTCATATCCTTACACATGATTGTTTTTTTACTACTTAATCAGCCTTGTCAATAACAACAACCTATGTTATGAAGTACCATGTTTTTACCTTTACTATTAGGCACATCTAATGATTACTGTATGGGTCCTAACAGTAAATTGGGGCAATCTGTGTACAGGCCCTGCAATATTCTAATGTTATTAATGTTCCAGGACTTGGACAAGAAATAATTGAAATTCAAGTGAAATTAACCTTTTGAATACCGTAATTAGAGACACAATAGAAAGACGGTGAGAGAGTGAATGCCGGTGTTTGCTTGGGGTTTAATGAATTAAAGTCTTAGTATGATACTTCTGTTTAGTATGAAAATAATACTATTTGAAGAGTAGTACTTGGTCAAAGGTAAAACTAAAGAATACATATTAGATTTTGATTGACTTTTAAGTGCTTGAGAATAATTAATTAATTGCTCTATAAAACAACTCATATCACACTTAAATTAAAAATGGAACATATTGGCCTACTTAGTTTAATTTTTTTTTATTTATTCCTAATGAAACTGCAGCACTTACAGGCTGATTAAGACACAAAATAGATGAAATAGAGAAACTAAACCTATTGGAACTCCTTTGTTTAAAATTGAATGCAGAAGCTATTTTCATCAAACAATAATGACACAAAACTCTCAGCTGTGTTTGCGTACCTACTCAAAAAATTATAGTCCGTAAAAATGTTACACGACCGACTTAGACATAAAATTAAATTCTACTTACGAATTTTGTTTGTTCTTTGCCTCCTTCGACACTTTCAAGTCAGTCCTTTGTTTTATGTAAATATTTTTCGCGGAAAATTAGATCGTTTTCGAAATACTCGTTTACAAATACAATTTCATGGAATTGGCAATATAAAATCTCGCTATAAACACACTCATTAAACATTCCAAAGTTCACCTTGTTCATATGAAAATTGTTTCGATATATTCCAATATTTTCTTTTATAAATCACGAAAGAAAACGTAAAACACTTACACCACAAAACGGAACCATGCAACGTCAAAGAAAAGTACTCCGTTTCACGGCTAACCCGGCTCTCACAATTTATTTTGTTTTACATCACACGCATTGAAAGAAAATTATTATCTGTTGCGATAACAGAGATAGCGGTATATTTCTCCGTTTGCTAGAAAAAGACAACCATACAAGCGAGAGCGCGCCTCGGAGCGCGCGCTGACGCCATTTTGATTCTTGCCAGAGTACAAAAAGTGCGTTGCAATATACGCATAATATACGAAATCCAAAAAGAAATTACTACAATATTATTAATTTATTTTTATTCTCAAAGTTATAAAATATTTTAGTCTCATAATTTAATAACATAATTGTTTTTTTAGTTTTTTAGATCTTGACAATGGTGCAGCGTTAACGAAACGTTTGCTTGACTTGGAAGTGGATAGGAGGGACAATAACAAATGATGGTAGTGGGTAGTGCAAAATTCATATCCATCTGCTGCAGCTGTAGCTACACGTTGTAGTGTAGTATTGTAAACAAAACTATATAATTGTTAAGCCATTTATGAACGTACTAATTTATAAACTATTCTATAGAAATGTATTGTAATGTTTGCGTTTACAGTATCTAACTTATTATGTACAGCCCTTAGATCGATCGAGATAATGGAGAAGCACCTTCAGGCCGAAGGTTGACCAGTGAAATACACGCCAAACTAATATCGAGAGTATTCGAGAAAGGAGTTTGGTATAATCGGCGGCGACGCATCCCTTTATTCTGCCCGAAAAAAACTGAAATTTCTCGCTTGTTGATTTCTCGATAATTAAATTTTATACTCAGATTGCAATAAAAAACTTGACTTATTACGTAATTTTAATGCTATCTAACATAAAAGTTTGTAATAAACAACTAACATAGTCAATAGTATATTTTACGTAGGTAAGGCCATAACACAGACGTAAAATTACGTAATATGGCATTCGGTGTGAGAAGCACGTGAATTCTAGCCAATGGCGAGTGGTGAGATTCATGTGTGCGTGAGATACCCTGCAGCCTACCTACTACCTGCCACCGAAATTCCAGGAACCGGGATTTTGAATGTTTCGGGACGTGTGTGGGTACTAAAAATATTGTTTATAGAAAACACATTTTACAACCAAGCAATTTTAAAAAATATGTGATTCGTAATAATAAATATAAATAAATAAATGATGTTAAGGTTTTATTTATTAATGATATATTTTAATAATGTTTATTTTCCACATGGCACTATTACTTTATTTATTTTATTTTACTTTACAGGGTACGAGTAAGTGAAAAAGGTCAAAGCATTGCCCTAAAACAGGAAAAAAGTATTTTTTAAACTACACCATATCATTTTCACAATAAAAAAAAACAAATATCTGCACATAGTCCCATCTAATGTATTCTAAACACGGTCCGAAGCAACAATAGACGGAACCTTTGTCGCACTAACACGACAATAACATAGGACTTCAAGTTAAACATAACATCCGTGTCATGAATGATATTAAAATGCATACCTATCATAAAAATAAACAAGTTAGTAAAAGGAGAATGTTTATAAGTGGACGAGAAAACCTCAGTTAGTATATTTGACACTCAATTGCTCATTAGCTTTATCTCGAACTATTTTTATTGTGTAGGTACCAAGTATCACAAGCGCCGGCGCTCCATAAGCAGATGCATTCAAATGAATAGAATGACACATAAAGATAACAGAGAACTCACCTTATTAAATAACTATCATTATAGCTATATTTATTTCACAAATCTAGAGGTCGGTCGGAGTTTAAAATTCGATATCAGAATTGCATTTAATTTAGCCGCATTCACTGTAGCTCTTGTTTGAGAGGCAGGGTTCATAAAATATATGGTTACTCTTTTAAAGTGATTGTTGTTATATTCGTATTTAATATACGCTTTATATGTAATGCGTTGGTTGAGCGATTAGCTGATGAACTGGGTGTCGCGGGTTTGATTCCCGCACGGAATAAATATTTGAATGCCTTACAAATATTTATTCATACCCAAGACACCAAGTCGTCTTGGGTATATAAGTTTACATTAGTGTTGCAACAGAACTTCCGTCGAATGGAAAATGGTATCATTGAAATGATCTGATGATGATGATGGAGCCGGAAGATAGGCATCGGAACACTATAATTAATCAATGTATCCTAGCCGTGTTTGGGCTTATTAGAATTGTCATGAGATGCATTTTGACTATAAGGTACTATCGAACTGATCTGATGATGGAGCCGGAAGTTGGAAAGTGGACACGGGAACTTTATAATAAAACAACGTATTCTAGCAGGGTTTGGGTTAATTGTAATAATTGCCATGCTTATGAGAAATTGGTACTCTGACTATATAAATGTATCGCAACTAAAAAGTGTGAAATAAAAAACATTTACCAAAAAAAAATAAACGACTTTACAAAAAAACCACTAAAACGATTAAAATAACTTTAATTTCAGAAGTCGGTGTTAAATAAGAAATAAACAATACCGAGAAACACCGACTTCGGAAATTAAAGTTATTTTGATCGTTTTAGTGTTTTTTTTTTTAGCAAAGTCGGTTAATTTCTTTTTTGTACTTTTAAAAAAAATATAATTTGCCTCTGTTTAATTACGAGTACAAATGTAATGCAAATTTAATTAAGTAAACAAATCGTATAAAATAAAATTGTATTTTTTCTTTATAGTATTTTTCACTTTCGGTTCCGCTTCCGTTTCCACTTCCGCTAAGATTTACTTTTGACATCTGTTTCCGTTTCTGCTTCTGTTAAGACACTTCCGTTGCATCACTAGTTTAAATCTTTGTGAACACACTCACGATACAGGAGCAATTCGTAGTGTGGGGCAACGTTTTTAAAAATATATATTTAAAAAGACATGCCATCATGGTTCTGCTGCGAGAGAGACCAAACTATACGAGACGATTGCACTATTTTTGATATGAGCAGATTCATAACTATATCCAATAACACATAGAAGGGCAGATAATCTGCTGTGGAACCCTATCATTATGTTCCTGCCCTCGTCCTATGTTACTTGGGGTCGGCGTAAGTCGCAACACGTTTTTTCTTCCATTCCAACCCGTCAACCGTCACGCCATCACTCAACGCAATTCACCCATCTTTTCTATACTCTCAATAGATATAGGCGATCTACAAGTCCGTGATAGGCCTGTTATACTGTATGGATCAGAATGTTGGGCTGTGAAAAAGAGGTATGAAAAAAGATTGCACGTAGCGGAGATGAGAATGTTAAAATAGATGTGTGGTGTGACGAGAATGGATAACGTGAGAAATGAGTATATTAAAGGAAGTTTGAAAGTGGCGCCAGTGACTGAAAAGTTGAAAGGGAATCGTTTGTCTTGGTATGGTCATGTGAAGAGGAGGGATGAATCGCATGTTACTAAAAGACATGAGTTTATATGTTGATGGATGGAGAGGGAGAGGGAGACCAAAGAAAAGATGGATGGATTGTGTGAAGAGTGATATGAAAGAAAAGGGAGTTAGTGATAGTGTGACGGGACAAGGGCAGGAAGATGATGATGAAATGAAACTGAATGCCGAGCATCAGTTTTATGTACCTACGTGTAGCAATATTTTGAGAACCTTCCAATTCATTAAAGTCGGTTTAAACATATAATTATAGGTGTCCATTTAGGTGCGTATTACCATTACTTATTCTGTGGTAGTACTACTAAATTGTTTGAAGATAAATTTGACCTTTGCATTTAGATAAGAACTTGAGTCAGACAAATGACGAATGAATTTCGTAATGTTATTTATTATAGTTTAGTTTAAAAAAAATACCCTTAGGTTATCTTTAAGAAAAAGCTATATAAATGCTATTATAAATATGTAATAGTTAGAGAAAACCCGATGATTACCTATTTAATCTTAATTAGAGGAGAAATAGTCTTGATTTCGGGTCATACATAATTAATCACATAAGTAAACTGCGATATCTAATAATATTTTATAATCCGATTAGTAATACTTATATACATCTCAAAAGCGGTATCACTTGTACAAGTTACAGTTAAAAAACTGATTTTCTGAAATGAGTGATGAGTTTAGGAGTATCTTTATCTACGGTCAAAAGAATACTCCAGCGATTTCAAAAGACAAAGGTATCAAGAGACCAGGACATAGCCGTGTCCTGGTCGCCTGATACCTTGTGTAGTTACACAAGAAGACCGATTAACCGTCAGCTAAGCAATACCTTTGTAGCAACATCTATGGCGTCACATAAGAACTAATCCTGCATCGCGCAATTAAAGTTCTCCGTGCGATTAGAACATCCCGAAATCACCTATCGGGCAGTTGCCCACCAGACATAACACCCGTCTGGTCGAAGGATGATCCCTTTTCAACTGAGGTTTGCGAGACTTTACACTCTGTTCCGCATACCTCTAAACCTATGCTAAGAAATCGAGATCTCACGGCTGTTCAGATACAAAAAAGCCTTCAAAAATTCACCACACCAAAGCGATGACTTCATGAAGCTGATATAAAGCCTCATAGACCAGCAAATACCTCTAAACTTATCAAAGAACATAACACATTGACTATTTTTAAATCAAAAATCATTAGAACAGTGTTTTTCATTCTGTGGGTAAGCAAGATTTTGTGACCCACCGGGAGGTCCCGCTCCCGGTGGGTCACAAAATCTTGCTTAGAGGGTCGCAGTCGTGAATCAGGCAAAGAGGAAATGTAAGGATTACTGATCCTACGCTTCAAAAAAAGTATAGCAACTTGAAATTACTATTTTAGATCGTTGTTCTCTTTTCGACACGCAAATAAATTGCTCAAATTTGAAACATATTCGAATAAGATTTAAAAAAAAATGATCACAGAAGCGCAGTGCACCCGTCCGCTCACCACAATATTACGGTCCTAGGGGGTCCCCAATAAGTGTCTACTGTCTATTTAAAAGAAAGGTCACGTATTGAAAAAGATTTACAACCACTGGCATAGAAAAAAAGCTTCTTCGTAATTGTCACCAGATGGCGCTTATACAGTTTAAGTACAAATTATATTATCGCGATCGAGAAAAACTCATACTCAGACAACTGTACCATTTACAATAAAACAACCAACAAGTTGTAAACAAGTTGTTACAATAAAAGAAAATAATTAGAAAGCATAACAATCAGTTACAAAATAAAATAAAAAAAAACAACTTCTAAGGCACATATTATGATTCTTTTAAAAACAATTGCATTAACACAATAAGCTTTTTCATTCAAAACCGTGTTTTGCGTAATTACTATTAAAACAGATTTTCGATTTCACAGAAAATAACAGTCCAACCTCATGACCTCTTTTGTCAGTGGTCGGTTAGTCAGCATCCCGCAGCATTCGGTCGGGTCAACAATCTTTCATGGACGTACTTTATGAGAAAGCTTTTACGAAAAAATATAGACTTTGTGGCGCTTTGTCATAATTATTCTATTGTCTATGTGTATGAGCGACCTACATTGACTTTTTCAGAGTTTTTGGCGGGATTTCTTCGAGTGAAGTTCATTTGCTGTTTTAATTATTCGCACATTGATTTTATTGTGATCATCACAGTGTGATGTAAAATTGGTGTAGTTTTGTATCTTAAGTGTCTGCGCAACTGGAAAATATGTGGAATCATTGGACGCAGCTACCACCGATAGTTTTTAATGGCTCAATTATCGCATACAGCGATTCAGTGAAATATCTTGGATTTTTTATTGTCAAATTTCGTAAGGCCCTTAATTGCAGGAAGTTAGCCGCAAGTTGTTTGCGTCTTTGCGAAGGCTACGCAACTTCTTCAACTCTTCCAACTGCCACCAAAACTGTGCTCGCCCAATCCCTTCTTCTCCCAATCCTTCAAGAATATGCCGATGTAAGTTATTTAGATCTAAGAGAAGTGCAGCTAGTTCAGCTTAAGCGACTCCAAAACTTTTGTAATAGGTTCATATTTGGTTTGCGCAAATATGACCATGTTTCTGAATGGATGCCAATCCGCCTTCGCCGGAATACCCATATCTTATCGTTGCTTTACAGTGTCCTGTTTATCCCTACAACCCCCTCTTACCTCAATCATGACACACATTCTAGACACTTGAGATCATCGGAGAATTTGAAACTTTTAACTTTGCCCTCACATTCCACCAAGTTCAGTGACAAATCGTTCACGGTCCAAGCAGTGCGATTGTGGAACGCGTTGCCGATGACAATTAGGCAAGCCCAGTCACTAGCTTCTTTCAAAAATCTAGTCAAAGATCATTTCCTTTCACTGTAATTAATTCTGCTTCTACAAAAATCCTGTTCTTTTAACACGAACCTACCTTATTGTATTTTTCTTTTTTTTCTCTATTTCTTTCTTTGAAATTGTGTAACATATAATATGTATAAATATATATAATATTCATGAGTTTGTTTTTTGTCTTCTTTTATATATAATAGCTGTATAATATAATTTTATATCTATTTTTAATGTAAAATTTAATTTGCAGTACACCGCACACCACCCTTTTTATGTTAAGTTCTTACAGTCCATCCTAAGGTTGTCTGGTAGATATCGCTGTTAGCGATAAGACCGCCATTGTACCCATAGACTAATTTAGTTAAAACAGTTTTATTTCTATTTTGGTGTAAGTTTTATTCTATTCTAATTGATTCTAATCATTAAACCAAGCGCTATCTCGGTAAAATGGAGTTGAAAATTTTATTGTAGTGTTGACTTCCCCTGAGAAGTGCGCCGAGAAGGTTGACTTGATACATTTGCTACCAAATACTACAAAAACATTAGAATGTGTACACATCCATATTTAAATGGTAAATAAATTAACTATAGGTACATACGAAGACATGGTTTTGATTGACGAATGCTTCCGCGAAGCCAGAAAAAAATGACAATTTCTATTTCCTTTTGTATTACGTTTTAGGAATGCTTGGCCTTAGCAGAAACCTAATTAGGAAGGCGTCAATATTCACAATACAGAGTGTTTGTTAAATACTGGTTACAAACATACGGAAATGACATTCTATTAAATAGTTTACGTAACTAAAGTATAAAAATAAATATGAATTTATTGTCAAAATATGAGTTAGACAAAGCAACACTGGTCTAAGGTCGTGTAAATAAAGCTACTAGTAGTAGTATTTATTTATGGGTGCTGTGGTGATTAGGGTTGCCATCTCTTGAAAGAATCAACCTGAGACGATTTTTTCATGAGGTGCGGTTACCGAGTTATATAAGAAAAGTCATAATTTTAAATTTATAATTAATTAGACACATAGCTTGCGACTTTAGGGATATCAATTTTTTTACGGTTTTTCAACATAATTATAATCTTATGAAGCTTAGGTACTTGAAAAATCTAAGTTTTTTTTAAGTATTTTTCACTCTGCTTTAACAAATGACATAATCATTCTATTTCATTCCTTGCTCCATACTTGTATCGGCGCCGGTGCAGCGCAGGAGTCAAACGGGCGGGCGGGCGTTAAGCTACCATTATTTTGTAATATAAAACAATATAATTTTATTAAAAAATCGATGTATTATCCAACACTAAGATTTATTCAATATAAACCAGTAGTTCCTGAGATTAGCGCGTTCAACCAAACAAAATCAGCTTTATAATATTAGGTATAATACTTAGATAATATCTATAATAAATATAGTAATTTAATACAAAAATTATAATATGTTTATGTACCAGGCCAGTCAGAAAGTTTTGCAAAAAAAAGTTTTTATGTATAAGGCACTGGCCACTTGTAATTATTTTGAAAACTTTGGTTATTTAAAAGTAAAAATACCATTATTCGAATTTTGAATTTCCCTCCACATTTTTTCGAGAGCCAAATCAAATTATCGTGTCTCATTTAAAAATGGATCTGCATCGAGAACATTTTCGTGCGATGATTTTCTACGATTTTAAACGTTGCCTAAAACCTGATGCGTCATTTGATCGACTTTAAATTGCTTTTATGGATGAAGGACCTTCAAAAGCAACCATCTACTGCCGGTATAGCGAGTTCAAGCGCGGTCGCCTTACTTTGGGAGATGAACAATGGAGTGGTCGTCCTACGAAGGCTGCCACGGAAGAAAGTGTCCTGGCAGTAAAAAAAATAATTCAATAAAACAGGCGAATTCCATACGAAGAGATTCATGCATACACCGCAGATTAGTTCGGGAAGCGTTCACAAGATTCTACACGAGCACCTTCGCGTGAGGAGAATAGTTTGCCGCTGGGTGCCGCACAACTTCACCGAAGCTCAGAAACAGGCCCGTGTGGAGTGGTGCCGTGATATGATTAAAAAATTTGAAGCAGGCTCCTCTCGTATCGTTTACGACATTGTGACAGGTGACAAATTCTGGATTTATCATCGATCCAGAAACAAAGCGTCAATCGACAGTTTGGCTGTTTCAAAACGAACCAACGCCTACGAAAGTGAAGCGATCGAGAAGCGCAGGGAAAATTTTGATCGCTAATTTCTTCACTTTGACGGGGTATCTGATTTCAATTCCATTACTAAATGATAAATGATAAATGATATTTATTTTGTAAGTAGGTTTAAAAAAACACTTTTACACGTCAATTTACGAGACTAAAGCAGCATTAACGCCGATTGGTATACCACAAAATGGCTACCAGAAGTTTTGTCTGCAATGAGCAACAAGCGCCCGAACACCGGGCTCCACTTCGCTTCAACGAGGGACTTCCTGGACACGACACCGGTCAGAGTTTTGGGACACCCTCCTTGCAGTCCTAATCTGGCACCGTGTGACTTCTTTTTATTCCCTAAAATAAAAAATCTGCTGAAAGGGATACAAACTTATCGCCAGAAGACGCGCTAGCAGCGTTCGAGAAAGCCGTGGAAAAAGTGCCTGCGGCGAACTGGAAAAACAGGTTTTAAAAATTGGTTCAGATGCATGAAAAGTTGTATAGAGGCTGGTGGAGAGTTCTTTGAAAAGATCTAATAAAAATATTTTATCCATAAAAGTTAGTTTTTTAGTTTCTCAAAACTTTCTGAGTGTCCCACGTATTGTGTGCTTTACATATATTTTATGTTTATATCTTTAGTTTTAATAAGTATGATTTTATTAATGTGCTTAAATTTCGTTGTGCATTTATAATTATTATCCCCAAGTGAAATATTTCCGGGAGGGTTGGAACCCCTAGTGGTAAGTCACGAGTCCAACTATTTTGGTCAGATTTAATAGAAACTACCCACACATCTTTAAACAAACTATTAGGCAGTTAGCTAATATCGAATATAAATTGGAAACATCTGTAGGTAGGTACATATTGATCTATTATTAAGTATTTTTTTGGATGGTGTTAATCATCTAAATCACTAAACGTCGTCTTTGTAATATTTACTTCAACTGTTTAGTTTTAGCGATGATGTGTGCTTGTGATTATATCCAAATCTTCAAGGGTATTTTTTTTTTGTGGGAATTTATCCAATGACTTCTTCGCGAGTGAGAAGGCGTGTCAGACTTTACTGAATAAAATCTATGTCCTTCAGTTAGCCTTTGCGTTTTTAGGACTTCGGTTTCCGTTTCAAAAATCTCCCGTGGTCCTAGCGGGCATCGGCCCTGCTTGGCCCTGCCATAGAAATGTAATAGCCCCTACGGATTTTCTGACATCTCTTTGAGGCGTGCGTAGAACACAAGGCATTGTAGTGCAATCTTAGCTTAATCCTTACCGGACAGCCGGACGGCGAGCTACACATCGCTCGACGTCTGCAAGCCTGCGCCTACGGTGGCGTTGCATGTCGCGGTGGCTGGGGCGTGAGGATGGCCATTCCGTCTCGGTTGCGGCCAGCTCCTTCGCTAGCATTTCTGCTTTGCAGAAGAAGGCGACCGCATCCTATTCCCTCACGCTCTGGACCAAGACACAGGGCCCGGTTCTAAAGATCGCCACTGCGGATTGCCTCCACGATGATACAGCGATGCTGCACCCAAGCGGGCCATACTTCCACTGTATGCTCCACCGTGTACTCCGAGTGGTCCGCACAGTAACACATTTCTTAGTTGATGGAAATAAGTTTACCACTGTAACACAGGATTATTTTTATAAAGAATGTTATCTATACCATCTTTATTTATCTAATACTATTAAGTTGAAGAATTTGTTTGTTTTGAACACGCTAATCTCAAAAACTACTGGTTCGATAAAAAAAAAAATTCTTCTAGTGTTGGATAGTTTATTTATCGAGGAATGTTATCGCAGGGAACAGCTATAAATAAAACAAAACATAGTAAAAAAATAACATCAATTCGATATATTCACATACACTTTAAAAAAAAACAACAATACATATAAAGGACTAGACAATTTACACAGTATTGCATACAAAAAAAAAACAATATTTACAAGATTATTCCGGACATTATCTACGTGTCAGGATAACTTATTTTAGCAAAGAACGTCGCTGAGATGGCCATTTTCAATACTTTTTTACGGAAAATAAACTGAGCATATATTATTTTATTAAAAAAAAAAAAACTAAATATACTCCTAAAGTTTATTTGAACAAAAACTCGAACTTTAGGTAGTAGAAGGTACATTTTTGAGCATGACATTAAATATTTTCAATTTTATATACGACAAATCTTTCCAAACTTAAGCAATATATTTTCATATTCATTTTGAAACTATTAGCCTAAAGTTTACCCTGTCAATATTTATTAGTAGTATAGTCATAAATAATTTCGTGACCTTCAAAGTTGCGGAAGTCAGATTGCAATATGCTGATCTGATGTCATTTTGCACATAGTCTATGGCTATGCTAGCTAAAATTAGGTCTTTATTGGAGCCTGTGTTTCCGGATAGCTACAACCAGGTTACCGACCACATCGTCGCTTTCCATCAGGTGAGATAGCGGTCAAGCGCGAACTTATCAATAATAATAAAGGTCCTAAAGTAACAAGGGTCATACTTTACACAGTATCATAGAGGACTCATCGTAAATAGACGGACTCCATTTTATAAAAGTATTGTTACAACTAGCAAGTCCTATCTTTACAAGAATATTTTTCATTTATTCTCATTTCATATCTCTCTACTAAGCTATGTTGAGTCTATGCTATGTTGTTTTCTTCTCCGGCTTCAGTGGCAGTGTTTCGTCATCGTAAGAGAGGTTGCCTAAGAGAATGGGATCGGCGCCCTTTTTCTCGCTGTCGTCTACTTCGTTACTAGGCATTTCACGTCGCCCTAACTCTTCTGCCAGGCGCGTGAATAACTCCCTGAAAAGAATACAGTAATGTGAATATTTCAGATTTGTAGTTTATTCCAGCTCGTACCTCCCCAGCGCATAACCTTCTTGCCTGGCAAAGATGGTTACAGAATTTAGCTACGGAAAGTTGAAAACCTACATTAAACGAGTCCTTATTAAAAATGCGTATTACAAAGTTAAAGACTACGTTGAAGCTTGTTTGACAATGACTGCTTTTGCACATGTTGCTTCCCTGGTAGCTCATTAACTACATTATTATGAAAACGTCTACTAACTCCTCCATCTTTCTTTTAATTTAATTATACGTATATGTATTTTGAAAGTTGGCAAAGTTTTATATACACTTGATGTTGCTGGCAAAGGTTTCTTGTAACACTGATGAAAAGATATGATATCAACAGTAAACAGCATTAGACAATAATAAAGTCACTGTGACAAAAATATTGAATTAGGTACCAATACGTAGAAGATTGAGACAAGATAAAAAGAAAATGTATAAAGAGTAATACTAACTTGAAGACAACCCCTTGCATATTCTTAGCAAGATAGTAGAGGAACAGCCAGTCAGCGAACTGGCAGCCATTGACGACATCGATGACATTGTAGGGGTTGAACTTAGCGTCATTCTTCACCGCCCGCTGGAACATCATCACATTGAACCGCGGGGAACGACGGTACAAGAAGAAGGAGATGATACGCCAGATCACAGCTGAAATAAAAAAGCAAGTGCTATAAAGTTCATTGAAACAAATCTTCATCCAATGGAATATAATACCTAAAGCTCTATCTCTTTAACAGTTCAGTTTAGGCCGTCAAATGGATCGAGTTAAGAGCTCGTGGTAAGGTCTTTGAGATGAAAAATTAAGTTTTAGATGTGAAGAGTCATACCGAGGACAGAGACGATGAAGAGTATGAGGAACCAGAACCAGAGCACGGTGTAGATCTTCTCGTGGATGATGTTGAGCGCCATGACACAGAGGGCATCGTGCTGCTGGATAGAACCGCTCGGACCGTACTTGTGGAAGATGCACTTCGTCACCTGTGTATAGAAGAGGGGTAAATCAAAATATATATATCTTCTATATTGATTTCAAAAAAGAATTCTACCTCTAATTTTCTATTAGAGATGGAATCCTTTTTAAAATCGTTAGACTTGGTTTTATCATTCGACCATGTCACAGTTAATGATTAATATTATAAAAGCGATTTTTAGGGTTCAGTACCTCAGAAGGAAAAAACGAAACCGTTATAGGATCACTTTGTTTTTCATCTTCTAGCACATGGTGTGAACCTATCACTAGAATGACTTTAATTATTCTGTTGCCTACCATAGGATTCCAAGTCAAGTAAGAATTTTCACATTTAGAAACGGGCAATTCTAGAAAGCTATAAAAAAACAAGGTAACTACGTGTGTGGATATCATGCTTACCTTAGGAAAGACTGTCTCCAACGGATCAGCAATGTTGTTCCAATCATTGTAATTGAGCACACTGGGACCCAAGCCTATGAAGTGTCCGTTGAGGAACTTATTGATGATCCAGATCTCGAACATTACGTGGAGTAAGTTCACCACCTCCATGGACACGAGCCAGACGGACCATGTGCGGCTTATACGTAATCTAAAGAAGAAAATCAAAATTTATTTATTTATTTAAATCAAAATTATTTATTTATTTAAAATATTTTTTTGCAGAACACAATACAATAAGTTATACATTTCTTGATGTCATTTGAATGCTCTAGTTAATTGTGTTTTACCAAATTAGGCATGCAAAATTGTAGTAAATTAAGAAAAAGTAAAATAAAACATTAAATAAGATACGTAATATATGTCAGAGATTAATAAATACTAAATGATAATGTCAACACAGAACAAAAATAAAAATTTATAGAATTAAATGAGAATGTCAACACAAAATAAAAAACAAAATTAAAATAAATACAATAAATCGATTAAGAAAAGTAAATCGGACCTAGAAAGAAGTAACCATTATCATAATTGTACACATATAAAATACAAGAAAGAAAGTAAAACTTGTTTATTACTGACAAGGAACGTTTACAAAATAAAATAACTAAAATGGAGAATTTGGCTTCGAAAGGTTGGCAACTACACGTCTGTGTCTACGACACCGCATGTAGGACAAATATACTTCTTTAGGACATGAAGGCGAAGCAGAAGAACGCTGCAGCCTATGCATTGACATTGAGATATGGTCTGCCTGTCCGGATTCACCAGTTTTTTTTTTTCACTTTTGGCGTCTATACGTACGGAGGCTATCACCTAATGTTCTACTTTCGACATCCTATCTAGAAGCAAACTTTAAATGTAGGTCTTCAATTTACTTTCAGTACAAAATGTACTTAATTTACAATAAAGGATACGCTATATGTTTAGTTATTAAATCGTCATCATCATTTCAGCCGAAAGAGGTCCACTGCTGGACATAGGCCTCCCCCAAGCGTCGCCACAACGACCGATCCTGTGCGTCTCGCATCCATCGGATTCCAGCGACCCTGACCAGGTCATCGGTCCACCTTATGGGAAGTCTTCTGACGCTGAGTCTTCCAGTACGCGGTCGCCACTCCAGAACCTTTCGGCTCCAACGGCCATCTGTTCTGCGTGCAATGTGCCCTGCCCATTGCCATTTAAGTTTGGCAATTCTTCGTGCTATGTCGGCAACCTTGGTTCTCCTGCGGATATCTTCATTTCTGATTCGATCACGCAAGGAAACTCCGAGCATAGCCCTTTCCATTGCCTTTGGATGACTTTAAGTCTTCTTATGAGGCCCATTATAGGCGACCACGTTTCGGAGTCATATGTCATCACTGGTAACGCGCACTGGTCACAGACTTTCGTCTTGAAACACTGGTACATTGGACGAGAAGACACAGCGCAGCTTCCCGGACGCCACCCAGCTGAGTCGGATTCGACGATTGACCTCTTTCTCAAAGTATTTTATTTATTATTATTTATTTATTTATTTATTCAATATAAACAGAACGGCCGAAGCCAATTACACCATTTAAACACATACAGAAAAAAAAATATATAAAACAATAATTGAAATTAAAATCAGAAGCCAGAAGTCACGCAGGACTTTTATTGGGACCTATTTAATAAATATTACACACAGTCATTCATCTCACAAAATTTCATACATTCTGACAGTATCATCTTCCATTCTTCACCAAACATATCAAAATCGGAAGAAGTAAAGAAGTTGAAGTTGAAGTTGTTTCCTTTGAAGTTTTTGGATCAATAACTAAATATTATTAGTTTGTATATCTTAGAACCCTAAGAAAGTTAAAAAGGAATAGTTTGTCTTGGTATGGTCATGTAAAGAGGAAGGATGAAACGCATGTTACTTAGTAAAAGAGTTATGAGTATACATGTGGATAGGTGGAGAGGGAGAGGGAGGTCAAAGAAAAGATGAATGGATTGTGTGAGGAGTGATATGAAAGAAAAGGGAGTTAGTGATAGCGTGAAGGGTGATAGGACCGAATGGAAGAAAACACACGTGTTGCGCCGACCCCAAATACACGAGACAAGGGCAGGAAGATGATGAAGGGTCCTAGACCTTTTGGAAGGCGTACGAGGAGCCGAAGTCAACGCAGAGGTTCCTTAGGAACTTTTCATGGAACATGGTGTCTTTATTATTATAAAAAAGATACAGCATAATACTGGTAGATAGATTCTTACCTCAATCTAATGTCTCTCCTGATGATCTCAATTCGCTTGTCCAACGTGTCCTTGGAAGGCAGGTCCATGCCGGCGACAGTAACGTCTTCTTCTTGTAGTGCCAGACTTGCGTACTGCAAGCCGACTACCAGCGCTTTTATTCTTCCTCCTTTAAAAGACATTAAAATATAGATTTATATTCGAAATTGTATACAATAGATATGAGTATACATATGGATGCATGGAGAAGGAGATATGATAGAAAAAACCGGGCAAGTGCGAGTCGGACTCGCGCACTTAGGGTCCATACAAATTTACCTATGAAAACCTTTCAATTCCCGAATTTAGTTACGAAGCTTTCTCCGAATCGCAAAAATCGTTTTTTTTTTTGTGACAAAACTACAACTTTTTAATTTTCAGATTTTTCCCTATACTTTTGCTATAAGACCTTGTTTCATGTTAAATTTCAGGATTCTAGGTCATCGGGAAATAAACTATGAATTTTCCGTATCTTTTTTTTCGTAACTCAGAAGTTTGATTTTTTCACAGCTTCAAGGGACTGCAGACCTGAGTATATGGTTTTAATTTCAACTCGATACCTCCACGCGTTTCCGAGATAAAGGGTCTTGACAGACAGACAGACGGACAACAAAGTAATCGTATAAGGGTTCCGTTTTTTACTTTTGAGGTACGCAACCCTAAAAACGAGTTGCACCGACCCCAAATAACATGAGACAAGGACAGGAAGATAATATAATATAATATTCCACAACTATCACACCGCCGTCTAGTCCCAAGCTAAGCAGAGCTTGTGTTATGGGTACTAGACAACTGATAAACATACTTATATATTTCTAAATACATACATATATAGATAAATTACACCCAGACACAGAACAAATGATTGTGCTCATCACACAAACATTTGTCCTGGGTGGGAATCGAACCCACGACCTCCGGAATAGCAGTCAGGGCCACTGACCACTGGACCAACAGGCCTGTCAAGATGATGATGATTCAAACTTTTATAAAACTGCTATTACCCCTTCCCTACTAGGTACTTACACTTCGTATTAGGTTCAAGGCTATCCGGATGGAGCTAATTATCAATATTTTACATGAAGCAACTACCTATCTGGCCTCAACAACTGGGTAACTGAGTAATTAGGTAACCGCCAGGCGACAGCCATTGGTAGGACTGGTTTCAAATTTTCTGGCTTCAGACTATCAGTAACGACTGTGAAAATTCTGCGGTACAAACAGTCGGAACCAACGGCTTAACCGTAAACATCGAATCCTTTTTTTTGAGGTTGGTAATCACCCAATGAATTCTCTCGCTCTAGGGTGGAGCGAAAGGGCGTGTTAGACCGCGTACATCGAAGAACTGGAACAATTTGCCAGCTGCGGTCTTCCCGTCCAACTATAATTTAGGCGTCTTCAAGGCTAGAATGAATAGGCTCTTAATAAACTAGTGCGCCTGACCATCAATGATTGCATCTCCGCTTACCATCAGGTGGAATCGCAGACAAGCACTGGTTTATATCAATTAAAAAAAAAAATAGAGACTTATAACGACTAAAACTACACTTGTGTTACCTTTTACGTTCTAGAATCACAGATTTTCTTTTAAATTCCCCTTTGCCCTAGCAGGCACCGGCCTGACTGGGCCCCTATGGTTTTGCTGACCTCTCTTTGAGGCGCGCGTGGAACACTATGCGCCGTCGAAGACTTGGGCTTTATTTTTACAAGACAGCCAGATAAGCTAGCCATTACTGGAGAGAGGTGGGCTGGTTGGAGTATAGGCCGGCATGGCGTACGCAAAATGGCATGCCGGGGACTAAGTGCGGAAACCAGACATAAATAGACAGATAGAAGCTACCCAGTGCTTGTCTTCCGCAAGCCCACGCCTACGGTGGGAATATCGACCCATATGGTTGTTGTTATTTATATCGTTTATATAATTATATATTAGGAGAGACGAAACACTAGTTACTAAAAGAGTTATGAGTATACATGTGGATGGGTGGAGAGGGTGGGAGCAATGTGCTCGGCCCATTACCACTTAAGTTTGGCGATTCTTCGTGCTATGTCGGCAACCTTGGTTCTCCTGCGGATATCTTCATTTCTGATTCAATCACACAAGGAAACTCCGAGCATAGCCCTTTCCATTGCCCTTTGGGTGACTTTGAGCCTTCTGATGAGGCTCATTGTGAGCGACCACGTTTCGGAACCATATGTCATCACTGGCAACACGCACTGATCATAGACCACTAGACAGTACAGTTGGTAGAATTGATATTATATTAAAAACTATCTTCAATAAAATTTTTAAAATTTCTACTCCGTCAATGTTAGTGTATCAAGTCTTGTAGGTACCGTATACTCAGAAATAAATGAATTATTATTAAGTCAAAAGATCTGGTTCTTCGACTGTTTGTCTGTCCTGTCTTTTTAAATACGACAGTCCAGTTAACAGTTAACCATTACAATTATTATGCTGCTGATAAATGTTTTATTTCTAAGGAAAATGTGTGAGTAAGCGATGTTATCGTACACTCTTTGTCATGGTGCGGGACTCATCACCACAATATTGATGTGACACACATATCTTACCAAGAAAAATCTAACCCGGATTCTCAAGATAAGATAAAGTGTGTAATCATAAAAATACACAAACTGCAACTTTAATAAAAGCATAACTAAAACTGTGAAAATATTTGCACTCTTTTAACGGAGGCCTTACTAAACAACTTATTAACAAGTTGAACATCTGTCTGAATAGCATTGTAATCAAGGTAAAGAGAAAAGAAAGAGCAAGGCTGGATGAAATTAAAGAAAAACCTGAAAATTCGCAAACACATGTGTCGCCTGAAAAATCGATTTCCCATTTAGAGAGGGAGAAATTTCTTTGATGAAAAGGCGGACATTCCTCAGACCTTAATATAGGGGAAGCAATATTCGACGTCATAGGAGAAATGGGAGGAGGCCTAGAAATTATGGGGTTCCTTCGTGAATGGACAAGAATAAGCAAAAGACCGAGTAGAATGGAAGGCTTTAGAGGAGGTCTTTGCTGAAGGACAAGCCAAAACAATTACCAATTAATTCATTAAGGTAATAATATTTCAAGTTATTATAATTGTTTAAACTACACTTTAAGGCATGCAAATATTCGTTATATTAAGAAAAGAAAAGAAAGGAATTTTTATTTTATAACAGCAGCTTAACTTGAAATTGAAGTCAGTAAATTCTACTTTCGTAAAACCCGGTTACCGAAATGTGACGATGAATAGACAGTCACTCCATGTGAAATACCATCCATGATCTCCATTCGTCTGCATTCGGATAGACAGAAACCAGACATCAAAACAGTTAAGAAATTATCAGGCAGATGGTGAATGAGAAAAATTATCAGTATTAATTTGCAGTACACCGCAGACTGCCCCCCTTTTTCCATTTCAAACTCTTACATTCCACCCTAAGGTCGTCTGTGAGATATCGCGCACAGATTTAAGTTTGTGTAAATGTTTTGTTACTATTTTAGTGTACAATAAAGTTTATTCTATCCTATTCTATTATCTTCTAAAGGTTTGTATTTTTATCAGAATAATAGCTGTACCCCGGGGTTTCACCCTCGTCTTCGGTTATTAGCTCCACTCTCATAGGTCGTAGCGAGATGTTATAGTCTTGCTTGATAAATAAGATATCCAGCAATAAAATAATTTTTCAATTCGAACCTGTACTTCTTGAGATTAGCGCGTTCATCCAAACAAACAAACTTTTCAGCTTTATAATATGTACTAGCTTCTGGCCGCGTAAAAGTAGGTTTCTCCAAACATACTACAAACCCCCGTTTTACCCCCTTCGGCAGCTATTCGCTAAGAACGGATTTAAAATCCGTTTTTACCGTATGTCTACACCCTATAAGGAACCTACCTGCCAAATTTTAAGTTTGTAGGTGTTATAGTTTCTGAGATTTCGTGATTAATCAGTGAGTATTTCTCTTTTATATATATAGATTAGTATAGATAGGATCAAGGGAACCAACCTTCCTTCTTCTTCCAGATGTAATGTGGCATGTAGAAAGCCAGAGACTGAATGAACAGCACGAAAGGCACCCACTGGTAGTACGTGTGATGCAGATATTCATCCGAATCTGAGATGGGTCCCACTCCAGGGTGTGGAAGGAACCCTCCTTGCAGGAGGCTTTCATTGTAGTGTCGGACCTGCAAAAATGAAGAATTGGTAATGGAATTCCTTGCTCGATCTTGATCAGAGGTCCTAAACCCGACCTCTAAACGCGATCCATCCTCCATCCGCGAGCTATACAACATAATTTTTAGTATATGCGAAACCTGAATATAGTTTGTTCAGAATCAGTAACTGAGTCGATTCCATTTTTACACCATGTTATACTTTTTTCCAAAAATATTTAAAAATGTCATAAGTTGGACACCACCGACACTAAGTACAACACAGGTCACGGCAAGTTATAGTGGACATTAGACACTAGCGCACAGCTGGATGCGGGGGTAAAACAACCCCTTCGTCTGGGTGGCCCGGTGATCGTGTATTTGTGCGGCCAACCAAGTAACATAACAAGCTTATAACTTCGTCATTTTTAATCGTAGAGTTATGAAATTTTGTAAACTGATTCTTTAAAACTAATGTTGAATAGGGTGTATAGCTCCATTCCCTCTTTCTCGCTCACACGACAAACATTTTATGACGTCATGTTAAGGCTCCTGGTATAATTGTAATAGTTTTGTACAAAAGTGCCTGTGAACGTTTGAAATTGGAATAATGTATTATTAGCTATAGTACAGGTTTGAGGGAAAGTTGAGATACTTTACAGCATAGAACTTTTTCAGTAGGCGCAGACACATAATTATACGAAATAACGGTTTAAGGGTCCTCTTAATTATGTCACTTATTAGCGACAGTCAAGATGTTATTTATTTTATTTTGATGTATTTTTTAAGTTTTAGTATTTTAGTTTCTATATTGTTATTGTTATCTCATTGTGTGTACCTGTGTGCCAAATAAACGTGTTTCCTTTCTTTCTTTTTTTATTTATTTTTCACAGCCGAAAGACGTCCACTGTTGGACATAAGCCTCCCCAAAGTGTTACCACAGTGAACGGTCCTTCGTGTCTCGGATCTATCCGATTCCCGTAACCCTTCACCAGAACATCGGTTCACCGCGTATTGTCAGGAGATTCCTCTCTCAGGAGTCCTGACCACCGGTAGCTTGGACCCTGTACTCAATGACGGTGCGCTACTATTTTTGTAAATGGTTTTTATATGGCAAAGAGAATAAATGGAATACAAAGCACTAATAACTTACAATGGTAAAAGTGGCCATAAAGAAGCAGTATTTCTCTATCAGCGGCGTAGGGATGCCAGCATCAGCCATGCACCTGATACTTTCACCAATGTAGTCTCTCGCGCACACCAGGATAACAGCTGCTAGGAGAAGTGTCACTGTCAGCTGGTAATGCAGCTTGAACGCGAAGTTCTCTATAATGGGCTTGCGTAGGGCTATCCGCATCCGCGGCCCCAGCAAATTGGAGACAGTCGCTGCTAGCATCATCTTGAGAGAGGGTCGGTTTTATACGTGCATTGAAAAAACATACCTGAAAGATAAAAGAAAATAACGTTAATATTTAATAACTGCTAGCAGCTTTCCTCGTGTCAAAGTAGAAAATTATTTCAATAGATCCAGCTTCTGGGATAAAAAATTATCCTATGTCTTATTCCAAGATATGTTGTACCCGGTGCGCCAAATTTCATCCAAATCCAGACAGCCGATTGAGCGTGAAGGAGTAACAAACATACAAAAACGTCCACTGTTCGACATAGGCCTCCCCATGTGTCGCCATAACGACCGCTCCTGTGCGTTTCGCATCCAACGGATTCCCGCGACACTCATTTCCAGGTTATCTCCACTCTAGAATATTTCGTCCCTATCGAACATCTGTTCTGCGAGCAATGTTGCCTGCCCTCTGCCACTTATTTATGGCAATCCTTCGGGCTATGTCGCAAGGCAATATTCCAAATACTTTGAGTGAATCATTTAAACTTTAGGTAACCATGACCTACATGTAGTTACATATCTATGGAAATAAATCTTACAACTAACATATATAAGTACCTTTTTATTTGATAACAATAATAGTATATGGCGGTATTCTTTTCTGTACATTTTATGGCTGGAATATAAAATGTTGCGACGACCATTATAATTAATTACGACATCTTAAAGCCAGTTTAAAATATTGTCTGGATAGTAATATACCTAAAAAGTAGGTTGCTATTTGAAGGCTAGTTAAATTGTTGAATTGATATCTTGATTAGATAAAGTCTTTATGATAACTTTTGAATTAGTTTCTTGCAATGCCATCAGAAACATTCGCAGAATCTACAATAGTAAACTTGTTTATGTGTATCGATTAGTCATTGTGAACTTCTGGAAAAGGGATGAAAACGGAAAATGCTTGTCAAAGGTTGTCTGGTAGATATCGCTGTCAGCGATAAGACCGCCATTGTATCCATAGATTAAGTTTGTGAATAAGTTGTGTTACTTTTTTGGTGTACAATCAAGTTTATTCTATTCTATTTTTTGTCTCGGACCAACGCTTAATTCAAGTGATGTCGAAGTCTGTATTTTTGTGTAGAGGTAATCCAGCGGTCACTGACCCCACTTTAGAGTCTAAGATGGGTTCGAACCCAAGGGGACACTGTACTTTGTGTACTTTATATCTAATTGAGAGCAGTGGTGGCCGAGTGGTAACGGCCCCGACTTACAAGTTGTAGGTCGTGGGTTCAAACCCAGCCAGGCGCATTACTTTGTGTAATTTATTTCATCACCACTACTCTCAAAAACGGTGAAGGAAAACATCGTGAGGAAACCGGCATGTCCTAGAACCAAAAATTCGAAAATATGTGTCATCCACCAACCCGCACTGGGCCCGCGTGGTGGATTACGGCCCGTTCCTTCTCCTAGAGAGGAGGCCTGAGTCCCAACAGTGGGAACATTATAAGGCCGACTATGCTATGCTATATCTAACTAATCAATATTGTTTGTCACAGGTGGTTTAGTTCTTACAATTGCATTAAAGTCGCTGCTATGATCACCAATGCATTTCGAAACGGTGAAGGAAAATCGTGATAAAATGAGTATTTGTCATGACCAAAAATTCCGGGACATTTAGTAGCCACCGCTGATGTGGATAGCGGTTTGCTCACTCTTACAGAACAGACGACCATTTGGGTTACCATGACGTTCAAAGTAACATTGTTTCATTCTTATTTCAGTGTGGGTAAGAGACGGAGCTATACAGGTTGTCTAGCGCCATCTCTTACCCACTCTGGAAATATGAATGAAACAATCTTACTTTAAACGTCATGGTACAGGACCATGTCCCTGCAGTTGTAAAGTTATTGGTAGATAGGCTGTGCTTTCACCAGGACCGTTTTCAGGACCGTTCATTGTGGCGACGCTTGGGGGAAGCCTATATCCAGCAGTGGACGTCTATCGGCAGAAATGATGATTATGATGAAGGCTGTGCTTTAAGTTTTTTTTGCAATATAATTTAAACTGCATAGGTATGGACAGCGGCATCAACTGGTTAACCCCCTTTTGTAAGGTATTTTATTTTGAGAGGAACTGATCTGATGCTGCTGTCTGTACATATAGTGATCTTGTATCTAAGCTTATTTTTTTTATACAAGACATATTTTCAAACACATTCTCCCGCTTATGGTAGAGCGAGAGGACTTGGAACCCCCTACTTGTGTTTGTTCAGTTGTCTTTTGCTTTCGGCCAAGGTAACTCTATTGAACGATCCTGTAGCTTTGGATCCCGCAGCCCTAGACCCTAGACATGACCGGATTTTTTGGGTTCCGTACCTCAAAAGGAAAATGGAACCCTTATAGGATCACTTTGTTGTCCGTCTGTTTGTCTGTTTGTCAAGACCTTTTATCTCTGGAACGTGGTCTTCCCGTTAACCCAGAATCCTGAAATTTGGCATAAAGCAAGGTGCGCAAGTATAGGAATACATCTGATAACAGTAATTTATTTGTTTTGTAACAACAAATTTGTTTGATTAGGAAAAATCGTCGTAACTCAATTCGGGAATTGAACTATTTCCCTAGATAAGTTTGTACGGAACCCTCAGTGCGCGAGTCCAACTCGCACTTGCTCTTTTTTTTTATTTGTCTTCAAGCAACGTCTCTCGCTCTAAGTGAAATGAGAAGTAGCGTTTTTTTAGTTTGGAAAATCATCTTATGATCCCTCGCTCTTGGGCGGAGTGGAAGATAGTTTTAGACTTTTACTGACTAAAAATCCACTCTTAATATAATAATATAATAATATTCCACAATCATCACACAACGCCATCTAGTCTCAAGCTAAGCAGAGCTTGTGTTATGAGTGCTAGACAACTGATAAACATACTTATATATTTCTAAATAAATACATATTATAGATAAATTACACCCAGACACAGAACAAATGATCGTGCTCATCACACAAACATTTATCCTGTGTGGGAATCGAACCCACGACCTTGGGCATAGCAGTCAGGGCTACTAACCACTAGACCAACAGGCCATTCAAACTTTTAATTTAATTTTAATTCAAAAATTCACTCTTGTTCCTTCTTTACCCTCGTCCCAGGGAAACCCGGAGCGGGTTTCGCTTTCACACTACCCGTGGATGAGAAGTAGCGTCAGACTTTTACTAACTAGCCAGCACCAACCTATGTTCCTTCAGTTGCCCAGTGCAATCCACGGCCGCGGTAACTTCGCGCAGCCCTGGCGTATCTACGTTCGCTATTTAAAGACGGTTCCAAGAAAACCGATCCATTTAAAGCTTATCTCTTGTGTACGATGCACTTGTCGATTTAGGCCATTGCAGAAAGTAAAGCAACAACCAAAGTGCCTTTTGTAAACGTGGCTTATCTAAGATACAACAAAACTGATAATCGCTGTTAAGAAAACTGATATTGAAAAGTATAACGCTGAAGCATGAACGAGAGTGAATGATAGGAATATCGTTCACTTTCTTTTATTTTATGCTTCATTGTGAAAAGAATGAACGAAACCGTACTTATATAAGTCTTAATTTGTAATTAAATAGCTACAATATCTATTTTAAACAATATTATTATTATTTATTTATTTGAATTGTCGTCTTTTCTAATTTGGGTAAGTCCCTCTCTGAGGAGTAGCTGGAGAGACTTAATTCACTACGTCCTCGTCTTCCGCATGACGCAGGTCCTCACTGGACATGGTTCGAGAGGTTCCTGCACCTATTTTGTGCGGAAGAAAAGCCTAGGTGTCACCCTAATGTTAGTCACCCGGAGGACACGGTGGAGATGTACCCCGCTAGGACGGAACACCGCCATGTCCTCGTGGGGACGATCGGCGGTAGCGACCTTTCGTACCGGGCCCTGGTACAGGCCATGTTTCGGAACGAGCATTAAAGGCAGGGGGTCGCCTCCTTCTGCGAAGCCCTCCCACACCTTCCAGAGCGAAAGAAGTCATTAGATGACGTTAAAAAAGCTTAGGTTGAAGGTGTAATGATCATTTTACACACAGAAAACACACAATTTGTTCATCATCACAATAACACATCATACTAATAGTATCTACCTACAAAGCAAAATTTTTACAGGTTGTCCATGGCAACTTTAAATCGACTCCGGATCCAGGATGGGCGCAGCAAAGATAACCCCACAGGCGGAATTCTCGGACGGTTCCGATCTTCAGAAAAAAAAAAGTTTAGGATTTCATATTTAGATCGAAGATTGTTTCAGATGTCAAATAAGTAAAAATATAGGCGGACGTAATTTCATAAAAAAAATATGATATAAACTGCTTCATACAATAAAAAGATAAGTATTAAGTACATGAAACCTTTCAATTGCGTCTCAACTTTCACAGTTTTACCGTGGCCGAACACTGAGCCAGACACAGCAAAAAAAATATATTTTTTGCCATCGACATTGCCATTATTACTTCTTCTAAGGGTATCGCCCTTAGAAGAAGTAGAAAGCGAAAGTTTTGTATGTATGTGTGTTTATGTATGTTTGTTACTTTTTCACGCTCAAACAGCTAAAAGGATTAGGATGAAACGTGCACGGGTAGGGAGACCATGTCCTGGAATAGCACTTAGGATACTTTTTATTGCATGAGTATGTTCCTGTATGTTGGGACAAATTTCTATTTAAAAGAAATTAGTAAATCCAATAGACTCTGCCTGCAAAGAGCTCAAAATAGCATTTTAAGAGCAATAGTCAATACACCTTGGTTTGCTTGAAACGAGGAAATCCACAACTAACTCAATATACCGTCATTGACATACATATACGAAACTCAACACAAGGACCGCCTGAACTTGCATCTAAACCCAGCAATTAGTGCTGAACTGGAGAAACCACCTTCTTGAAGTGGCAGGAGCAGCACTGAGCAGAAAAGCACGCTCCACCACATCGTCATTTGTTTTAAAACTAATTCGCTAATGGTCTGACGACCGATTGCAAACAAAAGATCAAAAAACAAACTCCACGGATTCCTGAACAAAGGGTCTTGCCAGACGGACAACAAAGTTATCCTAAAAAATTTCCTTTCGTTTTTGCCGATTTAGGTACTCAACCCTAAAATCAAAGTTAATAATCCAATAAAACAAAGAAAATCGCTTACACAGTCACTAATCTCCGTTCGTCACACACTCACAAGTCACAGCACACTTAAGTTCACAGTCCACCGACGCACACGCGAAGTTGGTCGCATACTGACGGGCCCGCCCTCTGCGTCCGTGTGTCACTGTCAGATAACACCTGATAGCGATAAGATTACTGTGATCAAGTGTTTTAATGTGTATCACTTCGAAATTATTGGAAAAATATTGAGTAGGACTAAAATAATGAGTTTTTAATTGACAATACAGTGAGTAGACGATGTTCCGGTGTTCATACAGGGTCTAGAGCCTGCAGGATTATTAGAAGGAGTCACCGTGGCCTTTAAATGCAAAATGCACCGTTAAGGAACACGGGTGGAACACTTGCCAGCAGCCCTAGCAGGCATCAGACCTGCTAGGCCCCTTCAATTTTGCTGATAGATATCTTTTTGAGCAAGTGATGACATATGGCACTGAAACATGGTCGCTTACAATGGGCCTCATCAGAAGGCTTACAGTCACCCAAAGGGCAATGGAACGGGCTATGCTCGGAGTTTCCTTGCGTGATCGCATAAGGAACTGAGATATTCGCATGAGAACCAAGGTCGCCGACATAGCCCAAAGAATCGCCAAACTAAAGTGGCAGTGCGCAGGGCACAATATTGCTCGTAGAACGGTTGGTCGATGGGGCCGAAAGGTTCTAGAGTGGCGACCGCGTACCGGAAAACGCAGCGTTGGAAGGCCTCCTACAAGGTTGAGTAACAATAACTTACTTAAAAAAGTAAATTAAGATAAGTTTTTTAACCGAGAATGTATGGCAATTAATTGAGTGATTATGTTCGTAATACAATCATTACAGTGGGCGTCTGTCCACTTTGTGGGAACAAAGTGGACAGACGAACTGGTGAGAGTCGCGGGAATGCAGTGGATCCGCATGTGCAATTTGCCCTGCCCATTGCTACTTAAGTTTGGCGATTCTTCATGCTATGTCGGCAACCTTGGTTCACCTGCGGATATCTTCATATCTGATTCGATCACGCAAGGAAACTCCGAGCATAGCCTTTTCCATTGTCCTTTGGGTGACTAAGTCTTCTTATGAGGCCCATTGTAACCGAGCATATTTCGGACCCATATGTCATCACTGATGACCTGGTCAGGGTCGCTGGAATCCGATGGATGCGAGACGCACAGGATCGGTCTTTGTGGCGACGCTTGGAGAGGCCTATGTCCAACAGTGGACGTCTTTCGACTGAAATGATGAATGATGACTTTTTAAGGCGCTCGTGGAGTGTCTCGCGTGACTTTGCTGTGGACCTTACCGGACAGCCGGACGGCTACCCATTGCTTGTCATCTGCTAGCCAGCACCTACGATGGCCAAAAGTCCTGCGACTCCCGATGCTCGGGGTGTCTTCAATTTCAATTCAAATCAATTTCATATAAATCAGTTCAGTCGTTCAGCAAACACTTTATTTATCCTTTGTGTTAATGTTATTGTAATAAAGCCTTCACTAAATTGTCACTGAAAGAACAACCTACCTTATAAATATTAAATTATAAATCAACATCATTTATTTATTTATTTATTTAAGGACAACCAACAAAGCGTACACCATTATACATGTAAGGATTCAAGGTCATTGTTACATTTTGTAGTGTAGCCTTAATTAAAGGCTGCCACGACATGCATTAAACAGAAGGAGATTTCGCCAAACAAGTATTCAAATGGATACAAATTATTAAATCCTTAAACAATTAAAAATTTTAAGTTATGATAATTTTGTGCCTTTCGCTTACTTTAATTAAGTGAAAAAGACAAAACCCTTTCTAATCTTGGAATAATGCCTTATGCAAGACAGACTTGAAACTATCATGAATGAATAAGCTTGCTACGAGCTACAACGCACGTAGCACGTTCGTAGCACTCCGTAGATATTATAGTTACATACACCCCGATTTCTGATTTAAGCATTTGAAGTTGAGTAGAGTACATATTTCTCAAACTCTACTTTAGCCCTTTTTTTGCGGTGTAAAATTCATCTAATGACTCCTCCCGCTCGGAGGGCGGAGCGGGAGGGCGTGTCAGTCTTTGACAAACTAAAACCACATCTAAATTCCTTCAGTTGTCCTTTTCGTTCCCTTTCAGAAGTCAACCCATGGCCCCAGTAGGCTTCGGTCCTGCTGGGCCTTTATAGGAACTGTTCTTTAGCTTGAAAACCTATCAAAATTTGGTAGGCACTGATACATTCTTATCTCAAAATACTCAATTCAGAAACCAGCCCTTAGCCTTTTGGAATGAAATCAGTATTCTATTACAAACAAAACTAGTGCTCACAAAACTAGTGCTAAACGCTTCTCGTTTATTGCTCTTTATATTTGAGAAAACTTTGAACCCTGAGTTTGTTTCGGTGTTTCTTCTCAGGGTAGTCAGCTATGAAACACCGGCCTCATCTAGTTTAAAATGACAAAAAAAAGGTGGGTGTCTTATTTACTGAGCCATCACGACACTTTCATTCAGGAAGAGGCTCCCTGGTGTATGTTGTTTGCCGATGATATTGTGTTGGTTGCCGAGAGTGGCCTAGAAGTCCAGAACAGATTGGAGGTGTGGTGGCACAGACTGGAGAGTGTTGGCCTGAAATTGAGTAGAACCAAAACGGAATACTTGTTCTGCGATTTCGGCGGTCTCTCCAATCCAGTGCCTTTAGCTCTAGCTGGAACGCCCATACCGATCTGCTCTGACTTTCGGTACCTCGGGTCACTCATCCAAGGGGATGGTGAGGTAGACCGGGACGTAACACATCGGATCAACGCAGGATGGATGAAATGGAGACAGGTCACGGGAACAACTTGTGACCCACGGATGCCCCTCAAGTTGAAGGGTAAAATCTACAAGTCCGTGATAAGGCCTGTCATACTGTATGGATCAGAATGTTGGGCTGTGAAAAAGACGGATGAAAAAAGATTGCATGTAGCGGAGATGAGAATGTTAAGATGGATGTGTGGTGTGACGAGAATGGATAAAGTGAGAAATGAATATATTAGGGGAAGTTTGAAAGTGGCACCAGTGACTGAAAAGTTGAAAGGGAATCGTTTATCTTGGTATGGTCATGTGAAGAGGAGGGATGAAACGCATGTTACTAAAAGAGTTATGAGTTTACATGTGGATGGATGGAGAGGGAGAGGGAGACCAAAGAAAAGATGGATGGATTGTGTGAAGAGTGATATGAAAGAAAAGGAAGTTAGTGATAGCATGACGAGTAACAGGGCAGAGTGGAAGAAAAAAACGTGTTGCGCCGACCCCAAATAACACGGGATAAGGGCAGGAAGATGATGATACTTTTATTATTAGGAAAGAAAAACCTCTTCTTGCAAAAATTGCTTCTGATAAAAAAGTTCGATTTGTTTTCAAATCTCGCCAACTCGCAAGTGCTATAAATAATATTTTACACACAAAAAACATTATCTTATAATAGAATAAGCATTAGTTGATCCAAATTAATCCGTTTTAATTATATCTGCTACTCAAAGTAAACCAATGATAAACGTAGCTACGGATTTGATTTAGCTGATATCTGTTATCACCGCCTAAGTTACGCTACTAGGATGATTGATCGCTCTATGAGGTTAAGAACCCGGTAAGCACTTAAACCAGTTCTTGTTAATTCTTAGAATATCATATTTTTTTTAGGAAAACATCACGTGAGTTTAGGAAATATGAGTAACGCGCCGTAATGGGATTTACCGTAGTAAAAACAATATATCTCATTTCATCATCATCATGTTCCTGCCCTTGTCCCATCTTATTTGGAGTCGGCGCAACACGTTTTTTTCTGCCATTCTATCCTGTCAACCGTCATGCTATCACTAACTTCCTTTTCTTTCATATCACTGTTCACACAATCCATCCATCTTTTCTTTGGCCTACCTCTACCTCTCCATCCATCCACATGTATACTCATAACTCTTTTAGTAACATACGTTACATCTCTCCTCTTTACATGACCATACCAAGACAAACGATTCCCCTTCAACTTTTCAGTCACTGGCGCCACTTTCAAACTTCCTCTAATATTCTCATTTCTCACTTTATCCATTCTCGTCACACCACACATCCATCTCAACATTCTCATCTCCGCTACGTGCAATCTTTTATATATATATAATAATAATAAATATATTTCATTTCAAAGGAGCTAAATAAAGAGTATGGAGATATGAAAGAGAGTATCATTAATTTAATTTTTTTTAAGGTATTTTTTGTACTTTTTGCAGCACATGATAATTTTTCATTGTTTTTAAAGGAATTGTATGACTCCAAACATTCTAACTCTATGTTAACATATATCAAGAGCTCCTTTTTAATCAATTTCAATGAAACCCTATTTCTCTCTTCCCGCCACTTCGTATTCATGAAAATAGTTGACTTTATTTGGTTAAGATTATAGATATCATGCATCATATACGTGTGACTGGCACTAGTATAGTAATCAATGTAAAAAAGAGTACTTTAGCAAAAAAACATCACCTTTTTTGTAAAACAGCAATGCGAGTGTAGGAGGTGGTGGAAAGCGTAAGGAAGAGGCAATCCCCATACCCTAGTCACCGCAGGACCTCCCTCTGGGCGTAGGAGCTTGCGGACAGCGAGCAATATATAGCTCTGCATCCGATAAGGACCAGGTCGGGTCGAGGGCGCGTTGTGATCTCTTAAAGAGCTGTCAGCAAAACTGAAAGGACCCAATAGGGCCGATCTGACGCCTGCTAGGACTGCGGGACCGTTTGAAAGAGTAACCGGGGCTAAAAACACTAAGAGCAGCTGGAGGACACACAGGTGGGGTTTTATATAGTCAGTTAAAGTCTAACATGCCCTTTTGCTCCGCTCTAGAGAGGAAGAAATCATTTGACAATTACCCAACTCAAAGAAATGCCTATAATGTTCCCATAGCTGGGACTCAGGCCTCCTCACTTGGAGAAGGAATGCCACCACGCGGGCCCAATGTGGGTTGGTGTATATCACACATCATTTTCGAATTTTTGGTTCTAGGTAATGTCGGTATTTACAACAAGAAATATAACAAAGAAAAACTTATATCTAAAACGCAAACAACGGGCGGCCGTATCGCATTCCGCCATCTCTTCCAGGCAACCTGGAATGGATTTGTCAGAACACGATGTGGGGCTGTAATTAATTTGACAAAAAGCACTAATATTTATTACAATATGTTATAATAGATACACAGATACATACATGTGCTATATATATTAGATTGCTATATAAATACCTACATACATTCCAAATATATAGGCAAAGGTGAAAATTACACAGTCTTCTCAAAGATGAAGCAGATGGGCAGTACAAGAAATTTTCTCATCGATAAATATCTAGGGATATTTTAGTAGCAGTAACAATCATCATCATCATCATCATTCCAGCCGAAAGGCCTCCCCCAAGCGTCGCCACAACGACCGGTCCTGTGTATCTTGCATCCATCGGATTCCAGCGACCCTGACCAGGTCATCGGTGATGACATAGGGCTCCGAAACGTGGTCGCTTAAAATGGGCCTCATAAGAAGACTTAAAGTCACCCAAAGGGCATTGGAAAGAGCTATGCTCGGAGTTTCCTTGCGTGAAATCTCTCTCTCTCTCGAATCAGAAATTAAGATATTCGCAGGAGAACCAAGGTTTCCGACATAGCACAAAGAATCGCCAAACTTATGAGGCAATGGGCAGGGCACATTGCTCGCAGAACAGATGGCCGTTGGGGTCGAAAGGTTCTGCAGTGGTGACCGCGTACCGGAAGACGTAGCGTTGGAAGGCCTCATACAAGGTTGAGTAACAATAACTTACTTAAAAAAGTAAATTAAGATAAGTTTTTAACCGAGAATGAATGGCAATTAATTGAGTGATTATGTTCGTAATACAATCATTACAGTGGGCTATTTGGGTTATCTACGTTATCACGAATATGTTAGATATCGGAGTTAAGGTATATTTAATTATATACCTGTGGACTGGGGCCTTCATTTTATTTTTCATTTATACATTAGGTTTCCTGTAGTGAATTTTATTACAAGAGGGAAAATTTTACTGAAGTTTATTAATTCTAGTTGAGTGAGCATCTTAAAAAGAATAATTTGACAGAGCAGTGAACAGTGTAAGCAGTGGTAGTCAAGTGGTACGGACCCGACTTACGAGTTATAGGACGCGGGTTCAAACCCAGCCAGGCGTATTTGTGTAATTTATTTAATTTAAAAGCGAAAAGAACAGATACCAATAGAAGAGAAGGAAGGTGCTGCTTATTTCAAACGAAATTTCTTCTAGCAGATCTGCGACAGGAGAGTTGGATGAGAGATGAAGTAGACACATAGAAAAGTTAAAATAGACTATATTATCTAAATTAAATCATATAATATATATATATACATATAGGGTCGAGTTGCCTAAATCGTAAATTATAAGTACGACTTCAAAAATCTACCAAACCACAACATTTATTTTCAATTGGCGACAATAAGAAGCAGTACTACTATCATGACACAATCGCTGCCATTTGGGATGCGATTCTCTTAAAAGCTTCCTTTTAGAGGTACATTTTCATATAACCGCTCTTACACACATCTTTCTCTAGTTATTATGGATACACAGCTATTTTGTGGATATTATCTAGGCTTCTATAGAAATCAAAACATTATTTTTTGTAAAACTAATCCAGTAAAGACCTCTGAAAATCTGCTATTTTACGTGAACTTTGGCCCTCCATAATGTACTTATATATTAAAAATAAAAAAGTACATCAATAGAAGCCTTGCTCATTTAATTGAGATTCTGAATGCCGACAATTTTTCTGAAAAACTTTTATATATGAAATAAGTTTTGTGAAATATTCCAACAGAGTTTTCAGGCGTTATTTCCCTTTTTTTTGCATTCAAACATCTATTCGATATTGGATTGTGTTGTGAGCCTAACAGCGGTGGGGGTAGGAGCAGATTTTCGTAAGTGTGTTGATAAGATATTTATCAATAGAGGAAGTGTTCACTATATACCTACTTATAGGTATGTATAGTAATGTGTTATCAAATTAGGTAGTTTCCGGTAAATGGTAAACTATTGTAATACATAGAAGTAGTGATGAAGGAGGCGCGAGTGAGGGGAGGGGGGGAAATATACATAGATCTCGTTATATTTTGAATGTCGAAAATGATGACTGGCCTGTTGGTCTAGTGGTTAGTGACCTTGACTGCTATGCCGGAGGTCGTGGGTTCGATTCCCACCTAGGACAAATATTTGTGTGAGGAGCACGATCATTTGTTCTGTGTTTGGGTGTAATTTATTTATAAATATAGTATGTTTATCAGTTGTCTAATACTCCTAACACAAGCTTTGCTTAACTTGGGGCTAGACGGCGTTGTGTGAAATATTATTATTAAATATTTTAAAATAATTTCAAAAAGTCATGAGCCCCAGCATTTTGCTGATCGCTGGCCGTTTTGCGCGGATGTGTCGCATAACTCACTCTATTGTATAGATTTGTTATAATATTATATATATTATAACTTATGTGCCATGTTTGTCGTAAATAAACTCTTTTTCTTTCTATTTTCATTTAAAAATATAAACAACAGTATTCCTCTGGTATGAGAACCAGGTTCCAAGCTACCGGCGGTCAGGGCTCCAGAGAAAAGAACCTTCTGTCCGAAAGTATCCAGAAGTACCGCTTTCTGAATTATGCCTTAATCCAGCCGACTAACACAAACCTCCTAAGGTGGTCAAGGCTCGTGGCTATTAGGCCGGCCTTAAACGTTCGGTTTCGTATTTAGATTTCCTGTTCAGGAAATAAGATTCGGAAACCTAAATGCTATGTGTTTTTTTTTTGTTTACGTACAAAATGTAATTTTTCTCCGTTTGGAAAAAATAAGAACGTGTGCGCCTTGTTGAACATTTTGTATGTGAGCAGATCATTTAGGTTTCCTGATTTGATTTCCTGATCAGGAAACCTAAATAGGAAACTGAAAGTTTGTGGCCGGCCTTAAGCTATTGGCTGACACGAATGCACATCCCATATGTCGACAACCTCGCGAGCCAAGTAAAGATAGATATTTGATTTGCTTATCTTTCTCGGGTCCCATGAGGTTCTCGTAATGCGGGACAAGACGATCTCGGACCTTAATTATTATAAGTAATAATAATTAGGGTCCAAGAAATGGCCTTCACATACCAAGCAACTATTGTCGCCTACGCACACTCATGTAAAACACTCGACTCTACTTGAATAGCTTGTTCAAGTCAGTAATCTGACACTGAACTCGCCATGATGTCACTCCGCCACACAATATGACAATATTATCAGAATTCGTAACTCAACCACGATATTTGCGAGAAACCTTACTGATCAAAATGACTACGATTTCTTAATTAATATGAATTAGATACACGTGTTATAAATTGTACATTATAAATATATCAACCCTTTTTAGGAAGAACATCGTATCGTAAACGACAGTTTGAGTTTTTTGCAGGAATGGTTTTTCTCTTCCATAATTAAAGATTGCATCACTGCTTACCATCAGGTGGGATCGCAGTCAAGCACTAGATTTTATCCAAAAAAAACCTATTTATGAAAATATAGCATAGCATAGCATAGTCGGCCTTATACTGTTCCCACTGCTGGGACTCAGGCCTCCGCTCTAGGAGAGGAAATGGGCCGTAATCCACCACGCGGGCCCAGTGCGAATTGGTGAATGTCACATGTCTTAGAATTTTTGGTTCTAGAACATGCCGGTTTCCTCACGATGTTTTCCTTCACCGTTTTGAGAGCAGTGGTGATAAAATAAATTACACAAAGTAATGCGACAACTCGTAAGTCGGGGCCGTTACCACGCGGCCACCACAGCTCTATGAAAATATGTTGAGTCGTAATTGATATAGCGAAGCCGGGTCCTGGTTAGGCCAAGAGCTGGAACGAGAGTGAATGGGATGCGGTCGCCTCCTTCTGTGAACCAGTACTTAATGCTAGCACAAGAGATGGCCGCGGCCGTGAGGAAACGTAAATCCTCGCCGGCTTTCAGATGACAAGCAATGGGTAGCTCGCCGTCCGGCCATCCGGATCCATACGATCCGAGCCCAAGTTATCGATGGCGCGTTGTATTCCACATGCGCCTCAAAGAGAAGGAATTTCTAAAAATGAAATCCGTAGTCCTAGAACGCAAAGGGCAACTGAACAACAACAGGTGTGGTTTTACTCAGCAAAACCCTGACATTCCCATCTCTTTTCACTCAGAGTTGGAGTTATTTCATAATTTTAGACCTCAAAAAAAGGAGTAATACTGAAATTGCCTTATTTTTCGTGTTAGTTCAATTGAAATTTAACGTAGGGAAATTAGCCTAAAAAATACTCGTAAAACAGATTTAGCTGATATATCAAGTTTTTTTTTAATTGCGGCTAGTAAAGGAAATCATTTGAATCTGTTTAGGAAAATGAAAAGAACAATGTTACTATTCAGGTTTTAATTTAAGTAGTTATAAATAAACCAGCTTCTGCCAGCAGCTTCGCCCGCGTGAAAGTAGGTTTCTCCATACAAACTTTGGAGCCTGTTTCATCCCCTTAGGGGATGCAATGCAATTTTGCAAAACCCTCTCTTAGTGCTCGCCTACGTCATAAAAGGAAACTTTGCGCAAAATGTCACGCTCCTAGTCCCAGTAGTTTAGGCTGTGCATTAATATGTCAGTCAGTTTCTCTTTTTATATATATAGATTAAAACCTTTAATATCGGTATTTCCTGTATCTTTGTAACCTAACCTGTTTCGGGATAACACCAACAGTGTCTGTTTTCAGGATAGCAACTAGTCCTACCGTTCAGGGAAACTGTGAATCATTGTGAGTGAAATAATACAAAACTTTTTACAAAAAAAATACTAGACTTTACTAAAAAAAAACAATAAAAGGATCAAAATAACTTTAATTTCGGAAGTCGGTGTTAAATAAGAAAGAAACAATACCGAGAAACACCGACTTCCGACGTTAAAATTATTTTCATCAAATGTTACTTTTTGACTGTAAAAGCTTAAGTTCTCGATAAAAAAAGACCGAAATCACTATACGGTTGCCAAAAATCACTATATTTTAGTATTTCCCTCGATTCCTCATGAAACCCATCATCAGAAGTGGATTTTGAAAATTATGGGACCAATCTGGAAGTATATCCTTTTAAGGGAAAAAAAATATTTTCAAATTTGTCCATAAACGACGGAGTTCTGAGGTAACAAACATAAATAAAATAATGATAAATAAAAATTTTACCGAATTGATAACGTCCACCTTTTTTTTAAAGTCGGTTAAAAATATCGGATCGCACGACAGAATCGAGATTACGAAAAAGATATCAAGACGTGACCCAAAGCCGGGAACAATGAGAAGAATATTAAAAAAAAACACAATTACTAGTTTTAATTACTTAATTTAACTAATATAATTACTTTTCTTCACAAGTATGTTAAAAAACATCGTAAGATACACGACATACACGTGAGTATTGATGATTACCGTCCTTGGTTTTCTTAAAACCCTTCGGCTCGGGTCTAAATACCGCCTCAGCGATAATCACCAACATTACACACTTATATCACAATGTACTATTTGTATAGCATTATAGTCGGCCTTATAATGTTCTCACTGTTGGGACTCAGGCCTCCTAGAGGGTATGGGCCGTAATCCACCACGCGAGCCCAGTGCGGGTTGGTGGATGTCACATGTCTTCGAATTTTTGGTTCTAAGACATGCCGGTTTCCTCACGATGTTTTCCTTCACCGTTTTGAGAGCAGTGGTGATGAAATAAATTACACAAAGTAATGCGCCTGGCTGGGTTTGAACCCGCAACCTACAACTCGTAAGTCGGGGACGTTACCACTCGGCTCACTACTGTTCCCACTATTTGTAAAACTCTTTATAAAAATTATATCGACAAAAAAACCACTGACAAATACATAGTTTCCCTATCCAAAACAGATGAACAAAAATTACTAAACACGTTTAGTAAATGAATTCTGACAACATACAACGAACATATTCACAGTTCTACGGAAGTATGACAATTGGATTGCGTTATTTCACATTGACATAAATGATTGTCACACATTTGTCACATCATAGTTATTAATAGCAAGTCGTGACTGACTTGCCACAGATATTGTATCAATATTGTATTTGATCAGCGATAATGGGAAATCATTGGACAGATAAATTTTGAGTTTTCATGTTGTTACCAAAGGTAGAAAATGATGATTTGTTCAAGGAAAATTGCGTCATTGTCTATCATCGACTGGTTGCAATAAACCGAGATATCATCATTACATTATCATCATCGAAAGTAACGCCCGGGTGCCACCACTGGGTGAACCGCCCGGAGGACACGGTGGAGCACACGGCAGAAGTATGCCCCGCTTGGGCAGAACACCGCGCTGTCCTTGTAGGTGAGATCGGCTGTAACGATCTCTCGCGCCAGGCCTTGGAAAAACCATTGTCCGAAGCGAGGAGTAGTGGCAGGCGGTCGCCTCTTTCTGCGAAGCAGTAATGCCATCAAAGGAGGAGGCCGCACGTGCACGCGCTAGAGATTGGCCCTCACGCCCCAGCCGCCGGGATCCCGATCCCGATTATCTGCCACTGTAGGCGCGGGCTTGCGGAAGGTGAGCAATAGATAGCTCAACGTCTGACTGTCCGGTAACCGTCCGGACCAAGCCTAAGGCGTCAACGGCGCGTACTGCTCCACGCGCACATCAAAGAGATGTGTGATCTAGCTGTATAACGTACTCGACATCTAGCTATATATAATACTCAATTTTAAAATAGGGTTGGCAACCGTACCTATGTCAACAGTGGACGTCCTTCGGCTATGATGATGTATTTTTTTTTTCGGTGAGAAAATCATCCAATGACATCCCCCGCTCGAGTGTGTCAGACTTTTATTGACCAAAAAACCCACTCTTGTTCCTTCGTTGCCTTTCATACCCGGGCCGATTCTTCCTTTCCTTTTTCATTTTATTTCGATAGACTATTTAACGTCCATAAGTGTTTCGTGGCATCACAGTGGGCCCTAACAAAATACCAGCGCTGCGTTGTCGTTTTAACTATCGCTGCATATGGTGAGTTAGATGCCTTTTTGGCCTCGCACTGATTATACCTTTCTTTCTTTATTGTGTATATTTTGTTTAGACGATTATGTGAGTCACGAATAAACGTTTTTTCTTTCTTTCTTTCAGAAGCAGACCCCTGGCCCCTGCTGACCCAGCAGGGTACGGTTTTACTATCTACGGTTTTACTGACATCTTCTTGGGGCGCACGTGGAAACTACGCGCCGTCTCGAGCTACCCATTGCTCACCGTCCGTAAGCCCATGCCTACGATGGCTATTGATTAGTATAAAGGACGTTATTTTCTTAACTGTGATTAATAAATTATGTGATTTAGATTTTTTTGTTACGTAAAATGATAAATAAATAAGGTTTAAAATAAAAGGAGAACTAACTAACCTGCTTCTGTTCAAGTGTAACCAACACACTAATGGTTTTATTTATGTACTTATGTTAACATTGTAATTTAATTGGAAAAAAACATTTTTTTGCACACAGTTTATGATTTCTTGTGTTATTTTTAATTCCATGATAAATAATTAATTAAATTTGATTAATTCAAACGTATATTATACATACTCAAACCCAGTGGCCACCACTCCTATGATTTCCTTTCCTTACGAATTGGCAAGAAGTGAATGAAGGGGTCGTTTGCCCAGCTGTGGGACAGTATAGGCTAGATATAATAATAATGAACAGGTAAAACAATATGGACCTTATATCTTTTTTATTTAGAGTAGGTGGTGGCCCTGTGGTAACCGTCCCCGACTTACGAGTTGTAGGTCGCAGGTTCAAACCCAACCAGGCGCATTACTTTGTGTTATTTATTTCATCACTGCTGCTCTCAAAATGGTGAAGAAAAACATCGTAGGAAACCGGTATTTCCTAGACCCAAAAACGTCGAAGACATGTGAAATCTACCAAACCGCACTGAGCCTGCGTGATGGATTACGACCCATTCCCTCTCTTAGAGAGGAGGCCTGAGTCCCAGCAGTGGGAATATTTATAAGGCTGATTAGCATAGCATAGGCGGCCTTATAATGTTCCCACTGCTGGGTCTCAGGCCTCTCTAGGAGAAGGCTGATTATTCTAAGCTAAACTTTTCCGTTCAAATCAAATGTATGCTACAATAATCTCGTTTTTCCTTAACAAATTAATTTATAAATCTTACAGTTCCCCATTTACCTCGTAACGATATTGAATCGAACGTTTACAATCATTATTATGTATTATTATTACATAAGACTTTGCACTGTGCTGTAACCTGTTTGGTCGTGTCTCACGAGTAAAAAATTGCAAATGGCTTGTATGTGTGTGTGTGTAGTATGGGCTGTGGTAAGTCCCTACATAACTACACACTAATACAAGCACAGTTGTATGGTGAGGTACTACGAGTGTGATTCTCACTTGATTATCACTCGAATGTTTTTTTAATTTGAGGAAATTGTTTTGAAAGTTTTTGTTTGTAAATTACTCAGGACAAATTTATGTCACTGTAATATTGTTACAAAATGAAATTACAAGTTCAGTGGTCAGTTCAAGTAGTATTAGGCGACTGAGAAAAAACTTGATCTTAAAAGCATAAAAATCGGTATCATCAGTCTGGGACAGCTCTATCAGTCTTACGGGGCTGGAAAAGCTTTATGCTTCAGATTCTATCAATCAACTCAGCCAATGATTTGTTAGCTGGGAAATAACTGATCGTCGAGTTAAGCTCACCTTTTTATATGAATTGTCCAATCACTTTCAAAATATTTATATATATTTCGAGTCTTTATTGTACATCAAAACTTAACATAGTTATATCTTAACTTAACATATGTAGTTCTATGTTAGATTTTGATCTATAATAAAGACTCAAGATATCTTTTAAATTGGTTAATTGATTATAAAGGATAAGGCACGTATGTTTCAATTAGGATTCATCGACAAATTACTTTTTAACAAAATTATAGAACCTGGTTAAGGTTAGAAAAAATATATGGTAGAAGGCTAACGTTGATACTAACGTAGTCAGCAGTTAAGCCTACAAATATCAAGGTCCCTTTTTTTTAACGAAATTCAAAAATATTTATTTATAATGGCATCTTCGAATCGATCAATGCTAACAAAATTAAATTTAAAATATAGTTTCGTTAGTTTAACCACATTCTTTACATCAGATTCAAAGTCTTAACCATTAGAAACCATAACTTAATTGAAGATATAATTCCTAAAGATCGTCACTTACTCTCACACCAACAAACTCGCTTACCTAACTCACCTTTCAATAGCCGCGTGACTTTACAACCCATAGTACACCTCCACCAACACACACAAGACTCCTGTTCTATTTGCATGCACTGTGGTTCTGTTTGTGTGTGTGTGAGTGTCTAGTCCACAGCTCGCAAGACTGCATTCCTGCCTACGGCCTCGGCGGACAAGGGAGCTAGAGATATTTCATTTTTAGAATCTTATTATTTGAATTCATTTTTTTTTAATTGGGTTGGAAAAGGAGAAAGAGCCCTTTATCCATTAGTGAAACAAAATAGTCTGAATAGGTTTTTTGTTTTCGGTAGGAAAATCATCTTATTTATTTATTTATTTTATAATTTCATGTACACACATAAATACGAAAGAAGATACATTGTTATAAAAATTGCACAAAGGTACTGCTTATTTCTAAAAGAAATTTCTTCCAGCAGACCTGCGAAAGGAGAAATAGGAAGAAATGTAGACAATAGTGTCATCTTATGACATTCCCCGCTCTTGGGCGGAGCGCGAGATAGTGTCAGAGTTTTACTGACTAAAAACCCACTCCTGTTCCTTCGTTACCTTTAGTAACAGGGCCGAGTCTTCCTTTCAGAATCAGACCCTTAGCCCCAGTAGGCTTAGACCCTGCTGGACCCGTACAGTTGCTGACATCTCCTTGAGGCGCGCGTGGAACAGTATACGGCGTCGACGACTTGGAATATAGATAGTATCTGGAATGATGATGAGAAGGTAGACCGATGACCTGGTGAGGGTCGCAGGAATCCGATGGACGCGAGACGCAAAGGACCGGTCGTTGTGGCAACAGTTGGGAGAGGTCTATGTCCAACAGTGAACGTCTTTCGGCTGAATTGATGATGATGATGATCTGAGATGAGACTAGCATCGAAGTTTTAAATTATTTGTTTATTTTCATCTACTCAAATATTATAAAGAGTTAAAGTTTGTTTTTATGTATTTTCTTTGTTTGTAGGAGGTAGTCTCCGAAAGTACTGGTCCGATTACTAAAATTTTCTTCACCAAAAAAAGTTGCTTTATTCCTGACTGACATATACTATATTTTATGTACGCGGGTGAAGCCGCGGGCAAAAGCTTCTTCGTTATAAGGATAATACTGGGTATATTTGCCTCAAAACAATAAACATTATTTGAAACATCAATTTACATCGTGTTATTAAAATAGACTTATTATTTGATTATCATTAATAGTATATATTGTGTTAGAAGTACCTGTATAGTTACGAGTATATGATGTATATTATTGTTAATCCGTAGGTAATTGTTTTTAATTTTTTCAATGATATAATCTAATGCTCAACGGCCCACACATGGCCGTCTTATGGTAAGCAGTGATGCAATCGTTGATGGTGGAGCGCACTAGTTTATTAAGAGTCTATTCAATCTAGCTTTGAAGATATCTAAATTATAATTGACCGGGAAGACCACAGCAGGCAATTTCTTTTTTCACACTACTATCACACAACGCCGTCTAGTCCCAAGCTAAGCAGAGCTTGTGTTATGAGTACTAGATAACTGATTAAAATACTTATATATTTCTAAATACATACATATTATAGATAAATTACACCCAGACACAGAACAAATGATCGTGCTCATCACACAAACATTTTTCCTGGGTGGGAATCGAACCCACGACCTTTGGCATAGCAGTCAAGGTCATTAACCGCTAGACCTACAGGCCAGTCGAAATTGTTCCAGCCCTTCGATGTTCGCGCTATAAACAAAGAAGAGAAACGCTTAGTCTGGACCGTAAAGGTGTCAACAATGTTCTTATTCAATTATTATTAATAACAAGTCAAAGTTTTTTATTTCACATAGGCCTACATGGGCACTTATAAAACGTCAGAAGCTAGTGCACGGTTCCAAATTGGTCGTTTCCTATGGAGAAGAACCGGCAAGAAACTCCATGGTAACTCTTTTAAAAAAAAAATTGTTGTTACAATATTTCCATATTACAGCTTATGTAGATAGTATGTAAGGACAGTGTAGACTGGTCAATATTGTACTATAAAGTACAATAAAAATAATCATAATAAAAAGGAACCTAAGAATTCGCGGAGTCTACAGTGTTCTCACATTCACATTATAAAAAAGAGGCTATATAAATAAAAGCAAGTCATCATCTTCCTGCCCTTGTCCCATCTTATTTGGGGTCGGCGCAATACGTTTTTTTCTTCCATTCTATCCTGTCAACCGTCATACTATCACTAACTTCCTTTTCTTTCATATCACTGTTCACACAATCCATCCATATAAATAAAAGCAAGTAAAATAAATAATTACAATTATTAATAAATGATACGTTAACAAAATAAATAATAATTAATAAAAAAAAATATTGTTAACTAACTAACTAAATTCAGAACCTCAAGGTTATACAGTAAAAGACAATTAACAATAGGCTTAGCAGTTTTTAGAAACAATAATAGATACGACAACAATGGCAATAATAAATACTGCCTATTGACTTACTATTTAAATGTACAATACTAACAATGGAGGCAATATACATTTTACTTCTTATTTTAATAATAGGTAACTGTTTCAACAATACTCCCGTTATGGAGAGCTGCAGCATTGGTGGTCCAGTGGTAATATGGATTAGGAATTGTGGGTCGTGGGTAACCCAGCCAGGCGCATTACTTGATGTCATTTATTTCATCACCACTGCTCTCAATACGGTGAAGGAAAACGTCGTGAGAAAACTGGCATATCCTAGACCCAAAAAATTTCGAAGACATGTGATATCCACCAACCCGCCCTGGACCCGTTTGGTGGATTACGGCCTATTCCCTCTCCTAGAGAGGAGGCCTGAGTCCCAGCAGTGGGAACATTATAAGGCCGACTATGCTACGCTATGCTATATTTTCATAAATAAGTTTTTTTTATATAATCTAGTGCTTGACTACGATCCCACTTGATGGTAAGCAGTGATGCAAACGTGGATGATATATACACTACACACTGAGGCTGATAATAAAAATGTGAAGGCTTGTAATTATGACATTCCTGATCTACCCTGTTGTTATATTTTATTCTAGACGATGCCAGTGACTTCACTTAAAGAAAAAACATATCCCAACGGAACATATTCCCGGGATCAAAAATGTCATCTTCATCCTTGTCGGTATCACTCTTGACAGAGTGGTCGTGGTCATCACTTCAGGTGTTGGTGGCAAGCTTCACAACACGCCACTTCTCTCTGACGGCCGCTTTCCACGTGCATTCGTGCAGTGAAGATGAGTCCTTTACTGCCGCTTTAATCTAGTCAGTCCACCTCATAGGCGATCTTCCTAGTGGCCTGGTACCCTCAACCTTTCCCTGGACCACAAGTCGCTCAATAGCCACTTCCCCTCTGCAGAATACGTGACCAAAAAAGGTGAGAATACGAGCCTGTACAAAAGATGATAAACACTGCTTGATGCCGAGTTCTCGAAGTATAGACTCATTGGTAAGGAATTCAGTCCACGATACTTCGAGCATTCTCCTCCAGCACCACATCTCTAGGGCGTCTACCATCATCATCATCATCTTCCTGCCCTTATCCCGTGTTATTTGGGGTCGGCGCAACACGTTCTTTTCTTCCACTCTGCCCTGTCACTCGTCATGCTATCACTAACTTTCTTTTCTTTCATATCACTCTTCACACAATCCATCCATCTTTTCCTAGGGCGTCTACCCACTTCTTTAAAAAAAACCCAAACATTTACTTCAAAAATGTGTTACCGTATACCAATTTTATACAAATTAAGTGTAAAAACTAATAAATACACACATATTTACATACTTTCATCTTTATGTGATAGTAGCTGTAAAACACCTAAATAAAAAAGGAACAACATAGTTTCTGTACTAACAAAACTTCGGTTTTGCTGTTGTTAGAACTGTTGAAAAAAATGCAAATACCATTGCATTTTTTTCTAACAACAGTTTATAATTTTAGTTTGTACAACTAAATTCCCACACTACACTAACTAAACGAAATTATGCAAAATTATTATATAGCGACAAGAAACATGTAACCAACATGTAACAGATATATTTGTAATTACAAAACATGATTGAAAAGAGTGTCCATGGAGTTTCTTGCACATTCTTCTCCATAAAGATCTACGCTTTGGAATGTGCAATTAGCATCATTTTTTCTGACTGACTGACTTCTTGACATTTCAAAAGTGCCTGTAAATGGTTTATTTGAAATAAAATGCTTTGACTTTGACTATGTCATTCCGTTGTTCTATTAAAAGATTTAATTTAAAAAAATGTTAATTTACACAGAATATCTAATTTCCCACAACTCGAAGATCAACTGAAACATTATTATCTAACGAGTTAATGGATTACATCATAGCACACACTACACACAAACAAAAGCCACTAATTAGTGTCTTAGATAGCAGTTATGTAATTATAATGGGGACATGACTAGTTGTGGGCATTTACCCATAACACACAAGTTACGTATCGTTCCACGTGTATTTCTAAAAAAAACTGGTCAAATGCGAGTCGAACTCGTGCTCGAAAGGTTCCGTACATATACAACATTAGACACTATATTATAACCTTTTTTATAGTGTAAGAAATCACGTTTGTTGTGTGGAAGCCCCATTAAAATTTTTATTTTATTCTGTTTTTTGGATTTGTTGTTATAGCGGCAACAGGTACATCATCTGTGAAAATTTCAACTGTCTAGTTATCACGGGTCATGAGATACAGCCTAATGACAGACAGACACGCAGACAGGGGTGTCTTAGTAATAGAGAACCGTTTTTACCTTTTGGATACGGAACTCTAAAAAAACAACGAATCAATGAACTCCTCTTTTTTTACACGTCGGTCAAAAACAACACGTGCATCTTTAATGTTATGATTAGTTCAATATAGCAATCAACTTTTTGTTCTCATACTACATACCGACTATTCACTAAATAAACCATTTGATTTCACACAAAAAAACTAAACACGCTGAGGAACATATAAAAAATGATAATTGCATCAAAGTCATAAATAATTGCTGATGTTTCGAGTTGCTGCGATTCGGACACAATATATTTGGACACAGTGGCCGAATCGACGTATTTTATTTTTAATATTTTTTTACCGACAATTCGGACACTACCAAATTTATTGAAGCTGTTTAGTAAAGTCAGATAAAAAAAATTTAAAGAAAGAGTTGAAGTTGTACTATTTTGTCATCGACTAGGATAATAGAAACTATTACAAAGAAATTTATTACCCGAAGTTACCGCCTTAAATCTACCTTAAAATACGAGTTTTGGCAACGCGTTTTTCTCCATAATCTAAATATATATAAGAGAAGAAACTGACTGACTGACATATCAACGCACAGCTGAAACTACTGGGACTAGGAGCGTAAAATTTTACACAAGGTTTCCTTTTATGACGTAGGCGAGCACTAAGAGAGGGTTCCCCAAAATTCACCTCCTAACCAAATCCGCTGGCAGAAGCTAGTTATATTATATTTTAAAACTTTTTGGTGACAAAAATATTGAAATCAAAGTGTGCCGATTTGGACACTGTGTCCGAATGGTCAGACAACTCGATGTTTCACCGTAATTGGCGACGTAACCTAATACGGTTACAAGTCTCATATGAGACTAATTTTCAACCTGACCACCATTTGACCTGTGACTTACATCATACACACACAGACAGACAAGCATAAACGTCTATACGTGATGTATGTGGTGATTGTGCATGTTGTAGATCGACTCACGCGCATAGGAATCAAGACCGGCTCCGGGGAATTGTCAGAAGGGCGCTCGTGCACATTTTTAGGATTTAAAATCTTATGTTTTTTTTTTTATCTGATTGGTAATTTGGATTTAGTGTTTTTTAATCAAATTTGTGGTGGATAATAACATAGGTATTGTACCGTTGTAAATAAAATAAAAAAAATTTATACTAATATTATAAAGCTGAAGAATTTATTTTTTTTGTTATAATTCGTACCCTTGCAGTGCTCGGGAGTTAATTATATAAATCTCTTACTACGTTCGGGAGTTCGAGTACTTAGATGTCTTCGTTTCAAAATGCTGCCCGCGACTATAAGACACTGCTTTATTCCCTTTTCGCATAATCTACTATTATTTATCAAGGACGGCTATAGGCTACATAACATCACACTACGACCAAAAGAGCGGTGAATCCTTAGATACGATAAAAACAGGCCTGGACACAAGCCCCCCAAGCTAAGTTACGACCGTTTCGTTTCGATTCTCGTGGGGTGTCTAAAAAAGGAATTGGAGGCGTGACCTACTCGAGGCGTTCGACGCAAGAGAATCGAAACGAAACGGTCGCAAATTGGCTAGTCGGAAGGTCTATATCCAACTGTGAAGTCTGAATGTCTTATCGGTTGATATGATGATTATAAAGACTATTTTTTGATAACTAAACGTAGCGTACAGCATACGAGCTAAATTCTAAATCATATTTTTCATTAATTAACTGCATTTCAGACTCTTTTTAACCGACTTAAAAAAAAGAAGAGGAGGGATTGTATTTTTTTTAGTTTTGTTACCTCAGAACTCCATCATTTATGACCTGATTTAGAAAAATATTTTTTGAGAACCACTGTCGAGTCGGCGTTTTTTATCCCATGTCTCTACCACCACACCTCTTCATATCTTGATCTCATAAATATAAAATATAAAGATATTAAAGAAACCATATTTTATCTTCATATGAAGTGGGACAATGACGAATGCGGTACCCGCTATGATAACTAACATCAATTAGTCGTACCTACTTAAACAAGATTAATTACTTCATAAATGTTGTCTCCTGACTGTTTGGCGCCATATTCAAGGCATTTATGGGTCACTTCTTATCATTCTGGCTTTGATGTTGAAGGGAATGAAGGTCATCATACCAACAGAAGTGTACAATTTCGTCTTCTTGGATTATGCTCAACTGCATATGATATCGTCGACCGACTTGCCAATGCTGTGAGATTTGTTGGAAAGAGTCCCTGCAGCTACCCAAAGGGCAAGCGAAGGAAGGTCAGTAAAAATCAAACATTCCCTCTAGCTCCACCTTAGAGCGAGAGAAGTAAATTGATTTCCCAAACCAAAAAAAAAAAAATTACTTACCTATTTCTTCTTGTTTAAGTTACGTATTATTGGTAGGTACTTGTGCTATATTACAGGGTGGAAAAGAGGGGTTGCAGGTCAGGATATCTGCAAATAAGTAGTAGTAGTTAACCTATTATGTCCCACTGCTAGCGAAAGCCTCCTTCTCCCTTTTTCACATAAGTCTGTCCTCAAAAAATTGCGGGCCAGTCTTTCTGGTAGCATCAAGCTCATCTCTCCACCTTTACCTTGGTCTGCCGCGATGTCGCCTTGTATTTATTAGGACCTATAAGATAGATAGATAGATTCTTTATTGATACCAAAAATACTAATTACATTAGGAAATTAAAATTAATAGGGTGTCACAATGACAAAATAAATAATAAAAAAAAAGAAAATTTAGGCTCACGTTTGACCACTATCTCACCTGATGGTAAGCGATGATGTGGTCAACAGTGGAGCATGCTTGCCTAGAAAAAACCCTGGGTAAGAAAGGTACGACACGTCAGACAACCTTCTGATCTGCGTCTTCGAAAGGCAAAAAAGAGCTGGTTTCTCAGTTTCCAGATTGTGGTGAACGGGGACGAGATTTGAGTAGCAGACTTCGTATGTTACTAGGGTGCTCTTTTTGAGAGAGTGCTGCCGCTGTTCAACTTTCTCTTTAAACTGCGTTAAATGTTTCTATTTAGTTATATATTACATCATCCCAATTCCCAAAATAAATCCCCATGAAGCGTGCGATAAAAAAAAACTAAAATCTGCGCAAAAATCCGCAGCGGAATGCAGGCCGCGCGTCAGATCTCAGCCAGGCGGGAACCTGTTCCGTCACCTCCAGCGACCTCCGTCGCAGTCAGCGCTGTTGCTAAGCGACCACGAGCTAACATTCACATTGATAGAGCCAAATAATCGTTGGTAAGTATCGATTTATGGTGCTTCTTACGTCACGGTACAGACTTATGCAGATTTCTAAAGAATTTTATCTGTGCTACAACGCAGACAATTATGTCGATGTATAATCTAAATATGTAAATGGAATGGAATCCCCTGCCAGAGTCTGCATTTCCTGATAGCTACAACCTAGGGGTCTTTAAGTCAAGAGTGAATAGGTTACTTCTAGACAAGCGTGCTCCATCGGCCACATCATCGCTTACTATCAGATGAGATAATGGTCAATGGGAGCCTATCATTAATAAGAAAAAGGCAATACTGTGTGAAAGCTTCATAAGGTGAGTTAGGTGATCGGTGGTGTTTTGTTTTTATTAAGACCAATGGTTTTAACTGAGTGAAAATATTTGCCTACGTCACTCAGATATAAAGCAGCATTAAACTGGTGATTATGTCTGCCTCGGACAGACAGTCCAGTTATGTAGATCTAATTTCGAGAATGAGGTCAACCGTCGAATCCGACTCGGCTGGGCAGCGTTCGGGAAGCAGCGTGGTGTCATCTCGTCTAACATATCACAGTGTGTCAAGACGAAAGTCTATGACCAGTGCGTGTTGCCAGTGATGGCTTTGACACGTGGTCGCTCATAATGGGCCTCATCAGAAGGCTTAAAATTATGAACGGCTTTTCTCGAAGTTTCCATTGCGTGATCGAATAAGGAATGAAGATATCCACAGGAGAACCAAAGTTTCCGACATAACACGAAGAATCCCCAAACTAAAGTGGCAATGGGCAGAGCATATTGCTCGTAAAACAGATGGCCGTTGGGGCTGAAAGGTTCTGGAGTGCCGACCTCGTACAGGAAGACGCAGCGTTGGAAGGCCTCCTACAAAGTGGATTGATAACCTGTTAAAGGTTGCGGGAATCCGATGGATGCGAGATGCACAGGACCGTTAATTGTGGCGACACTTTGGCTATGTCCAAACGTGGACGTCTTTCAGTTGAAATGATGATGATGATGATAACTAAACTAGTGAGAGAATTTTTAAAATTGGTCCAGTAGTTTTTGAGTTAATTCTCTACAAACAAAATACAAATCTATCCTCTTTATAATATTAGCATAGATGGATCTTTAACTGTTGAATTGTTTTTAATTTTTCAATACACTTACTCGAAAACCCGCTCTTATTTCACCGCTTTTAGGCTCGCAATAAACTATTTGCCGCACTAGTGCAGAAAAATGCGCGTGCTCTCCCGCACCACAATTTTATTACATATATCGTATCAGGCTGGGTGCTCGTCGACCCCCACAAGTCGCCGATCAACCCTCGTTTATTCATTTCTTCGTAAGTGTATTAAAAAAAGTCGTTTGATACACGTGCAAATTTATCACTGCGGCCCTCGGGTCCATAACATACTCGCTTACGGATCGGGCAAATTCCGCCTCGGTCGCAATGACAAACTTTCTGCACCTGTATTAAAATGTACTATTTCAGTGTAAGGTTGATATCGTGTTCTTGCTTACAAAATATTTGTTTGTTTATAAATAGATATTACTCAATTAAACTGCTCTCAAAACGGTGAAGGAAAACATCGTGAGGAAACCGGCATGTCCTAGAACCGAAAATTCGAAGACATGTGACATCCACCAACCCGCACTGGGCCCGCGAGGTGGATTACGGCCCATACCCTATCCTAAAGAGAAGGCCTGAGTCCCAACAGTGGGAACATTATAAGGCCCACTATGCTATGCTATGCTGTGCTACTCAATTAAAAAGCTCTAGGTACTAGCTGTGAAACGGTGAATACATACTGAAATTGTAATCAGCGAATGATACTTGGTCGCCACGAAATGCAGATCCAACATTAATTCGCATAACAAACAGTCAGTGATCTACATTCTACGCCTGTATGACTGTCTGTATGAATGTGTAATGCGACACGTGTCAGCTACACACACGTGCATGAGTTAATATGAGATTATTGTTGTCAACTTGATTGTATCGTCAATAAACGCAAAGAATTCGAACCGTTGCTGCTCAAGGACAATCAGTAATTTGGTCATTTTAGTAATATACGTGAACGGAGGTGTCCCAGTGTGTATTTGACTAGCCTGTTGCTCTAGTTGTTAGTGGCCCTGACTGCTATGCCGGAGGTCGTGGGTTCGATTCCCACCCAGGACATATGTTTGTGTGAAGAGCACGATCATTTGTTCTAATAATTTATCTATGATATGTAGGTATGTATTTAGAAATATGTAAGTCTGTTTATCAGTTGTCTAGTACTGATAACACAAGCTCTGCTTAGCATGAGACTAGACAGCGTTGTGAGATAGTAGTGGAAAAAATGCAAATTATGCCAGTGGCAACTGCTCCGACTTATGATTTATATCATGGTCGTGAGTTCAAACCCTGCCAGGCATTTACTTTGTGTAATTTATTTCATCACCACTTCTCTCAAAACAGTGAAGGAAAATCTCGTGAGGAAACCTACTGATGACTACGGCCCATTCTCTCTCCCAGGGAGGAGGCCTGAGGCTCAGCTGTGAGAATATTAAAAGGCTGATTATGCTTATGCTTAATATACAGACAGTCAAAATAGTATCCTGACAACTGTAACTGAGAGCTTCGGCTCTCCGATTGTCCAGAAGTTTGTGCGAAGATTGATTGGTACTAACACTAGGTAAGAACTTTTTTATATGTATGTTATTAACACTTTATGGAGCTTTTGTGTCCGAAATAATAATAATAATATTCACACAACTATCACACAACGCCGTCTAGTCTCAAGTTAAGCAGAGTTTGTGTTATGAGTACTAGACAACTGATAAACATACTTATATGGCCACCTCTGGCATAGCAGGCAAGGCCACTAACCAATAGACCAACAGGCCTGTCGAAATAAAAGTTATATTATTATTGAATCGGGGAAAATGAAAGAAAGCATTTGGTCACAGGTTGCAGGAGTTCAGATTAGGAATTCTGTCCGCCCGTGACTCCAATAAAGACGGTGAAACAGTGATCACGTGCTGCAGTGCACGGCGAGGCTAAACGGAGACTGGAGACCCATATACAGTCTCCTCAGGAATGTACCCTAAGAGGCGTTGTACTGAGGGGGTTCCGAACTGGTCTGTTAAGAGGTCACAGAGACCCTTTCCAGCTGAAGGTGGTCATCGGGGTGGTGTTAGTGAGTTAAAAATCCCAGTCCCCTGGTCTTCTCCCGAAAAGTCTCGGCGCCTTTTGAAGATTCCCAATCAAAAACAAAACTGTTCATATGTGCGTTATAAAGATCGTGAGCAGACGATTTTTTCAAACAAATACGTAATTAATCAGGAATTTCCTTTAAACTTTTCTTTTTATTCAAGTAAGTTATCATTTATTGACCAAAATCAGCACTAACTGGTACCTTACGGGCAGAAAGTGCAGACAAGGCAGACCACAAAAGAGATGGAGTGACGACATTATAAAAACAGCAGGAAAAACATGGAGCAGAGTGGCCCGAGAAAGGTCAAAGTGGAAACGAATGGAGGAGGCTTTTACCGCTGTCTAGCGGTCCTTGTACAGACCAAATATAGATATATATAATTATTATCTACTAAAAAAAAGAAAAAAAAGTTATAAAGGAACAAAAAAATTGTAGACGAATAATAAAGTTTTTTTTTTTTAAATCATTTTTTGCGTAAAAAATTAGCCTTTAAGTTAAATGAGTGATGAAACTCTAGAAATAGGAGTAGCTACATATTTTGTTTAAATAAGACCACCATGCACTAAACTAGAACCAGGATATTTAACATTGACTGACCTGTTGTTCTAGTGGTTAGTCTAGTAGACTGCTATGTGTTCGTGGGTTTGATTCCCACCCAAGACAAATGTTTGTGTGATTAGCACGATAATTTGTTCTGTGTATGCATTTAGAAATATACATATAAGTATGTTTATCAGTTGTCTAGCGCTCAAAGCACAAGCTCTGCCTAGTTTGGGGCTAGACGACGTTGTATGATAATTGTGGAATGTTACCTAAGATATATATATATATAAATAAACTACCTATAGATGTAAGAAAAACCGTGACACTGACCCTTCGAAGTCCATAGGCCTCACGCCCTACATTGCCGTTAAAACATAATTAACATAGAAATCCCTATATACATAATACATAAGCCCATAAATTAGTATGTGAACACGACAAACGTTTAGTGGCGCTCACAAAGAAAGCATTCCTCGACGTCGAAGCGTCGAAGGGGACTAACAACGTATAGAATCAGAAACTCTTCATCATCATTCAAGAATACACAATTAAGGGCCCTTATCAAAATACCTTCCCACCTTTTTTGCTTAATATTTGACAGCAGCCAGATGAAACAGAAGGTTCGGTAGAATTGGGTAATATAACTAACAACAATACTTAAACTGCAGGTTTTGTCATTGAAGTAACTCATTAGCCTGTGCCTTTCTGGATAAGATGAGTTACTAAGGAGTTACTAAGGATTTATTATGGAATTTCTAGAGAGTTACTAAAGATAGCGATGTAGTAACTCCCTGGTAACTCGTTAGTAACTCCTTGATAACTCCTTGGTAACTCCTTAGTAACTCCTTGGTAACTCCTTGGTAACTCCTTGGTAACTCATAAGTAACTCCTAAATAACTCCTTAGTAAATCCGTAGTAACTCCTAAAAACTTAGTTAGTGAAACTTAAGTAACATAAGGAGTTACAAAGGAGTTACTAAAATGTTACTATATGTATAAGTATTTACTAGGGGCTGTGCACTGAGCGAGACTAGACAATAGTAGTGTTCCTGAACTATGAGTAGTGAACGTCACAAATTGGTTTATTAACATTTTAAAATAATGCATCATTGTATATGTTTAACGATGAATATTATCGCATGGAACCTATCAACTTTCATCAGCAAAAATGTGTGACCAAGAATGAATGTATCAAATTTCCATTACAACATAACAGACGCACATGATTCAATTATTTAAACAATAACATTTAGCAATACTGAGAAAAGCAACACATAACAAGATGATTCTATTTTGTTATCACATAAGTATATATTTCCTCAATCTCCTAGTTAAAACTACAATCAAAGAGACGTCTCGGCGATGTTTACGACATTCGTCAGTTTTTTTCCTGATTATGGCATGTTATTAGATAAGGGTAATATCTTTATGAGATTACGGCTCTTTGCAGCTGTAAAATTATGTGTGATGGTATAACTGTCTAATCATATGGTTAACTCTAATCTGTATGTATACATAAGAGGAGAAACTGAGTGTGATATATGAAAGCACAGCCGAAACTACAAGGCTTTGGAGCGTGAAATTTTGTACAAGGTTTCCTTTTATGTTTTTTTTTAATAATATAAACTAGTGCTTGAGTATATATGTATGTATATATAAGCGTATGCGCTGGTTCGGACATGTCATGAGAAAGGACGAAGAGAACCCAGTAAAGAAGGCCTTAGCGATCCCGGAAAGGAGAAAAGGCAGAGGGCGCCCTCTAGCTTCGTGGTGGACGACCGTATTCAAAGATCTGGCACGAGCTCAGCTGTAGGCTCAGAAGACCCAGGATACTACTAGCTATCCTGGCGCCTAAAAACGAGGAGAGCCGACCCCGAATGAAAAGATGAGGGAAGGAAGAAGAAGAAGAAACTAGTGCTTGAGTGAGATCCCACCTGATGGTAAGAAGTGATGCGATCGTTGATGGTGAGGCACACTAGTTTATTAAGAGTCTATTCGCTCTAGCCTTGAAGACACCTAAATTATAATCGGACGGGAAGACCCGTGGAGGTATCGAGTTGAAATTAAAACCATATACTCAGCTCTGCGGTCCCTTGAAGCTGTGAAAAAATCAAACTTCTAAGTTAAAGAAAAAAAAGGATATGGCCATTTATGTCGTAAAAAACTACACGTTTTTATTTCGACACTCTCAAGGGAATCAAAATTCATAGGGTACTTCCCGTTGACCTAGAATCCCGAAATTTGGCATGAAGCTAGGTCTCATAGCACAAGTAAGAATAGGAAAAAAGTAAATTTGTAGTTCCGTCACAAAAAAGATTTTTTTTTTGCGATTCGGTATTATCTTCGTAACTCAATTCGGGAATTGAACTGTTATCATAGGTAATTTTCTACGGAACCCTCCGTGCGCGAGTCCGACTCGCACTAGCCCTTTTTTTTAATGTTTATTTTTTTAACATAAGAGGTCAGGATCATGGTCATCATGTCCAAACCTGTCCTTCTGCCTCATACCTCTACAACCTCTATATGCCCAGCTATTTGGGTTACACCTACGCTAAAAAAAGACAGCAGATGCTTCTATATTAGAGGGAGAGAGACAGAGGAGGACCCGTTAAGAAAGTAGTATAGACTACTACCTTTACGCGTAAACGTTGATGATTTGTGTTTGATGTGATCAATAGTGCCTTATACAGTGATACATGTACCATTATGGAAGTAATGGCCGACGAATGTTGGGAAACAAACTGGTAATGGCATAATGGATGGAGATTCACTAATAACTTATTTATGTGGGCTTGTAGGATTGTTTGTTTGACTGTCCGTTTATGTGATAAACAATTTCTTTATTCAACTATGTTGGTATTACTAGCTTTACTAGCGGCTTCGTTCTCAAAAAAATAGGTTTATCCGTAAAAACTTTGGACCCCCATTTCATACCCTTTGGGGGTGAATTTTGAAAAATAATCTCTTATTGCTCGCCTTCGTCATTTAATAATATAATATTCCAAAACTATCACACAACATCGTCTAGTCCCAAGCTAAGCAGAGCTTGTGTTATGGGTACTAGACAACTGATAAACATACTTATATATTTCTAAATACATACATGTATAGATAAATTATACCCAGACACAGAACAAATGATCGTGCATTAAAAGAAACTGTGCAAAATTTCACACTCCTAATCCTAGTAGTTTCCGCTGTGCGTTAATTATGTCAGTCAGACAGTTTCTCCTTTTATACACATAGATTAAACATGAGAGTCAAGCGCGAGGTAATCAACAAAAACAAAAACGCAGTTTTATCACATAAACATAATTTATTCAACTTAAAAACCAAAACACAGCGAAAACCGGGCGCTATTCTCTCTATTCTCAAAGATAGCTACGAGTATTGCAGCTGCGGGGGCGACGAGACGCGGCCACAAAATGGATGTGCTCATTCACAGTCTTATAGTCTAGCAATATGTTCAAATAATTATGATATTTTTTAATTTATTCTAAACCCAAACGCCCTAACCTAACCTCTTTAAACTAAAACCCAGATCCAGGGTTAAGCTCGCCTTTGCGCACCAACTTTCCTCTTATTTATTAGGATATTTTTAACTATGAATTAAAAATCTTATTCTTTACTAAAAATACTAATTGTACACCATATATAAATCAAGTTGGGATTAATAAAAAGTAAAAACTTGATTTATTAGGCAAACACTAAGACTTGAACAGGTTAATTTTTTTATCCACCCAGAACAGTATATTTTTGTGCACAATTAGTAGCATAGCAAAGCATAGTCGGCCTTATAATGTTCCCACTGTTGAGACTCAGGCCTCCTCTCTAGGAGAGGGAATCGCCCGTAATACACCACCACGCGGACCCACTGCGGGTTGTGGATGTCACATGTCTTCCAATTTTTGGTTTTGTGATGAAATAAATTACGCAAAGTAATGCGCCTGGCCGGGTTTGAACCCGCGACCTACAACTAGTAAGTCGGGGCCGTTACCACTCGAGTTTACAATTAGTATTTTTAGTAAAATAAAAACTAGAAACTGCTTACCGACTACTTCCAAAATCAAAGTTATTTTGTTTTTGAAGTCGGTTGTATTTTTTTGTTGTATAAAAGTTTTTTTGTATTTGTGTTTTGTGTGCGATAAAGAATAAGAAAGAGTAAAAATAATCTTGCTGCTTCATTTGCACGACCAGGAATAGAATGGCGTCGTTACCTGACTTTCAAAACGGTACTCATAGTTTATAATAAAAGTCAGAAGTCCCAAAACTGTAAACGCGCTAAGAAGTTAACTATTTACTTGTACCTACAAATGAAGTGTCGTATTGGCATTGCCTTATTCAATGGAAATGCTAATTTAATACATTGGGCAAAGAAAGGGCCAGCCCTCTGGTCACGTACTGTCGACCAGGGGGCCAAGTCTGCTATTTTTATAAATTCGTCATTCCAACACGATCCCATTGTCATTTTGCTAAAAGTTCGTAATCTGCTAATTCATAATGATCGATCATTTATCGATCAATGCTATGACCACATTGTACACAATGACAATATCGGTCACTGATCAAAGGAACTGTCAAAATTTTAGCAGATTCCCGCATACGTCAAACATTAATTTGTCATTTTGTACAAGATTACCATTCTATGCCATTTCTTTAAATAGAGTGCCAGTGGTTGACCATTGGAAAGTCATAATGACGCTATTATATTAGTAGATTACCAAACTTGTCAAAACCAACAATTATGAAATCAATGATAGACCATTCTGACACTATTGTAACAGCAGACTTGAGTCCCAGTCGGTGTTTGAAAACGGAGACGCGCGTTTAGACCCCATGGCCGCAGCATTACCAATAAGGTTATCATTAAGGTTAGGATTTAGGTTAGGCATTAGCGTCGTTTAAAGGTCTTAACTCAGCAAAACTTACATCTTGTTTTATTTCCTTTTAATTATGTCGGAAATCATACAGCAAATAACTAATACCGCTCTGGATGGAGCGAGTGGGAGTATCTTTTACTGATTAACAACCACCTATGTTCCTTCAGTTACCTTTAACATTCCAGAGCCGCAGTAACTTTCTCGAATACAGGACACGGTATTTACATCTTAAAGGGCTTCGAAAAGGCCGTATCAATCCGTATACTTATCAAATCGTTTACATCAAAATTGATAGCGGTTTACAGCAGCTGACGATCAGTTAAACCTTCTGTATCCACACTTTGGACAGTAAACAAACGTTAAAGTTACCTGACGAACAGATCCGGGTGAGTCAGTGAGTTCACCTGTCAGCGCTACCTGAGTCGTGCTTTGTGTGCTGTCCGGACGACACAACCGCAGCTTTTGTATTACTCATAGGCCATAGGGGCATGAGACAAGAGTCTTTATGTTTTATTTGCCAAGTGTTAGAAGAAGCTAGCTGTTCCCTGCGGTTTCAGCCACGTCTTTGGTTACTGTTCCGCTGCGTTTGATCGTAATGTGTTGTTATGTAATCTACAGCCTCCCTGGATAAATGAGTTATCATCATCATCATCATCTTCCTGCCCTTGTCTCGTGCTATTTGGGGTCGGCGCAACACGTTTTTTTCTTCCACTCTGCCCTGTCACTCGTCGTGCTATCACTAACTTCCTTTTCTTTCATATCACTCTTCACACAATCCATCCGTCTTTTCTTTGGTCTCCCTCTCCCTCTCCATCCATCTACATGGATAAATGAGCTAACTGACACTAAAAGAATTTCTTAATTCAAGTTTTCTTGAGATCAGCGTGTTGAACCAAACGAACAAAGAACAAACTGTTCAGCTTTATAATTTTGTTATACATAGATAGGCATAGTTTGTTTTAACTCCTGCCCCCCTAGCCAAGTTGCGATCGTTTCGTTTACGTCGAACGCCTCGAGTAGGCCAAGCCTTCATCCTTTGTTCTAACACCATCTCAACGCTCAGACACGTGGTCAGAACAAAGGAATCGGAGGCGTGGCCTACTCGAGGCGTTCGACGAAAAAGAAACGACTGTAACTTGGCTAGGGGGGCTGATGTGCCGGCTTTTGGGATCGATATCGCTTGATATTAAGCAATAGATGAGGTCTACAACAAAACGAGTGAGCTCAAAAGATGCTCCTTGCTCTTACTTTGGAGTTAAACAGGTCTGAACAAGTCTTGGGCAGGAGGGAACACAGATGCTGGGAGTCCACACTGTGTCGGTGCGCAACAAAGAAGAAGGAAGGACTCCCAGTAGTAGATCAATAAAATCGATAAAAATTAATGGAGATAAGACTTCAACTGGAAAATAAATATAATTAATGTATGGACTTATCCGGCCCGAAGGACAGGTGAAACAACACGTCAACAGTCCAAAATATGTGAAATTATCGGGCAGTTGCCCAGACCAAATATAACCCCAGTCTGGTCGGAAAAGCCGGAATTTTTAATGGAAATTGAAAGACTTTGGACCCTGTTCCCGCATACCTCTACAATGATTTGGCTATACTTGAAAGGAGTGACTATAAAGTGACTAACAATAGAGGAAAAATAAATGGGCAAGTGCAAGTTGGGCTCGCGCACTGAGGGTTTCGTACAAACTTGCCTATGAATACAGTTCAATTCCCGAATTAAATTACGCAGATTTTCCCGAATCGCTAAAAAAGTTTTTTTTTGTGATGTAACTGCAAATTTACAATTATTTCTTATACTTGTGCTATGAGACCTTGCTTCATTCCAAATTTCAGGATTCTAGGTCAACGAGAAGTACCCTATGAATTTTGATTCCCTTGAGATAGCGTAATACACGTTTTATGCGTCATAAACGGCTCAAACTCAGAAGTTTGACGTTTTCCCGGCTTCAAGGGTCCGCAGACCTAAGTACTCGTATATCGCTCACTTAGTAAAATATTAGCACATCATCATCATCATTTCAGCCGAAAGAAGTCCACTGCTGGACATAGGCCTCCCCCAAGCGACACCACAACAACCGATCCTGTGCGTCTCGCATCCACCGCACTCCCGCGACTCTCACCAGGTCGTCGGTCCACCTTGTGGGAGGCCTTCCAACGCTGCGTTTTCCGGTGCGTGGTCGCCATTCTAGAACTTTTCGGCCCCATCGACCGTCCGTTCTACGAGCAATGTGCCCTGCCCACTGCCACTTTAGTTTGGCGATTCTTCGGGCTATGTCGGCGACCTTGGTTCTCCTGCGGATATCTTCATTCTTTATGCGATCACGCAAGGAAACTCCGAGCATAGCCCTTTCCATTGCCCTTTGGGTGACTGTAAGCCTTCTGATAAGGCCCATTGTAAGCGACCATGTTTCAGTACCATATGTCATCACTGGCAACACGCACTGGTCACCCCAAATGATAATATTGGCACATCTACAATAAATGCGAAATTGAGTTTTAACAGGCTAAGTGTTTAAAAGTGGATTATTTATATCCTTAATTATATCTATTATGGTCTTTACTATTAGTCAACATCCCAATTTAATATAAATTGGGATGTTGATATTGATATTGGAACAATGATATAAAATGAACTCAGAATTTCATTTTAGAGATTTGTACAATGTTTGATACTAGTTTTTGTAAACTAAGAAAAATGTAGATATGCCAATATATTGCTAGGTGAGCGATATGGTTTTAATTTCAACTCGATACCTCCTCGCGTTCCCGAAATAAAGGGTCTTGACAGACAAACAGACAGACAGAAAACAAACGCTCAGTGAGCGAGTCCGACTCGCACTTGCCCAGTTTTTTAATAGTTCACAAAATTATGAATTCAATAAAATGCTTTTACCATGAAAAAGTCAAAATGATCGAATTGTTAGTTTGACTCGAACCCATCAGTACAGGTATATGGGCAAGAGAACGTAACACAAACAAATTGATTAACATTCAAAACCAAAGTTCGCGAGCTAATTCGTAAGAAGTTGGCAGTAGTGTCATCACAGCGTTAATGTTTTCAAATTGTCGATTTGAACCAATTGTTTGACTTTAGTAGATATAAATGTAGATAGTTTATTAATTTGTGTATGTATTGTATAATTGTATGATATTTATGGTTTATTAGTATATCTATTCTTGTACCTATTCACCTTTTCTCTCTCTTTTATTGCACCTACCACTATTTATCTCTGCATCACCCAAAGGTTGACTGGTAGAAAATGCCTAAGGCATTAAGTCCGCCGCTGTACGTTTGTGCATAAAGTATTAAATAAATAAATAAACGTATGTACCAACATTTAGAAATATATACTAAACGAGCTTCTGCCAGCGGCTTCACCCGCGTGATAGTAGGTTTCTCCTAACAAACTTTGGTAGATATTTATAAGATCTACAATTAATTAGAATATTTTATGGTTCTGTCTTTTATAGTTGAGGCGGCGTATGCAAAATAAGTAACTTTTCTGGTTTATTTTTTACACATTGTGTCCGAAAAACTCAAATATCTTACGGAACCCTAATTTTTCCAAAATAAAATATAGCCTATGTTACTCGTGGATAATGTAGCTTTCGAATGGTGAAAGAATTTTTAAAATCGGTCCAGTAGTTTTTGAGCCTATTCATTACAAACAAACAAACAAAGTTTTCCTCTTTATAATATTAGTGTAGACAATAGACAATTCAAACAACAGTGCTAAATATAAAGTCCATATCGGTGCCCAGAGGATATAGCTTATTGTCGCCTTGAGTACCGTCCATCATTGGCCTATTGTGAGGCTGCGAGCTCGAGTTACAGTACCTACCTAGTACCTAACGTAGATGCATGTGCTCAATTACGATCAATAAATAACGCAGCTCATGGTCGACACACGTGCCATTTATTGTGGAGACGACCAGTCTACTCTGTAACCTTATATCAGAGAAACATTGAAACATCTTTTATCATCACAAGAGTTATCCAACTTTAGGTGGAGCGCCGGCATGAAAGCCTTTTTAAGGCTCCATACCCAAAAAGGGACCCTATTTCTAAGACTCCGTTGTCCGTCCGTCTGTCACCAGGCTATATCTCATGAACCGTGATAGACACATATTTCTGTTGCCGCTATAACAATAAATTCTTAGAAACAGAATCAAATAAAAATTTAATGGGGTTCCGTTACAGCAAACGTGATGTTTTGCCGTTTTGATAGATAGATAATGGTACGGAACTTATCGTGCGCTAGTCCGACTTGCACTTGGCCGGTTTTTTCATTCAAATTAATTTATTGCTTGTTAAAGGTGTATGGTCAGTTTTTATAATTATTTGTTATTTGTATCGCTGTAATATACCCATGGAGTGTACAATATTTATATGTCAAAAATTTTTGTGAAATAAAATACATTAGGTGCTGGCCACATTTACACTGGTTACAATATTTTTACTGATAAAACTATCTTTCTTCACTTACCCTTTGCGTTCCAAGTCCATGGTATCAGGTGCTATCGGTCCTCCGTCCTCATTTCTTCTTGGGGTTATTGGCAAGGTTATGTTACATATATCAGGAAAAACTAATAAGTATATGAAAGAGTATGGAAATTGCAGCGTTTGATTTCCACACATATTTTAAGTTTTGACAATGTTTAAAGCTTGCATACCATTTTGTCTACAATTTGAATGAATCTGTATATCCTACGCAGTATCTAATTGCCTAATTTATTATTAATCTCTGGTCACAGTGTTTGTTATCGAACTCCTCCAAAATTGCTTGACCGATTTTTATTAAAAAAAATTGTATATATTTGGTAGGTCTGTGAATAAGTCGTAGGCTAATTTTTGCCCTCCTACACCCAACCCCCATTCTTTTCTTCGATAATTTATATGACATAACAACGTTTGTCAGCCAGTATTATATAAAAAAAATATGTAGAATACTGTGGACTACAGGCTAACAAATATTATTGTAGTATCATCAATCAGTATTTGTGTTATGCAACTCAATAGCAGCCATGTCGGAGTCAACTTGTCTAGTGTTTCTAAAAATATACAGATGCATGCTCCTGACTGCGGTCTCTCCCGTATTGCATAACAGCAGTACGGAACACTGCATCCGAATTCGAGAAATGTAGATCCAAAGTAGCCATAGTACTTCTAGTAGGAGGGGTTTCGCGCTAGATCCGAAGTCCTTCCAACCGAGTTCAACATTTGGCGTTTAGCGCCGTTTAATTTGACTTCCAATTTTTTATTTATTTTATTTTATTAGGGAAAACAAACAATTGTACATTTTTTCTTACGTCTAAGTTAACAATTTAGTTGGTAAACGTACAATCAACAACGTTTCCACTTATTACTAGTACAGTTTTACATTCATAGGTACAGTATGGATGAAAGGTGGGGCTAAATCTTAACATAATACAAAATTATTAATTGGATCTGAGTGCAATAACCAATTCTTTTTTAAAAACATTGTGAGACGACGCAAATAAGTCTATGTTTACAAAATACTGGTTGTAAATTTTGACTAATCTGTGGAGAGGCGCCCGCTCACCCGCTTTTGTACGACTAGTAGTCGTAGCAAAGGGGACTTGCAATAAAAGTCGTATATTGTTGAGCAAATTATATATCTCCAACCGCCAAATGTAATGTCTCTAGCGCAGAAGAACAAACTTCACAAACTCTTAATAAACTAGTGCACCTGACCATCTATGATTGCATCTCCGCTTACCATCAGGTGGGATCACAGACAAGCACTGGTTTATATCAATAAAAAAAAAGAAGAAACCAAAGAGTAAAATCACTCCATAGAGAAAACTAAACCATAGAGCAATAAACTAAACCATAGTTCACACTCAGTGCAGTAATCATGTTACAGTATAAATGTTAATACAAAATAAATATGGGTCGCGACAAAGACATTCCATTCTTCTTCTCTTCGAGTCGATGCTTGTCTCCATCAAGTATTTGGGCCCAGTAGGTTGTCATGTTCGTCAGCGGCGTCAGTGGCATTTTTAAATCCTCCAAGTTGCTGATAATGTGTGATGTGGTGCTGACGACTACTGCTACGGATCCCTTGGACAGCTTAGGACTAACGTATCGATCCTGGAGGAGCTGAAAATCAAACAGAGGTTATCGTCGACTGCGCAAGTACGAATCCCCAAATATTTCTGTCACGTTGTTCACAACGAACACTCCATGGAGCGACTCGTTGTCCAGGGACAAGTGGGGGGAAGCGGTGAAGCGGCCTCACCTACGTGTTGGACAGACCTCATCAGAGCTGCAACACAAACCTCCATAGTCCAGAGTTCCCGAGACGCCTCGGCCTCACTCGCCAACGAAAATGCAACATTGGCAACCACGACCACTCTGTCGAGAGTGAACGACATAGGAGAGAGAAGTGTGTATGTAGGGACACTTTAGGCACTATTTAAGAAGGCCATCGTATGGTCAGGGTCAGGAGCACCGCAATCGCAATGGGTGTCGGAGGGATCTATAATCACCCATTTTGCCTGGTTGTGTTTACTAAAGCTAACTTAGGTGTGCAGTCTATTGATCGCTTTTCATATAGGCCACTGCAGATCTCGTCCGAGTGGTAGAGGTTCCTGGGATTGAACGGAGTCGGGTGGTGGTGAGTGGTGTTACTTCCACAACTTACATCGTCGGTCCCGATGACCTATATGCAGCTCTTCTGTCACATAGGTACAAGTGACACTGAAAATGGAAGAGTTAAGCAGGATTGGTCGTAAATATACGACCCTGGTGAAATGGACATGAAAATGTTTGTCGGAATAATCAGACGTAAGCGGTTAAAGGATTAAAACTGGGCAAGTGCGCGTCGGGCTCGCGCACTGAGGATTCCGTACATACAAACTTAATTCGAGAATTGAGTTTCGAAAATTTTTCCGAATCACAATTTTTTTTTGGCTTTACAACAAATTAACTGTTTTTAGATTTATTCCGATTCCTTTGCCAGTCTCGAAATATACTTTTATTGCGACATAAACGGCCATATCTTGGTTTTTTCGTGAACTTAGTAGTTTGATTTTTTCACACCTACAAGGATCCGCAGCAAAAAGAATTAAAGTCATTGGTCCGCAGACTGGAGTACATAGTTTTAATTTCGACTCGATATCTCCACGCGATCCCGAGATAAAGGTTCTTGACCGGCAGACAGACAGACGGACAACAAAGTGATCCTATAAGGGTTCCGTTTTTTCCTTTATAGGTACGGAACCCTAAAAAACCCTTTTTACTCGTCAATTTTTTAGTCAGTTCAAAGTAGATGTTGTTGTTTTTCTGCGCTGCAAACACCCATTTTATTAACTAAATCCCAAATCACGGATGCGTACTCTCATAGCTAGGAAGTAAACCAGGAAAACCGCCATTACCGTTGCATCCAGGGGGGTCGCATCGCCCACTCCGCAAGGCCATAGCAACGCAACACGGATACGGACATAAACAGACCAACACACATACAGTACAAGTAGCCATGTAATGTAGCTACCAGTAATTGCTTGACTCCCGAAGGAAGCGGGGCCGTCGATTGGTTCGGCCTTGCACTCCCACTCAGGCGCAACTCTTGCGTATAGGTACATATATCTTCTACGATATCTGATGGGACAGATAGGGATTAATTCTTCTAGTTGATCTTTGGTACATGAGTATCATTTTCTGTTTTAAACGAGTATTATTCCTACGCTCTGTCGCGGTTGGTTACGTAGGTAAATTGGTTTCTGAATAGGTTTCCGTGCCACCTGAAAACACTAGCGGCGGTCATACTAATTGAAGTTTTTTTTGATAACTTACATATATTATTTATTTATTTAAAACTTTATGCACTAATGAAATATTGTACAAAGGCGGACTTAAAGCCTTAGGCATTTTCTACCACAACTTTCTTTTCTAATTACATTCTTGGAGCGCCATTTGGAGGTTCATGTTATATTATTTTTTGTATACACAATATAAAAAAAAACGGGCAAGTGCAAGTCGGACTCGCGCACTTAGGGGTCCATACAAACTTACCTATGAAAATAGTTCAACTTCCGAATCGAGTCTCAAAGATTTTTTACGCATCGCAAAAACATTATTTTTTTTGAGACGTAATTACAAATTTACAGTTTTCAGATTTTTTGCCTATACTTATGCTATAAGACCTTGCTTCATACCAAATTTCAGGATTCTAGGACAACGGGAAGTACCCTATGAATTTGAAATGACGCCATTATATTAGTAGATTACCAAACTTGGTCAAAATCAACAATTATGAAATCAATGATAGACCATTCTGACACTATTTTAATAGCAGACTTGAGGCCCTGGAGAAATGATGACTACATTCCGTCAGATGATCCACCTGCCACATAAACAAAAAAAAAATGAAACAAAAAAAAACAATGTATAATAAATTAAATTAAAATAATTTTTTTTTTAATTGAATTAAAATAAAACTGAATTTATGAAATAAAAAAATATATTAATTTTAATTAAATGGAATTAAGATAAATTGAATTAAATTAAATATAAAAAAATGTGTTTCCTAATAGCTGCAACCAAAAGGTTTTTAAGCCAAGAGTGAATAAGTTACTTCTAGGTAAGCGTGCTCCATCGTCGACTGCATCATCGCTTACCAATATGGAATGTTATAAATTGTCGAACCATTACAATTTATAAGACAGGTCGTACCACAACTCTATTACGAGACCACTGATCGATCAATGACTGGCCTTTGGTCTAGTGGTTAGTAACCCTGACTGCTATGCCGGAGATCGTGGGTTCGATTCCCACCCAGGACAAATGTTTGTGTGATGAACACGATCATATGTTCTGTGTCTGGGTGTAATTTATCTATAATATGTATATATTTAGAAATATATAAGTATGTTTATCAGTTGTCTAGTACTCATAACACAAGCTTTGCTTAGCTTGGGACTAGACGGCGGTGTGAGATAGTTGTGGAATATTATTATTATTAATGATCGGCGATTATGAATTAACAGATTATGAACTTTTAGCAAAATGACAATGGAATCGTGTTGGAATGACGAATTTATAAAAATAGCAGACTAGGGCCTCAGGTTGGCGCGTTAGTGAGGGAATTTTGTGTGTGAATCAATAAATATGAAAAACACAGCCATTTCATGTATGCATGCGTTTGTCACAGGATTGTTGTTGCATTAGTTATTTATTACTTTCTAATTTTTCCTGTTTGTTGGTGTACTGTTTCATTAGTGTGGTAGTCGGAAGGAGCATAAAGTTCAAAGTGTTATTGGGGGTTTACCTTAGAAAATCAGAAGCAGTCCGGAGTCACCAATCATCATAAACTTACGGCAATAGGCTCCTCCTTTTCAATTATCATAAAATTTTTGTATGATTTCAGATTTTGAATTTTTGTATGATTGTATGGTTCAGTTGAAAACCAGCGGCAGGCACTAGTTGCCTGGCATTTATGCTGAACTGGACCTATTTTGGTGCAGCCGTGAGGCACACAACTATATTTTTTTTGCTACTGTTTCTTTGTGTTTCGTATTACCTAATATTGTGTTTGTGCCTTGTGCTGTACCAAATAAATTCTTTTTTCTTTCTTTCTTTCTTTCTTTCTTTCCTTCTTTCTTTCTTTCGTTCTTTCTTTCTTTCTTTCTTTCTTTCTTTTGACTATCTATCTTTCTTTCTATTTGTATTGGGAATTAGATAAAACAAAGTCGTGTTAGTTACACCATTTATAACTCAAGTACAGCTGTACCGATTTTAATAAACTTTGTTTTATTCGTTTCTTGTGCCCTGCATAGCAGAATAAACTATTAAAATATCGTAAAATTCACGAAACAAAATATTTGAAAAATACCCAAGTATGTCGAAAAATGACAGCAACTTTCAAATACATTGGTTTGAATCATTCGATCAAACTACATTAATTCACTATTAGGCGGTACGAAGTTTGCCGGGCTTACTAATGTTAAATAAAAACTTAACTAACCATTCAAACGTGGCGTTTTTTAAAATAAACACTAAATTTTTTTTTTTTTTTTTTAATTGATATAAACCAGTGCTTGACTGCGATCCCACCTGATGGTAAGTGGAGATGCAATCATTGATGAAAATTAAAATTAAATATCTTAAAATATGTCGTCGAAAAATTCCTCCACTCCACTATCGACTGGACGTGTGCCCAAAAGACAGGCGGCATTGCCATGTTGCGTATAATAATAATAATAATAAATATGTTTATTGTTCAAAAGGGTATGTATTTGTATAAAATTTAACAGATCTCTGGACTCTACACTAGGATTCCCTGTGTCGTGGAGACCAGCCTCTTCCATCTTGTCAAATCAAATAAAACTACAACAGAGAAAACTACATTAAAACAAAAAACATTTAAAAAAAAAGCATGGCTGCACGGCATGGTTTTGTGTATGTGAGTGTGAGAATGAGGAGTTTATGTGTGTGTGAGAGAGTGTGTGAATGAGTGGGAGGAGTGTGAGTGTGTAATTGTGTGTATTAAGTATATTTGTTTCATATGTTGTATATAAAATGTTTGCATGTACTATGAATTTTTTAATTTACATTCTTTACATGGCCTGAACGCAGCCATAGGAAACTGCTCGTGAATACTTTCTATTGCTATTTTTAAATCTAGAATTACAATGTATACACGAATTTTGCGTACTGGTCTTGTATAGTTTGTAACGTATACGCGCGCGTCCTGGTTCTAAACTATACTACAGTTAACATCACTTACGCCTGAAAAAATCTGAGATAGATATAAAATCATTTATTCAAATAATGAAATGATGTTAGATAAATAATAATGACTTTTTACTTAACCTAACCCAAATTATTCACAAACATTAGAAGGGGATCTGGCGCTCGGCGGCCGCTGCCGCGGTACGCTTAACCTAACCTAACCCACATCATCGCTTCGTTAACGCGCCATCGTGTTCTAATGGTCACTATTCTAACCTGACCTAATCCAGGCGCAATTATTCCGATCTACGCACGATTAGTCCATATTCGTACTGGCACTGTATGTTATGGAATAAGGTTAGGTAGTTAGGTCACTACGAAGTATACGCGAGTATTTACTTACTACTCTTGTATACATTGGAAGACCTTGATTAAAAAGTGATTTCCAATCTATACGCGACTAGTTTCACACCCTGGCGTTCTGGCCATGTACAGAATGTAAATACGCTGCCACGTTATAAAGCATCGCTCAGTCTGCTAATAGGTATGTGACAAGCAGAAGTTTCATCTCAAATATGCGTTGCTTGTTTCCAAGTCATAATATGCCACCTAAATTCGACCTCGATATTTATTAATACTCATCAATGGTCACTCTTGGGCCCCGGCCGCATCAATGGTCCCGTTCATTTGACCTGCTGCCTCTCGATCGGTCACCATTTAGGCGTTTACGCAACCGGCATTCCATTTATGTCGTCGCCATAGTGGTACATTATAGCATCACGTGTGGCATTTACCTTGTTCATTAAAAGAGTTATGTGTAAGCTGCAAGTCATGCAATAATAATTATTCTACATACTTGACTTACTCTTATTTATTTTATCGACCTTTTTAAGGAAGTACATCGTAAGCGATAGTTTGCGTTTTTTTGCTGGAATTTTATTTTCCCGTTCATAATTTAAAAGTATTTATGATCATATGAAATAAAACTTATTTTTCTTGTAACTACCAATCTAATACAATAGTTACAAATAACATATTTTCGCCACTTATTGGGTCCCACTAAACGCAAGGCGACACCGCGGCAGACCAAGGCGAAGGTGGAAAGATGAACTGGATAAATACCAGAAGGACTGGCCCGCAATGGCCGAAGACAGACTTATGTGGAAAAGGGAAAGGGAGGCCTTTGCTCAACAGTAGGACATAAATGGGCTATAAATAATATAATAATAACATATTTTCATTATTTTTTTTAATTATGGAAGACAAAACCCAGTCCTACAAAAACGCAAATTGTCGCTTACGACATTCTTCCTGTAAAGGCTTGATTTAATGGTATCCCAACTAAAACTAAAATGCTGCAATGCCGCCAGCCTTTTGGGTACACTTCCAGTCGACAGCGATGCGGAGGAGTTTTATGACGCCATATTTTAGCTAGGAGTTTTTGCTTTTAATGTATAGCATAGCTTAGTTAAGTGTTTTTATTGAATCATATATAATCATTATAATTACAAAGACCATCAAAATTTTGAATAACGAAAAATAATAAAAAATCTTTATTTCAGACCTTAAATATCTATTAAAATAACATTGATGATGACAAAATAATGAGATCAGGAAAAACACAATAAATGAAGTCAAAAACTAAAAGAACACAGCAGCGCTGCTGGGCCCTCGAAATAGGAAATATATAAGCATTCACAAGAGCTCGACTACTACTATCATGAAAGCACGTCTGAATATATCTTCTCACTTAATGAATTCACACGATAATATTGAATTCCAAACATGTACTCGAGTATAACGCCCTGAGAACAGTGAGAATATGCCAAAGCGACGGCGAGGCTGAGAACAAAATGGGACATGCATACAAGAATCCTTAGGTATTTAGATTTCAGTGATCCAAGCAGGTTCATAGTGGCATGTTGGTCGTACAAATCTGACAACAAAGGACTATTGACATATTTATGTATGTATGTCAATAGTCCTTTGTTTTCAGATTTGTACGACAATTAGGTACAATTATGATGCACCTTATGAAAGACTTGAAAACCAATACCAGACAGACTAACAAGCGTAGCATGCTAAAGTCTGGGCTGAAGAAATTTTCGAAGTAGTTAAGGCGTACAGTCCCCTGAACATCTGACCTTTTTAATTTTCTTGGCGAAATATTGATTGATTTACACATGCTATGTATTAGTATGTATGCATGCCAGCTTTTTTTGTGTAAACATATTTCTAAAGATCAAACCCGTTTGAAAAGAGTAAACAAGAAAACAAGCGAAAAAATATCATGTTAATAATTTTTTTTTTTAACCAAAATATTAATCGGACGAAAAAATCATGTTATGTTGATACTGTTACATGAATCTATCATATGGCTTCAGAAAGTCCCTGTCTTATAATAATAATATTCCACAACTATCACACAACACCGTCTAGTCTCAAACTAAGCAGAGCTTGTGTTATGAGTACTAAACAACTGATAAACATACTTATATATTTCTAAATATATACATATTATAGATAAATTACACCCAGACACAGAGCAAGTGATTGTGCTCAACACACAAACATTTCTCCTGGGTAGGAATCGAAACGGCATAGCAGTAAGGGCCACTAACCACTAGACCAACAGGCCAGTCCATTTTGACAGGTTAAAGTAGAATTTGAGAAATACTCCACTCCATATGCTCAAATCAGAAATCGAGGGATAGTCAGCGGCCGGTGTTCTTAATAAGTCATAATTAGCCAGCACGCGCTCGATAAGGCGAGATAGTTCCCACGACAATCACTCACTGTCCTCCAGTCTAAATAAAAGCTGTCTGTTGTAATATCAGCAGAGGAGTAGGTCATCAACGATGACTTTATCAGAGAGTTCGCAATGCATGCCATTCGCGTTGATAAGTTCCGCTGGAGGTACTGAGACTACAGACAAAGTGGCATTCCATAAGCGAAAACGAATTTTTTATACAAAGAGACTTTTTCTGTCGTAACAGCTGATGCAATATCTCTGTCCGAGGTCAAATACATCGATATATCGTAGCAAACTAGATTAATTCGCCATTCAGCTGATAGCCTGGACTTTTTTTAAAAGACTCCTTCCAACTTACCGCCCGAATGATATTCAGCCATTCAACCAAACAGCTGGGCAGATAACTTAGATTTATTTATTTAAACTTCATGTACATAGGAGGACTTAGCGCAAGAAAGCATTCTCTACCAGTCAAGTCAGTTCTCTAGTCAGTCAATGTTGGGTTAAAAAGACAACACTGTGGTAGGTGAACACAATAAATAAATAACAAGATGTATCAAGTAGAATGTAGTATCATTAAATTGAAATACTTAATAATAAAATATATATATATCGATAAATTTTAATAATTTGTCCGAATCTGAATTGATTTCTTTCTCCTAATTAAAATGTATTAATGACAAATAACCTTTCAAAATAAAATATGATTTGTTATTCATACAACTACAAATCTATTTTAGAGTAGTTCCTATTAACATATATATGATCACTAATATCTATTTTTAATTACGAAAGGAAAAATCCATTTTCGCTAAAAGCGCAAATTGTCGCTTACGACGTTCTTCTTGAAAAGACTTGATTAGTAACCACTATCGTAATTTTTGCAGGAAGGGTTTTTTTTTATTAAAATGTATTTATAATATATAATTATTTCCAATAGTGCCTACACTAATGGATCAGTAGATGTATGAGTAACAATTCTTAACATTTTAGGACGATATTAAAAAAAAACATTTCCCCACACGCGGGTATCGAATCCGCAACATGCAGCGTAGCAGCTAAAACGCTCAACAACTGCGCTTTTTTTTTTAATATCGTTCAAAGCCTCCAGCCAGGGCTTACTTAAACTAACTTAAAACTAAGCGATTACACGCTAAGGGTACCCCCTGTGGGGTACGGACCTCGACTTAGGGCGTCGCTGGGGGAGGGCAGCAAGGGACGAGCTGGTTCGAACAAGATTTTATTATTATTATCGGTGAATTTTTATACTACAGGCTCAGCTGCGCAGGCTGGTGGCTCGAGTAAGGGACGGGGACTGCGCCAAGCATGCCGTATTATCCTTATATATATCCTTAAAAAACGGAAAATGTCGCTTACGTTTTTCTTTCTATTCGATATGTGATTATTATTGTTTTCTTTTGATTAACCATCGAACCGCATAAATCTGAATCTATAGGTAATCAGTTCTTTAACGTTTGATAAGGTTGCCCGTTGCGTGATACCTCAAGATCAGACTAAACTTGACACTGATTGACTTCACCTTGCATGCGATGTTCAGTGATGATTAAGTTGATTAGCCACTTAATATTATTTAAGATATCCTGGTGCTAATTCAGGAATTCTGCGTGTAGCCTTTTATGATCGATCAGATAAATTTATTTGTTAAATAAATTTTCATCATGTCCATGTTGTTGTTTCTTGTCATCAATAAGGTATTATACTCATTTTTGAAAAGTGTCTCAATTAGATTCTAAAGTGCTAATAAACTTCAAACGTACAAATAAAAAAAAAGTTTAAATTTATTCAGTCTAATCGTCGCTAATTACCCTAAAAATGCATTTAAAATGTAAATTTTTAAATCTTGCGCGTATCTTGACGAAAATGCAGAACGCAGTGAACGCCATATTTACTCTGTGGTCGTGAGTTCGTGACGTCAGTTGGCTGTGTAACCAAATGCGCTGATATTCAGTATAGGTACTCAGTATGGCCGATCAGTTGACAGTTGACAGCTGTCACTTTAGTTTACACAGCCGAATGACATGATAAGTAATAAATAACATGGTGACTACTGTTTAGGTAATAAAGAACAGATAAAAAATACTGAAAACTGAATTGAATTTTAAAATTTATTTTAAGAATTAAAACTTATTTAAAAAAAAAATGTTATTTTTAACTTACTGATTTCTTTTTGCCTAAGCTATCTTAATAATATATTTTTAGATTTTTCTCATAGAGAGTAAAATATGTACCCTATTCTGTGATTTACGGGCTCAAAGTTTCTTGGGTATGGACAATCTCCACGAAGGAGATGGCGGGACGATCTGGATGAGTTCTTAAGAATTGGAAAGAGAAATAATATGTCCCAAAAAAAGGAGAACAGAAAAGAACAGGTCTCTACCTGTTCTTAAACTACAGGCGGACAAAATTGCGTACAAAAATCAGTATAAATATGAATATAAGTACGTATAAGTCGTGGCCATATTTTAGAAATTGATCACTTCATGATATGGCCAAGTAAAACTGGCCAGATCGTTTTAAACGTTAAAGTTTGCTAATATGTCAGTCCTTGTGTGGCCTACTTTCCTTAGACCTTTTATTATCTAAAAAATCCTACATCAATGATCAAACGAGAATTTATATATCGTCAAACAATAACATTTAAACGATCCGGCCAGTTTTAGTTGGCCATATCATGAAGTCTCTCGATCTGGCCACGACATATACGTACATTCATATTTATACTGGCTTTATAATGTACGCAATTGTGCCACACACACACACACATAGATACACACATAGCAAGAGAATTTTATCAATCTCAATATAGCATTAGTATAAAAGGCTAGATAGACCATATGGTGTAATATTATTTTAGGTCTAGGTACGCCACTGGCCATAGGTACAAGCAACATGCATCCATACTTATATAAAAGTAAAAATCAGTTTGTTTGTCTATCTGTTTCTTTTCTACCTCTTACCACAACACCCAATCCGTACCAACATTCATGCCGCGATCTGTACCTAACCCTAAAAAGCCTCTCGTCTTCTTCTTCTTCTTCTCTTCTTTGTACTTTTATTTGTGTTTAAATTAAATAATTAAGTTTTCTAAAGTAGAACTGGTAGAAGCAGCGCTGGCAAAATGTAGTCTATATTAACATATATTATAAAGAGAAAAGATTTGTATTTTTTATTGTAATGAACAATCTCAAAAATTACAAGAACGATTTTAAAAATTCTTTCAACAATAGAATGCTACTTTATCACTGAATGACATAGGCATATATGTTCTACATTCACGCGGGCAACGCCGCTGTCAGAAACTAGTATATCATAAAAAAGAATCCAGAACTAGTGTCATGTTTTTATGAGACTGCCCCAGATTGAACAGCTGCTTACTCGCTATTAGTTTTCCAATTCAGTGCAGTACATTATTTCAGTTTTCTTTTACTTATATTTGTTTTATTTATCGTCTTTTCAGCTATATTTACCGGCCTTAACCTAATGTCTAGCCTAACGTCAGAATAAAGGAATAGGAGGTGTGACCTCTCGAGTCGATCGATGAAAAGAGAATCGAAACGAAACAGTTGTAACTTGGCTAGAGGGGCTGGGCCTAAAGTCTGCTATTACAATAGTGTCAGAATGATCTTTCATAGATTAATAATTGCTGATTTTGACAAGTTTGATAAGCTACTAATATTATATTTATATCTTACCTACAACCCGAGATTGTTTAGCTCTTGTGTTCAAATTCTGACGTCATCTCAACGCTCAATCACGTGGTCAGAATAAAGGAATAGGAGTCGTGGCCGACTCGAGGCGATCAACGAAAAGAGAATCAGAACGAAACGATTGTAACTTGGCTAGGGGGGCAGATGTCAATCTAAAAGGTGAACAGTGACGACACGAATCATTTTTTGAAATCAATATCGGGATCGTACCTGAAGGTGAGGGAAAGTGAAGATCAGCTTCATAGACTCACGTGTTTTTATTAACCCTTTAATAGTTTGAGTCAGGTTTGCCCGACCAGTGTGTTCGTGTCCCATTCGCCAGGGTCATGTATTCGTGACTGAGTACTCCATCTCGTTGCGCTCTTCAATCCACATAGGTGACAGAAAAGCCGACGAGATAGAGTATTTGGTCGTGGATGTACGACCCTGGCGGAAAAAACGCGAGAGTGTTTTTTAGATATCGCTCACCTAGCAATATATTGACACATCTACATTTTTCATATTTTACAGATACAAGGGTCAAAGATTGTACAAATATTTAAAACAAAGTTTAGAGTTCATTTTACATCAGAGATTGTGATGTTGGCTACTAGTACCTATAGACCATAATAGATATTCAAAGATATAAATTATCCAATTTTAAACACTTAGGCCGTTAAAACTTAATTTCGCATTTACTGTAAATGTTCCAATATTTTACTAAGTGAGCGATAATATATCGCTTAATAATATTCAACGTACGTAGGCGGTTAAAATGTTGATGAATGTGTGATCATAAAGGACATTAATCATAAATTAATAGTGAGTAAAGATTTCTTTTATAAATATGATATAGTCATAGCTTTTACTTATAGTTGTATGATTTTAAATGGGAATACATATTATATTACGTGTAAATCAGCTCAGCACACGGTGTGCCGTCTTATCATATCGCCGTATCTTCAGACGGTCCCCATATTCGTCATGATAAGAGACACATCTGAAGTCCCAGAATTTAGGTCACTATGTCTTTGTCTAAAACAAATATTTTAACACTGCTTTAATTGTTATTTAAATAAAGATTTATCAGCATTTTATTATGGTAGGTTGTATATATTTTTTTTTTTGACCTCGTTGTTCCATATCTATACTGTGACTTGGTGTTATGCCTAGGGATTGCAATCCAAATTCTTCGAAATTCGAAAAATCCGGATTTTATAGACATTTTGTAATTCGATTTTTTTGACTCAAATTCGTTTTTTTCGGATTTTAGTCAAAACTGAGTTTAACGAATAATATTTGCAGTTATCCGCAAATTTTCATTAAAAGTAGTCCAAAGAATATTTGAATTGGTAGAATTAGGTGTAGTGTAGTGTATTTGCGCAAATTTGGCTCGCCACAGAGATGCCACTATTCTAACGGCCGATACAGATTTTCAATTTTGGATAAAATCATTAGACAGCCAAGACACGATAACTACCTGCAAAGCAACTGGCAAATTCATTGAAAATGAGAATCAAAGAGAGACGGCTCTATATTGTTGTCTGTGCCTTACAATATTTACACAACCCTAATAAAAATTTTTATTAGTTTATGTTGTTATCTTAATTATCTAAAGTTTATGTCAATGTTATATTCAAAATGATTTCGTGAATTTATAACGGGAAAAATGACTGATCCCTAAAAGTTTTATTTATATATAGCGAAAATAAATAGCATAAATAATTTAAAATATGTATTTTATATTTTAAATTATTTATGCTATTTATTTCAGTTATATCAAATCAACTTAAGACGAAGACGAAGAGGTTTTTGAGTGTTTTCCGGATTTTGCAATCCCCAGTTATGCCCCAAAAATATACTAAGAAACAATTTTATTTCGTTTTTATAAATTTACCAGCTGACTCGGCAAACGGTGTTCAGCCATATAAATTATGATAGAAAAAGTAGGAGGGTAAAAAGCAGCATATGACCTTTTTTTCAGGTGGGAAAATCATCTAATGACATCCCTCGCTCTTGGGCGGGGCCAGAGGGCGTGTCAGATTTCTGATGATCCTGTTCTTTTTTTGCCATTATTCCAGGGCCCTGGGGATCTACTTCGTATCACCTATGGCTCCAGTATGCTTCGACTCTGCTGGGCCCCTACGGTTGCTGACATCTCCTTGTGGCGCGTGTGGAATACTACGCGCCGTCGACAAATTGGGCTCGGTCCAGACGGTTACCGGACCAGACGTCGGACGGCGAGCTACCTATTGCTTGCCGTCCGAAACCTTGCGCCTACGGTGGACTCGCGCGTGCGGCCGCTTCCTTTGCAAGCATTGCTGCTTCGCAGAAGGAGGCGACCGCCTGCCATTCCTCCTCGCTTCGGATATATAGAATATAGACTAACAAAACAAATGACAACCTTCACGGATGCTGTCCTTTCTTATTCATAGCATAGTTGGCCTTATAATGTTCCCACTGTTGGGACTCAGGCCTCCTCTCAAGGAGAGGGAATGGGTCATAATCCACCACGCGGGCCCAGTGCGGGTTGGTGGATGTCACATGTCTTCGAATTTTAGGTTCTAGGACATGCCGGTTTCCTCACGATGTTTTCCTTCACCGTACCTTATTCAAATTCGGATTATTTTAAGAAATAATCGTGATTACCTGACCAGTTGGCTCGTAGCCAGGCATTCAACGTAAGTACATGAAATGCGCGCAATGTTTAATAAATACTGCTTGAGAACGAAACAAGAGTGTATCGCTAGAATGTCATTGTGCAAAGAGGAATCAGCTGTGAGAAATGCTGCGGCTTCCTCAACGTGTCGTTTAAAGAGTCAATATGATCATCATTGTAATTATGTCATGTGTGAATGACTGCGTCAATAGTACATTAATTAACCCATAAACCTCATAGGATCAATTTGTTGTTCGTATCACGAACTTTTTCTCAGGAAGGGTACGAGCATAGTCGGCCTTATAATGTTCCCACTGTTGGGACTCAGGCCTCCTCTCTAGGAGAGGGTATGGGCCGTAATCCACCTCGCGGGCCCAGTGCGGTTTGGTGGATATCACATGTTTTCGAAATTTTGGTTCTAAGACATGCCGGTTTCCTCACGATGTTTTCCTTCACCGTTTTGAGAGCAGTGGTGATGAAATAAATTACACAAAGTAATGCGCCTGGCTGGGTTAGAACCCGAAACCTACAACTCGTAAGTCGGGGCCGTTACCACTCGGCCACTACTGCTCAGGGTATGAAGCAATGAAAAATTAAATATTAAACTTCTGAGTCAACTCAACCTAAAGATAGGCATTTTTGTTTCGTTCAGATGCATAATTTGACACTCGCTAGGAAATCAAATATATTCGTTGACTTAGAATCCTGAAATTTGGCATGAAAATGACACTAGAAAAAAATACTTTTTTTGCGATTTGGCAAAATTTTCGAGACTCGATTCGGGAATTGAACATAGGTAAATAAGTTTGTGGAAAGCGTTCCAAATTAGAATAGGATCGATTGCCATGTTGTGACTTCACGTCAAACTGTCAAATCGAAGAATTATTATGGTGAGCAAAACAAGAAATTTTTAAATTTAATTTATTTACGATCTGTGAACGAAAAAAGTTTAATCATAATCCAGTTCTTTAATTTTGCTCATCTCTGAGTTCTTCAATTTTGCCCAATTTCTTGCGATTTGACAGTATGACGTGACGTCACAACATGGCAATCGATTCTGTTCTTGTTTGGAACTTATTGTACGGACACACTTGCCGGGTTTTTTTTATTACTCATGTACTTACTACCTGTGACTGTCGGCAAATGAATATTTTACTTTCTTTTACTCACTAAAGTTTTAGTTTGAATTCTTAGTCAACCAAATTACATAGACTGTACAAGCACATTACCTACCTGTGTGGCTGATTGGTGGCGTTTTGCAAGCCTATCTGCCGACACAGCAGAGTTGTAGCTCTGTACATGAGTATAGATGCGCATGCGCCTGGCAACAGCGATCAGTCCCATGCTTACTCGGCTTTATGGCACCAGATAACTGCAGGGCGGTGTCAGACAAGATAGGGTTGCCAAGAATAATACTAAAAATATTTTTTTGAAGCTTTTTTTTGAGGTGGGAAATCATCCAAAGATTTCCCTCGCCCTAAGGCGGAGCGGGAGGGCGTGTCAGACTTTTACTGACCAAAACCACACCATGTTCCTTTGCCTAGCCTTCCAGGTTTCCCTTTTCGAAGTCAACCCATGGCCCCTGTAGGCTTCGACTCTGCTGGGCCCCTACGGTTTTACTGACCTCGCTGTGACAACGCGCCGTCGACGACTTGGGCTCGGTCCGGACGGTTGCCGGACGTCCGGACAACGAGCTAGCCCTTCCTCGTCGTCCGCTAGTTAGCGCCTACGGCGGCTGGTAGTCGGAGTCGTGGTCTCGGCTGGGGCGTGAGGATGTCAATATCATTTATAGAATCAGCCAATTGTAGAATCGGTCATTTACATAATAAGTCAGTTGTAGAATCGGTCATTTATAGAATCTGTTAATTTTAGACTCAGTCCTCCCTGTAGTTGTCAAGCTCATCTCTCCACCTTTACTCTGATCTACCGCGATGTGTCTTGCGTTTAATGGAACCCATCACCCAATAAGTGGCTCTTTCAGCCCACAGCTCATCCGACATGCGGCAGACATGTCCGGCCCAATCCCACTTCAGAGTGACAGCTTTTAGAGCATCATCTTTCATCATAGTTTTGGCGTGCAGCATTGTGTTCCTTACGCGGTCGAAATTCGAACACACAGGATACTGCGCACCATGGCTCGCTGACAAACCTCGAGTCTACAGTGTGTACCAAATAAAATATTTTTCTTCCTTTCTTTTCTTTTAGATATCATCAACCAGACTTCTGCTGCGTTGCGTTTATTAATCTGTCGGGTTTTTAAGTTTTTATAAAGCCTCAGGCAGTTATGGATAAGCGTCAATTCGTGCGTCACAAGTGCACTTATCTAAGTCAATAGCTCTATCTATCATGTTATGAATATATCACGATGACTTGAAGATTTTCTTTAAGTTTTTTACACGGAATCAACTACTACTATATCACCTCTATCAACACATAAGGTTTTAATGATGGGCGAAAATGTGTTAACTTCTGAAAAGGATATCTGTGGTCGCAGAGCGCAAAGGGCAACTGAAGGAACATATATGTGGTTTTAGTCAGTAAAAGTCTGACACTTCCTCTCGCTCCGCCCTAGAGAGGGAGAACTCATTAGTTGATTGATGATCTAAAAAAAAACACTTAAATGTTAGCAACGCTTTCCGAAGTGTGTTCACGGATGAAAGCAATTATATAAAATACCAAGAAAGCTCCTCAAACTGTTGGTTGAATCCCGACTGCCATTTGGGCCTTAGCCCAAAAGACAAAATTCTACCCAAACCATTGATATGGCTGATGGCTCTGTTTCGTTTAAACCCATCCCTATAAAATTGGGATTGGGAAAAGGCTGATAAATAATATTAGTCATGCACTACCAAATCTTAGACTTAGACGTCCCTTAGACTAGGAAGTTCGGTGCGGTACGAGGTCCAATATGCCTCGTACGTGTCTTCTAATATAATCTTCTCTGCCGTTTGGAAGACGTTACTTCTAATTGTAATGGAGTAAAAATTATTGGAATCGATTCAGTTACCGATTCTGAAAAAACTATATTCAGCTTTCGTATTTACTAAAAATAATGTTGTTTACCTAAAATGCCCAATAAAAACAGAAAGTACTGGTGTATCTACTTAAATACGGGGTCACTTTGACCTCGTATCGCACTTAGCCAAAAAAGCTTTTACTCTCATAAACGTTACAGGGTCTAATAAGCCCTTTACCTTCCTAATAGTAATTCTCAAACGAGGTCTTAAACACCCCGTATCGCAGGAATGGAAATAATACAAAAATAAGTACCACTGTCAACGTGCTAGGCGTGGCCAAATCACAGAAATACCTATAGAAAGAAGTACCTACTTACCTATTCGACAAAAACTTGCACAAACCGGTAATCAGACGTCAAATGAGGCGAGTCAACGAACCTGTTGAATAATGTCATTTTATTTATAACTATTACGAGTTAGCACTGACGAAATGTGCATTAATTGAGTAGATAGTTCACAGAGACTTAACTCTTCGATCTTTGAGCAGGCTTTGTTTGTTGGTGAAACAAAGGTTCTAGAAAAGGATAAAGGGATTGATTGAAAGATGATCTGGCTGGAAGGACATGGAGGTCTACTAGATGATGGAAATATACAAACAGAGTCAGAAACCTGCTGCACAAACCCCAAACTTATAGATCTTATTTTTATGGTCTGGTTTTTGCACTAAACCCTTGATGGATTATTGTACGTGGGTTATAGCTGTCAAATATTATATTAGGATTTAAAAAAAAACATTATCTATTTTAAAAATCTAGTTGAGTTCTGGACCTGTACCATGACGTTTAAAGTAAGATTGTTTCATTCTTATTTCCAGTGTGGGTAAGAGATGGCGCTAGACAACCTGTATAGCTCTGTCTCTTACCGACACTGAAATAAGAAGGAAACAATCTTACTTTGAACGTCATGGTAAACCCGCAATTCAATAGTCAATTCTAAACATACTACTTTCAGAATGTGCGTTTAGTTTGTTAAATGTGGTATGCAACCTTTCGCCTATTAAGTATTAGTGATCATCCTGAACATTCTTACCTGCCATTATTATCCCATATTGTTTCTTCTTCTTCCAAACTGCTTTATCATATTTCATCTCAGTATTCTCTCTCTCTCTCTTTCTAACCATATTAGCTTTAAATGTTCGAAGTTAGATCTCTGCTAGATATTATATCCTCCTGTCTGCAGACTAGAATGATTGGCCGATTGCAAGTTTTTATATGCCTACCAATCTTGCCTTACTCGTTTGGATCTATGTACGTTGACAGGTCTGGGCTCCGTTGTGAGAGTGAGATAGGCGGGAATCGTGGCGATTTTAAGACATTTTAAACGGTGAGCAATTCAACATCAGAAAAACAAAAATAAAAAAATATAAAGAAATAGATAGTAAACCCCAAGTGCAACCCCATTTTGTGTTCAGGCAATCTCTTGACATTCTGGGTTGCCTGGAAGAAATCGCCGAGTGCGATAAGGCCACCAATTGTATGTTTTTTGTTGTATTACAATTGAATTTGTAAATTTGTAACTTGGATGCAATAAAGTATATATAAATAAATAAATAAATAGTACAACTACTAAAGCGTCTATTACACCATTCGATATTCAGACAGTCTTAAACCTGTACCATGACGTTTAAAGTAAGATTGTTTCATTCTTATTTCCAAGGTGGGTAAGAGATGGCGCTAGACAACCTGTATAGCTCTGTCTCTTACCCACAGTGAAATAAGAATGAAACAATCTTACTTTGAACGTCATGGTAACCCCGCAAATATGTATTTCTATGTATCTCATCGTTCTGTTTCATTCCTTTACACGACATTGGTGTAAGTTGCTCTTTTTCTTGTGTAACGCTACATATACTAAGACTGTCTGAATATCGATTGGTGTAATAGGCCCTTTAATAAAGATAAGGTTAGAATATAGTTTTTTTTTTTAGCGAGGAAAATCATCTAATGACAAGTCCCTGTCTTGGGCGGAGCGGGAGATGGTGACAGACTTTTACTGACTAAAAACCCACTCCTGTTCCTTCTTTGCCTTCGTCCCAGGGCCCCGGGTTTCGTTTTCACACTACCCGTGGCCCCAGTAAGGTGCCTAATATTGTATAGATATTGGCATGGAACTCCGACTCGCACTTGCTTAGCTTAGCTTAGCTTAGTCGGCCTTATAATGTTCCCACTGTTGGGACTCAGGCCTCGTCTCGCACAAACTCGCACTTGGCCGGTTTGTTTTTCTTTAGTCTACGCACAAACAGTGCAACGTCAAAAGAAAAAAAAACCGAATCATATTTTTCCGGGAACGTTCGTTTGCGAAAATCCAACATTAATAAACTTATTGTTGAAGGTACAACCCTACGGAGCTAGGTCACTCCCGGTGGTCGCTGGCCGTTGACCACAGACATTATCCAATACTTGTAAGAAACTTATTAATCATGCTCTGTACTTTACATTCTACGCTTTGAGTGCATGTTTATGCTCCATTGTCCTCCTGCATTCCTTAGTCAGCTCCGAATGGTAATACCTCTTTCCTTATGAAAATGGGGAATGGATTTTTCGTTGGATTTTGAATACATTGAAAGATCTACTAAAGTGGGACTAAGCGTTTCGCTTCGTCGTCTATACCGCGTACATCGAGGGACTCGAACAATTTGCTTGCTGCGGTCTTTCTGTCCAATTATAATTTAGGTGTCTTCAAGGCTAGAATACGAGTTGTAGGTCGTGGGTTCAAACCCAGCCAGGCGAATTACTTTGTGTAATTTATTTCATCACCACTGCTCTCAGGATAACATCGTGTGGAAACCGGCATGTCCTAGAACCAAAAATTCGAAGACATGTGACATCCACCAACCCGCATCGGGCCCGCGTGGTGGATTACGGCCTATTCTCTCCTAGAGAGGAGGCCTGTGTCCCAGCAGTGGGAACATTTTAAGGCCGACTATGCTATGGTAAGGCTAGATCGAATAGGCTCTTAATAAACTAGTGCGCCTTACCTTCAACGATTGTATCACTGCTTACCTTCAGGTAGGATCGCAGTCAAGCACTGGTTTATATCAAATGAAAAAAACTGAGCAAGTGCGAGTCGGACTCGCGTCCTTAGGGATCCGTACAAACTTACATATGGTTCACGGTTTATGCATAAGGTTTATGTTTATGAAATTATTTTTATATTTGAGTTGATTGAATGAAAGGTAAATTGCGATTTACGATTTATGACGTATTAAAAAAAAACTATTTACTAGATCTCGTTCAAACCAATTTTCGGTGGAAGTTTGCATGGTAATGTACATCATATATTTTTCTTAGTTTTATCATTCTCTTATTTTAGAAGTTACAGGGAGGGGGGGGACATTTTACCACTTTGGAAGTGTCTCTCGCGCAAACTATTCAGTTTAGAAAAAAATGATATTAGAGACCTCAATGTCATTTTTGAAGACCTATCTATAGATACCATGTGATATCATGTGTCGTATTGTTAAAGTGCATACCATCATTTTAATTAATCTTTTTTTTTCTCTATCAAGCATGCTCTTCATAGAGATTTAAATGCAAAAACATGCGATGTCATTGGTTTATAGTTGCACAATTTGTGGTTTTTATTAGTTGTTAACACTAGTAAAAACTACTTTCTAAAACTGTTTTTCGATTACAAAAAAAAACAAAAAATACCCCACACACGGGTTTGATGAAAAAAATTTTTGGGTTTCAGTTCTAAGTATGGGGAAACTCCAAGTTTTTTTTTTCTATTTTTGTGTGAAAATCGAATAGATCTACTTACCAAGTTTCAACAGTATAGCTCTTATGGTTTCGGAAAAAAGTGGCTATGACATACGGATGGACAGACAGACAGACAGAAAGACATGACGAATCCATATGGGTACCGTTTTTTGCCATTTGGCTACGGAATCCTAAAAAAAGGTAAAGGAAGCTGGGAGGAGGGAAATGGTATTATTATATTTGGAGCACGAAACTGAGCTATTTTTTAAGGGTTCCGTACCTCAAAAAGAAAAAACAGAACCCTTATAGGATCACATTGTTGTCCGTCTATCCGTCTGTCTGTCTGTCTGTCAAGATCCTTTATCTCGGAAATGCGTCGAGGCATCGAGTTGAAATTAAAACCATATACCTACTCAGGTCTGCGGTTTCGAAGCTGTTAAAAAATGAAACTTTTTTTGCGATTCGGAAAAATCTTCCTAACTCAATTTAGGAATTGAACTGTTTTCATAGGTAAGTTTGTACGCGAGTCCCCCTCGGTGCGCGAGTCCGACTCGCACTTGTCCGGTTTTATTTTTGAAGTGGGGAATCATCATATAACTCTCTCTCTTGCTCTTTGGAGCAAGAAGGCGCGTCAGTATTCCACTGACTAAAACTCACCTGTATTACCACTCTTTAGGCGCGACTGCCTCTGACTTCCAAGACCCAGAAATTGGGTAACATGGTAACCCTTGGCAAGCCTTTTTTTATTATATAGATAGACTCACGCTTGGATAGATGGATGGAGAAGGAGAGGGAGGCCAAAGAAAAAATGGATGGCTTATGAGAGGAGTGATATGAAAGAAAAAGGAGTCAGTGATACCTTGACGGGACAGAATGGAAGAAAATAAAAAGTTAAAAAAAACCGACTTCACTAAAAAATCGCGAAAAGGATCAAAATAACTAATTTTGGAAGTCGGTGTTTCTCGGTATTGTGTGTTTCTTATTTAACAATATATACGCAAAAGTGTCAATAGGGTTGTCTATAGTATTAAATAATACCATAATCGCTCTTTTCATATCTATTACAGTGCAACACTTTAAGGCTTCTTTTGTATGGTCCTGTAAGCGTTTTAAGACCTAAATTATAGAACTTTAATGCTCTTTAATCTTATAGAACCAAAACGCTCTTTTAAAAACCTTTATAGTACAAGCAGTCACAATGGTTACCATTAAAGACCTATTATATCACAGTTTGGTGATAAAACGCCTTGGTTATAGAAGCTACTTGGGTATTCACTCTTGACTTAAAGACCCCCAGCTATCGGGAAGTACAGACCCACTGCCGTACGTGTGGTGGTCCGATGATGGAACGTACCTGGCGGAATCAAGTTATGCAATTCCAACACACACTCCCCGAAATGCAGCCGGTACAAAAACTACAAGCTAGCAATTCGACTTCGATGCTCAAGACTTTGAAGCTTTGACTCGACGAGTTGAATTTTTGACTTAAGTACATTTAAAATAGGTCTTAACAAAATCAAAAAATCTAAATACGAGTAAGTATCAAGAATACAAAAAGACAACGTCTCCTTTTCAAAAGTTTAAAATCATAATGTTCCATTCCATATTCAAAATTGCAAGGTGTCAAATCTCTAAAATAGAAAACAAACGTTTGCCACGTATAAGGTAAACAACCCAATAATCGGCCAGTTACTAATCCGACGTGGATGGATGGCCATACTGGTTTTTTCGTCGACCATTTTTTGTGGTCATTTTTTAATACGGCCCGTGGGACCGGACTTGGGCTCGTAAAAATGCAATGCGCGTACCATGTCGTGAACACAACGGGCTTAAGTCGATTAGTGAAGTTTGAACTAAAAGCTTTCGCTGTTGGAATTTTAAAGAAATAACTGTCGAAAACTATATAATCTAGATTAACTGTGTACTTGTTTTGTTAAACCAGCCATAAAAAAAAATGTGCTATTTTAGTTTAAAGAGAATAATCTGAAATTTAACAATAGATCTAGTGAAATTGAGTGCATTGTTTCTTAAATACAGTAGAGAGAGAGTGAGTCAGTGGCGTTCATTTGATTTTTTGTTTGTACTGAACAAATAGTTAGTTTTATTCTTGTGAATTGTATATTTATTACGTGAAATAGAATCATTTAAAAAAGCTACCCTACCTTTATTCAATTCTTACTTCAGTTCTACATATAAACGTTTCAATAAAACTACTGAACAAAAAACAGCTGTGTGCGACTAAAAACTTCACCTGCAAGTTTTTTTTTAATACTTTTTATGTCTGTCATATCAATCAGTTCTACGACAGTTGACAAAAAAAAAACAGCAATTAACCGAACACCAAAATCAAAAATTATAAAAGAATCGATCGTTAATAAACATCAGCTAGTTTTTATTGCTTTCAAATCACGACAACTTAATTTTCTTAACAAAAAAGGAGTAAAGAACACAGTTCAGACTAACGACAGCATTTTTCAATTCTGAGAATCTCCAAACTTGAACATGTCTTGTGCATTACCCCCCTGAATACTACAAAAGACATAAATTACCTTATGACGCTAAGCAACAATCAATCTTACATCTTGGCAATAAAGTTTAGTTTTGTTTGTTTAAAATATACAGAAAGTGCAAAGCAATACAATCCTTATGTCAAACAGCAATAGCGTGGTTTCATTATTGAAATGAATATTTAAACCTTTTTTAGTCGGAAAGCGGTTGTAAAAGGAATAGAAGGTAATCTCTTACACTGTACTATTGTGATATGGGACAATGAGTTATTTGTCTTAGAAGATAGGGCTTAAAGTTGTTTGCAAGTAGGTTTTATAGGAAGGCATTTCGCGAGAGAGGCAGAGGGGATCTCGGCATCACTCGGCTGCAGGTTTGACGGGTTCCGTGTTACTCACAACTTCCCCCGTCACCCGCTCCGCCCCGCGTCGCCCCCCCAGTCCGTCTGCGCGGGCGCAGGCCGCGAGGCTACCCGTCTAGAAGTAATTATGTGTATTAAAGCCATGCGTACTGACATTTTGTGGTATAAAGTGGGGTTTTGCGGTTATTTGACCTTATAATAATTACGTTACGTATAGACTTTATCTGTTTTTGAGATTGCCTTAGCCGCCGTTATGAGACAAAAGATAATTTCTTAATTTTAATCATTACTCATTCGCCACAATACATTTGTCTTGATATGGTCATGTGAAGAGGAGGGATGAAACGCATGTTACTAAAAGAGTTATGAGTTTACATGTGGATGGATGGAGAGGAAGAGGGAGACCAAAGAAAAGATGGATGGATTGTGTGAAGAGTGATATGAAAGAAAAGGAAGTTAGTGATAGCATGACGAGTAACAGGGCAGAGTGGAAGAAAAAAACGTGTTGCGCCGACCCCAAATAATACGGGATAAGGGCAGGAAGATGATGATGACTCATTCGCCACAAATAATATGTATTTAACTTAAAGCATTCAAGTTCTTTTCGTTAGAAAATTTCTTATTTCAATACCAACCAACACATACTGAATTACTTCAAAAATTAAAAATAATCAGCCTTACCAATACCTACCTGCAGATCTTCCTAGGAGAGGGATCTCTCCTTCCCTCTCTTTGAGGGGCCTTTTCACGAAAAGTGGCCTGAGTTCCAACTGTGGGAAAATTATAAGGCATAATCGGCTTTATGCTTAAAATATCTCCTGTCTGAATATAAATTTAAATAACATTTCGCAATTGGACTTTACAATATTTATTAGAACTATAACTGGGTAATTGGGACGCTTTTTTTTTAATTTTACCGGCGATAGTTGCTTGCCTCCCTCGAAAAATAATGTTTCTCAATTCTCTTTTACTTAAAAGGTTAGCAAAATGTACTACTAGTATATAGCTACTGTTTTTGAAAAATCATCAAATGACTTCTTCCGCTCCGAGCGAGAGCTAGTGTCAGACTTTTACTGAGTAAAACCCACTGTGTAGCCGTTTGAGCGTAAAGGAGAACAAAATTACTGAAGAATACATAATTACATACAAATTTTCGCCAATAAAATATTAGTGTAATAGGGGTTAATATAAAAAAATGTCGTTTACATGATTTTAGAAACAAACTCAAATAATAATAAAGTGTTAGGCTGAGCCTTCACTAGACAGCGATGCGACCGGTGAAACATGAGCGATTAAAAGAAATAATTGAAATTCACATTTATGTTTTTACTGTACGTCAAGTAATATTTGATTTTTGTAAGCAATTGTAACAACAGTACTGTAATCATAGCATCGGCTATAACAAATTATCAGTGAAAGCGAAATTTAAGCGAATTTATTAGATAACTTCTCACTTACGAGACAAGTTCAACACATTATGCGTATCTTCAAAGGCGACAGACATTGACCTCTGATGGATACACTCGTAAGTAATAATATGTGGCTACACTACTTGATCTAATTTAAATCAAGGAGCGATTTTTTTGTATAAAGTTCAAAATAACCTTTTTAGAGGGTTCGCTGTCTAGTGTTCGTGTGCGTGTGCGTGTGTCGAGCGACCAATTCAGTTTGTTTTGATCACTCGTCGAAAGAAAATGTCTGTCAACAATAGACGTTGAATTGTGCGTTCAAGCGAAATGCGTTCTTGTATTATTCAAAGAATGTTTCTGGAAATTGACGCGGGTCTTTATTTATTTCATGAATCAAACACAATCTCTTTTTCAACAATAGTTCGTACTTAAGTTAAGAATTTTCTAGCAAAAACAAGCTTTGGTTGTGACAAAGCTATTCAAATAATACACGTCTTCACTAAGCCGACAACGACTGGGCGATTGCCAAACCAAACGAGCTCCCCCCGCGCGCGTCGTGTACTTCGCCTCTGTACCTACCGCTTCTACATGTAGCCGCCTTGTCGCGATTAGTAGTAATGCGAATTCGCAGTGAAATCGCTGTCTTTCTCCTTTTACAGTATAGCCGCATGAATTACTCATCTAATTCGTTGTAAAGCATATTATTATGTGCAATGTTGCCACATCATCGCCAAATTTTCACTTCTAATGGAGCCACACCATATTTAACTCGTTTCGCTTTGCCAGTCGCATCGCAAATCGCTGGCCACTGTAGCCTCAGCTTTAAAGATCAATCTTCATTGCATGTGCTAGTTTTTGGGTCAGTTACCCTATATCATAGTCGCGCGGCTGGACGCGACATTCGATGACAGTTACTCCTATAAAATATTGTCTATGAAACTTTGAAGTTTTGATTAGTTCTTTTATTTTTTAAATTGACAAGTCTATTTTCTGTAGCATTGCCATGACCACCTGATTCTTTTTTTTTTATTATTTTGGTTTCGCTCGTGCCAGTGTCAAGTTTAGAAAGTATTTAGTTTTTAATTCAGAAATCAGTTACTGTTTTACATTAGAATGCAGATGAAATACATTGTAATGTTTTTGCAGTATTTGGTAGCATGGATCGAGAAAGCTTTTCAGGAAGCTATATAATTCTGTTTCTGTGTAATTGTGTGTGTCAGTGTGTGTGTTGTGTGTGTGTGTATTTATATATAATTATGTAAATTTCTATTTCTATTTAAAATTCTCAGCTCCGTATTACCGAAATCATGCTAGTTTCAATGATTCCACATATTGTCCACTTGTGTAGACACTTGAGATACAAAATTATACCAATTTTATGCCACAGTATCAGCTAGACTTTACACCACTGAACTTCATTTGAAAAATCCTGCGAAAAATTCTGGTTGAATTGTAATTTGATTGACAGTTATATTTAAATATATCGGAGCAATCGCCTAGCATACCAAACAACTTACAAAGTAAAAAACTGGGCAAATGCGAGTCAAATTCGCGCTCTAAGGGTTCCCTACAAACTTACCTATGTAAACAGTTCAATTCCCGAATGGAGTTTTGAAGACTTTTTCGAATCGCAAAATAAATTTTGTGACGTAAACAATAATGACGTAAATAAACAATAAAATGACTGTTTTCAGATTTATTCCTAGACCTGTGCTATAAGACCTTGCCTTCAGGCAAATTTCAGGATTCTAGGTCAACGGACGATACCCTAATTTTGATTCCCTTGAGATAGTCTAAATATACGTTTTTTGCGATATAAATGGCCATATTTTTTTTTTCGTTATTTATAATTTTATATAATAAGTTATTCGATATTATTGCCATCCAACGTGGTTTTGCTGACAGCTTTTTGGGCACGGTCCCTATTGACCCAATGCGAATAAATTTATTGATTTCTAGTCCCTTTAATTTAACATATTTGGCACTGTCTTAAAACGCTATTGTCTAGATCGAATTTCTATCAAAGTTTTCCAATCTTATGCGTATGCGCAAACATAGGTGCACTCTCTGTCCCTTTACTCTCAAAATCCGAAGCGACAGCAATCCGGCACGCGGGGAGTGATCAGGCGCACCACCAATTTCCAAACTCCAGGCTGCTACAGCGTCCAGTAATGGAAAAAAACAATAACACTTTTTTCTCGACCTGGAAATCAAATCCAGGACTCCACGTTTAGCAGCCGTTTATAATATTACGTATTTATAATCCTTAGTCGCTCAAAGGTTAATTGGTAGAAAATGCCTAAGGCATTCGTCTCGTCTCGTCTCATCGAGTCGAGTCTCTCTACTTTGTGAGCATAAAGCATTTAATAAATACTGTAAATAGTTCACACCTCTCTCACGTTATTGCATAACTTAAAACATTATTGAAGGTAAGCTTATCGCACCCAAAATCTCGAAACATGTTTATGCCAATGAGCACTTAGTGATTCATTTCCGGTAGTCCATTCTTATAAGGCTAGTCATATGGTCATTGCAGTCACAGGATTTGATTTAGTTAGTTAGCCTATTATGTCCCACTGCTGGGATAAAGCCTCCCTTTCCCTTTTCCACACACGTCTGTCTTCAACCATTACGAGCCAGTCCTTCCTGTAGTTGCTAAGCTCATCTTTCCACCTTCAACTTGATCTCGCGGTAGATCGTCTTGCGTTTAATGGGACCCATCACCCAATAAGTGGCTCTTTTAGCCCACAGCTCATCTGACATGCGGCAGACATGTCCAGCCCAATTCCACTTTAGAATAGCAGCTATTCGGGTAACATCTTTTATCTTAGTTTTGGCGCTCAGTATTGTGTTTCTTACGCAGTCGGAATTTTGAACCCTCAGGACCCAATGCTCCATGATTCACTGACAAACCTCGAGGCTGGACCTCTGCTGAAGTGTCAAATACCAGGTTTGTGCTTCGTACGTAAGTATAGGAAGAATGCACAGGTCCATATTTTCTGTTTCAGGCATAGCGGGAGATCTCCTTAGGATTTGATTTACTTCTGACTTTCTTTATGGCAGAAGAGGCTATACATACTTTCATTGTGAAAGGATATTATAGACTACTCCTCCTAAACTAGCTTTCCGTGACGGAGTCTTTATTTCCTTTTTGCTACAATACTTCGCAGGAGGTGCCACCCAGTGGCGGAGCTATAGGTTGGCAAGGCTGGCAAAAAGCCACGGGCTCCCGGTCAAGCAGGCCCCCGGTCTGAAAGGCTGCGGACTCAGAAGAAGTAACCCAATATATAAAAAAAAGTTACAACGTGACGATTTTTATGAGACCCCAAGCAATGAATTTGCCACAGGCCACAGATTGTACAGTTACGCCACTGCCGCCGCCCATTCTCCCTAGCTCCGGACTATAGCTTGAACCAGGGCTCGACGCAAAAGGGCACTGCCACTGATGGCCCTCACGAGGACACTACGGTCCTTCCTCCTAGCGGCGCATACCTGCACCGTATGCTCCACCGGGTGTTACCACCCGGAGGACACAACACACAGTCAGGATTCAGGTGGAAGAAACACCTAATTTCTTGATGTGTCTGTGTGCTAAACAAATGTATTTTTTGTCTTTCTTTGTTTCTTTCTTTTTACCTTTCGTTCTTTCTTTCGTTCGATGTTAGAAATATAACAATTTATATATGTGTGTTTTTTTTTTTGTTTTTATTCAAGTATTTATTTGAGAACCTTGAAACCGTCCTCTAAATTGGAACAAGTCGACAAGAAGGTACTCCTAACTGTTATCGATATAGATAAACTTCAGTTGTATTCACCTACCTATCACTTACCTATTGGGAAACTGTTAAGCGACGTAGCGTCGATGTCAGCAACATTGAAGGTAAGCTTATCGATGTCTTCAAGATAAAGGAGCTCAGATAATGTTCTGACTACTATTTTTGACAAGCTGGGCTGCATCATCAGGACTGCAAGACAGATGCTGAACAGTGGCCTGTAAGAATCGTCACGCTGGCCGTTTTTATGTGGAAATGCATCCAATCACGTCTCTCGCTCTAGGGCAGAGCGAGAGGGCGTGTCAGACTTTTACTGACTAAAACCCACTCCAAATCTTCCTTCTTTGTCTTGCGTTCCAGGATCCCGAGGTTCTCATTCGGACAACCCAGTACGCTTCGGCCCTGCTGGGTCACTACGGTTCTACGGTTCGCGTGGAACACTGCGCCTTCAACGAGTCGGGCTCGGTCCGGACGGTTACCGGACGACCGGACGGCGAGGTACCCATTGATCGTCGTCCGCAAGCCACGCCTATCGTCACGCCTGCCTGGGTTGCGAGATTTTTCGAAAGAGTACCGCAGCCCTGGGACGCAAAAGGCAACTGACGGAACCCAAGTGGGTTTTTGGTCTAACACGGCCTCTAGTACCACCCAGATCGGGAAAAGTTATTTGTTGGTTTCCGACAGTCAAAAAAAGACACATAGGCCTTTCACACAGCCCTCCAGTCTTTGAGAGGATGACATGACAATAACAGGGAGAAATAATAATAATTTTTTTTTTTTATTTAAAGACTACATGGATCCAATGGTTAGTAAAAAACTTATCAACTAAAAGGTTTATTAAAAAACTCAAACTAATGCCGCACTAGCAATTGCAACCAGTGCTTGATCACTGGCGCATCATGCTTATCAGCTAAGGTTCGAAGAATGCCATTGGAGCAGGTCCTAGATCTGCTTAGCAACGAGGCAGCCTTCTTTCTCACTATAGCGTGAAAATCATTCAGACGCGCTAAAGGGAACATGCCCGATGCACTGCAGTATCTAGGCAACCCCAACAGCACCCTGAAACCATTATTATATTGGATCCGCAGGGCATCTAGAACCTTCCGCGTATAGTTAACCCACAGACCGCCCGAGTAGAATAATTGGCAAAAAGCTTTAAATAATATTTAATATTCCACAACTATCACACAACGCTGTCTAGTCCCAAGCTAAGCAGCTTGTATTATGGGTACTAGACCACTGATAAACATACTTACTTATATATTTCTAAATACATACATATGTAGATAAATTACGCCCAGACACAGAACAAATAATCGTGCTCATCACATAAACATGTGTCCTGGGTGAGAATCGAACCCACGACCTCCGGCATAAAAGTCAGAGCCCCTGACCACTAGATAAAAAAAGTAATTTTGACCTCATTACAACAACGAGCAAACCTGTGAGCAGAGGCGGATCGTGAAATTGTTGTACTCTGGGCTAACACTACTTGGGGGCCCACCTAAGTAATCAAATTAATTGGCATTTTGTTAAAAATAAGTTTATATTTTTCCTACAGTGTACCTTTTCGACAACGACCGATCACTGTAGAAATGTCGTCCTAATGGAAAAAGAGATCACGAGTTACTATAGCTTACTTGAAAGTCTAAATATATTTCGTCTTCTGGTTTTCTGTAAGAGATTGCCCTGTGCGAGAAGACCGCCGACTGAACACTTAGTTTTTGTAAATGTGTATCATTGTAGATTGTTTTTAATGAGAACTGGGGGCCCCTTATATCCTTGGGGCCCTGGGCTGCAGCCCATTTAGCCATTAAGTAGATCCGGCCATGCCTGTGAGCCAAAATATTGTATCTTACTGCTAGCGCCCTGCGTTTCCGTTCAATAACAATCTGATCCCTGAGGAAAAACCTCTAAACCTCTAAATAACCTCTTTATTTCCCAAAAAAAAAACCCTTCACAAATGATTCAACGGTTGCTGACAGGATTTCCGACGACACACTTATACTTACCTACAGAATTAACCACGCAATGATTTACCTTGTATTGGTATTTTCAATAATAAAACAATATAGGTATTATTTCAAAACCTATTGTTTGGCTTATTTATTTGACACTATACGCACACAAATGCAAAAAGGTTGAAAATACCTACGGAATTTTCAGGCTTAGACCATAACAAATACTTCTGGGTTTTAGATCTGCAAATTTTGTTTGTAAACAGGATAAACCCATCGATTTCTACCAAGACCGAGGTACATAAAGTTGTTATTATTATGAACCTGTATTATCCCACGGCACAGTAAAGGCCTGGCCTTCCATCAGTGGCGGATTTTTAAATTTTCAAGGCATAAGCTAACAGTTTATGCCGCCCTTAGCATAGCATAGCATAGCATAGTCGGCCTTATAATGTTCCCACTGTTGGGACTCAGGCCTCCTCTCTAGGAGAAGGAATGGGCCGTAATCCACCACGCTGGCCCAGTGCGGGTTGGTGGATGTCACATGTCTTCGAATTTTTGGTTCTAGGACATGCCGGTTTCCTCACGATGTTTTCCTTCACCGTTTTGAGAGCAGTGGTGATGAAATAAATTACACAAAGTAATGCGCCTGGCTGGGATTGAACCCGCGACCTACAACTTGTAAGTCGGGGCCGTTACCACTCGGCCACCACTGCTCTATATGCCGCCCTTGCCTCTACAATTGTCATCTCCTGCATTATTTTTACAATCCAAAAATTTCGTTGAAATTACACGTAACATATTTTTTAAAATAAACTCTCGGAATGTGCAATGACAAGTGAGAGAATGAAGTCATCAGCAAAATTTGTTGCAGATTTCTATCTGTGAGATATCAGAAAACCGTCTTGCAAAAATCTTTTTGATTTCTATGAGGTAGCACAAAAAAAAATTCGGTCCCCAAATTTGCCGCCCTAGGCTCAAGCCTACTCAGCCTGCTGGTAAATCCGCCACTACCTTCCTTTCTTCTCTGTCCTGAGCTATTTTTTGCCAATGATTTAGATAGGAGACAAATTCGTCACGCCATCTCCTTCTGGGTCGACCACGTCGCCGGCTCCAGCTGTTCGGGATCCAGTCAGTGGTTGCCTTCGCCCAATTTTATTTAACATGTTGGCCACATTTATCACATAAAAGCATAGCCAGCCTTTCAAATGTTCCCTCTGCTGGGACTCAGGCCTCCTCTCACTAGGAGAGGAAATGGGCCGTAATCCGCCACGGGGGCCCAGTGCGTGTTGGTGAATGTCACATGTCTTCGAATTTTTGGTTCTAGGACATGCCGGTTTCCTCACGGTGTTTTACTTCACCGTTTTGAGAGCAGTGGTGATGAAATAAATTACACAAAGTAATGCGTCTGGCTGGGTTTGAACCCGCCACCTACAATTCGTAAGTCGGGGCCGTTACCACTCGGCCACCACTGCTCTGTTACTACATGTTAAATGAAATTGGCCCAGTTCAATTTTAGTTCGGTGGCTGAGTTGCCTACGTCTGTGATTTTTGTTTTGGAACAAAGTATACTAACTTTTCCTTATGCGGTCTGTTCTTTTGACTCCGAGAGCCTTCTAAATAACGTTAACCTGGCCGGCTAACTTTGTACAGACTAACAGTCAACTGCGTGTGGCGTGATCTTTTACTTCTTGAACACTATTCATATATCTTTCGACATAGTCAATCGATTTCGATGAAAAAAATGCCTAAGTGATATAGCAAGTTATACACAATTTTAATATTAGGAGTTAAAGTATGAAATTGCCGATTTGTACTGAAAAATTGAAATTCGTTTTTATTTTTTTTATTTAACATATTTATCAAAATAATTACCATTATTATCTATACATTGCTGCCATCTAATAGGAAGGTCATTTATGCCTTTGCGATAGAACTCTGGTGATCTAGATTCGACAAACTGTGTGAAAGCATTTTGTACTGCATCCTGAGAAGAAAACTTTGTATCACATAGAAAATTATCCAAATCATAAAAAAATGGTAGTCCATTGGAGCAAGGTCAAGCGAATACGGAGGGTGACGAATGATTTCTAATTGCAGTTCCTGTAGAGTAAAAACGGTTTCTCGTGCTGTATAAGGTCTCGCGTTATCATGGAGCAATAATGGTGAAGATCGATTCATGAGTCGGGGCTGTTTCACTGCTAGTTGTGCTGTCATTGTTCGGAGTTCGGCACAGTAGACATTTACCATTATTGCTTGACCAGATCGGAGAAAGCTATAGTGAATAACACCATGTTTAGACCACCAAACAGTTACCATTACCTTTTTATTTGTAAGCTTTGCTTTAGGACACTGTTGCAGCGTTTGACTGGGGTCAGCCATTGCATTTTCGCTTACGGTTATAGTAAAGAATCCACTTTTCATCACATGTCACAATTCGATCCAATATTCCTTCATTTCTGTATCAATTCAACAAGGCAACACAAGTCATGAGGCACCTATTACACATTTTTTTTTAATTGATTTAATGTAAATGAGTCAATATTGTTGGTAAGGTAACGTTAAACCATGCCGCTAATTTCTGGGTAGTTTGGCTCGGATCGGCTTCTACCATCTCTTTCAATTCATTGTTATTCACCTGTGTGGGCGGTCTTCCACGTGGATCGTCTTCAAACCAAAGTTTCCATCACGAAAGCGTTTAAACGAAAATCGCACGGTGCGTTCATTAACAGTCCCCCCTTCAAACGCAACATTGATATTGCGAGCTGTTTCGGCCGCGTTAGTTCCAAATGATGATGATGAGGTTGATGATGGAGCACGCTTGCCTAGTAACCTATTCAGGTTACCTCTAGGCTAGTGTGCTCCATCATCCACTACATCGTCGCTTTCCATCAGGTGAGAAAAAAAAAATGTAAAAAAGAAACATGTCTCAATTAAATGTGATTTTTCGTTATATCATCGTTGTCTTTGTTTACGGGTAGCTAGGAAAGCTCGGAATTCTGGCAATCAGTCTTAGGAACAAGATGTAGCAAGAGCAATGACCATATCGATACTATTAGAGTCTGGAACGCCGCAATAATAAATGTGACTCATTTATTATTGCGGCGCCTACTCCACTTTATCCAATAAAGGTTATTGGTAATATTGAAGTATATTATAAGTAGCTATTTTTAGAACCTTGTTACATTATTTTAATTTAATAGTAGGTATTTATTATTAATATAAATTATAAATCAAAGCTTGGAAACATGTCTTCAACTCTAGTTTTAACGTCATGGGGTAATTCAATAGTTTCAGTTAAGTAAACTACAGCTTAAGAAATGTTAATTATGAAAACGTAAACGGTGAAGACAATATTTTTTATCAAAGCCGTAATAACCTCAGCGGAGAAACTGACCGAGCGGTGTCTGAGCGGTCGTCCGACCGACCGGTAACCGTCCGGACCAAGCCCAAATCGTCGACAGCGCGTAGTGTTCCACGCGTGCCTCAAGGTGATGTCAGCAAACCGTAGAAGCCCAGCAGGGTCGAAACCTACTGGGGACATGGGTTGTGCGAAAGAAAACCTCGGGGCCCTGTAACGAAGGTAAAGAAGGAACAGGAATGGATTTTAATCAGTTAATGTCTGACACGCCCTCCCACTCTGCCCAAGGGCGCGAGGTGTCATTGGATGATTTCCCACCTAAAAAAAAGCTATCCACCAGTGAAAGTCCCGTCATAATCAATCCAGCCGTTTCGGAGATTAACCGGAACAAACAGACAAAATTTTTAAAAACTGCTTTTTAATATAAGTATCGAATATAGGTACTTTCTATGCATTTAGTAAAAATATATATTTCTATATTACTAACAGACACTTCCATTTCGCAAAAAAGTTTTTTAATGTTAAAATCAATAAAAAAAAGTCCCACGTAAATAATCAAACTCAAATAACTACACATAGATCATAATCACTGTCAGCCTAAGATTCATAAAAGTCATCACCTGCAAACATTATTATGTCATCACTATTAATAAGATGGTGATTAACGACTCTCAAAGCAGTTGTCGTATAACCAATGTATTTTTACGAGCTCAATGAAGTGATAATAACTCGATAACTTTAAAGTCTTTTGTATTTTTCACCAATTTTAAAATATCTGTTGCTCGGTAGATGGTTGTTTTAATAATAATAATTAAATAAATAATAATAATAACTTTTATTTCGAGCTATAAGATCCGCTGCATCATCATTTCAGCCGAAAGACGTCCACTGTTGGACATAGGCCTCCCCCAAGTGTCGCCACAATGAACGGGCCTGTGCGTCTCGCATCCATCGGATTCGGATTTCGGTCATAAGATCCGTACGAGTAAATTTAAAAGAAAAATCAATAAACTACGTTTAAAAAAATACACACACAAAACGTAACATTAAAAAAGACAATTAGATTTAAAAAAAAATGCTTAGTACAATATCACCGAAAAATTTTAAATACGGTTTAAGTATAACAATCTATCTCGCGAGATTGTAAACTGTCGAAAAATTGTACATGTACAATACTGCTTACAATTTAACGCATTTCTTTTTCGGTAGATTATATCGAAGTTAAAAAAGTCTAAATTCACAAAAACATAAAAATGACAATAATATTGTTTAAAATGGTGTCAAGCATATTTTCGCTTGCCCTAGTTATGAAAAACCTGTTGTAGGATTATATTTACTGGGTAAATTTGAGGGACCTTAGCCTACATAATTATTTAAATATCACCTGCCATTTTAAAACATTTAAAAATTGGTCCTCTAACCTTTCTACCATCAATGTTTTTATTGATGCATAAGTTAATAAATAAAAAACATGAAAAAAAAAAAATATGTACACCCCGCACATCATCACCGCGTACATCGAAGGACTGGAACAATCTGCCTGCTGCGGTCTTTCCGTCTAACTATAATATAGGTGTCTTCAAGGCTAGAGTGAATAGGCTCTTAATAAACTAGTGCGCCTGACCATCAATGATTGCATCTCCACTTACCATCAGGTGGGATCGCAGTCAAGCACTGGTTTATATCAATTAAAAAAAAAAAAAAAAAATGTAACCCACCGGCATCGAGAACAGGGTCCAAGCTACCGGTGGTGGTCAGGACTCCTGAGCAAAGAACCTGCTAACAATACACGCCGTGTGCTGGAGTATTGCTTTCTGAAGCAAGCCTTAGCCTACATTAATAAATTACGGATTGCAGTTGTATCCACATCTGACACTTTCCCTATTCTTGCAGTGTCATCTGTAGCTTCATGACCAAAGGCTCTGTCGAACTTCTCGTGTATATCAAAATCGGCATCATTGTCCCGTAAAGTACAATCAAATCTGTACTTTTTTTCTTAGTAAACTATTTTTTTTGAATTACTTAGTTGTGCGTCCTTTTAGTCTCGCCATAGTTGTATAATGACCAACTATAATTCTTGGTACCAAATCTTTCTTTTACTAGCATAGTTTTAAGGCTTCCAAACACTGATGACCTATATCACCAACGATTATTTCAATACAATATACATTTTGGTAATTCAAACAAGTCAAACAAAAAGAACCCAGAAAAGGGTTATTTTATAAAATGTTTTAATTCTATTAGGTACTTATAAAAATAGCTGCACACTCATAAGCGAGCCTGTGGCTTTTCTCTATAATATAACAGACCGATACCTATGTTTTAGCTTGTACATATAAGGATCGCAGTGTTTCTAAGGACTTGTACGAACTGGCTGACCCTCGATCAGTACACACCACACTAGGAGCCAGTAATAAGAAAAATCTTTAAGAAACAAACTCAAAGTCTAGAACGAATCCCACTGTTACGCCTTACAACAGACAATGAGCCTACCAGTTCATGTAGGAAATGACTGTGAAGTCATGGAAACTTTTGCAATAGCATTATCAATAATCATACACATTAAATGCATTTAGGCTATCACAATGACACGAATGTTGTAGCAAAAAGCCTTTAAATTTTAACTGCAGCACCGGGGACTATAACACAAAAGAGATAGGTACTAAAAGCGATAATCATTTTACTAATCACTAATTCTACAGGCGGATATATCAGTCTTAAAACAATTCCAATTACATATAAAGCCACACCTTTGCAGCAAGGTTATCAAAAATACGAGCGATTATTGAGAAAGGTGCGGCGATTCTGTGATAAGCCTTATCGATAAACGGATAAAAAATAACGAACTATGTAATAGCACGAAATTGATTAACAAATCAACAGTAAAAACAACGGTAATTGGCGCAAAGTGGAACATTGATAAAGTATAGGTGCGTATTGCAATCGCTTGCAGTGTGACATAGTCAATCATGGTGAACATTTTATAAGAATCTAAAGATAACTGATAGACGATTAGATATTAGAAATGTACCGAATTTACTATGAAAGAAGTAGCAAGTTCACCTTCATAAAAATTCGGGACATCTACTTACACATCATTGCCTACTCAATAATTTTTGCTACGATAAAGATAATGTAACATAATGTTACACACGCAAATAGATTAATTAGGTACTTTTTGGTCTATGATAATATATCTTCAGTAAAACATTAATTTACTTGGTCCATCGTCAGTACATATCCTAATCATTATTTGACTGGCCTGTTGGTCTAGTGGTTAGTTGCCCTGATTGCTATGGCGGAGGTCGTGGGCTTGATTCCCACCCAGGACAAATGTTTGTGTGATGAGCACGGTCTGGGTGTAATTTATCTATAATATGTATGTGTTTAGAAATATATAAGTATATTTATCAGTTGTCTAGTACTCATAACACAAGCTCTGCTTAGCTTGGGACTAGGCGACGTTGTGTGATAGTTGTGTGAATATTATTATTATTACGATCTATGGCAGTATTTCCCAAACTATGAGTCGCAACTCTTTGGTAGGTCTCAAACTTTGAATGCTCCTTGAAAAGCCGATGCCTAAATACAAAAACATTCTTTACATTGAAATAGAGCTTGCATTTAACTAAACATAACTTACATGAAGAGCTTGTAAACAAGTTGAGTGAACTTAGCGTTTTTTTTTCTTTAAAATTATTTAAAGTGTCATTCATATGCATAGCAATGTTCCTGTTTTTCTTCATGAAGGCCAACAAGAGATAAGTCCTGATTTGGGAAGCTTATGTTAGGTGGATCGCTGTCAAGTCAACTTTGGGGACCACTGTATGGCCTTAATACAATTGCCTACTCCATCGCGATAAAGTAAATGACAATTTGTACTTAAATAGTATTATAAGCATTGCGGCCATTTGGCGAAAAGAGTTTCCATTGAGTTTATTACACATTCTTCTCCATGTAGATCTACGCTTTGGTATGTGCAATGAGCATCATTTTTCAATTTGACTTGTTGACAATTCAAAAGTGCCTGTAAATGGTTTATTTGAAATAAATGCTTTGAATCTTGAATAACGGAAATTCTTTTCGTTTCTCATCTTATGGATCTTATACCCATATTTGAATTCGGAATCGGCGCAGTACATCATGTTCTTTCATATATCCATACCTTCTTTCATACGAGTACATCAATAGTTTATTTAATGACCAGTGGACGAGCCGAAGAAAATATTTTATTTAATTAACAAAAATATCGCACTAATATTCTGCCGTCGTAATTAAAAAGGGCACAACTAACATTCTTTTTCCATTTTTTTTTAAATACGTAGTCGAAATTACAGTTTTTTTCTGATTACGAATTTAACTCAATTTCGTAAAAAAAAACATCAGTTGTGCCCTTTTTATTACGACAGCAGTATTTAGGGCAGTTTGTGAGTGTGCTTGTATGTTTGTTACTTCACGCTCGAATGACTGAACGGTTTTGTTTGAAATTTGGTACAAGGGTAAATCATGACCTGGAGTAGCATAAGGATATTTTTTTATCCCGGGAGTATCTTCTCTTGGAATCATTTTCTAATCTGGTGGGTGAAGGTAGTAGTTACACAGGCAGAAGATAGTAGTTTATAAAAGATGGTTACACTGTGTGAGGATTGATTTGGAAGAAAAGGATGAGAATGACATGATGACGGTAGACAAAGAAAAAAAACAAAAATCTCTTTGGCCCAAACACTAGTTCAGCCGATTATAGATTATGCCGACGCCTGCTACCTGGATGCTACCGAGGAGCTATTAAATAAATTTATTAACAGAATAAATTCCTATATTTCTTACTAAATAGCCTAAAAATCCCCCAATTAAACTAACATAAATAACTATTATTTTTAAATTAAAAGGTAAATAAATCATATAAGGATAAGAAAAAATTAATCATCTTAAAAATCTTCCTCTAATAATTCTAAACAAGCTTGAGCAACTGCAAAACTTATGCATTCGGTTTGTTTTTGGTCTACGAAAGTTTGATCAAGTCTCTCATCTTCGCAAGGAACTCAAGTGGCTCCCTATCCGTCTCTGCAGGAACACTCGGATTTTATGTCTCCTTTTCAACATCTAACATTACACCTACCATCTTATCCCTCCTTCCTGCACGACCGATTTTCTTACGCACGCCCTAGCGACGCATCATGCAGATTACACCTAAGATCCCTTCTTAAATCCCCCCTCATAAATCCAGCTACTACTCCTACTCTTTCTCTGTCCATGCAGTAAGGTTGTGGAACTCTCTTCCGCCTAGCATTCGTGATTTGAAAACTATTTCACTCTTTAACACCCAAGTAAAAGAACACTATCTTTCCTCTCTTATGATAATCATAATTGTGTATTTATTTTTAGTAGCAGGTATATATAGTTACATAAGTATACTACTACACACTATTGTCTACATCTCTTCTAATCTCTCCTTTCGCAGGTCTGCTGGAAAATAAATCTTTTCGAAATAAGCAGTACCTTTGTACAATTTTTTATATTAAGATATCTTCTTCTGTATTTTTGTGTGTAAATAAATAATAAAATAAATAACGGAAGAAGAGGTAACATGGAACAAAGCAGGAAGATGATGATTATATTGCAAGCACCTGACTGGTGAACCATACAGGTAAATGAAGTGAATTCTCAGAACTATTATAAATCACTTTCAACACAATTAACTGGTATAACCCCTTCTTTGAGCTTCCAATCATATGACTCATGTACAGGATAATGTTACAATTTAAATAAGTAGGTAATAAGCACGTGGTGGTGGACTTGGTACCATTTTGAAACTTGTTTACAATAAAAATAATAAATACTACTTTTTGTCCACAATATTATTTTGTTAGTACCTAAGTAGCACACATTTGTTTGTTCATTCAGAAGAATAAAAATAATAGGATAAATTTGCTTATACTGCCGTCATGAGAAAGAATGCCTTAACTGACAATTTTATCAGAAATAAGATTAAGATGGCATTTTGTTTGCTGATTCTGAATGTGTTTATAACTCATATTTGACAAAAGTGTCAGTTACGGCCTTCTTTCTTGTGACGGCAGTATAACGAAATTAAAATGAACTCATAAAATTTTCAGTAAAACTTAAAATTATCAATAAAAGAAACAATGATATAAATTAAAATGGTAAAATTATTATTAAATAATTAAATATCTCGACTTAGCACACGAGGTTGTCGACATGTGGAATGTGGACTCGGCTATCATTGTGCCGATTGTCGTGACCGCCAATGGCCCTATAGCCAAAAGCTTTGAAGACCATCTGTCGAAACTGTTGTTGCGCGGCTGGATCAAGGGGCTGAAACAGAAGGCAGTACTGCTCATTGATACGGCTCGCATTGTGAGGAGGTTCCTGTCTCTGGAGCCCTAACCGCTGGTAGCTTGGACCCTGCTCCCGACACTGGCGGACTACCATTTTTTATATTTTTAAATATATTTTTTTGTATGTGTTTTAAGAAATATTTAAAAATGTATAAAATATGGATAGAAAATAAATAAAGGACAATAATAATCATTTTATTTTCTGGCATCGGAGGCCCATAAAAAAAATAATAGAGTAATCTTAAGCAATAATAAACTAATACATATTAAAAAAACAAAACTTATTTAACTATAATTAATTATACACGATAACAAGATATATCTTAACATACCAAGATTCTTCCATGAATTCGAAAGCAAATTAAGCCGTCTGGTTACCGTACGGACCGAGCCGTCGACGGTGCGTACAGCCCCCCTAGCCAAGTTACGATCGTTATGTTTGCGTCGAACGCCTCGACTAGGCCATGCCTCCGATTCCTTTGTTCTGACGTCTGACTGAGCGCTAAGATGACGTCAGAACAAAGGAATCGCGCCCCAAGGCGATGTCAGCAGCTGTAGGGGCCCAGCAGGGTCAAAGTCTACTGGGGCCAAGGGTCTGATTCTGAAAGGAAGATTCGGTCCTGGTACGAAAGGCAAAGATGGACAGGAGTGGGTTTTTAGTCATATATATTATATAAGAGAGATAAGGCCTCATTAGATGACTTAGTCACCCAAAGGGCAACGGAAAGGGCTAAGCTCGGAGTTTCCTTGCGTGATCGCATCAGGAATGAAGATATCTGCAGATGAACCAAGGTTACCGACATAACCCGAAGACTCTCTAAATTTAAGTGGCAGTGGGCAGGGCACGTTGCTCGTAGAACAGATGTTCGATGGGGACGAAAGGTTCGGCGCACCGGAAGACGCAGCGTTGGAAGGCCTCCCACAAGGAGGATCGATGACCTGGTGTAGCAAAAATGCGATGGATGCGAGACGCATGGGACCGTTCGTTGTGGCAACACTTGGCGGAGGCCTATGTCCAACAGTGGACGTCTTTCAGCTGAAATGACGATGACAATGATTGATTTTTGTTTGGTTAAATCAATCATTGTAATATACCACGCTATACCTAGACGTCTAGACCTACATTTCTTGAGGAAAAAACAACAAATGCATCACTCAATCACAATCACTCTTATTTACGCATTCGGGGTTTTCAATTTAAATACGTAGTGTTAACATAGATGACGTAAATAAATGGTGGGCAGGTATTTACGAACTCTAAACCACAGTTCCTCCGTAATCCAATGTCCATATTTGCTACCAGATCAACCATCTAATTGAAAGGTTACCATATAAGGATAGGTACGAAAGATATACCTAAGTATTATTTCCAATTTTCCTTTTTATTTAATCGGATTTTAATCGGTTATTCGGCCAGTTACCTGTCCACAAAGTAGATCTGTCTGTATATACCTAGGTATATAAAAATAAATGTCAATTTCCCTTGGTCACGCACGCCACAACTTGAGAACGACTTTCGTTCCTTAATTGTTTTAAGTTTTCTTATACTTTGTAGTAAGTCCTTACAGAAAGAAAAAATAAGGAAATTCTGCAGAAAATCGGAAAAATTAATAATAACTAAAACTTTCACAGAACGTCATCTAGTCCCAAACTAAGCAGAGCTTATGTTATGAGTACTAGACAACTGATAAACATACTTATATATTTCTAAAATACATACATATTATTGATAAATTACACCCAGCCACAGAACAAATGATCGTGCTCATCACACAAACATTGTTCCTGGGTGGGAATCGAACCCACGACCTCCGGCGTAGCAGTCAGGGTCACTAGACAAACCGGCCTAGAAATAATAATAATAAAAAAATGACCGTTACATACTAAAAGCCATGTGTTTCTTCAGTGGCCGCGGTAACTTTTTCAAACAATCCTGCATCTCCTAATCATTTTTAAAATTACTATTTAAAGTAACTAAGCTTCTACCTCGTTAAAAGTTAACTCAAATGCAACTTAAAAGGAAAATATACATATATACAGTAAATACCTCGGGTCAGGGAAAGTCCCAGTGGTTTGATTCATTCATTCACAAGTCTAAGAAATTATTCAAATCATTCATTCACTTTATTGTTAATTGTTGCTAGGTATATTGAGGTTTAGTATCAAAATAAGGCAAAGACCAAAATAAAAAGTTACATAATCATATATGAAGATAAATAGAGCAGTGGTGGCCGAGTGGTAACGACCTCGACTCACGAGTTGTAGGTCACGGGTTCAAACCCAACTAGGCTCATTACTTTGTGTAATTTATTTCATCACCACTGCTCCAAAACGGTGAAAGAAAACATATTGAGGAAACCGGCATGTACTAGAACCAAAAATTCGAAGACATGTGACATCCACCAACCCGCACAGGGCCCGCGTGGTAGATTACGGTCCATTCCCTCTCCTAGAGAGGAGGCCTGAGTCCCAACAGTGGAAACATTATAAGGCTGATTATGCTTAAGAAGATAAATTAGCATATGATGTTGAGGAAACCAGTGCTGCGGAATCGTTGGAAAAAACCGCAGTGACCCTGGAACGAGAAGGAAAACTGAAGGGGCGCGGTTGGGTTTTAGTCAGTAAGTTTTACGCTGGCTCCACTCAGAGCAGGATAAGTTATTTGATGATATTCCACCCACAAAAAAAAGAAACGCAGAGGAATTGGTGAGAAAAGGTTAATGTTAGAATATAGACAGCTAAGTAGGTGAGACTTGGGTAAAACTAAAAAAACTATGGATTGTTTTAAAAAGGATGATACTGAGTAGGTGAATACTGATAGAGAAGTAAGTCTAGAAGAAGTTATTTATTTATTTATTTAAAAATATAAGTTCACAGTGCAGGACCAAAACACTTTTATTTTAAAATCTTAAAGACTTATAAAAACTTTGTTTTCTTTTTTTAATTCTTGATACGTTCGCGCTTGACCGCTATCTCACCTGATGGAAAGCGACGATGCGGTCGACGATGGAGCGCGCTTACCTAGAAGTAACCTATTCACTCTTAACTTAAAGATTCCCGGGTTGTAGCCATCAGGAAACACAGATTCTAGCAAGGAATTCCACTCCTTAGCTGTACGCACAATGAATGTGTTCCCAAAACGTTTTGTGCGTATAGGTGGGATGGAAATACTAATGTAAATAAACAACAAAATACTTAAAAATGAATATGTGTATATATTTTCAAATTTGGTACGGCTTGTCATGGAAGATATTCAGATCTATGTGCTGTGCTGTTACGCCACATCAACCTCTAATAAATGACTAAGGCAGAAGGAGGAACGATTGAATGGTTAAAATGACCACAGATATATATCGAATTGCCTATTACCAACCAAATATATCTCTAGCCAGATCAAATGGGCCGCCAAATATAAACCGTCCGTCGTCAAACACGGTGAAAACTGATAAAAGCAATATATTCGAGGATTAACCGTATATATTGCCAACTAGAATTTATGAGGACTTAGATAAAGTCATAAGCATAGTGGAGTTTAGACAAGTTAATGCCTTCTTATGCCAATCAAGAGTCATAAATGGCAGGGCTGTGTGATAAACAGTTGATGTTAGATAGGAATGAGGCAACTACTGCTATTGAAGGTCTTCGAAGATTAGATGGACGTGCAAGGACACATGATTTTAAACAAAATATAAGTAAGAAAACTGAAAATATTTATTTGTAAATCGCACAACTTATTAAAACTAAAAATAGATAGGAAATTAAAAAAAAAAACTGTGCATGACCAAAAAGATTCCTAAGTTAGTATATATGCGATGCAATATTTGGAACAATGAATAAAGCTGCTGTGGCAATCTACAAGGGCCTGCTAAGATGCTACGGAGAAACTCATATGCATATTACAAACAATACACATATAATTCAGTAGTTTTAACATATTGAATTATATCTAAAACTACTGAAAATTCACATCTAGCTTCATAGTTTACAAAAAACAATTAATTTTGAAACAAGAGTATTCTGCTAGCTGATAGAATTTCTGGATAGAATGAAATATACCTCACGCCATAAATCCTGTTAATTTATAAAAAAAAAACCAATTTATATTTGGAACGGAGTTAATTCATTCAAAATTTCAAATACTGTATTGCCATATTTCTGTTCAGTATTTTCCCGCGATTTCAATAATTTTTTTATTCAGATACACTAAAAAAAGCCACATCAACCGAAATAAAGCCTGATAAGGGTAAAAGATGATAAGACAACAAACAGTTAGATTTTCAGTGTCTTCAAAATGATGACAGAGAAATCCAAACAAAAAAAAAAGTAAGTCAACAAAACACAACAGACTGTTGAAAACAGAATTGAAAGAATCTAGAACAGTTTAGCACCTCGTAGTAAAGACCCGACTTAAGCATGAAGCTCACGTAGGAAAATCGTTTTTTAAGAATATACACTTATTATTCTGAGAGGCGACATTTCTTTGTATTGTCGGTAAAAAGCGGTCGATATACCGGTGTGCATGCTAATGTAGTGATGTTGTGAGGTGGATAGATATGGAAACGGGTTTCGGAGGCTTCGTCGCTAAGAATAACCTAAGACTTTAGAATTACTTGTCAGTGTCGCTATGTCATATTTATTTAGAGACTGTGTCCTGTCTTGTCTGAGACTTACTTGGTTTTGTGTTTACCTTCATATCTTTTAAGATTTAGTTTTGAAGGAATCTTTTTCCATGATACAACGGAAAAAAATACATTTTTATTATTCTACTAGCTTTTGGCCGCGACTTCGTCCGCGTAGAATTCGAAAATGGTTTTATTAGGTTTTTTGAGATACGAAAATATGAAATATTATTTATTATCTTAGTCGTGTGTGGTAGTCCATTGAATTGTATGGCGAGCGATATTTTATCTTAGGATAAAATATTATAGTATCTTAGCCGTGTGCAGCGAACTCCACTCCTTTAGTGAACTCCACTGCGGGTGACGTAACCTACAACAAACTTACTATTTGCGGTTGTCACAGTAATTGGGTCTAGGGATCGAACCGCAAAATTAAGTATGTTTTTTATTATATATACTTTTCTGGGATAAAAAATACCCAGTGTGGTGCCCAGGATATTAAAGAATAATTATACCAAGTTTCATCGTAATCGAACCGGTAGTTTTTGCGTGATGCCTGAACAAACAGACAGACAGACAAAATTTTTTTAATCACATTTTTGTGTTCGGTGTCGGTCTAGTAACACCCCCTGCCATTTATTTTTTTGATATTTTCAATGTACAGAATTTTCACTTCTACAGATTTATTATAAGTATAGATTATTACTACCACGTCTTATTCCACTGTTGGGCAAAGTACTCCCTCCATCGTTTCCATCGATCACGACAATTCGCTTCTTCTTCCCAACTCTCAAGGAAGACATCTATATCATCACACTATCTCCATCATGGTGTAGTCTTCGTGCAAATTAGCAAATTATAATTAAAACAGCCAGACAGTGGCTGAACTTTACTCGATATCGAAATACCACTAAAAACCTCCATATTTATAATAAGTATTTTGTATGACCACAGACTAGACAATCTTGAATGAGGGGTTTTCCTCTTACTAATTGTTGGTAATTACACCACAAAATAAACATGGCTGTAATAAAATAATACTATTCATTAAATTCTAATACCTAGATAGGCCACAAAATGCCATAACATATGAATGAAAGAGTTGCTGACGATTCGGACACAATATATTCCGACACAGTGTTCGAATTGACACATTCTTTTTTTAATATTTTTTTTTTTACGGACACGCCCTGTTAACTTATAGTACAGTCAGATGAAAAGTTTTAAAATGTAATATATGGGAAAAACTACTGCTCTCAAAACGGTGAAGGAAAACATCGTGAGGAAACCGGCATGTCTTAGAACCAAAAATTCGAAGACATGTGACATCCACCAATCCGCACTGGGCCCGCGTGGTGGATTACGGCCCATTCCCTCTCCTAGAGAGGAGGCCTGAGTCCCAACAGTGGGAACATTATAAGGCCGACTATGCTATATGGGAAAAAAAGCGTTATCAAAACTACATCTCTTCTCCTTCGTTCTTCTTATATCGGACATTGCTGTAGCAGACATATTGCTAACTATGTCCGATAGTGTAAATGTATTTGCTTATGTGTGTGTGTTCTGTTTTGTGATTGTTGTATGGGTGCTATTAGTTGCCTGAAATAAATACTTTTTATTTTATTTTTTTTAACTATTTTAGACTGTATTGAGGGCGGCAACTTCGGGTAATTTTCTTAATTAAATTACTAAACAGCTTCAATGAAGTTGGTGGTGACCAAATCGGCAGTGAAAAAATATTGGAAATAAAATGTGTCGATTCGGACCCTGTGTCCGAATATATTTGGTCCGAATCGTCAACAACTTGAATGAAAGTTATAAAATGATAGGTAGGTAATGTGTGAGGCAATGCACATATGTCTAAAGTCACGTAGTGTTTGCGGTCAGTAGAAACCGAAGCTGCAAAATATTTGAGTCAGGTAATACAATTTCTGTATTGTGTTTTCCTTCTGAAATTCATAAAGTGTTATGCGTCAATTATTGTTTAATGACGTCACTTATTATTAACATCTTTAAAAAGACATTACAAATGATACGTAGAGAAAATATTTCTTCCGAAATAAGGTTAATACTAACTATAAACTTACTTAACTTTAACTAATTTTATATGTTGTACGTATAAAATTAGGACCAACCTATGAATGTCTCCATCACGAGGAATGCGAGAGTAAAATATATTAATTTTACATTTTGGGGACATTGTGAATGTATGAAACATTTTTGTTAGCATCTTGAAAGTTGGGGAGATTGGGCAACACCCTTTTTTATCATAAGAGTAGCCAGTAACAAAAGGAAATGACTGATCACGGCGATATAGGCGGTTACTATTAAAAATCAAACGCTTAGGTGGATACTTTAAAAAGATTTATAAACCTACATCACACTACTGAACAACAGAATATTACAATTTTTTCCAGAAAAATTTTCCTTGTGGTCTTGGCCACAGTAATGAAAACGCAGGAATAAAGTAGTGGACAATAAGGAACACAATACAAAAGATGGATACTGTGAAAAACTATGATTCATAAAAGTTGGGTGTTAAGGAGTCTGCCCACAGGCACAGAATAAGTAATAGCCACAAGTTAAGCGAAGGATAACCGAATGAACACCCTACCTTTGTTCATTCAGTTGTCCTTTTTAGACAGTAAATGTCTGACCTGCCTTCTCGCTCCACCCAGAGCAAGAGAAGTTATTGATGATTTACCAACTCAAAAAAAGTAGTCTACCCACTACCCCGTGCCATACCATGATTATACAATTAATATTCTTTGCATCTAAACATAATTGCACTATTTATTTTGATTAGTTAGCTAAGTTAGTATAGTAAGATTTTACTAGCAAGTAAGATTTTTTTTACTGTATACACCTTTTTTATTTTTGCTTACCTACTTGATGACTATTTTACCTTTTTGTTATGTAAATTACTGTGATTATTTATTCATAATTGTTTTACCTTTTCTCACCTGAAACACAGGATGCACTAGTTCAGGCACAGAACACGTCGAGAACTTGTTATAGATTTAAGAAAAACTATATTCACTGAATTACTGTATAATTTTAATAAATGTTATTATTAATATTACTTATTATTTTATGAAACTATGCCCACCACATCGTTCCGTCACCGACCAAGACCGTAGCGTTGTACTTTGACGGTGCTGCAGGCTTAGGCAAATGATTTTATGGCATATAATTTTGTATGATAAATTTTGTAATTAGCGTGACGGGAACGCTAACAGAAATGTCATTATTTTGTCTAAAGGCGTAGATGCGGTTTGCACGTGAAATTGTCAAACCAGCGAGTAATATCATTATAAACAAAATAAAATAATCTTTTATTCGGATAAGTGACATCCATATGGGTTAGTAAACAATTAAGAAAAATTTAAACCTAACATAGTAAACTTACTATCTATCTATCTATTTTTTTTTATAACTGAGTATGACAACCGGTTTAAGACATCTTACGAAGTGGGCAGAATCCTTTATGGAGCGGGATTAAGTATTAGGGCTTCTTCACTATCTATAATAATATCTACCGGATCATCGACAGAAATCTCTGACTACTCTTTACTCTCTGCTCAACTCTCCCACCCCTCCTTCTTATGCTAAGAATCTGCGTTCATCTAACAATCTTCTACTGCTTTGTCCTTCTCATACTTCTGACTTTGTTCATTCTTCCTTTCATTTACAGTCCACACTTCTGTGGAATGCGCTTCCTCTCGAGATCAGGACGGCCACCAGTCTATATGCATTTAAGCGGATGTTGCGAAATTACTTTCTGCACAAATAGTGAAGTCGTCTCAATAACCCCTTTCTTTTACTTTATATAAATATATATGTATATATTACTTAAAATAAATTATATATGTATTTTTTTGCATATATATATACTTTTAAACTCGTATTTTCGTAATATTCTTTTGTATTTTTATGCACCTGCCACATTTTCTCTTCACCACCCTAGGTTGACTGGTAGAGAATGCCTAAGGCATTAGGTCCGCCTTTGTACTTTTGTGTTGCATGAAGTTTTAATAAATAAATAGATCGAAGTTCAATTGGCTAAAGATATCGCGAATAAGCCAATAAAACTTACAGTGTGTTCTACAATACGACTGGGTCAAGGCGTTCATTGGCAACGTAATCCCCGTTCATTTGAGAGCATGGCCGCCGCGTCACGAGGCTTTCTTAACAATCATAATAATATAACACTCCTTAGTTGATGGTGGCAGTGGCGGCCGAGTGGTAACGGCCCCGACTTACAAGTTGTAGGTCGCGGGTTCAAACCCAGCCAGGCGCATTACTTTGTGTAATTTATTTCACCACCACTGCTCTCAAAACGGTGAAGGAAAACATCGTGAGGAAACCGGCATGTCCTAGAACCACTGGGCCCGCGTGGTGGATTATGGCCTATTCCCTCTCCTAGAGAGGAGGCCTGAGTCCCAGCAGTGGGAACATTATAAGGCCGACTATGCTACTATGCTATGCCTTAGTTGATGACTAGCTTCTGCTCGCAGCTCCACCGGCATGAAATTAGTACTTCCTACAATTATAAAACATAGACAAGGATATAAGTCATCCTGGTACCACAATACATCAAAATCTGTTCAGTTGTTTGAGCATGACAGAGTAACAAAGAGGTACACACAAAGTCTATATTCAAACTTTTGTCTTGTGTGTTCTTTTGTCTTTTTTATTAGGGTTTTAAAGAACACACATAACTCCTGTAATACTTTAGAGAGTGTGAGACTTTTACTGGCTAATTTCACCCATGTTCCTTCAGTTGCTCTTTATGAATTCGAACATGCTGGGCTTTTTTTCTTGCCTGTCTTGTACTTGCACTAGGCACTCATTTTGTCTGTCAAAATGAGTGCCTAGTGCAAGTTTTTTTTGCGTTAATGCGATCGTTTATGACTTTCGGTGCTCCGATTGGCCGGCTACAAATTCTTAACCAATCAGAGAGCCAAACACGGCAACAACTCGCAGGCACAATAACTCGCACTCAGCGACCGAACTAGCCTATGAGGACCTTAATAAAATTAAAACCTCAAGAAGTTTAGACTGGACCACATGCTACGGCACCCCTTCTGGGGTAAAGACCTCGACTGAGCATCACTGGGAGAGGACAGCAAGGGATGGGCTTTTTTTAAGGTGGGAAATCATCTAATGACTTCTCCCGTTACAGGGCGGAGCGAGAGAGTGTGTCAAACTTTTACTGACTAAAACCCACTCCTATGTTCCTTTTTTGCATTCGTTCCAGGGCTCCGGGGTTCCCTTTTACACAACCATGGCCCCATTAGGCTTCGACCCTGCTGGACCCTTACGGATTTGCTCTCTGTACGGTATATATATATTTTTTTATTTTTTTTATTCTTTATTGGTTCACTCTTGACCGCTATCTGACCTGATGGAAAGCGACGATGCGGTCGACGATGGAACGCGCTTACCTAGAAGTAACCTATTCACTCTTGACTCCCAATATATTATATAATACATTGTTCTGGCAATATGTGTCTTTGTATTTATGTAGTACTATTACACCTGATGCTCTTAGTACCTTTTGCGTTCATTTCTATTAGGTACTCAAGTACTCATATTGTATTAACAGTTTAAGTTTGATTAGCGATGTTATCGGCCACTTCAACAATAAATTGGTTTAGGTTAGGTACCTTTGTTTCCATCGAGGCAGCCATCTTTCTTTATTCTGTAAGTAGGCGATAACAGTACTTACTTAAGTGGGTACATAGGATACTGTGTACCGAGATCATGTTAGCCTTTCTAGACAAAATTCTTCGTTGTCGACACTAAACTACTGCTACTATTTTAGCTATTAATGTCCAGGAATGGACACAGGAGAACCAAGGTTACCGACGTAGCTCGAAGAATCATGTCCGTAAGGATTGAGGTGCCACATTTCGTATTTTAATGAAATAAAATACTTATTTAGTAGTAAGTTTAAAAATTTTGTAGCTTCGATCCTCGATTTTGTAGTATAATACTTCAAAAGTTACATGGACATGAAGGTGGCACCTCAATCTAAATGTTTGAATTGAGTAGCCACGTCAAAACGAGGAACATCATGGATGAATATTTATCATAATTTGGTATGATTTAGTAGCATTTTAGAGTAGTTAGTAGACAAAAATTGAGCTCTGTAGTGTTGACTAAAACCACACCTGTCTCCTTCAGTTGCCCTTTGTGTTCTAGGTCTACGGGTTTCTTTTTCAGAAAATCCCCGCGGTCCTAGCGGCCATCGGCCCTGCTGAGCCCTTACAGCTTGCTGACATCTCGTTGAGGAGCGTGTGGATCATTACGCGTTGTTGACGACTCGGGCTCAATCCGGTCGATTACCGGACGTCCAGACGGTCCGCGAGCTACCCATTGCTTGACGTCCGCAAGCCCGCGTCTACCATGGCTAAACCCGACTGGATCGGAATCTCGGCGGCTGGAGCGTTAGGACGTTCAATCCCTCACGCGTGCGGCCTCCTCCTTCGCTAGCATTACTGCTTCGCTGAAGGAGGCGACCGCCTGCCACTCCTCCTCGCTCCGGACCATGGCCTGTACCAAGGCCCGGCGCAAGAGATCGTTGCCACCGATCGCCCCCACGAGGACACGGCGGTGCTCCGCCCAAGCGGGGCACACCTCCACAGTTTCTTCCGCCTGAATCCGATACAGGAACCACCCGATCTTACCATGTCCGAAGAGGACCTGCGTCATGCAGGCTAGAGGACGCCATATAGCGTTCCAAGGCTGCGGTGACTTTTTCAAACAATCCTGCATCCTGGCCGAGGAAAATAAGATGGCTGGCTCTTTCTCGGGCGTGAAACTGTTATAAGTAAAATCGCTACGTGCTTCTGGGCACTTTTCCAGAGTACCCAGGTAACAGCAAAATAGAGGAGTACTTCGCCATTATTTTTACATTTATGTAGGTAAGTAGTTAGGTTATTGTTCGTCGTTAGTTAATATTTAAGTAATTTACGAGTATTGACTCATTTTTAATTATTTCCAAAATTGAATTATTATAAAAAGTACTTTTTTTCAAAACGGTGAAGGAAAACATCGTGAGGAAACCGGCATGTCCTAGAATCAAAAATTCGAAGACATGTGACATTCACCAATCCGCACTGGGCCCGCGTGGTGGATTACGGCCCATTCCCTCTCCTAGAGAGGAGGCCTGAGTCCCAGCAGTGGGAACATTGAAAGGCTGATTATGCTTATGCTTATGCTTACTTTTTTTCTAGCAATCATCAAATGTGTCCTCTCATTCTGGGTGACGAGAAAGAGTGTCAAACTTTTACCGACTAAAACCCACAAGTATTCCTTCGGTTCCCCTTTATCTTCAGGGATTACAGTAACTCTTTTGTACAATCCACCATGGTAGAAATAGTACTTTAACTATGACATAATAGTCGATCATCTCGACAGGCACATGATATTGCAGTGGCCGACACAATCACCAACTTATTATTTTTATATCTGTAACAACTGATACGATATCTTTGAGAAATGCGCGCTTTCTTCCCAGAATAATCTGTTGATTGACTTCGAACATGACAAGACATAGATAAAATACACTTAAGAAAAGTATCGTAAATATGAAAAAATATTGAGGAATCTAAATTGTCTCTGTCTGGTTGTACTTGAACAAATGATTTCAAAGCTCGCAAGAGAAAATTGAATGTAAGGAAATATTGACATACAAGAGGTTTTTCAATTTCGTTTTTGGATAGTGTTTGCAGTAACATAACATATGATCGATCTAGTTAAGAAGTTTTAAATAATTATTAGTGTTAGATTTTATGCGATTTTCTGACTGAATAAGTGACAACCGTCAAAAAAGAAATCATATAGGTACCTTTCGAACTCGAAAATTAATATATATCAATAATTATGCTATCATTGCAAAAATATGCTAAATGTGCAATAAGTAGGTAAGCTGCTACTGCCCACTCTAGCTTGGCCTCAAGTCTGTTATTACAATAGTGTCAGAATAGTCTATCATTGATTTCATAATTGTTGATTTTTACAAGTTTGGTAATCTACTAATATAATGGCGTCATTATGACTTTCCAATGGTCAACCACTGGCACTCCATTGAAAGAAATGGCAAAGAATGGTAATCTCATAGTTATTGACAAATGAGTAATCTGCTAAAATTTTGTCAGTTCCTTTGATCAGTGACCTACCATTAGAACGTCACTGTGCAGTCATTGCATTTAATTAATTACAAGACAGCTCGTACCACAAATTATATTACGAGACCACTAATCGATCAATAAATTAACAGATTACGAACTTTTAGCAAAATGACAACGGAATCGTGTTGAAATGACGATTTTATAAAAATAGCAGACTTGGGCAACTGGACACTGGACTAAAGTGCTATTTGCAAAGAAGAAATCAAATTCAGTACTTTTTAATTTTGTTCCCTATTACTCCACGTTTCAAGAAAAAAATTACATTCTGTAACTTGATATTGTTACTAATGCACGTGGATAAAGATAAACAAAGGGTAAGCATATTATGCGTCACAAATTCTTGTATTTCTTATCTGGTATATAAAATCATAATAAATAACGATTAATCACTAGGTGTATTAACAAGCGATATCCTGTGCAATTCGATTAATTAACTGTATTATGTACCTGTTCACGTAAAGGTCAAATGACAGCCTCAGTGGATGGCAGTACCGTGGCCGAATACCGTGTTAGACAAGAAATTTAATTTAGAAAATTGAATAGGGCAATTCAATTCAAAAAAATCTCTCTCATTTATTTAAGGTTCAAATAAATTAAAATATTTACTTGGAAGAAATGCATTGTCTACAAGGAAAGATCTTATAACCCAAAGCTTACAAATTATTTATATTTATATCATTCTCCATGCAATTAAATTATTGTTATCATATATACAGTTTTCAATTTGGTGCAAGAAAACCCAAATGCGGTTTTTTTTTTAGATGGGAAATCATCCAATGACATCTCTCGCCCTTAGGCGGGGCGGGAGGGCGTGTCGAACTTTTACTGACTAAAACCCACTCCCAGTTCCTTCGTTGCCTTTCATTCCAGGGCCGGGTTTTCCTTTCAGAAGCAAACCTATGGCCTCAGAAGACTTCGACCCTGCTGGGCCCCTCCGGTTTTTTTACCTACCTGAGTATATGGTTTTAATTTCAACTCGATACCTTCAAGTGTACCTAACCGAGATAAAGGGTCTTGACAGACAGACAGACAGACGGACAACAAAGTGATCCTTTTTACCTTCAAGGTTCCGTTTTTACCTTTTAAGGTTCAGAACCCCAAAAAAGGCTTAAGTAGGTAGCCTTCCGAATGTCATTGGACCAGTCTACGGCACAGTATTTACCAAAATGATTCAAAGTATATTTTCAGAACTCTATTTATCATTTCTATTTATTTTACTGAGTAAAATTTATCTTTGACTGTGGCGTATTTGGAGCGAACATTTTTGCAAGAAATCCAATCTTATCTTACAGATATCGGTGATGATAATAAATTCGAGGATTTCGGGCGGCTCATGTACGTAGTTAGTGTGGCTACAATATAGTCAACATTATTCTTTTGTCCCTTTTTGTATGTAATATTATTTTTTTCCACAACTATCACACAACGCCGTCTAGCCCCAAGCTAAGCAGAGCTTGTGTTATGAGTACTAGACAACTGATTAACATACTTATATATTTCTAAAAACATACATATTATAGATAAATTAGGTACACCCAGACATAGAACAAATGATCAAGCTCATCACATAAACATTTGTCCTGGGTGGGAATCGAACCCGACATCCGGCGTAGCAGTCAGAGCCACTAACCACTAGACCAACAGGCCAGTCAATAATCTAAGGAATATGGGCCAGTCCAGTGGTAACGGCCCCGATTTACCAGTAGGTAGTACCTGGCAGGTTCATAACCGGATAGGTGTAATTTATTTCATCATCACTGCAGCTGCTATCAAAACGGTGAAGAAAAACATCGTGAGGAATCTGACATGTCGTAGAACCAAAAATTCGAAGACGTCACCTCCACCAACCCTGAGCCCGCGTGGTGGATTGCAGTCAATGGGCAGATAACCTTCTCCATCTTTTTTTAGGTGCAAAACAGGGGCGTAGCTACCGTCTTATCAGCCGTATCAAAGATATGGGGCCCATAAGCTACAGGGGCCCCGACATGTGCAAAAATTCGTAACATGTTATCCACAAACTTCAATTCTCTTATTGAAGAGAGGTGAGTAGTTAATGAATAATTACTAAATGATAGGATGCTCCATTTTTATAGCTCGCTCCGTTCGTTCTTATTCTTTACATAAGATCACAATAAAAACTTATTCTATTCCAGAATGCTCCAATAAACGAGCTCATCGGTCTCGGTTTTACATAATGACGAAATCTATCCATTTAGTCTGCTCATCTTTGTCGTGGTCTACCGCGACTTCGTCTTATGTCTCTGTTCTAGTAAAAAACAATGTAAAAAAAAACCTTGATAACTTTTGATCCCAAAGGGGGCCCTTTCGGGACTAGTTACGCCACTGGTGAAAAATCATTAAATAACTCCTTTGTCATTAGTAGACTAGTAGGCATCTGAGATAATACTATTCGGAAGTGGGTGTAAAATGAGTCACACATTGCCTTATCTATCCATTACACCCTTGAAAATATTAGTACAATACGCTAGCTAGTGCGGTTTCCGCAATTCATTGGAATTCTTTTAGACATGATTAAACTGACTAAAAAAAATTTTTCGACTAAAAATGTAATTTTTAATTTACTAGATTTTACGCGCGGCTTTGCCTGCATACATAAAATATAGCCTATGTCACTCAGGAATAAAGCAGCTTTCCATTGGTGAAAAAAATTTAGCAATCGGACCAGTACTTCCAGAGATTACCTACTACAAACAAAAAAATAATAAAAAAACAAACTTTACTTCTTTATAATATTAGTGTAGATTTACATAATAAAAAAAAATTCTAAATGTATGTAAATGTATGTGCGTGTGTAAATGTATGTGTGTGTAATGAAAGAATGTATGTATGTAAATGTATGTGTGTGTGTAATGTGTGTGTATACATTATCTATTTTATGAAAATCAAAGAATAATCGCTATTATCAAGAACACAGGACAAATTAAACGCCATAATCAAAACAAAGGTACATTATGACCTTAAACACAGGTTTTTATAAACCAAGATCAGGCTGGTCTACTGTAATCTGTACTGTAATGTTGCAACACTAGTTATCGTTTGGAATAAAAAATTAATTACCTACCCATAACTACAGCGTGTAAAGGAACGGCGTGGTCGTCGTATTTTCAATACTGCACATAGAAATCAATATCTTTCTTCAAGCAAGTCGTAGACAATTCAAATTTATAATTACTAATAACTCACAAAGTTATATTTTCTATATGTTGTGATAATAATATATCAAAGTCAAAGCATTTTATTTCAAATAAACCATTTACAGGCACTTTTGAAATGTCAAGAAGTCATTGAGTCAGAAAAAATGATGCTAATTGCACATTCCAAAGCGTAGATCCCTATGGAGAAGAATGTGCAAGAAACTCCATGGACACTCTTTTCAATCATGTTTTGTAATTACAAATATATCTGTTACATGTTTCTTGTTGCTATCATGTGAGAACAATGTAAATAAAGTAAAAACTAAATATAGGTATTAAAATAGCAACCGTTAATAGAAAATAGCAACAATATAAAACGTTAAAAATATTTTGTTCAGCAATCATAAATTGCAGTCTCTCATTCATTACACTGGCGGACACAAAAAACTGCTCATCAGAAAAATGTACTAATATTTTAACAACTTTCTCAAATAAACGAGTTGTTTTAGTAAACCGCGTGCATGGGAGCACGTAAACACTCACTTGGAACGGTCGGGTCGCCAGAGAGATATTCATTATGATGATAAGTGTAAATATTTTAAAACGTGTATTACGTTATTGAACTAAATATTATTGCTATTCGTTACATAAATTATAACATTCACTGCATTTGTAAAAATACCTGATCTTAAAAAAAACATAAATATTTTTGGTGCTTGGTATGTTTTTTGACATCTTTGTCAAAAAAATCAGGGATCCCTATCAAAATTCTTGCGATTACAACATTTAAGTACATTTCCAGATACATTTTTTTTCCTTTAAAGTCTTTAAAAATCGAACGATAAGTACAAAATCTTTAAGATTATCCAATTCAACAAGTATTTTACATCACGCTCTCTTTGGGCTAGCCCAAATATATATTGTGCAATATTATAATAATAATACCAGTCTCTTATTGTTCCATTGCAAGGGAAGGCCCCCTTCTTGTATAGAGAAGACATGAACATTGATTACCACGTTTACTCAAGGAAAATTGGTTGTTTTCACAATGCTAGTTACCTATATCTAAAGTTAGAAAAATCTTTAAAATTATAAGAATGAATTTGAAAATTAAAACTAGGTGCTGGGTGCCATGTAAGTAGAGTCATCTTTTATCGTAATATTACGGCCATGCACAAAATAATGTAATACTGGCAGAATGATAACATTAATTATACTTGAACTATTACCCTCTGACCGACATAATTATCGTCATCAACCAAATGTCCTCGACTACTCCTCAACCCACGCCCATGCTACCAATATCGTTATATATGATCATTGTCAAGATTTCTTTAGAGTACCTTACCACTGAAAATTATACTCCTTCGACAGTGTCGAGATACATTAAATTAAATCAGTTAAGTTATAAGTGATTCGCCTGAGCGAGCGACCGGTCTGCGCGAGTGGGGCCGTCGCGTCGCCCTTTACCGTTACGTTACATACTTGATTACCATTTCACGGACATGCACTCTCCTAAACTAAGTGATGCAATACGTAGACATGTATTTAATTAAGCGGCACTGCTGTGCACCGTGAACATTATCACTTGCCGACAACGCTGAGATGCATAGCCCCTGGGTACGGCGTCACTGCTACCAGATGACGCCACGGAGGTAGAAAATAAAGGGGTCAGTGCTGTGCGTTGATCCGAGAGTCTGCGACTCAGCGGTGCGGCGAGGTGGGGTGCGCAGCCCCCCGCACCCCGCACTGCACCCCGCCCCGCAGTCCTGCGCGCCCTACTCAACTGACGGTGCGCCCCGCCGCAGTTCAGCATTCCGCACTCGACGCGAGGGCGAAACGCACGCCCTGCTTTACACGATCGCGTACGACGCGCCGCGCGCTCGCGGCTAGACGACCGCCATGTTTGACGTTTTCGGCTCCGTGAAGGGGCTTCTCAAGCTCGACTCTGTGTGCATCGACAACAATGTGTTTCGACTACATTACAAAGCCACCGTGATCATACTGATCGCGTTTTCGCTGCTCGTTACGTCGCGGCAATACATCGGTGACCCAATCGACTGCATTGTCGACGAGATCCCGCTCGCCGTCATGGACACGTACTGCTGGATCTACTCGACTTTCACGATTCCCAACCGGCTGGTGGGACGCGTCGGCAAGGACGTGGTGCAGGCCGGCGTCGCCTCGCACGTGGACGGCCAGGACGAGGTGAAATACCACAAGTACTACCAGTGGGTGTGTTTTGTGTTGTTTTTCCAAGCCATTTTGTTTTATGTGCCGCGTTACCTGTGGAAAACATGGGAAGGAGGCCGCATCAAGATGTTAGTGCTCGACCTCAACTGCCCTGTAGTGGGAGATGAATGCAAAGATAGTCGCAAGAAGTTGCTCGTCGACTACTTCCATACAAACCTGCACACACAAAACTTCTACGCGTTCCGTTTCTTCATCTGCGAGGTGTTGAACTTCATCAACGTTGTCGGCCAGATCTTCTTCATGGACTTCTTCTTGGACGGAGAGTTCTCCACGTACGGAAGTGACGTGGTGAGTTTCACCGAGATGGAGCCGGAGGAGCGCGTCGACCCCATGGCCAGAGTGTTCCCCAAAGTGACCAAATGCACCTTCCACAAGTACGGTCCCTCGGGAACCGTGCAGAAGTTCGACGGTCTGTGCGTGCTGCCACTGAACATCGTCAACGAGAAGATCTACGTGTTCCTATGGTTCTGGTTTATAATTCTGTCGATCCTGAGTGGTATCTCGCTGATCTACCGCATGGCTGTGGTGGCTGGCCCGCGTGTGCGCCTGTACCTGTTGCGCGCTCGCAGCCGCCTCGCCCCGCAGGCGCAAGTGGAAACTGTGGCCCGCGAATTGCAGATTGGGGATTGGTTCGTGCTCTACCAGCTCGGGAAAAACATCGACCCCCTCATCTACAAGGAGTTGATGGGCGAGCTGGCCGAGAAGTTCGAAGGGAAGGACAGTGTGTAGTCTGTCGGGGCGTGTGAAGCGGCTAGTGGACTTTGGGTCGTCCGTGTGACGTGTTAATAGTGATCGAGGCCCGGTCCGCGTGGCTGGCGGCTACCTGCCGGCTGCCCGCGCCGCGGACCGGGCGGGCGCGCGCACAAAGAGCGCCAGGAGCGGCTGCACGCCGACATTCCATTACCCACGGCCGGCGCGGGGAACGACCTCCGCCGAGCCGCACTTGTTGTATTCCAGAACCGCTTTGAAACCTTTTAACGCTACCGAAATTTAAATAGGTGATATGACTCTTCCAAACGCAACACTTTGACTGAGTCGCGCCGCGTAGGGCGCGCGTGCATTTAGCGTAACGTCATTAGGGCATGTTTATACTAGTAGTCGTAGATGTAGTTAGATCTCGTGCCTTCGTTTTGTATTTTGTATTATTTGTGTGCGAGTGTATCATGTTGAAGGAACGTCTCATTGTGATATGTAATTATTATTAATCTAAATTAAGTGACTAGCGTGTACGAAATAGAACGTGTGGACGGCTACACGATACGATATTGTATAAAGCAATAATAAAGCTAAACTGTAATAAAACGTAACTGAACTATTAATTATAAGATAAAGGCTAAGTATACAAAATGAAAGTCGACAATATTATACATATACATAAGTAATTCGTACTGATTTGTATTAAACTTTTTTACATTGATAAAATCGATAAATACCTGCGATCATGGTTGATATTTTCTGAATATATTTACTGCCACATTAATTTTGTATTATTTCGATAAGAACTCCTCATTATAAATGATGATTCAACTAATCTTGAAGATAACAATAACAAACCGCTTTGTGATCTTGTGCGCTTCAGCTGCCACGACTCGACACAAAGCAACAAAGAGCACCACTAGCGCCATCTTGTACACTTGTATGAAACAAAACTTCATTATCACTGAGATAATAGATGGCGCTATTATAAATGCCCAAAACAGGTTCACTCCTTTTAATTTATTTAAAAATGTTAAACGCCTGTTGAATTCGTTTTTTTCTTCTTAAAATTGTTGGTAATCAAAGCAAGTTTAAAACTATTTCTACTTAATAATTAAATGCCATGGCTGCATTAAGTTACGATTGGCAATATATACTATAATAATTTGTATAATGCAAACAATTATTACCTAAGCGAAGTTTGATCAGTAATAGTTAGCTTATCTATCCACTAATTATAATGATTTACTATCGATAATTAAAGTTCGATCAGTAGCAATATTGCTGTGGTAATTACCTATCCTCTATAACATAATGTTTTTCCGCAAAATCATAATTAACTCGCTAATTACATAATTATTTAAATTAGTTCCATAATTTGTCAATTATACAATAAACATTGTGCAATTAGAATGACTGACTGGAATATTATAATTAAACACTAATAAATTCATTGGCCAAATGGAAAATGCATGACGTGTTTATAACATTTATCCTGATCGTCAAAATTCGTCACAGTGGTGACGCATTACATACATATTTACAACGTCTACGATAAAGGGGCGTTGGCTACGTAACAAGCTAGTAGTACCTATTTGAAACACAACAGCTGTCTTTGCGTAATAGATAGGTACGTATACGAATTCAGTCATGCGTAAACTATAGGTACGACAAAATACAAACATATTATCATAGTAGTATTGTTGTACTATAGGATTTCTATACTAGCAATCGGAAACTGCCACTCATTACGCCACTGTATAATTTATTGTCAATAATAATGTTAGGTCATTTTTCATGTCCGCAAGTGTACCACTGCGTTTATGATTTTCATTTGTTTAGTTGCTCTGAAAAGAGTTTATTTATTTTGTTATTTAGATAATACATTATAAATATTAATACAAAGGTACTGGTAATTTCTAACGATTTTTTTTCCAGTAAAACAGTAAAAGGAGAGATTAAAAGAAATGTAGACAATAGTGTTTAGAAAACAAGACAATAGTGTGCGAAATCTTAATCAAATGAACCTTTATATTTCTTTTTCTTAGTTCTTTTCTTAGAATTCTATTTTTTTGCATTCAAAAGTACGTACCTACCTATGTAGTTGCAAATTCATTCTTAGAGTTCTATGTTTTTGCGTTCAAAAGTCAAGCACACAAAGCTTGGTTTGGATTTTAGCTATGCTTTTGTAAGAATACATAATTACCTCACGACCTACTTTTGACTGGGTAGACATTTTAAATGAGTATTTCCCACACGGTATTGATCCGAAACGATTCAACGCTCATCCACTGCACTGCTATTACATATTATTAAATTATTGTCAACTGGTATTTGAACTACTAGGTATCCAATGTGTGAGCGCAGGTTGTTGTTACAATGATAAATGATATTTATTTTGTAAGTAGGTTTAAAAAAACACTTTTACACGTCAATTTTTTTTTCGTCATTTTAAACTACTTAAATGAGGCCGGTCAATTTAGGTAGAGTACGTAGACGAGTCTTTTTTTTATATTATTTGCAATATTTGCCTATCTCTCACGGTCTTACCTGATGGTAGGGTATGATGTGGTTGACGATAGAGCACGCTTGCCTAGAAGTACATAACCTAAAACATTATAGTCACAAACAAAGACAAACACTAAAAAAACTACTGCAAACACTGTCTCTTTGTGATTGCTTCTTTGCTGCAGAGAAATAATATAATAATATTCCACAACTTTCACACAACGCCGTCTAGTCCCAAGCTAAGCAGAGCTTGTGTTATGAGCACTAGACAACTGATAAACATACTTATATATTTCTATATACATACATATTATAGATAAATTACAACCAGACACAGAACAAATGATCGTGCTCATCACACAAACATTTGTCCTGGGTGGGAATCGAACCCACGACCTCCGGCATAGCAGTCAGGGCCACTGACCACTGGACCAGCAGGCCAGTCAAAAATATGAATACACAAAATAATGTTTGTCATAGGATTATCCAATCATATGGCTACAGAGGGACGAGCAGCATCTTTCATCGCTGTGGACAGGAGATAGGTAGGTAGTAAGTAGATCCAGCTGCCAAGTACCTTTTTAGAGGTGGGAAATCGTCAAATAACCTCTCCCACTCTCGGTGGGGCGAGAGGGAGTGTCAGACTTTTACTGACTAAATCCCACCTGTGTTCCTTGCCACGGGTAGTGTGAAAGCGGAACCATGGGCCCTGGGACGAAGGCAACGAAGGAACAGGAGTGGGTTTTTAGTCAGTAAGAGTCTGACACTATCTCCCGCTCCGCCCAAGAGCGGGGATGTCATTAGGATGATTTTCCCACCCAATAAAAAAAAAAAAAAAACCTGTGTTCCTTCAGTTACCCTTTACATTCCAGGGAAATAATACCTACAGATGATAAAACACAAGTAGATATAGGTACAAGATCTATGTCGATGTATGTATGATGAGATGAATATTTCTTTGAATGCATTAATCTCAAGAACTACTGGTTGGAATTAAAAATAGTGCATTTTGATAAAAGTGCAGAAAATTTACAAGTGTATCAAACGACTTTTTTCAATACACTTACAAAATGAATAAACGGGGGTTGACCGGCGATTCGTGATGGTCGACGCGCGCCCAGCCTGATACGATAAAATTGTGGCGGGGAGAGCACTTTTCTACACTAGTGCGGAAAACAGACTATTGCGTGCCTAAAAAAGGTGGGAAAAGAGCGAGTTTTCGAAAAGTGTATTGAAAAAAATTTTTTTTTGGGTTAGATAGCCAATTTTTTGAGGAAGGTTTTAATATCTGGCTATAATAATAATATCAGACTACGACCCACGGGAGCGGAGCAATGATCAAAGACGCTTGTGAACCAGCGGGGACAGCAATAGATATACCTATTTAGATCTATTGATTTCAACTTGTGAATGAAAACTAAACTTAAAGCTGAGATGAATAGCATTATTTTAAAGAAGAGTAAATACGTTAGACATACAATAGGTGTCTTCAACTAAACCGAGTCAAAACGTGTGAAATATTTCACCTCACCGAGCCATCCAGTGTTTGTGTCAGCCATGTTTGCCTGCGCCGGCGCATGTTCCGGGAAGTCCGCGTTTACCTGGCTAGAACAAACGATGGGACCTCCTTTGTTCCAATAGATACGCTTTACAATATAGTTGTTACTTGTATTGTATTGTTCTTTGTAGAAGTTCTTGAGGGAACTGGTCAAAAAGAAGGAATATTAACATGCAGAAAGTTTTTAACTTATTTTGTTTTTGGGTTCCGTACCTCATAAGTAAAAAAACGGAACCCTTAAAGAATCACTTTGTTTTCCGTCTGTCTGTCTGTATATCTGTCTGTCAAGACCCTTTATCTCGGGAACGCGTAGAGGTATCGAATTGAAATTAAAACCATATACTTAAGTCTGCGGTTCCTTGAAAAAAAAAAAATCAAACTTCTGAGTTATGTTGCAAAAAAACGTGTATTACGACACTCTCAAGGGAATCAAAATTCATAGGGTACTTCACGGTAACTTAGATTCCTGAAACTTGACATGAAGCAAGGTCTCATAGCACAAGTACCTATAGGAAAAATCTGAAAACTATAAATTTGTAATTACGTCACAAAAAAAGCTTTTTTTGCGATTCAAAAAGTCTTCGTAACTCAATTCTTGAATTGAACTGTTTTCATAGGTAAGTTTGTAAGGAACCCTCAGTGTGCGAGTCCGACTCGCATTTACCCGGTTTTTTAAGACTAGGTGTTGCCAACTGCTGCGCCTGCGTGATAAGTACCTACTACAAAAAATAACCTAAAAGAACACACAACCGAGATAAAAAGTATCCTATGCAAATCTTCTCACATAATGGTAAGCAGTGATACAATCGTTGATAGTCAGGCGCACTAATTTATTAAGAGCCTATTCACTCTAACCTTGAAGACACCTACATTATAATCGGACGGAAAGACTGCAGCAAGCAAATAGTCCCAGTCCTTTGATGTACGCTGTATAAACGACGAAGCGAAACGCTTAGTTCGGACCATAGTTGTACTAATCCTTTCACCACGATGTCTCCGACCCTCGTATGTGCTTTTCCAGTACATTTATTTTATTGATACAATTGTTTTAACAGGTGTAATCATCATCTACCTAACCTTTTCCCAGCCAGCTCGGGGTCGGCTTTCAGTTTGACCGGATGTGACTGAATTCCCGTGTTTTACATAGAGCGACTGCCTGTCACACCTTCACAACCCAGCTGCTAGGCAACACGACACTATGTACTTGTATAGACATCCGTCTGACCATCATGTCACACTCAACCCAAGGTAATAAATGTATTCGCATAGTAGCCACACTCAGAAACGCTACTCACCAACTAATTACATACATGTTAGTGCAGATAACATAAAAATTGGGCAGTCTCTGGTATCAGGCAACACCTCGGACATGAGGGGTTACCATGACGTTCAAAGTAAGATTGTGTCATTCTTATTTCAGTGTGGGTAAGAGACAGAGCTATACAGGTTGTCTAGAGCCATCTCTTACCCACTCTGGAAATAACAATGAAACAATCTTACTTTAAACGTCATGGTACAGGTCATCGTCTAATGAACTGGTGTGACAAATTTTGAATGCTAGAACTAACAGAGTTATAAAAATGGAACATCCTATCATTTAGTAATGATTCATTAACGTAACAATTTTAATTGCCTAAGCATTAACTTTTTAATTAACTACGCACATCTCATCATCTCAAAATTGAAAGTTGTGGATAACATATTACGAATTTTTACACGGGGCCCCTGCAACTTGGGGGCCCCGTATCATTGATACGGCGGAAGCTACGCCTCTGTATCATAGTTGTATTTATCTTCACAACCGTCAGCTCAAGGAAGCTGGTTTCAGTCGAGCCCATTCAGCCGCTTTCTGGGTGACACCGACTCTCCAGCCAATCTTCGTTTCATCTCTACTTTTTACCCGACTGCAAGAAGGGTTCTTGTAGGTATGTATTTATGTATGTAATATTCTTTATTACCTCATATCTTCCAAACCGCTGAACGGATTTACATAATTAAGACTGTTGCAGTTTTGTTTTAATTAAATTGATTTCTACGCTACTGGACTGCCCTTGTTTTTTTCTTTTCAGTTTTTATTTAAAATATTTTTTTTCGCAATTGGGTTTTTTATTTTTTAAATATATATTTATACAGCCTGAAAACTTGAAAAATAATGGAATCATATACATTCATACCGTCACGTAGGATAAAGAATGAGCCAAGCTAATGATATGACAGTATTACCTATTTCCAACATACGTGTTCAAAGATTCTAAGAACTAAACAAGTGTCACTTAAAGTACAATTGTGTACTTTCCTGTGTTTATTCTGTACAATATTTTACCTTAAACAACAAATAACAACAACTACCTTTTCACATTACGATGTCGCCGAACGAAGTCCAATAAAACTTGGCACACGAGTAGATCGGGTCTTGGAATAGGTAATAGGATACTACTACCGCATACTTTATCCTGAAAGTGCGCTCCCTTGAAGACAATTTTTGACTTGGGAACCGCTGGCAGTATATTTTTTAGGGTTCGAAAAAACGGAACCTTTATAGGATTACTTTGTTTACGTGCCCCCGTGCCCCCACACCCCTAAATTCGCCCTTGTAACCAGCTATTTGGATGCTTAGGCCGTTGATTAAACGCCGGCAATTAACTAAATAGCTAAAGGACCACTAGCCAAGTTATTGAGCGCTTTTGATATAATGACTTAAAATTCATAATATACATATCAATCAAAACAAGCAAATATAAGTACTTATGTTATACTTCAATGACCGAAAAGTACATCGGTACTCACTAGCAAGTATCTTGCTCAAGCACATAGGTACCTACTACTAACACTATACCAAGTCCCGTTCTAAGAATACATATTTTCAAGGTACTTAAAATAAAATCGAGTGGTGGGTAGTGTGGGATATGGACACACTTAAACTCGTTAAAAAATAAAAAGACCGTTTTGACATTTGATAAATACCCTAGAATGTATGTAACTTGGAGCGAAACTGAAAGTAACAATAGAATAAATCATTATTCCCTCTCCTAGAGAGGAGGCCTGAGTCCCAGCAGTGGGAACATAATAAGGCCGACTATGCTATGCTATTATTCTATTGTTTCTTTCAGTTTCGCTCAATTAATTAATTAATTATAATTACATAAAATGTTTTAAAAAAATACATACATTTTTTGGCGCGTTAAATAGTGTGATCGAATATATTGCGAGTATTCTTTTTTCATATTTAAGTATTCGTTTTAACAGAAGTCAAAACGGGCCTTTTATTTTTTGACAACTTTTGGGTGACCAGGGTCACTTGGATTAATGTAATATCATCAGAATATTTTTTGTTGGCAATTAACAAATAACCCCTCACGCTCTGGGCGAAACGAGAGACTTTTACTGACAAAGCCCCCTGTGTTCCTTCAGTTGCCTTTTTCGAAACTTCGCAGCACTTTTTAAAGTTCCGTAATCGAAGGGTGCCAACGGGACCTTAATTGAACCTCCGCGATTTATTAAAATTAATCGAAAACTTATTTTTTGTTGCTCACTATACTATACACTCGTAAGACGTAAAAATTACATTAGGCCAGGGGCGCTGACTCCGTGGGTGCTCGGGGGCTCGAGCACCCATGAGGAATAAACAGTTGGTGCCGAGCACCCCTGAGAATAGACATCAAGAAACAGATCAGTAATCGCCTTTTAGGTAAAGTTTATATTATAATATTTCTTGATAATAAAAATTAGTTTCATTTCTATATAATGGTTTAATGTTATACTTTTATCAAACATTATTAGTAATTAATTAAGCAGTATGTTAGTAGGATATTTATTTATTTGTCGATCAATCAATGTGCATTTCTCTTCTCAAACTTCGCCACTTTTTCGAATCATCAAATGAGCATGAGCACCCATGAGGTTTTCTAAAAACTGGCGCCCCTGCATTAGGCAATTTTAACCTACAGTAACTTCATGGTGTCAGGATAAAAAACTATAAATTCTCAACAGTAGGTATTAATAAATCTGCTCGCAAGTTCCATGAACAGATGCATAGAAACAAACCAATTACAGTTAAACCAATAAATTTCAAATAAACACTGACCACATTACACCTTGTACCTCATATTACTCACTGTTTTACGTAAATACATAAACATGTATTACTTTTTGATAATAAACTCGTAGCAATGACAAAATTCCGGTCAAGTGTGAGTCACTCTCGCGCAGACATGGTAAACTGGTAAATTAAGCACCGTTGTTTAGCCTCAAATAGACTGGAATGACCGCGAGTCGCGACATACTTGTCTATGGAAAATGCTTGCCCTTCTTCTGTGATTTATCTTTCAACTAGTTGCTACCTGCGGCTTCACCTGTACATCACCATCATTTCAACCGAAAAACGTCCACTGTTGGACATAGGCCTCCCCCAAGTGTCGCCATAACGATCGGTCGTGTGCGTCTCGCATCCATCGGATTCCCGCGACCCTCACCAGGTTATCGGTCCACCTTGTGAGAAGCCTTCCAACGCTACGTCTTTCCACGACTACTTGACATATTAATTTAATTATTATTTATATGATTTTATTTGACTGACATTTCTAATTTCAATTATATTAACTATCACAATTTAATGTAACCACTTTAATATTTGTATGCCCATGTGGTAGAACGCAAAAGACCATGTAATGTACATACCTACCATGATCTAAAAAATAAATGATTATGATTACTTCTTCCGGTACGTGGTCGCCAATCCATTCATGTGATGTTACTCCCACATAGGGTTTTCGACAGTAAAAGTTGTACTCACTCGCTCCACTCAAAGGGAGAAGATCTTTGATGATTTCTCACAAAAAAAAAAGGCTCCTTCTTGCGTCGTATTCCTCAACGTTGAGGGTCGTGACCGGATGCTTCATCTCGTTCTCCTGTACGATATTCCTCCATCTGTCTCTGGCGGTGTGAAGGGCTTTGTGTAGAGTCAAGATTCAAAAAAGGCTGCTACAGAGAAACTTCTGGTGAAAGACTTAATGCTTCTTACACCCACCCTCAGATTTTAAAGAACTAGTTCAAAGAAGAAGAACGTATATGTCGTAGCCAGATCATAGAATTGATAACTTCATGATATGGCCAACTAAAACTGGCCAGATCGTTTAAACGTTGATAACATTTGATGATATGCAATCCTCGTTTGGCCATCATTGATGTTTTTTTTTTTTTTTTTTTTTTTTTTTTTTTTTTTTTTTTTTTTTTTTTTTTTTTTATTGGGTGGGAAAATCATCCTAATGACATCCCCGCTCTTGGGCGGAGCGGGAGATAGTGTCAGACTCTTACTGACTCAAAACCCACTCCTGTTCCTTCGTTGCCTTCGTCCCAGGGCCCCGGGTTCCGCTTTCACACTACCCGTTGCCCCAGTAGGCTTCGACCCTGCTGGGCCCCTACGATTTGCTGACATCTCCTCGAGGCGCGCGTGGAACAAAACGCGCCGTCGACGACTTGGGCTTGGTCCGGACGGTTACCGGACGGTCAGACGGCGAGCCACCCATTGCTCGCCGTCTGCAAGCCCGCGCCTACGGTGGCCGGAAATCGGGATCGGAATCCCGGCGGCGGTTGGAGCGTAAGGACCGTTGCCTCACGCGATCGGCCGCCTCCTTAGCTAGCATTACTGCTTCGCAGAAAGAGGCGACCGCCTGCCACTCCTCCTCGCCCGGAGCATGGCCTGAACCAAGGCCCGGCGCGAGAGATCACCGCCGCCGATTGCCCTCACGAGGTCACGGCGTTGCTCTGCCCAAGCGGGGCACACCTCCACCATGTGCTCCACCGTGTCCTCCGGGTGGGCCACACAGTGGCGACACCCGGGCGTCGTTTCCGCACGAATCCGGTGCAGGAACCTCCCGAACTTACCGTGTCCGGTGAGGACCTGCGTCATGCGGAATGTGAGGACGCCGTGAGGTCTTTCCAACCACGCCTCAAAGAGGGGACTTACCGCCATAATTGTGGCGTGCCCAGCCATCATTGATGTATGATTTCAATGACAATAAAAGGTCTAAAGAAAGAAGGCCAAACGAGGATTGAAATATCATCAAACTTTAACGCTTAAAACGATCTGGCCAGTTTCACTTAGCCATTTCCTCATCTGGCCACGACATATATACCACATAGGACCACCACAACTTACAATATACAGTATTGTAAGTTGTGATCAAATCTAATGGGTAATTCAACAAAAAAAAATCACAAGTAAGTAAGATTTTTTGTATAACCAAACTAAACATGAGTTGTCTAAGCCATAAGCGCTCATTAATTAGACAACCGGCCTTGGTACCACATTGTTACTTCCTATACCAATTGTTCAAATTGTCGGACACGATAACCGAGCTAATAAACTGTTTAATTCATGTAAATGTAAATAAATAACAGTTTCTATAATTAAATTGTAGGTTCGACTGTTTTTTTTTCTTTTATCTACTTTTCCTTTTAGGTAGAATATTTTTTTAATTTATTTATATATAAACTAGTGTATAACTGCGATCCCACCTGATGGTAAGCAGTAATGCAATCATTGATGGTAAAGCACACTAGTTCATTAAGAGCGAACTATCATCTGCATACCAATAGATACCGGACATCAGAAAATCGTTAATATGCAGCAGGCAGAGAGTTGCAGAGAGAACAGACCCCTGAGGAACTCCGGCATTAGTCGTCATGGGCTCTGATGAGCATCCATCGACAACAACTCGGGGAGACCGTTTACTTAGGAAGTATTTTACCCAGTTAATCATACCAGGGCTAATGCCGTACGCTGGAAGCTTACTCAAAAGGCTGGCGTGCCATACCCTATCGAAGGCCTTCGTTGGCAAGCTTTCAGGACTTGGGCACTATACCAGACACGGCGAATAGGGCAAGAAAACACTCGTCAGACCAATCTAACGCAAGCGGTCCAACCCAAGATCCATTTTCATTATTATTCATACAACCGCTCTTATGTGATTACAACGTTATTACACATCTTTTTGCCTAGATATTTTGGAAACTAAATTGGTGTAAAACTAATCCAGTAAATACCCCTGAATATCTGATATTTTACGTGAACTTTGATTTTTCATAATGTAGGTACTCATAAAACACAATAACATATGTATTTATTAAAACCATGCGCATTTAATCTGAATGAAGAATTTTTTTTCCTAAAAATTCAAAGTTTAAACTACTTGTTGATTGTGTTTTTCGAGCGTATGTATTATAAATGTATTGTAGAGGAGATACAATAGGAATATATAATGTGTGATTGTTTGTATTCAAATATAAAATAAATTTTAAAAAAAATACAAAAGTTTCAGCCCTCTTCTCCGCATGACCATACCAAGACACGATTCCCTTTCAATTTTTCAGCCACTGCTATGACGACACTTTTAAACTTCCTAAAGGTTTTTTGCGAGGAGTGATAGCGTGACAGCTGATAGGACAGAATCGAAGATAATATAAGATTACTTAAGTTATAAATAAGTCTGTAGATGTAGATAGTGCAGATAGTAATTCTGGGTCGACGGGAAGTACCCTATGAATTTTGATTCCTTTGAGAGTTTTGAAATGTAAGTTTTTTGCGATATAAACGCCCGTATCTTTTTTATTCATTAATTCAGAAGTTTGATTATTTCACAGCTTCAAGAGACCGCAGACTTGACTATACGGTTTTAATTTCAACTCGATGCCTCCACGCATTTCTAAGATGAAGGGTCTTGACAGACAGACCGACGGACAACAAAGTAATATATATAAGAGTTCCGTTTTTCCTTTTGAGGTACGGAACCCTAAAAAGCTGGGTGAGGATAGGAGGGTAAAAAAATAGCTTAACATTCTATTCTCAGACAAATATGACGTAAAAATCGGTCAAGCTGTTCGGCGGATACACGAGATTTTTATATGTTATTATACTACTTTTACTAGCTTTTAGAAGTTGAAAATGGTTTTATTAGGTTTTTTGATATACGAAAATATGAAATATTATCTTCGTTGTGTATCCATCGAAATGTATGGTGAGCGATATTGTATCTTAAGATAAAATATTATAGTATCTTAGCCGTGTGCAGCACCCCTTAATGAAATCCACTGCGAGTGACGTAACCTACGACAAACTTATTATTTACGTTTGGTACAGTAATCGGGGATCGAACCGCAAAATTAAGTTTGTTTTTTATTGTATATACTTTTCCGGGATAAAAAAATACCCAGTGTGGTGCTTAGGATATTAAAGAATAATTATACCAAGTTTCATCGTAATCGAACCGGTAGTTTTTGCGTGATGCCTGAACAAACAGACAGACAGACAGACTAAAAATTTTTTAATCACATTTTTGGGTTCGGTATCGGTCTGGTAACCCTGTCATTAATTTTTTTGAAATTTTCAATGTACAGAATTTTCACTTCTACAGATATATTATAAGTATAGATATAGGCAATTGGACTCACAAGATGAACCCATCGTGGCCAGAAAGCGGTCATATCAATGCAGTACGTTCTGCAACAGTTGCTCGGTTGCTACGTGCTAATTGCATAAACAACCCGCAGTTGACCTGTTCGTGCAATCGCAACGGCTGAGTTGACATAACATCGTAATTCTAGCTGCGATAGGATGAAAGCGTGGAATAATCTAGATTTATTGATGACTGAGACTTAAATATTGAAAATGAAATTGATATAGGTAGACTGAAGTTTAAAACTGTGAAATAGATATATTATGTGTTACAGAAGGAAAAATGGAGGAAAAAACAAAAAAATCTTTTCTATTCAATTACTTGAAAACCCACTCTTATCGCTACGCTGCGCTTTTAGGCCCGCAACGTACTATTTTGCGCACTAGTGCGGAAAAGTTCACAAGCTCGCCCCCGCCTAACCAAAAATGCACCAATTAAGTAACCTACACTGGGCCTACGCGTGGTGAATTACAATCCATTACCTCTCCTAGAGAGGAGGCTTAAGTCCCAACAGTGGGAACATTATCAGGCTGATTATGCTGTGCTAGTTTTTTTTTTCTTTCGATGATCATCCAATGATATAGTTCGTCTTGGGTGGAGCGGGAGGGTGTGTCAGCCTTTTACTGACAAAAAACCCACTCCTGTTCCGTCTTTGCCTTTCATACTAGGGACGAGTCTTCCTTTCAGAAGCAGACCCTTGGTCTCAATGCTGTGTTACATACTATATGTACATCGGCGAACATGCCTGATGCGCGGCAATCAAAGACATTAAATGTATACTTTGGCTACAATAAAGTGGAAGTTTCATCAGCACTTTGAATTTATTATTATACTGTATTCGTGGGGTACCTATTCATTGCTTTTTGGGTGGGATTAGTCTTTTTCTTAGGGCTCCGTACCTCAAAAGGAAAAAACGGAACCCTTATAGCATCACTTTGGTGTCTCTATTTCTGTCTGTCAAGACCCTTTATCTCGGGAACACATGAAAGTATTGTTGAAATTAAAACCATATACTCAGGTCTGCGAACCCTTGAAACTGTGAAAAAATCAAAATTCTGAGTTATCGAAAAAAAAAAGATATGGCCGTTTATATCGCAAAAAACGTATATTTAGACATTCTCAAGGGAATCAAAATTCATAGGGCTCTTCCCGTTCACCTAGAATCCTGAAATTTGGCATGAAGCAAGGTCTCATAGCACAAGTAGGTACAGCTAAAATTCTGAAAACTGACAATTTGTAGTAACGTCATAAAAATACTTTTTTTGCGATTCGGAAAAATCTTTATAACTCAATTCGGAAATTAAACTGTTTTCATAGGTAAGTTGATACGGAAACTTCAATGCGCGAATCCGACTCGCACTTGCCCAGTTTTTTTTTATAAAGTCGAAGATTCCTTAGCTTCACCAAAAACTGTGTAGTTTTTAGGGGCATTGTGTAAGCAATGGGTTTATCAGTTATTTACGCCGATACCGTTATCCGGGAGCCGGTTAACGAGAGTAAACAATGCAGCTGTAATGATAACGTATCAGTAATAATAATTAAGAACGTCGCACGTACGTACCTACTGTGACAGGATCTTGAACGGTCAACAGAACTGCGGTTACCATGACGTTCAAAGTAAGATTATTTCATTCTTATTTCAGTGTGGGTAAGAGACAGAGCTATACAGGTTGTCTAGCGCCATCTCTTACCCACACTGGAAATAAGAATGAAATAATCACGTACAGGTCATGTTCTATGATTTAGTAAGAATCAGAAGAAATCATGAATAGCTAGAAAACGATGATGCGCGGGCCCAAGACATTGGAATGAGGGCCAAAGGGCTAGGTAGGTATGATAGACACGGATATCTATGGATAGACACCACACATGTCATTTATGTGGTGTAGCCAGCTAAATTCAAATTTTCGAAAGTGGTTTGCAACTTGTAGCTCTGTATAGGATAATAACAATAAGGTAACAAAATAGTACCTACAAGTCATCATCATCTTCCTGCCCTTGTCCCATCTTATTTGGGGTCGGCGCAATACGTTTTTTTCTTCCATTCTATCCTGTCAACCGTCATACTATCACTAACTTCCTTTTCTTTCATATCACTGTTCACACAATCCATCCATCCAACAAAATAGTACCTACACGTACAATTTGATAAAAGTGGGGAAAATTTGTCATTGTTACCGAGGAGGAATTCTAATGTTATGGAACCGAGTGCTGCAGTAACGAATTTCCACTTGTATCCAACCACGTTTTTTCAATACATTTACGAGGATATAAATAAACAGGGGTTGAAGCATGATTAGTGGGGGTAGCTTAGCGCCCAACCTGATACGATAAATGTAGATAATAAATTGTTGTGGGCGAACTCACGCGCTTTTCCGCACTAGTGCAAAAACAGTAAATTGCAAGTTTAAAAGCGGTAGGGATGACAGTGTTTTCAAGTAAGTGTTTTGAAAAATATATTTGCGGTAACGGTTCGTCCGTATCATGTTCAGACGTAAAGAATGGCATCATCCCATCTCTTCCCGTGGGTGTCGTAAGAGGCGACTAAGGGACGTACCAGAGAATGGGCAGCAGCATTCTCTGTGCATTATAACAACCACACCGCGATCGCCAACCCGTCTGCCAAGCATGACTATTACGGCAACCCCCGCCCCCGTTTGGGAGAGGCCTATATCCAACAGTGGACGTATTTCGGCTGAAATGATGATTTGCGGTGACAATTTGCATGTACTTACACAACTATACTGATTAAAACCACATACATAATGACATAACTTAGAGAATAGCATATCCTTGGCGCAGCCGTGAGACACACAATGTTGAACTATTTTTTAAGTTTTAGTATTTAAGTTTCTATATTGTAATTGTTATCTCATTGTATGTACCTGTGTGCCAAATAAACGTGTTTTCTTTCTTTCTTTCCTTCTCCATACAAGAACATGCTAAAAACGCCCTGGATACACTTTTAAATCATTAATGACAAGGATCATATGAGTCACCAAACCAGTAACTAGTCCAAGATAAACTATTTGGTCTATAAATATGAATCAGTGCCAGTTGATGTCCGTCAGCTGTAGAGACTAATTGAGATATATTTTACGCCTGTTTAACGAGCCGAGCCGAGAATGTTGATACAACATCGCAGGATGCGTGATATAAACAAACGCACATACTCACTGATTTTATTACCGAGATATGCTTTGATAATTATGTAGATAAGTCTCTTTGGACGGAAGTATTTACTCAAAGAGTTGTAGATATTAAATGTGGATGAAGAGCGAGAAAAGCCTAATAAAAAAGCTGGCTCTTGTGAGGAGTGACAGTGAAAAAGTTAAAAGGAGTCAGTGATGGCATTATGGTCGTTATGGAAGCTAGTAATACAGGCTAGAAATAGGTCCAAAACGCTGACAAAAGTAATCTTCAATACATTTACTCGAAAACCAGCTATTAAGTCAAAGTCAAATCGTTTATTGCGAACTAAGTGTAATTAAAATAGTAATTATCCTTGCCGCTTACTGTTTTTCGCACTAGTACGGAAAAGTGCGCGAGATTGCGCCCGGCCACAATTTGTTGTATTTATCTTATAAACGACTCCCACGAGTCTCACGTCAAAACCCGTTTTTTTTTTTTCGTAAGTGTATTAAAAAACGTGGTTTGATACACGTGATTTGCTACTTGCAGCACTCGGCTAAATAACATCGTCACCTGCGCAATGACAAACTATTTCCACTTGTATCAAAATATACTTCTGTGATATAAACTGATGGTAAGCAGTGATGCAATCATTGATGGTAAAGCACACTAATTCATTAAGAGCCTATTCACTCTAGCCTTGAAGACAACTAAATTAAAATCGGACGGAACGACCGCAGTGCCAGGCAAATTATTCCTGCCCCAATATTGTCGTGTCAATATGTTATGATAAAGAAGTTGCAAAAGCTACCTACTTCTAATACCATCAAAGCCTATAACTGTGTAATAAATCTGACACTGTATTTAAGGGCCTAGCGCCCAAGCAATTCCAAAAAACAGTGTTTTCCTGAAGCCTACTCCTCCGTAACGGCTAGGTTAATAGATTTGAAAAAAAAAAAGTATATCATAGATTCATTATCAACATATGATTTTTTCATGCGATTAATACTTTTGTCTAAAAAACATTTATTGATATGATATTTTTTCGCTTTTTTTCCCTTCTCCTTTCAAAAGGCTTGCATCTTGAGAAATATGTGTACACAAAACATAAATGGTTAAGTGATCTTTAGAATGTACACAGAATAATTATGTAAATCAATCAACAGTTCGCAAATAAAATTGATTTAAATGTTTTAGGGCTCTACCCAGGCGCTGCTGGCCGGAATCAAATGCACACTCACTCTGTGCATTTAACTCCGGCCAGATGTTCAAAGAACTATACGCTTTAATAACTAATTGAAACCGATAAAACGAAAATGGTAGGTAGTTATTTTGTTTAAAGTCAAGGAGGACAATAAATTCGGTGCGCTAATTATACCGCGGCAATCGATAAGAAGCCGGCTGATAGTAAGTCGCTAGACACCTAAATCTTATTAAAATTCGACCTTTTTGATCTAGCGTTATGTCCGATTGTGAAAGGTAGCTTTTTATTACTTCGCTCACCTAGCAATATATTGGCACATCAATATTTTTCTTAGTTTACAAAAACTAGTATCAAACATTGTACAAACTCTAAAATGAAGTTCTGAGTTAATTTTATATCATTTTCAATATAAATTGGGATGTTAACTAATAGTATAGACCATAATAGATATAATTAAGGATTTAAATAATCCACTTTTAAACATTTAGGCTGTTAAAACTCAATTTCGCATTTATTGTAGATGTGCCAATATTTTACTAAGTGAGCGACTTCTTGAAACAACAAAAAAAAACTCACCTTTAAATGTGAGGGTAGGATAACATTTTCGCTACTATATCAAGAATACCCGTTACAAACAAAATCTATGATTAATTATTTTTTTTCTGGCAGCAGCAATCATTGGAAACCATAGGGTTAATAAGTTGGTTGGTACTTAATTTCGGTGAGTTTTTTTATGAAATAGCCATTCAATAAGGAAAAACGAACTGAGAGAGTTGTATTGTTGATTTTAATTATTATAATTCCGTAAGTCAATACGTATTACGGCCGCCAATCATATTTTAGTAGTCAACATACAACTTGTACTGAATTTCCAAATCAATTGTAACTAATAAAGTAGATTTACGAATCCTGTCCAACATATAATAGTCGGTTCATTTGTCAACTTCTTAATGATTTGTCCCAGATAAGGGACACGTGTCGAGCCGTCGACATGGCCCGCATTGTGTCGGATTCATGCATGTTGATCATGATACACAGATGACATAGATTGCGAATTGACGTCTTGTGATAATGCCTGACCTTGGTGTAATCGTTATATCGGGTAGGTGTAGCAGTTATTTATTATCGTATTTGTTGTTATCAATATAATTTCGTTAACTACGCTTATAAATAGTAAAACTGTTAGCAGACTGCGGTTATGGTCTATGCTACAAGTGCATTACTATATAAATAAAAAACACCACAGTCATTATTATTTTTTGTTGTTGTAGGTAATTATGATTACAATCTTTAATCAAACCGATTGTTACAACTCACAATACTCTATGACAAAACTGAACGAATTGTCTGTGTGTGATTTTTGGCGCAATCCTATCACGAGTGCAAGTGGAGTTCAGAGGTTTTACTTTGCAATTTTTTTTCTAGTGGATATTATGATGTTAAATTGTTGTAGTTTTGCATCCTAAGTTTCTGTTCAACTAGACAACATGTGGAATTATTAAAAAGTGGAATCTCGATAAAATTGATTATGATTGAATTCAGCTTATAATTGACAGCAAAGTTTACCGTGAAGACTGACTTAATACATTTGCTAATAAATACTGTAAAAGCAGTAGAAACGTATACATCCGTATTGTAATGGAATACAAAGTGACGACAAGTGGAGTTGTCATTTTGTATTAAAGACTTAACTTAAAAGACTTAGTATCCAAGCCAACAACTTTATTAATAAAAAAATCCTGGCTCTCTTCATTCATAGGATTTTGACATTTTATTTCATTCACATGATTCACATTCAGTCACTCACTCACTCGTTCATTTGTGTTGACGTTACGAGATATTACGCACGCACTTTTTCACGAAATAGAAAAGTTGATCAATTTATTTGTGTTTATTAAAGATATTTCTTTTAAAATAAATGGAAATCTATGACATGCATTATCTCATTGATCTTGCTTTGTCCAGAGAATCTCGAAACCGGCAGTAAAATCTAAGATGGAAACCGATGAAGCCCAATGTGTCGGCGAAAACGGCGATGTTTTCATTCATCGTTTGAAGGACCTGACTGACGAAGAAAAACAGCGTCTTGAGGCTCAAAACTCTCGAATAATATCTGATGCTAAAGCTGCACGACTGGAGAAAGAGGCTAAGCGACACTGGGACATTTTTTACAAGAGAAATGAGACTAAGTTTTTCAAGGACCGGCATTGGACAACACGTGAGTTTCAAGAGCTTATAAACTTTGATGCTGACGATAAGATTACGTTCCTAGAGCTTGGATGTGGCGTGGGTAACATGATATTCCCTTTGGTCGAAGAAGGATTCTCGAACTTTCATTTCTACGCGTGTGATTTTTCTCCACGTGCGGTGGACTTCGTGAAATCGAACAAACTGTTCGATGAGAGTCGTATGAAAGCATTTTGCGCTGATCTGACTACTGATGACTTGTTTGAGAACATGGAAGAAGGTTGCGTGGACATCGCGAGTTTGATCTTTGTGTTATCGGCGATCCACCCTGAAGCGTGGTCACAAGTCGCTAGGGTTGCGTACCGGGCGCTTCGCCCTGGTGGCGTGCTGCTGTTCCGCGACTATGGGCGTTACGACATGGCGCAGCTGCGGTTCAAGCCGGGACATAAGATCGCTGATAACTTTTACATGAGGCAGGATGGCACTAGGTAATTTTACAGCTTTTTTTAGCTTATGAATGACAGAAATACCAATTTTTTTTATTAGAACATCCACATGTATCAAAATTACCACATGTGTGCCCATCCACACATACTATTTCAGCACCTATAAAGTATTACTCTATATATTTTACCAAATTCTTTCTTTATTTGCAGAAGCTACTATTTCACTGAAGAAGAGCTACAAAAGGTATTCACTGATGCTGGCTTTGAGATCCTCATGAACACCTATGTGCAGCGCCGGACTGTCAACTTCAAGGAGGGAATAGATGTACCACGTATATTTGTGCAGGGGAAATATCGGAAACCTGCTGAAGGTATAAATCCCAGAATCTATTATTAAGCATAGGCAATTACAATGCCAGGCCTAAAGGCCAGGAATCACCCAACCAACATGAAATTCACATGATGAAAAGTGCTAACCATTGAAAAACCATGATCTTGCATGTATATTAGCTCTATCTGAACATTCTAGAAACAAATCATCATTTTACACAAAATACTTGAAAAATATCCTCACAGTATTTCCTTGTTTTAGGTTGAAAGAGTATCCTGGAGCATCAAACTGCAAAGGAATGTATTTTGGTAAGTTTTAATTTATATTTCTAGTGTGATTTACAGATCACACATGCTACAAGCTCATATTGTTGGATGTCACCAAACTATTGCTAATGCTATTAATTTATGAAACTCTCTCAAGAGATTGACAAGTCAAACTCAAAGCATTTATTTCTTGACCACAAGCATTTTAGATATTTAATAAACATATGTTGTAAGCAATAAACCGGTGACATTGATATTTTACCTTTCCTTGACAACCAAGAAAAATAGACAACTGTATTGAAACTAGCCATCTAGGGCCTCATCATCATCATCTTCCTGCCCTTGTCCCATCTTATTTGGGGTCGGCGCAACACATTTTTTTCTTCCATTCAGTCCTGTCACCCGTCATACTATCACTAACTTCCTTTTCTTTCATATCACTGTTCACACAATCCATCCATCTTTTCTTTGGCCTCCCTCTCCACCCATCCACATGTACACTCATAACTCTTTTAGCCTGTATGCTTAAATACTATTGAAGAGCCTGACTACATTACTGTGGGGCTTCGTTAACGCCGCAACGGTGGCGAACACAAAAGCAAAGTACAATACAATGCTATGCATTATTAGAGACTGAGTGGACATTTGTGTCTCTGCTGGTATACACTGTGTTACAGACACAGTTTTCTATATTCTGTTCATAGCAATTAGCAGTGTATGAAATCTCAATAGGACTGTTTAGAACTGGGATGCTAATGTACTCCATAAGATGATGTTATCAAATGACAGTTGTCTACTTATTTGGATTGGCTGAATTATTTTAGTATATATTTTATTTTATCATCCCTTTGAAGAGCATGATGACAGCGCAGTGCAGCTGAAAACCCTCAGTTGACTCACAACGGCTTACTTCAGAGTAGGGGACCATTTTTCATTCATACTAGTAATTCAGTAATAATTTTTATAGCTGGTACTTCATCAGCTATTTGCTTTATTTTTGTTGTAAATGTAGCATAGGGCAGCCTGTTGTGAGGTCTGACGCACAAACAAATGCGTTAAGCATACTGACTCTCTGCGTGAAAAACTTAATGTTGATTATTCACAAAAATGTTATTTAGTTTTCGTTTTTAATTGTTTGCAGGTAACAATTTACATTCTGCACAGAAATGCTTTATGGTGAGTATCATATAGAAAATATTCCTACCAAAAATATGCAATTAAAACATATTTGTTATTTTAGTAATAAAATGATGACCACATAGTTCATCTGAACTCATTGATGTACAACCTTTGCAATGTCTTTCGCTCCTATCTGATCACATAATAAACATATTACTATCGGGAAGTATTACTTACAAAAATTAACAAGTTTCTAAATTTTACAGAATGAAGAAAAAGAAAAGGCTTTAGAAGATCGAGTATTAGAACGATTTAAGAAAAACAAGGTAAGACACATTGAAATTATTATTAAAATATTTGCAAAGGACATTGACTAGGTTTGGACCAAATGCTGCCAGATGTAGGAGTGCTTAAAAATGATTCCTTACATCATTTATAATAATTACAAAAAAAAGCAATTCAAAGGTTAATGTTTTGTGTTTGATTTTGCTGGTAGTTTTAAATAAATTATTTATAATTTACTGGCAAAAATCACACATCACACACACACATCCAAACTGATTCCACTTTATTGCAGGATGTAGGCTGTCAAAATGCTTGCTTGCTCAAGCAATGATGCTTCTGAAGTGTCATACGAATTTAGAATTGCAATTTAAAATAGAAGAATAGAATTATCAGACAAAGCTGACATGCACATTAATCATATATTAGCTTGCACATAATTATGACAGTTATTCATTTTGCTTTATAGACTACTGCTAGTCTTGAGAACATGCAGTATGAATCCTTTCTGAGCAGCTCTTGGTCCAACTCCCATAAAGGGATGGTCAATGTCCTCTACTCCAAAACTAAATAAAAATAATACTAAAATGATGACCACATAGTTCATCTGAATACTCTGATGTATACAATTGCAATGTCTTTCGCTCCTATCTGATAAAACCAACTTAACATTACTGTGATGTGACTGCTCAGTTATTATAGAAAATTAACACATTTATACAATTTACAGGCCTGAAGACCACAAAACAAAAAAGGAAAAAAAAGGAAGATAAGACCTCATTGAACAGAAGACAGCAGGCACAAATTACTCGAGTAAGGTAACTAGCAAATTAACTCAATTTTTACATTTCATAAGCTTGTCTCAATCCCTGACGCCTGATGGCACGGTTGGTGCAGTGGTTGAACGATTGACTGCTGCGGGTTTTGTCGCGGATTCGATTCCCGCACGGAAAAATTATTTGTATGGCCTACAAATAGTTGTAAAGGATCTGAGTGTCTTATGTTTTTTTGTTGGGTGGGAAAATCATCTTATGACAAATCTCGCTCTTGGGCGGAGCAGGAAATAGTGCCAGACTTTTACTGACTGAAAACCCACTACTGTGTTCTTTCTTTGCCTTCGTCCCAGGGTCCCTTACCCCTACCTTGAGTTTACATTTTTGTGAATGCACCTACAACACAGGAATAACTCCTAATGTGCAACAAGGTTTCTAAAAAAAAAAAAAATAGGAATTATATCTTTATGTCTATGAAATTAAAGCTCATGAACTGCAATGCAACATTCCCTGAAATAGTTATTGAAATGATGACCACATAGTTCATCTGAACTCTTTGATGTACAACCTTTGCAATGTCTTTCGCTCCTATCTGATCATGATACTAGTTCAAAGACTACCAAAGCCCAATAAGTATATTTATTTACAAAATTCTTGATATTTTTTCAGGTCCAAGATTATTGGTGATGGGGATATAGCAGCTTCTGTTATAAGGTAAGATTATAGAGCTATCATGCTAAAAGTAACACATTGAATGCCAGGTACGAGATATCTCGTAAATGATATCTTCATATATGCCACATACGAGATATTTCGTAGGACTTTTGTGGCCGTATATGGCCTCTAATGAAGGCATTAACATTGCTAGTGGACAACTAGCTTCTGACGTTTAATATGTGCCCATGTAGGCCTATGTGAAATAAAAAAGTTTTTTTTATTTTTAGTTCCTAAGTACGACATATCTCGTATATGGGCACTATTAGTTAACTTGATTAACAAAGACGTCAACTACGTGATATCTCGTATAGTAAAATTTGATTTTTTTTTGCATTTGGATTTTTTTGGCATTCAATGTTAATTATTCTTTTCATTCTCAAATGATGATTTCAGATAGGGACATCTGATTATAATGCTGTTAACATAACTATCCACACTGATACAACTAGATGATACTACATAATGTAATTATGTACTATTCTCTTATAATAACATTTTTTTTTCTTTTTTTCATAGGTCTATAAAATCCTGAGTTGCACCACACCCATGGAAGCTGTTTGATGTGAGTAATGATTTAAAAATCTTTCTAAATATGAATATTTATGTTTTCTGACCCATTTTATACAACACGTAACAGAAATAATGCAAACTTAAAAACAACGTAACTAGAAAATGAAGTTACAATCATAATTTAAGCACTGAGATTTTATTAAAATGTACTTGGGTAGCATTTTTTTAATCTTAATTATAGGGAAATCAAAAGGGAATCTACTCACTAAATTGGTAGCTTATTGGTATTGATAGATACAGATTGCAATTTTATCAAAATATTCAAGAATCATAAGAAAAAAATATATCTATTTCAATATAGCTCAAACTGATTCAGTATCCGATTCTGAGCCTGCTAGGACCATGAGGAAAAGAATAAAAGGGATACTCGTGGTCCTAGAACGCAAGAGGCAACTGAAGGAACATCTTTGTGCTTTTAATCAGTAAAAGTCTGACACTCCTTCTCGCTCTACCCCAGAGCGAGAGAAGTCAAGTCGAGAAGAAGGGAGATTTCCCGCCTCAGCAAAAAAACCTATTCTGAACATCTACTTTCAGATTGTGCTATTATTATGTTATTTGTCGGACAAGTCCGACGAATGTTTTTGTGTCCTATCTATATATCTATTTAGGAGAGGTTTCCGCACTTAGTCCTATGTGGACCACTACGTGGGCCATGGCGGCTATAACCATAGGTGGGCTCATTCCAACCAGCCCACCTCTCTCTTTCGTGTCCTGTTAGCCAGGGTCGTGTGTTTGCGACCGAGTACTCCATCTCGTTTAGCTCTTCAATCCCCATAGGTGACACAAGAGCTGACGAGATTGAGTATACGCAAGTGTTTGTTGGATATATCCGACGTACGCAAGTAAAATTTAAGATTTAAATAAATCACAATGATGACTTGACCTTCAGGTCTCCCTCAACAGAGCGAACCCATAACACCATGTTGACCATCTTACGCGTCTGAGTTATATAAAAAACGCGAAAACTTGCAAAACTTGTTAACAATGCAATAACTGGAAAATTCTCTTTTACAGATTTTTTTATGGGAGCTAAATGTAGAAAAAATGGCCGTAAGGTAAGAAACAAGCTGATATTTAGATGGTTAGTTTTAAGGTAAAGAGCCAAGGCAGGCTGCATAATTCAAATTTTCTTAATTTTTTTGCATTTTGCACGTCAGTATCGAGTTGTATATTGATTAAAATATGATTAACGTCCGTAACTCGTATTTATTTATTTTTTTTTTACAGAAGGCTTACAGACTAGTGATAAAAATAAAAAATTAAATAATATTATCATATCGCTAATTACAAGCCTCCAGACATAGATAAAAAAAAAACGATCAAGATTAAAACACGGAAATACAGAATTAAAATCATCCATACAAACCTCTCTATTCGTCTTGATTATAAAAGTAATTCAATAGGGTCAAAACTTAAGGAATATTTGAATTTCGCGGGCGACCATGGAGCGTCTCTCACTAAACTATATTCACTTTTCCAGTCCTAAACTCAAATGATGAATCCAGATAGGGACATCTGACACATAATGCTGTTAATATAACTATCCTCACTGATCAAACTCTTCTAAATATTATCTGTTTGGTCCACATTAGAAATACTTCATAGAAATTTTCTTTCACAGGCTACTCAACTTCACCAATATGTGTTTGGGATGGAGAGCATTCACAAGCAACTCGCGAATAAGATTACTCATGACAGGAAAAACATTCAAGATATTCGTCTCCCATCTTGAAAACCAATAAGTAAGTTATTTTCATTTATGGCAGCGTTACTATTCTTCTTAATACAATATTGTAAACGCTTGTTTGTACCGTTTCTTTTTTATAAGTGTATTATGTAAATTGTAGCTGTTTCTTGCCCCAAAAATAAATGAAAAATTTAAAAAAAATAGATTCATTTCACAGTAGTTCATTTAATAAACGAATGCAATTCACAAATTATAACTAAATATTGCATCACTGCTACATTATTATATCATTTAAAAACAAATATGGTAGGTACTAAATATATTTTTGTAACGATGAAACACACTTGCCTGTACAATTTTGATGAGCCTCGTGTTCCGCTGTCTGATGTGCTGTAATAAATACTACGAGCAATATAACCTTAAAAACAATAAAATTTTGTTTTCTTTACAGATAATGACTTGCCATCAACTAGCTCTTCTAAAAGTAAGTTATGGTTTATAAGGTATTGCTTTATTTGACTGGTCTGCTGGTCTAGTGGTTAGTGGTCCAGACTGCTATGCCGACAGTCGTGATTTCGATTCCCACCCAGGCCAAATGTTTGTGTGACAAGCACGATCATTTGTTCTGTGTCTGGGTGTAATTTATCTATAATATGTATTTAGAAATATATAAGTATGTTTATCAGTTGTCTAGTACTCATAACACAGGCTCTGCTTAGCTTGGGACTAGACGGCGATATGTGATAGTTGTGGAATATTATGTTTATAAAAAACTAAACTATTTACAATGATGACTTGACCTTCAGGTCTCCCTCAACAGAGCGAACCCATAACACCATGTTGACCACCTCACGCGTCTGAGTTACTTTAATCTCCTATACATAAAACATTTTACTTCTTACTACGCTATAATTGAATGTATTTTTCTTGTTCTCAGATAATCAACTTGAATCGCATTGAAGTAATACAAACTTGTCCAACCAAGGCTGATTAGGTGAGTTAAAATATAACGATCTAACATCTGCTAGCGGCTTCGCCCGCTTGAAAGTAGTAAATATATAACCCTTGTCACTGAGGGATAAAGTAAAAATTATACTGGTGAAAGAATTTTTATAATCAGTCCTGTATTTTTTGAGTTTATTCATTACAAACAAAAATACTATGATTTCTACACTACAGACTTTGGTACAAGTTTAATATTAATTGTATTGTATAAAATCACAATGATGACTTGACCTTCAGGTCTCCCTCAACAGAGTGAACCCAAACTACCATGTTGACCACCTTACGCGTCTGAGTAAAACTTACTAACACTAAAAACAGCTTATTACGAGGCAAATATTAATGAAATCTCTTTATTGTTCCCAGGAAATCAGTTCAAACTTCGAAACGAGCATGGAGAGATTAAGCTGGCACTGCTAATTTTGACTAGGTAAGTTCAAAGCTAAATATTTTCGCAATAAAAAAGACGTAGAAGAGTGATAAAACAATTAGCAGTTCTAGTTTTGTGCGGAACTTTCTTAATAAATAGGGTGACTAGTAATTAGTGACCGATACTTAAACACGTGATTGTACTCGTGATTACAAACAACTTTCCCAGAGAAACTTTTTTTTAATTTCTCATTAGTTTTATCACAATAATAAAATAGCTGTTGAAATACGCGTGCGCGCCAGCGACCGGTGACCGCTCAGCTTTTAGCCGCGTAACGCCGTCGTACCTGCAATAGCGATAGAACACCCGCGCAGCTTGCAAACCCATAGGTGTACGTACCTAATCAGTGAATTTACCTACATACTAGTGAATATATAAAAAAAGTTTCTTTGGGAAAGTTGTTTGTGAATACATGAGTACAATCGCGTGTTTAAGTATCGGTCACTAATTACCAGACACCTATCTACCTACATATATATATTTTTTTCATAAGAATTTACCCTTGACAATAACTAACAAAACAAACAAGATAAAGCGACATTAGTCCAGCCGTTCACGTGTAATGACGTGACCAGATGATTGATACAGGGATACATTTTTATATCTTTAATATGAAAGGAAAATCTGTCTGGTTGACACATTAATGCATTGCCGACACTACTGGAACTAGGAGCGTAAAACTTTTGGCCAATGTTTCTTTTTATGACGTAGGCGAGCACTAAGAAAGGATTTTCCAAAATTTATCCCATAAGGGGGTGAAACGGGGGTCCAAAGTTTTTATGGAAAAACCCACTTTAACGGGGCGCGAAGCCGCTGGAAAAAGCTAGTTTAAATATAGATTTACAATGATGACTTGACCTTCAGGTCTCCCTCAACAGAGCGAACCCATAACACCATGTTGACCACCTCACGCGTCTGAGTATTGCAACCACACAATAAATATTTATATTGCTGTGTATAATGTGTATTTAATCGTTGTTTTTTATTTGTTTTAGAATGACTACAAGAGCTGAAAGAAGAGTGATATAACAAAAAAGATTGAAGGTGAGATTTCAAAATTGAATTATGTAGCATTCCCGGCTAGCTTCTAGCAGGCTTCGTCCGCGTTAAATTATAAAATTGGAATTATAATTATCCCAAGGGATACAAATAGCAAGTTTTGAATTTTAATACTAGTAAACTACTTTGACTCTGCTTTTATAACGGTTTTGGATATTTTTTTATTTCATTTCATTTATTTTATTCATAAAACAATTTGCATTGTGTTGAATCCAGGTACAATATGCACGAAAATAAATACAATATAAAGAATAAAGAAAAAACAAGATACAATTTTGAGTTAATGGATAACATTCAAATTCATTCATTCATTGGTTATTTCAGCTTTCCTATAGCGAAACTATATCATCTCCACAATATTTTGTAGTCTTTTTAGTTAAATATCTTAATTTTGTATTCCATATTTCACTACAATATTTTATCATAATATGACGAATATATTAGGGACGAAGAATAGACCCAGCGTCCAATGCCATTAATTAAATAATTATCTCAGTTTGTCCTGTCAATTAAGAGTAATCTGTTAAATTGGTTCTGATTGATTCAAACTGTTCTAATTGGCAAATAACTGATACAATCACTTTGAAGAATTTTAAACTGCACATATTTTTCCCAGCTTATATTTATTTAACATGAAATTATTATCATTTGCTTCTTAATATTACACCGAACGGAAAACAGCTGATATCCAAATTTATTTGCATATAATATGGTATAGGCGCCAGATAGAGCAATAACGGACCTATATAGGAGAAGTTGCTACCCAATGTGCATTAAAATTTATAATAAGGTTCCAGACCGATTTAAGGAACTTCCAATGGTCCGCTTCAAAAGGGCTTTACGCAGTTGGTTGATTGAGAATCAATTTATACTATAAAAGAATTCCTTCAGTTCAAATTTAATTAATAATAATTTGTTTATTTGTACTACAACTGAAATAATATTTAATTAATTACCTGTAACAAATTTTTGCATGTCATTATGTTATGATTAAATATGTTAAGCTACTATTATATATATAACCATTGTAATAACTTTTATAACCATATTTATCTGCAAATAAATCTTTGAATTTGACTTTGATTTTGAACGTCAATTAACCACCTACATTTATTGACATTCTTAATTTTTAATTCGGAAATAAATACATAAAGCACCATCACCTTTGTGCCTATTTTTTTCTGATTCCTTCTTCTTTTCTTTTATTATGTGTGTACATGAATTGTTAAATAGTATATAATTAATGCCGTCGATTATATTATTTATCGTGATATTGTACATTTTCTAGTAAGGTAATCGGATTATTTTGGGTAACCACGAAGATATATTAAGAAAAGGTCAACTAATACACACTTATTGCTAACTATCTTCTGCCAGTGGCTTCATCTCTTAGGGGCTGAATTTTGAAAAATCGCTTCTTAGTGCTCACCTACGTCATAAAAGGAAACCTTGTGCAAAATTTGACGCTCCTAGTCCCAGTAGATTCAGCTTTGCGTTAATATGTCACTTGTCAGTCAGTTTCTCCTTTTAAATATTTTTAAAGATTCGTCTGGCGCTTACCATATCCGAATTTTTATTTATCTGTTCCCAATTAATTACTGTCTCAATCCTATGAGAATGCGATATCATAAAATAGCATTCTGTAAATCGAGACACAGATGAGCGTGGTTAAAACTGCCGAGGATGACGCCCCGACGTCGTCTCGGTTATAACGACACACTACAAATATCGTTTCAGTTGAAAGAAGTCCACTGTTGGACATAGGCCTCCCCCAAGTGTCGCCATAACGAACGGTCTTATACGTCTCGCATCCATCGGATTCCCGCGACCCTAACTAGGTCATTTCCACCTTGTGGGAGGCCTTTCAACACGGCGTCTTTCGGTACGTGGTTGCCACTCCAGAACTTTTCGTCTCCATTGACCATCTGTTTTGCGAGCAATGTGCAATGCCACTTAGTTGGGCGATTCTTCGATATATGTTGGTAATCTTGGTTCTCCTGCGTTTATCTTCATATCTGATGTGATCACGCAAGGAAAGCCCGAGCATAGCCCTGCCCTTTGGGTAACTTTAAGTCTTCTTGCAAGCGACCATGTTTTGTTTTCTATAAATATCACACCAACAGAACAACACATTAATAAATTATCAACCTAGGCTAAATGACAAATATTATTGTTACAGGTAAAGCTGGAATGAAGATGAAACTTCAAACTCGTGTACATGTGTATCTGTGCCGGCCCTGTGTCATACATGTGTATCTGTGCCTTTTGGATGTGGGCAAATTCTTACAAGTCCGCCGCATTAATGGAAACCGACAAACCTAAGTGTGTGAAGTGATCTTACCTAACGACCTGAGTGATACTTAACGGAACTCTAGTGTACATTGTGATTTGGTTATTCGTTGATTGAACAAATTTGTTATTGTTTGTGGTGAATAAAGTTCTTTGATAGTAAACCGGCATTTAATTACTCACATTCGTAACAATATATATAGTGGAACAGTTGAAATATATTATAATTCTAGACAAAAATGTACAAATTCACAACCACAACCGAGTGCATCGGACGCAATTGCCACCAGTGACGATGATGACGAGGAGTTGACAGTCGCACAACAGTTCCTAAGGGATAGGGTTCAACCTATTTGGTTGAACCCTATCCCTTAGGATACAGGCTAGACCTAGTTTAAGGGATAGAGTCAATAATATTGTGCTAATGTTAATATAAACAAATACTCTACTATGTATACAGTGCAATTGTTCCTATTTTAAGAAAAAAAGTGGCTGTAAATAAACCAATTTCAACAGTAAACACCCTAAGATCTCCATTCCATTATGTATTAAGGTAGAATTATGCATATACGACAGCGCTGGCGGCGGTCGTCGCGATTTTTTTTTTGACTGCATCTTATAATTATTTGCTATCGATAACGCCTACAATTGTTGAAGCCGAGCGAGCCTTTTCATCCGCCGGATATTTTTGTAGTAGTAATATTTTTGTGTAACTAAAAAGTTCCCTGGGTGACAAAAACTCTAAATGCCTTATCATTTATGAGATCATATTTTCAAGAAGAAAGATTATATTCGGGACGAAAAATGGTTTGACTTAACTGATGTACGATGATAAGGTCTTGAATATATATATTTTTAAATATTGTGTTCATTTTTTTTGATAATTGTAAAAATTGTAGATACAATATTTACAAATATATTATTCTGTCTATTAAAAAAAATATAGTTGCGTAATTAGTTACGTATTGATATTTCCGTAATTTTGAAAGCCCTAGTCGCAAGTGTTGCAGATCTGGACATGTGGCTAACCAGTGCAGGTCTTAAACCACACCGCAGTAAATGTGGCTACGATCCCTGGTGATGGTTGCAACATTGCTGAGGTCGACGCTTTTTGTGTGCTTTGCGCGTAATCACTGCCAATGCAATGCAAAGCCCCGAGCATGGATGACAGAAAGCGATCAAGTCAGTTATGGCTGTAAAATCTATTCCCTATGTGGAGGCTCGCAAAATTTCCCCATATCTTTGAGCAATTATGCAGACATACCTCAAAACTACACTACAATAAAGCCTAAAACCCCATGCCCCACTTTCACCACCTTACGATATAAACTGCTCATAATCAAATAGTTCCCCCGATGCAAATGTTCCCTAATGACTGCTTTTAATTCTAATGTATCTTCCAACAACACTCGTTTCCATTACTGTACTCCTTATTAAACGTCTACCTACTATCTTCTAACATTCCTCAAGAAACCGTGATAAATTAGGTACCGCGTGCTAGGTTTAGCTATTTTTAAGAAAATTTGATTGGTTTTTCTGTTATAATTTTAATAATTTGACATTGAAATAAAGCAAATATTTCCAGTCTTTTGTTTCAATGTTGTACCGTAGTCATACTTTTATTACTGAAGAATAAATATGGTTAAAAATTATTTTTCAATACAGCCGAAACTGAGGCAGTTGTTATTTTTTTTTTAACCGACTTCTAAAAAAGGAGGAGGTTCTCAATTCGGATGTTGTAATTTTTTTTTTTTAATTTTTGTTCGGGCATAACTTCGTTGCTTGCCAACCGATATGAAAAATTCTTTGTTTGTTGGAAAGGATATACTTCCCAAATGGTCCCATAGTCACCAAGTTGGGATCTGGTGATGGAATCTTGGCGAATTCGAGGGAACTCCTCAAATATTGTAGGCAACTATATAATGATTTTGGTATTTTCATCGAGAACTTAAGTATTTACAGTCAAAAAGTAACATTTGATGAAGTGGAACTGATGAAGAAGACCAGAAATAGTCAGCGGAACTTAATTTCAGAAGTCGGTGTTAAATAAGATACAAATAATACCGAGTAACACCGACTTCCGAAATTAAAGTTACTTTGATCCTTTTAGTATTTTTTTTTAGTGAAGTCGGTTATTCTTTTTTTGTAAAAAGTTTTTTATTAATTCTTGATAGGTTCGCGCTTGACCGCTATCTCACGTGATGGAAAGCGACGATGCGATCGACGATGGAGCGCGCTGACCTAGAAGTAACCTATTCACTCTTGACTTAAAGATTGTGCGTATAGGTGGGATGTCCATCATGTACCGCTGGCGCATTTCCGTACGCCTGGTGGTCCGATGATGGAACGGGCTAGGCGGAATTATGTTATGCAATTCCAACGCACACTCCCCGAAATGCAACCGGTAGAAAACCGACAGGCTAGCAACTCGGCGTCGATGCTCAAGACTTTGGAGCCTCGACTCAACGAGTGCACCATTGTCAATGATCCTCCTGGCTCGCCTCTCAAGTTCATCAAGCTGGTATCGAGCAGATGCGTCCCAAAGATGAGAGCAGTACTCCATACACAATCGAACTTGCGCTTGCCGTCGCGCGTGTGTCGTGTGTGATGGAAACCGGATTATTACCTGCGCACTATCACTAGTTCAACTTTAACGGTGTGCATGTAGTCGTATCGATGGTATTATTACGTAGCAAAACGGGCGCGAGCCGCGGCTTTACTTTACTTTTGTATGGGACCGCGCGGGCGCCCGTTTAACGCAGCGTCGGCCCTGATAAAAAAAAATACTCTTGCTCTAAGTCAAATTGTTCATTCAGAAATCAACCAAGATTCGCCGCCAACCTGTCGTCAATCTTAGAGCACATCAGCAGTATACATTTGGCAAATTATATTTACTCCAAAATCATACACTTTTGAAGGAAACTTCACAAACAATCAAGTCGGCTGCCTACTTCACTGATCTGTCGATATATGATAACGCACTAACCTACATAGTGGCACATTTCTTAGCCCCTATGTCGGTCAATGATGAGGTTGATTTCATTTCTTACGTCATACGACTCTGCTGCACAGAGGCGTTAGACGAAAGTGCCTAAGCAAGCCTTATTTTAGCTGAAATACCCAGATGTACCGATGACCTAGTGAGGGTCGCGGGAATCCGATAGATGCGAGACGCACAGGACAGCTCGTTGTGGTGACGCTTGGGGGTGGCCTCCACGACGTCCACTGTTGGGCATACCCAACAGTGGACGTCTTTCGGCTGAAATAATAGACGACCAAGGACCTGGATGGGTCAGTCTCCAGTCATCAGGGATGTCTAAGTTCTACTTAACCAAAAAACGTGATTCTCTTACAAAATACTTTATTCCTTATACGCGTAACAAACTATAAGAAGAACTTCCTCCTGGAGGTTTCCATCTGGTGCCTCCTGCCGGCTATGATCCACTCGAAGTCTCCTCGCTTGGAGTCGAAGGTGCCTTGTTGTAGGGAGATCAGCTTGAGAGTGAAGCGAGGGCCTAGTTCCCGGAGCTTGGCGCGCTTGCCGTCCGAAGTGAACTCGTATCTGGAAGATAAGTAATGTAAGTAAATAAATACAAGATCAAGAAATGCTTCAATGTTCCGAAAAACAACGTAACTAATTGACCACTATTCTAAGTAGGTAGGTAATTATTCACTCAATAGTTTCTGCCAGCGGCTTCGTCCGCGTGAATGTTCGTTATTGCGGACGTGTAGTCGAAGACAAATAAAGATAAGTAGGCGTGGGCAAAGTCTTTGCGATTGGAACATTTGCATCCGAATCACTGAAATGTTCCGGAACAGTGATAGGTATGTATCATTTGGAACATCGGCTTAAAAGATGCAAACACATACACTGACCGTTATGAATCGTGATAGTGTTACGTCGCGTCATATACACTAACAGTTTTATTTAATTAAATTTGGATTTAAGAATAATTTTAAGCAGTTTTTAGTTCAGGTCATTAATTATTTTATATTTACACTATTTACGTTTTAATTTGGATTTTAAAAAGACAGGCAGGTCACTTAAAGTAAAGAGTGTTTGAGTGTTCCAATTGTTCCAAACGACCCATTTAAAACATTACTGACGTTCCAATCTTTCGGAACACTAAAATGTCTCGGAACTGTGAGTCGGTTTAGTAAAGAGATACACAGACCTAAAAACTGGCCTATGCCTAGGACTCCAAGAATGAACTTCTTGGAATTCAAGCTTCCTGCATACAAAATTTCATCAAAATTGGTTCAGTAGTTTAACCGTGAAAGTGTAACAGTTACTTTTGCATTTATAATATTTAGTATGGATTTATCAAGACATTTAACAGTCCAAGTAGATACATAAATATAACATTTAAATAGGAGTTTAGTGTTGAGATGTAAAAGATCAAACTATATACAATTAGAAATGAAACAAATGGCGCAGATCTCTTAAAAACTAAAGCAGATAGAAAAAAATGATTTTGTTTTTCAGTCACCATGCGTCCATGCATGAGAGCAGTGGTGGCCGAGTGGTAACAGCCCTGACTTACGAGTTGTAGGTTGCGGGTTCAAACCCAGCCAGGTGCATTACTTTGTATAATTTATTTCATCACCACTGCTCTCAAAACGGTGAAGGAAAACATCGTGAGGAAACCGGCATGACCTAGAACCAAAATTCGAAGACATTTGACATCCACCAACCCGCACTGGGCCCACGTGGTGGATTACGGCCCATTCCCTTTCCTAGAGAGGAGGCCTGAATCCCAACAGTGGGAACATTATAAGGCTGACTATGCTATGCTATATAAACACAGGTGCACTCTGTTCCTTTACTCTCATAGTTCGATGCGACAGCAACTCGACACGACCGGAGAATGATCGAGCACACGCAGGACCAACGGCTTTACGTGCTATCCGAATCACAGGGGTCTTACTTACTTATTAGAAAAACGCAATAGTATTTTTTACTGGACTCAGGAATCGAACCCAGGTCCCATCTGGAAACATCTTTGTAAGTATAAAATAGTGCAGCGTTGGAAGGTTCCAATCCGATCCGACGCACAAGTTGTTGAAACTTCAACGGTCCGGACTAAGCGTTTCGCTTCGTCGTTTACATCGCGTACATCGAAGGACTGGAACAATTTGCCTGCTGCGGTCTTCCCGTCCAACTATAATATAGGTGTCTTCAAGGCTAGAGTGAATAGGCTCTTAATAAACTAGTGCGCCTGACCATCAATGATTGCATCTCCGCTTACCATCAGGTGGGATCGCAGTCAAGCACTGGTTTATATCAATTAAAAAAAAAAAAAAAAACAAGACCGCTGTGGCGACTTTTGGGGGAGCACTCTGTCCAACAGCGCAAGAGTTTTGGCTGAAATGATAATGACGTGTTGTTAATAAACTGACCTATGATGTCTGAAGAATATGTAGTCGCGCTGATTGTGGAAGGTGACGGCGCGGCGGCCGCGGAACTGTGGCTCGTAGTGGAAGAGAGCACCCAGCATGCGGCCCACCGTCAGACCCAGGCGCGTGCTGAAGTTGTTCAAGATAACCTGCCATCATACATGGGCACAAAATTAATAAATATATTTTTGTTAATATGCTTGTAGCAGCATCTATTAGGGCAAATACGAACTACAAAACGACCTAACGTCACTCAAAGAAGTTCTCCATACAATCTATATACAAAAGGAGAAACTGACTGACTGACATATCAACGCGCAGCCTAAACTACTGGGACTAGGATCGTGAAATTTTGTACAAAGCTTCCTTTTATGACGTAAGCGAGCACTAAGAGAGGATTTTTCAAAATTCACACCCTAGAGGGCTGAAACAGGGGTCCAAAGTTAGTATGATGAAAACCTTTCACACGGTCGAAGCCGCTGGCAGAAGCTAGTTTGAATATATATAATAAACAACTGCGCAACAAGAGTTGCCGACCAAACAGAACACTAGTCTGGTCGAAGGATCCTTCCTTTTCAATGGAGGTATGCAAGACTATACATACCTCTATGTATTATTTAATTGTTTATGGAAAGGTGGAAAAACAGAACTGTAAAAAATATAAAAATAAAGTAATAGTAATTCACACAAGTATCCCTACCTCAGGTCTATGATTTGTAATCTCTTTATAATCTTTCCGGAGCTCTGGAGTGATCTTGCAGCTGGAGAGGCGGAAGTGTGCGGTTGGTCCGTTTGGTAGGTGGATGAGGAGGAAGCCATTGGGCTGCTTCTGATTCTCGTTTACTACTATAACATCTGTTACTTTCTCACGAAGAGCTGACTGGACTATACGTTTTACTGAGGACCTGGAAGATGAAAATAATATTCAATGCTATAAAAATACTTATGGATCTTTAAGTTGAAAGTGAATAGGTCACTTCTAGGTCGGCATGCTCTATCATGACCACATCATTGCTTAAAATCAGATGAGATAGTGGTCATACATAGAACATAGTCGGCCTTATAATGTTCCCACTGCTGGGACTCTGGCCTCCTCTCTAGGAGAGGGAACGGGCAGTAATCCACCACGCGGGCCCAGTGCGGGTTGGTGGATGTCACATGTCTTCGAATTTTTGGTTCTAGGACATGCCGATTTCCTCACGATGTTTTCCTTCACCGTTTTGAGAGCAGTGGTGTTGAAATAAATTACAGAAAGTAATGCGCCTGGCTGGGTTTGAACCCGCGACCTGAAACTCGTAAGTCGGGGCCGTTACCACTCGGCCACCACTGCTCCATGATAGTGGTTAAGTTATTAATAATAAAAAAAATAACTTAAAAATAAATGGTGTTTTTATAATGTTGTTCTCAAACAAAAGAGAAATACTTATAGTGGAGAGGTCCTAAAAGGCAAAAATATTATAATAATTTAACAATTATATGGAACTACGAGCTGGAAATGAAAAATTCTTGTGTTGGATAGCCCATTTATTGAAGAACCAATGGAAATGGAGCAGTAACCGCATGGGACTCTGCATAATATGAGAGTTTATATATTTATTTATTTTTACTATGCAAGATAATTTCCTAGTTGATTTTTTGGGATTTTCAGTCAAAAGTAAATAACAGGACTATCATATTATATTTCACTAGCTGCTACCAGCGGCTTCAACCCCATTTTAGTAGAAAATTACCCCAAGGGAACATACTCACGAGAAAACGAGTCCTAAATAAAATGTGCTATTCCCTGGAATATCATGTAGGGTTACTTGTTGGTTGGTTAAGTTTCATCGAAATTCATTCAGTAATTTTTGCATGAGAGTAACAAACATCCATCCATACAAACTTCCACATTTATAATATTAGTAGGATACTATATTTTTTTTTATTTTTATTAATTTGATATTATTTTTTTAATTCTTTTTTTTATTTGAGATTTTATTTTTGTTATTTAATTCTTCTGCATGTCTTGCTGAAATAGCTATAACAAAATGAGGTTGTTAAACAAATTCAATAAAGATTAAGATAGTAAATTTACTTGTAGTTTCTGGCTAGTGGCAGCAACTTGGAAAATATCCTCACCTTTGTCTGTACCTAGATATAGAATTAGGTATCATTCTACACAGTTCTTTGCCGAATATCCTAGTCTTGTTGTGTGGGTTGTCCGAGTATGTGATCAGTACTTTAGGTTCATATGAATTCTCATAGTATGATGACAGTTCATCCAATTCCATGTCCTTTTGTGCCTGTAAACATTAATTGATTTTTAGGAACCTATAAAATTGAAATTAACCTTTTGAATAGCGTAATTAGAGACACAATAGAAAGACAATGACCGAGCGAACGCCGGCGTTCGCTCAGGGTTTAATGAATTAATGTTACTCAATATAGCAGTTATTTATTTGATTTTATTATATAAAAAGAAACTGGAAAATAAATAGTATGTGCTATTAAATTAAGGATTCAAGGAAAACTATTTTGATTATAGTTTGTAGATACACAAAAAAAAATCAAAACTACAGATTATTTCTTGTTTTTAGAATATTATCTATCCAAACAATATTCAGATATAGTTTGGTATTTATTTATATTTTCAGGCTTGCAGGGTTCATACCCAATGACAACTCCACTTGGAGTTTCTTGCACATTCTTCTCCATAAAGATCTACGCTTTGAAATGTGTAATTTGTGTAAATGTCTGTTACTGACTGATCAGAAGTGCCTGTAAATAGTTTATTTGAAATAAATGCTTTGATTCTATTTCAGTCACAGTATGCAACAATAAATCCTGTGAGTTACTCGATTTTAGCCTTCGTAGCATGATTGGGACGCTCATTAGGTGTATAATACTTGATTTATAAGCTTGCTTAGAACACTTTCTAACCTCTAACTTTTCTTCATCGTCAACATTAGCAAGCATAGTCTCATCCTTCTCTCGGAGGGACTCCAGCGTGTGGGGCACCTGCTTCGGAACATCATCACCTTCTTGCTTCTTCTCCAATTTGCGCCTAAAACACCACGATGTTACCGTAAACTTTGTAAACAAAAAATATAACTTGCTAATGAGCACATAACCAAACTTACTTTTTCTTGTCCTTGCCGCGAGCCATATTGTACTTTAATTAAGAGTCGACACGTTAACCAATTCTTTTCAAAATATAATATCGGCGAGTTAGCTATATTTTAAATTTATATTTTGTAAACGATTTCCAATTTTCCATGTGGAACACGCTTTTGCTATCCCCGATGTTTTGACAGCAACTTGACGTTGACAGATCAATTGACAGTAGTTCATGACACGTTTACGAAGCAAGTGAACGTCTGCAATCCACTTCTTATTTTATGTCCCAATACTCTTTTCTTTTTATTTATTTATTTAAACTTCATGTACAGTAGTGGTAAATAGGCGGACTTGACAGTCAACAATTTTTTTACGATTATGCATTACATAAAAATATACACTGCTATACAGCTAAGTATTCATGAGCCTATTTCTATCTGACGAAACCAAAGACATTCAATATATACTACCAATAGACCGGACATAGCGAACAAAATCGTGATCCGATACTTATTCCCCGGTGGTCATAAGTCACTCAGTCTAGTATGACACACTTACACGTCAAGTCGTGTTTGTATCCGTTCTATGCACTAAAAGAAAATCATTTTCTGAGAAAATATGCCAAACTACGCATTACGCTATTGTAAATCTTGCTATGGTAAAATGACTGGACCTAACTTCGGTTTATTTTCGTAAATATTTTTGGTATTTACGAAATATTTAATTAGAATTCAATAATTTTTATAAATAGTTCCAGAATATTTTCGGATTTTGTGTTAACGCCATCTATTGCTGAAAAGCTTAACCTTTCAATTATCACACACTGAGGCTCTACCACGAGCTTATAACGTGATAAATTTTTCGACCTGAATCGGTCTGTTAAAAGGATAGAGCTATATAGGGTGTATAGCTCTATCACTCTGTTGGGCTCGTACGACTAACATTTTAACATTATTATGGTAAGGCCCCTGGCCACCTACCGAGCGATAGTTAAATCATTATAAATTTTGACAAATTTAATTCGCTTGTTTGCTATTCCAAGCCAGATGACGTCACTGAGCCATAGGATGACAGTTTTTCTAACACATTTTTTCTGATAGCCGCTCTATTGTATCTCTTTAAATCTCTTTGGACGAAACCATTTATACCTCCTTCATCCTAAAACAATACGAACAACTCAAGTATGAACAAATAGGAAACAATACGTGCTGCTGAAAATCAACGTCTCAAATTAATGCTCATCAAACTTCACAACCGCATTTGGCGGGGTGGCAAAAGAAAAATTGTCAAAGGCTGTAAAAATTCTAACCTTTTTTTTTAAATCATTCAATGATTTCTCCCACACTTGGGTGGAGCGAGAAAGCGTGTCAGACTATTTCTGACTAAAACCAAACTTATGTTCTTCAGTTGCCCTTTGTACTCTAGGACCACAAGTTTCCTTTTTAGAAATTCCCAGGGCCACTAGCAGCATCGATCCTACTGGGCCCCTAGGGTTATCTGTTATCTCTTTGGTTCGATCCGAAATCGCCCTGCGACACCCGGGGCGGCTGCTAGGGGTCACATTTGTGGCTCCGTTCCATCTCTTTCACTAACATTACTTCTTCGCAGAAGGAAGCGACCGCATCTCATTCCTCCTCGCTTCAGACCATGGCCTGAACCTGGCCCGGCGGCACGAGAGTCCGCCGGCGCCGATCGCTTCCGGCGACGGTGACGGTGCTCCACTCAACCGGGACACACCTCCACCGCCAGCACAATAAACACTCGAGCGTTTCTTACGCTGAATCCGAAATAAGAACCTCCGGAACTTACTATGTCTGGTGAGGACCTGGATCAAGCGGAAGGTGAATATGCTGCTGCCGTGGCGTCTCTTCAGTCACTCCACAAGGAGAGGACTTACTGCTGCGATTGTGGCGTGCCCAGACTTCCTCAACCCGGTAATTTGACTGTAAATGTTTTGGAATTCTCGGCAAAAAATAAATAACACGATTGCAATATTAAAGTATATTTTCTATTTAATTAATTTAATTCAACTGCACGTCTTGCCGCGCGAGCTCCAGCAACATGGGATCGTCGAAGAACTTGTTGATGGAGACGTCTTCACTGAGTCCCTTGCGGCGCCGCGTCTTGATCATGAACTCGCGAGCTAAGTGCGTGGCTGGCTGCGGTTCTAGGGGCCTGGGAAATTATACAATCATTTTAATAATGTTAGTGAGCGGGAAAAACATGATTGAAAAGAGTGTCCATGAAGTTTCTTGCACATTCTTCTTCATAGAGATCTACGCTTTGGAATGTGCAATTAGCATATTTTTTTTTGACTGACTGACTTCTTGACATTTCAAAAGTGCCTGCAAATGGTTTATTTGAAATAAAATGCTTTTGGATCTTTGAATCTTGATACCCAACTAATGCAGCTGTACAAAGGTAGGAAGTTGGTGATGAGTAGATTATGCTGGTTCAGTAGACCCTGTACCTGATGACGATGCTCTTGTCGAGCGGGTCGCCGGGCACGATCTGCCAGTGGTGGAACACTTGCAGGCAGAAGGCCTGGCCCTGCGTGTGCGTGCGCAGGTCCGTCTCGAAGCCGAACGAGTCGATGGCGGGCACGAACGCTTTGATCGTGTACAGCGGCGAGCCCGGCACGGGCGCGTCTTGTGTTACGTGGCCTGGGGAAAAAAATTACAAATTATTTTATGGAATACTTTTTTTATATTTGGAGTGTATGTATGTATATTTTTCTTTGGCACGCTCTACAGCCTAAACCTCTTGTTACATTTTAGCTTGAGAGCTCTGGCGTAGATACCGAAGGGTTGGGCGAGGCAGTACCCCGGGCCCCTCGACCTTGGGGGGTCCCAAATCCTGATCGGCAAACTTCTTATTAAAGTGGCGAAAAATTCTTACACCTTCGAAATATAAAAAAATTGATTGCAACACTATTTTAATTAGGGCAACTCGTTCTAGTCAGTCAAAGTCTGACACTTCTACCCACCACCCCGACACCCTGAGCAGGAGAAACTATTTGAAGATTTGTCACATAAAAATAAGGCACACATCACATAGCTACGCCACTGCATGAGAGGTGTCGTTAGATTCGGCTAGTTAAGAGAGTGACACGGGGTAAGTACATTATAGGAAGAATAACTAACATTTTCTGTATTATTGAGGCTAAAAAACCCCCGAAGGAGGCACTTCTACTATTAAAATAAGTGTTCTCTGTACCTCTTCTCTTGGCCAGCACTGTGTAGACAGCAGACACACAGTCGGCGGGCGCCTGCACCTCCACGAACAGGTAGGGCTCCATGAGACGCGGGGTCGCCATTAAGAAGGCCGAGTACGCCACCTGCACACAGAATATGTTTGATAATATTTAAAAATGTTTTTCCCTTCTAAATAAGCTTCTACATTCCATTTTTTATTTCATATGGATAATTAGTATTTTATGTTAATAATAAGATTTGGTGAATGATAAGCATGAGAAGAGTGAATTTAGAGCAGTGGTGGCCGATTGGTAACGACCCCGACTTACGAGTTGTAGGCCGCGGGTTCAAACCCAGCCAGGCGCATTACTTTGTGTAATTTATTTCATCACCATTGCTCTCACAACGGTGAAGGAAACATCGTGATCAAACCGGCCTGTCCTAGAAACAAAAATTCGAAGACTTGTGACTTTCACCAACCCGCACTGGGCCCGCGTGGTGGATTACGGCCCATTCCCTCTCCTAGAGAGGAGGCCTCCAACAGTGGAAACCTTATAAGGCCGACTATGCTATGCTAAGCATGGAAAAACTTTTTCATGCTTATCTGAGGCACTAGACGTTGTACACGTGCATGAAATTCACATTGCAAATTACTCACTCACAGAATATAGGAAATAGAAGAAGAAATTTATTATCACCTGAGATCGAAATAGGTAGAATACCTAAGTTCGTGGAATTAAGTAACAATCATAAATATGACGATTAAATGCCAGGTTTTCATTAGACACAAAGCTCTAACGGCCCGTTCACGACCTTGCCGCTGTGAGCGGTAGTTAGCTACCGCTCACAGCGGGGCGGCGAGCGGTAAACTCAAAAGTATGAAAATATTTGAAGCCGCCACGAGACGCCGCTCACGGCGCCGCTTGCTGCTAAGGCCGAAGTCGTGACTAGGCCGTTAAATTTAACTGTTTTAGTGCGGAATTACGAGTTCCGTACTAAATAGTATATTTTAATTTACAACAACGATTCTTAGACAAATTATTGCTGCACATCGTTTGCGGTCAGGACATGCTCCACTAAACAATTTTGCTTTCCTCATGCGAAAATCAAACTCTCCCAACTGTGAGGTGTGTGGTAAGAAAGAGGATGTACATCATGTGTTGGTGGAATGCGTCCGATACATGTATAAGAGAAAGGCACTTCTCAACTTGATGAAGTTGTCTGCAATGGATGTTGGAGTGTTCCATGGTATTTTGGCTACACCTACCTTCTAAAGCAGCAAAATTTTTGTATTCGTTTTTATTAAATAAGTAATTAAGTTAGTATATAAAATAACCCTTTAATATTTGTTAAATTTGTGAAAGTACGATGGGATTGACATCGTCACTTATTGTGTACAAAAATCCCTTAAATAAAGAAGATAATAATAAAAAAAAAAACAACGATTCTGGGACTTTAGAGGAGGAGTAATTCTATGTTACTTATTTCCACGAACTTTATGTAAATATTCTCTTCGTAATCCAATCTCTGATTACAATAAAAAGTTATATGAATACGTACTCTCCTAGCTGTAGGTATAATCTGTCCGCCGCCCCTGTGCAGTGGCTCCTGTGCTATCACCGCGTCCAAGATCTTGAACTTTACATTACGGATGGGCTCCTCACATAGTGGACCTTCTCGTGTGCCCCATTGAAAACCTGGAGAAATTAATGACAGTCAGTTGGTGACCTTAGGCACAATATGCGGGTTGAGGGTTTGAACAGGAGTCGGGCAAAGTGAAAGCTTATAGCACAATATGGATACATTTATTGAAGGAATATATATATAATAAAACATTGCCGAACACTAGAAATTACTCTTGTATAGTGCCCAGCAGGGTCGAAGACCACTGGGGCCGTAGTGTTAAAGTGAAACCCGGGGCCCTGGAACGAAGGCGAAGCCTTCTTCGCCTTCGTTCCAGGGCCCCGGATTTCACTCTTGTTCCTTAACAAGAGTGGGTTTTTAGTCACTAAAAGTTTGACGCACCCTCTCGCTCCGCCTAAGAGCGAGAGATGTCAGTAGATGATTTTCCCACCAAAAAAGAAACTTCTATAGTAGATATGTTCACAAACATATAAACTCACTTAGACAAGACAGCCAGACCCGGAACCCCTATCTATAGGTCATGCAAATAGTTGGTTTAGAGCGGGAATCGAACCCACGATACGCAGTGCAGCAGCTAATCGCTCAACCACTGCGTCAATTGTACCGTCAAAATATTTAGAAGCTATAGGTTTTTTTTTAGGTGCGTAAATCATCTAATGACAAGTCGCGCTCTTGGGCGGAGCGGGAGATAGTGTCAGACTTTTACTGACTAAAAACCCACTCCTGTTCCTTCTTTGCCTTCGTCCCAGGGCCCCGGGTTTCGTATTCACATTACCCATGGCCCCAGTAGGCTTCGACCCTGCTGGGCCCTTATGATTTGCCGACATCTCGACATCCCCACGAGGACACGGCGTTGCTCTGCCCAAGCGGGGCACACCTCCACCGTGTCCTCCGGGCGGTCCACACAGTGGCGACACCCGGGCGAAGAAGCCATAGGTAAGTTAATCTCATCTCACCTTGTACTATACTATCTTTGACAGACGCCAGCAGATTCTTGTCGACCTCGGAGGGCAGCGTGTCGTCGACCAGGATGTTAGGTCCTGTTGAATCTGGTCCGAACGCCCAGATCGAACGCGCAGCCAGTAAATCCCAGTCGTATCTGATGAATTCAATATTATATTAATTAGAAACATATCTGACAGCTCTGCCCGATATCAACGAAGTATTTAGAAACCAGGAAGTATTATTATAAATCCTAAAATCCCGCAGTGTAAACGAATTGCAAATATTTATATACATTAGTTTTAATATTTTACAAGTGTTTACATTTACAAACAATATACAGAAGATACACATCTTTAAAAAAAATTGCCCCACACTAAGAATTATTGCTGTATCGTGGGTGCGTTCACAAACACGTAGTCTCTTAGTAAACTATGTTTTTTTTACGTCCAGTGACTTCTTGCGCTCTAGAGTTGAGCGAGAAAGCGTGCCCGCAGCCTTAGCGGGCATCGGCCTTACTGAGATCCCTACAATTTTGCTGATGTTCCTTTGAGGAGCGCGTGGCCGTTTCGGGTTCGGTCCTTACTGAACAGCTGGACGGCGAGCTACCCAATGCTCGTCGTCCGCAAAGGCTGCACCTAATTTATCTGCTATAGCTTTTGTTAGATGGTCACGTCAGACTATAAGCATGAGGGAAGAGACTCACTTGGACTGGAAGAACTCTCCGAGCCGCTTCCTGTCCCAGGTGACGCAGACGGCGCCCGCCTCGATGTCCTCAGCGAGGCCGCGCTCCAGCGGCTCCGCGATCATGGTCAGCTTGTTGCGCTTGTTGGGCGTCTCCGCGAAGCACTTCAGGGATGATGTCTCGACTACTGTCTCGCAGAACGATACTACGGGGTCGGCCACTGTTGAAAGAATAATACAACTGATATTAAAAAGGTTTGTGTATGTAGCGACATCTATCGCGTCACATAAGAACTAATCCTGAATCGCGCAATCAAAGTTCTCCGCGCGATTAGAACATATAGAACAACCCGAAATCATCTATCGGGCAGTTGCAGCCCACCAGACATAACACCCGTCTGGTCGGAGGATCCTCCCTTTTCAACGGAGGTTTGCGGGACTTTACTCTCTGTTCCGCCTACCTCCAAATGTACATGTGTGTGTATACGTTGTAAAGAAAATGTACTCAAGAAACAGCAAGTCTAAGTTGTACAAACAGCCAAAATTTTGGAATAGCAGAGTCTCCTACACAGGCGTCATCACGCTTAAAAGAAGACTCCAATCGTAAACTAGTTGGTAGAAAAATAAACGCTAAACTGGATTTGAATGAAAGACGGATGATTAATTTGAACTACTAGGAAAAAAAAGTGTTGAAATAAGACTGTCATCATAACATACTATTAATATCGATGTAATTATTGGATGGCAGTCGGGGGACTTCTCATACTATAAGAAAGTATTTTATAGAGTCTTCAACACTCCTTTTTTTGGGCAGTCGTGTAATAAGATAACACCATGTCATGTTTTATTTTGGATGTACTATGTCAAACTGGGGAGTAACCCCTCAAAATTTGTATGAAAAAAGTATCGACTAGGCAAAAGTTTGTGTGTATGTTAGTTACTCCTTTATTCTCAAACGGCTGAACGGATTTGGGAATATCATGTTCTGAAATAACACATAGGATACTTTTATCCCAGTGTTATATAGAAAGAAAAACAGGTTATTTACGCGAAATAACGCAATCTTAAAACTAGCTAATAAACATAATTAGTAGATAGGGAAGATATGCGTCATATCCGCGCAAAACGGCCGAACGCTCAGCATAAAGCTGCGGCCTCACGCATAATGCGATGAGATCACAGCGCTGGTTGTCAGCGTGGGTCGGTGGCGGTGGCGACATAAAGACGCCGGAATGGTGCAGTGTACAAAAAAAATTGGATAGAAAAAGGAAATAAAAATACATATGAATTATGAATTAAAAAATTAATTAATTAAAAATATAAATAAATAAGGTGACAAATACATTTATATAAAGTGGCAACACCACGACGCACCCGAAGCACAATTGTTGGTGCTTACCTTTGATATCGATTTCCGAGTACATATTCCTCAAGTCATGCATGACACAGTCGAGGTACAGCTCGCCGGTGCCCAGGATCACGTGCTCGCCTGACTCCTCAACGCGTGTCGACAGTAGGGGGTAGGATTTGTTCACCTAAAACAACATTCTCATATAGCTAAAGTAAAACTTAAATAAATGTGTACGTGAAAAACCTTTTCAGAGATTATTGATAACCTTTGCGGGATTATGCCAGAGTCACGGTGGCTCTGGAACATAAAGGGTTTCCGAAAGAAACTAACTGGCCCAAGTAGATATATTCATCGACATAGTTTATATCCTGCCCATCTACCTCGACAATACGTTTAGTGGTTAAAGGTAGTTGTTATAGGCTAAAATGGGATTGTTCGGGTCACATCAGCCGCATGCAATATTAGCAATATTTGACTGGCCTGTTGGTCTAGTGGTTAGTTACCCTGACTGCTATGCCGGAGGTCGTGGGTTCGATTCCCACCCAGGACAAATGTTTGTGTGATGAGCACAATCATTTGTTCTGTGGCTGGGTGTAATTATCTATAATATGTATGTATTTAGAAATATATATATGTTTATCAGTTGTCTAGTACTCATAACACAAGCTCTGCTTAGCTTGGGACTAGACGGCGTTGTGTGATAGTTGTGAAATATTATTAAATATTATATTATGCACTCTGACCGGTGGGCGAGAGTCTCCACAAAGTGGGTACCTGAAGATGGACGACGCCGCCGAGTTAAAAGGTAAAAGGTGGCGAGGCGACCTAGATGCCTACCGCAAGGACTGGTTCGAGGTGGTGAGAGAAAATAATACCTGGAAGAAGTTGGGGGAGGCCTTTGCCCAGCAGTGGGACAATAAAAAAAAAGGTTGGTTTTAGTAAAATTTTGACTCTCTCACGGTCTACTAAGTTGGAGTTTTTTGACAATTTCCGAATCACAAAAAAAAACAATAAAAAAAATGAAAACATAATCTAGTTGGTTCAATAATAATCAGTATTTGAGATATCAAAGGTTTTTCTGTTTTATTTTTTTCGGTGGGACAAATACATTGGACTAATGACATCCCCCGCTCTTGGGCAGAGCGAGAGATAGTGTCAGACTTTATTGATTAAAAACCCACTCCTGTTCCTTCGTTGCCTTTCGTACCAGGGCCGAGTCTTCCTTTCAGAAGCAGACCCTTGGCCCCAGTAGGTAGGCTTTTTTGTGGTGGGAATTTTTCAAATGCCTGAACCAGACACATCTTAAAGAAAGAAAGAAAGAAAACACGTTTATTTGGCACACAGGTACACACAATGAGATTACAATATAGAAACTTAAACACTAAAAATTAAAAAGTACATCAACATTGTGTGTCTCACGGCTGCGCCAAATAGGTCCAGTTCAGCATAATGCCAGGCCACTATGTAGCAGTTGCCTGACGCTGGTTTTCAACTGAACCTTGCTGAGTCTACGGATGCTAATCAGTGTGTTTGATGTGATGTAAATAAATACATGTAACTTGAGGATTGTCCCTTTTCAACTGAGATATGTGGGACTTTTCAGAATACTTCTAAAACTCTCTGATGAAATAACCTCTTACTGTACTCCTAAACTTGTAATGAGGATCAATCACATAATAGCAAATTGACTTACTAAGTACGTCGTATGTGTAATAATTTACAGAGCATTAAATTTTTTAAATTATTAAAATCCGTCATGAAATGGTGGATTTATTGAAATTTTTCTGAACGGCTACTTTGAAAAGCGCGCTCTCGCTGGATTGTTTACGATGACGTCATCTGTCATGGTCCGTGTGACGAGCGGGTTGATCGTATTGAGATCGATCATGACAGATGACGTCACAGCGAGTCGCTTCATTCTCGGGCGCGTTTCTAGAATTAATATACTGAAATTGCTGTATCTTCGTCATTTTGATCCGATTTAAATAATTTATTCACAGTATTTACTGTTTTTATTTTTTTTTTTGTAAGTCTGCATACTCCACAAAAATGATAACTGATCCTCATTCTTTGACCATTTCATAACCTACCTTTCTCAACCCATCCAACATCTTCGGCAGCTCAGACGGATTGACAGGCTCCACGGCGATCTTCACGACGGCCTGTGTGTTGAACCGCAGCGGTGTGAAGGTGTGCAGCTCAGCATCTTCATCTGCTGCTACCACCGTGCAGGTCTTGACGATTGGCTGGTCGATACCCTCGATTAGGGCCCAGCAACCAGCTGGTACGCGGTTTAGTTCCACCTGGACGGGAAGGTGTCGTTTTAAGACCAGGGTTCCATAGAAAATCGAAAATGTTTTTTTTTTACTTAAAAGATTTCACACGGCAGTCTGATCATGAGAAACGTGTGAGTAACATCGTTAGTTTGACATGACATTGTGTCGGTAGCTCAACCTTGGTTGAAAAACATTCAATCAATTGTGCTGATTATTAAGGGCGGAATTCACCAACAAAACTAAACGCTTGTCTGTATTTTTCTTTTGTTATATTTTTTCAAGTGACAATAGTGACAGCGGCTAAACGCGATTATGCGAGCCAAACGTTAAAACGCGATTAGTTTTATTGGTGAATTCCGTCCTTAGTTGTTATCGTAAACTTAGGTTAGGTTACGATGGGGCTGACATGCTCTTTGAGATTAAAGTCTCTTATTCAATACTACTATTATGACGCTGAAGAGTTTTTTGTTTGAACGAGCTAATCTCAGGAACTACTGAAAAATATGTTTAGTGTTCGATAGCCCATTTATTAAGAAGGGCTAGAGGCTATACACCCCTATTTTTTAATAGTACAAAAAAATTGGGCTCTATCTGTACTAGTTACTGATCATATTTATGTAGTCAAGTAAAAAAAACGAAATCCCAAAATTGTCCACGAGTTATAATTGGTAAATTCATAATTGAATCATTTATTCATAAAAATTGCTACTAGAAAATACTACGTGTAGTGTTTTTCCATTGTTTCTTATTCATAATCAATAGCCTGTACAATATTTCCATAAATTGAGTGACATTTTGGGATATAAATAAACGCTAATAACTTTGCTGTTTATGAACAGCAAGACCTTTTTTAATAGGCCCTTAAAGTATTTGTACTAATTAAAAACTAGGGGTGTATAATATTATGCTAGAACTCACGGACGTGGGTGAAACTGTGTGGGAAACGTAGTAAGCAGATATACGAATATCTACTTCAACAAACAAATTTCAACGAACTTTGTGAATGGAAACTAAACTTAAAGCTGTAAATATCACGCTAGCGCTACACCCAATAGAAGTGGAGCAGTAACCAAATACGCGAGTGAAGCCACGGGGACAGCTAGTATACAAATATATTGGTAACTAACCTTATACCGTGCCTCATATATCCAGAGGCGGCCCACGTTCATGATCCTGGAATCTTCTTCATCCTGCGTGCTGTAATTCTCTCCTAGTACACGTACCGTCTGACCCGCGTATAGCGTGCCTGACATTATACGGGCTAACACCTGGAAGAATTACATTCGATACAATATCCTGCACGGAACAAAAATTTGTATGGCCGTACAGATTATCTCTACGATCCGGATTAAGCGTTTCGCCTCGTCGTCTATACCGCGTACATCGAAAGTTTTTTTTTAAATTATTATTATTGATAGGCTCGCGTTTGACCACCTTCTCGCTCGATGGCAAGCGGTGATGCCTAGAAGCAACCTATTCACTCTTGACTTAGAGACCCCTAAGTTATAGCTATCAGGAAACACAGACTTCGGCAGGGAATTCCGCTCCTTAGCTGTCTGTACGCACAATAAACGTGCTTAAGTGTGATTGAAACAATTTGCCTGCAGCAGTCTTCCCGTCCGATTATAATTTAGGTATCTTCAAGGCTAGAGTGAATAGGCTTTTCATTAACTTGTTTGCTGCTTACCATAAGGTGGTATCACAGTCAAGCAATAGTTTATATTTTGAGTTTACAAGTTTGTGAACATAACCACGATACAACAGTCACACTACACACACAGTACACACACACAGTAACAGTGTACACTAGGAATGACTCTACTCTCTCTCTCTACTGCATGGGTACCCACGCAGTCCTCCTGTGTAAGAGCTGTGTAAATGTTTAGGTGTACAAAAATAGTAGATAATGTAACTAGAGGATTTAGCAGTGTCTTTAAGTCGCGCGTGGTATATTGAATTCTGAATGAAGCGAAAGACACTGAGGTTAAGTCCCAAGCGCAGTGAGGGATATACAATGTACTCCCGAGCACAGAGAGGAAGTTAATATAGAAAGCTGAGTGAAGTTGGGGATAAGCAGTGTATTGTCTTTTAATAATCTTACAGAAGCTATAAAAAGTAAAGTATCCAACACTCCCGTGTTACAAAACACAATACACAGCAGCTAACTTATTATTTTTCGCAATTAAATTACTAACAATTTCACTATCACTCGTCATGGTTTTGAGATATGAAACGAACAAAATTCACAACTAAACTGAACGATGGTTTTAGTTTTGTATATAGAGAGCGTTAATTATATAAATCCCTCGCTGCGTTCGGGATTAAAACTTAGCAACCTTCGTTTCGTTTAGAATTCAACATGCCGCCCACGACTCTGCTTTATCCTCTATAAATTGCAATATAGAACCTCCACATACCAAGAAGAAGGTGCAGTCATCGGTGGGGTACATCTTGGTGGTGTGCGCGACGAGGCGGCCGGACTGGTCGCAGGCGAGCATGTCGGCGTGCAGCGCGCCCGCCGCGCCGCGGTACGTGTGCGCCACCTTGCGCGCCGCCGCGTCCAGCGGGGACGGCACGTGGCGGACTACCATCTCCACGAAACCACTGGGAAACGGATAAAAGTTATATTCTTGCACATGATCCCGATGCATGACTCAGGGCTCACATCCACAGGTAGGTTTTACTCAGTAAAAGTCTGACACTCTCGCTCGCCCCCCACCCAAAGCAGAAGAAATTATTTGGTAATTTCCACCTCTCACTAAAAAAAGAGCTATCTATATATATAAAAACGACATACCACTCACTGATTAATCACGAAATAGAAACTATAACGCCTACAAACTTAAAATTTGGCAGGTAAATTCCTTAAAGGGTGTAGACATCAGCTAGAACGGATTTTACGAAACTCCACCCCTAAGAGGGTCCACGGGTAGTGTGAAAGCGAAGCCCAGGGGGCCCCGGGATGAAGGCAAAGAAGGAGCAGGGGTGGGTTTTTAGTCAGTAAAAGTCTGACACGCACGCTAAAATAATGACAAAATTCGCCCAAGGGCGGAATTTGTCATTAGATGATTTTCCCACCTAAAAAAAAAACCCCTAAGGGGGTAAAACGGGGGTTGAAAGTTTGTATGGCGAAACCTACTTTTACGCGGGCGAAGCCGCTGGCAGAAGCTAATGTAACTGATTTGTGTTCAACTTAAACCTTAACCAATATTTCTGAAAATGTTATAATATCAAAGTCTTTATCAATCGTACATATTTCATGTAAAGAATTTTCATTTTTGATATTATTGATGGGGGAGCTTTGGGAAACAGAATATACTTCAAAATATTGAAGTTAGTAAATCAGCATACAACAGTCATAAAAAGTACCTACTGTTTGAATAATAAAAGGCTTATATTAAACGATTATTATTATTTAAAACAAGCCTCCACACCGCAAGAGTTGACGCGAAAATATCAAACTAACTGTTTGCGTCCGCTTCGCTTCACTCGTCGCCGCACCATACCCACGTATGCACGTAGGAATAGAGTATTAATTATTAATTGTTTGTACCAAACGCATCGCTTCGTAATCGCGTTAATTCGCCTAAGTAGCACACCGCGTTATTTAAAATACTCTACAAGCCTGAACAGTCTTAAACGTACCAGAAATCTCCAAAGAATCTACTGCAGACGAGTCTAAGCAGAGGTCGTACGTTCAGCTTGGCTTCCTGCTTCGTCAACTTGATGCCGAGCTCCGAGAGAACTGCTGGTAATGTATCGTCGACATCACCTACCACCTGTACAAAATATATATAGTTTTACAAATTTTCAACCATTTGTATGGACGACGAGCAATGGGTAGCTTGCTGTCCGCAAACCCGCACCTATGGTGGCCGGAAATCGTCCTGCGACCCCTAACGCCCGGGGTGCCTACGTCGGGGGTCAAGGCGTGAGGCGGTGCTCTGCATAACAGATCTCTACCGTATGCTCCACGCGTATCCCTAACCATGAATCATTATGGCAGTTCAAATATTACAAAACTTCAATATTAACCAACTTCAGAAATTTACCTGAGCAAAAATCTTATACAGCGGTTCCAAGATAAACTCAACAAAACTCCTCTGAGCTGAAGCATGGGGCTGCTTCTTAGTAAACCTCCTCGTCTTCGCGTTGAAGTACACGTCGCCCCACAGCCAAGCTGCCATGTCGGCCGCGCGGAGCCCTGAGACAGGGTGCGCTGCCGCGTACATGGCTGCGAAGGACTCCACGCTGAAGCACACGTCGTATAGGGATGAGGCGAAGCAGACATTGCCTGGAATTAAACCATAGAACATAGAGATCAGTTTGGACTAGTTAGAATAGAACTCGTGGATCCACCAATTGTGTATTATATCTGATGGGCAGCCGTGCCATAACCTTAAGTTAACCTTTTGATCCTCAAGCGTTTCACGGCTTTTGCTCCCTCCCACTTCATTGTAAACCTTATTTTTTATTTTTACAGACTAGTATAAAAAAGTTTGATTATTTACGTTCTTAGATTATTTTCCTACAATTTGAATTCATATTATTTTATAATCTATGCTCTGCCAATTTGTTTTCCGGTTTCACGTTTACCGTGTAATCGTGTTGCGCGCGGAAGCTTGCGTCCACTTGGGGATTTAATTCATTAAACCCCAAGCGAACGCTCACTCGCTCATTGTCTTTCTATTGTGTCTCTAATTACGGTACTCAAAAGGTTAAAGAAAGCTATAGCGCTGAGCTTCGCTTTTTACTCGCTAGATGGCGCTGCTTCCAAATTATTTAGTTTATTTGGTTTTTAATGAAATTATAGCATGATTATGTCAAGGAAATGGTATCCGCGGCAATCGGACATTTTACTTTATTGAAGTTAATCAAATTATAGTATCAAAATCTATCTCATTCGCTAAAAATACCTAAACTAACATCGAAACCGAATCTTTGGTCGGTCTCAAGATAAAAATTCAATAACTTACCTAACAACGGCGAAAACACAGTTGCTGGCTCCTCAGGATTGTCCTGAGGCTGATGGGTCTCCAACATAGAATTCAGTTCATCAATGATGTGCCTCAGCTTGTAGTACGCGTCCGCGGGGGGCAACTTCAGTTCCAGGATCAGACGGTCGATCTTGTTGATGCAGAGGGTCAGGGGCACTCGTTCCTGGACCGCGTGACGGAGGAGGCGTTCTGTGTTCAGCATAATGCCTTCTGCTGCGTCCACGAAGAGGACGGCTCCTGTGTTTATATGTTTATAGATTAGAATTATAGTATGCTGTGGCGCATGTAGGTAAGTGGGGGAGGAGGGGTTGTCCTTCCCAGCAGTCACAACCGGGTGTCACCCGTTCAGGGTGACTGTCGACCCTTGTTGACGTTTCACTCGTCTTTGTCACTCTTGTCGCATCACTGGGTCCACTAGAGTCGATGTTTGCGAGGACTGTGGGATACGAAAGAATCACCGTGGCATGCCAAGGGCCACTGAAGGGATACGGGCATACACGGGAACACGAGCGTTTTCAAAACAGGGCAGCCGTCTGTTCGGAGGATACTTTCTTTTCAACGGAGTTTGCCTGACTTCAGGGTGTTTTAATATCGTGCGGATTTCATCCTGCATGCGGAGCAATTCCGCATGCGGGGCGCGAATCAGAGGAAAAATTCTAAGACATTTGAGTATAAGATATTTCAGTTGCCTTGCCACTGGAACGCAAAGGCCAACTGAAGTAAACAAGTGTGGTTTAAGCCAGTAAAAGCCTGACACGCCCTTTCCCACCGTAGAGCGGGAGAAGTCTTTGGATGATTTCCCACCTCAAAGACTATCAAAACAATACACAACTCACCATCAGAAATCCTCAGCGCAGCAGTAACTTCGTCACTAAAGTTGACATGTCCAGGAGTATCCATAATATTGAGCAGATGAGACTTCCCCTTGATGTTCTTCAGCAGTAACGTGACCGGCATCGACTTGATGGAGACACCTCGTTCCTGCTCCACAAACAGCGTGTCAGTGTACCGCATCGGTATTGTCGTGTCTGTATTTATTGTGCTGGGGTGTGTCTGTCTGATCAGACAGTCTACGAATGAGGTTTTTCCTGGAGAACAAAAGAACAAAAAGTTTGGTTTACAAAAAAAAAAACTTAATACATATTTAATACTTTTACAAACAACCAAGTAACCATCCAATGGATAGCTTGCGGACAGCGAGCAATGGGTGGCTCGCCGTCCGACCGTCCGGTAACCGTCCGGACCGAGCCCAAGTCGTCGTCGGCGCGTACTGTTCCACGCGCGCCTCAAGGAGATGTCAGCAAATCGTAGGGGCCCAGCAGGGTCGATGCCTACTGGGGCCACGGGTAGTGTGAAAGCGAAACCCGGGGCCCTGACAATATCTCCCGTTCCGCCCAAGAGCGGGACTTGTCATAAGATGATTTTCCCACCGAATAAAAAAAAAAAACCATCCAATGGATCAAAGTACACAGCGATTTCCGAGGCAACGATGCAGCGGAAGAACTCGCCAGAAGGGGTTTGAGTATGGCAGCGGTGGGGCCTGAACCCATTTTGCAACTCCCCTTCGGGTATTTATGCAATCTGGTAAAAAAACGCACCAGAGATCTACACCACAATCTATGGGTGGACCATAGGCTAGTAAGGCAGGCCCAAGAGGCTCTCTCTCTCTCTCTCTATTGATGGCCGCTTCACGAAACAGGCCCTACGATTTCGCAGTCACGGCCGTTACTACTATTAACTACACTAACTAAAGTAATTTGAGAATCAAGTCTTCCTTGAGGAACTGGGGTGGATCGAATACAACTCTCCAACCACCTCACCGCAAGTGGTGAGGTGGTTTGTTTAAAATAAATGGGGGTAATTCGTACGCACGTAGAACATAATTCAATTCGCTTAAACCGCATTAGATGGCTTAGCAATTATTTTCACGTTGAAAAAAGCCTACGTCAGACACCGCGTAACTCAACGAGCCATTTCCTAAACTTTTATTGGCAATTATCTTCTGCACTAACTAAACGCCCACGGCGACTTTTTATAGCGAAAAATTTAGAAAAGCGATGCTGTCGCGCGTTTGGTAGGCGCGTGACTGCATCGCTACTAACACGCGTTAGTCGCATTTGCAAGTGCTATAGAAAAGATGCCAACGCGCTACAGCATCGTGAGTGTATCAATGCGAACGCGCGACAGTATCGCTACAAAATGTCACCGTGGGCGAGGGCCCTAACAATAGTAACATATAAAAAAATAATTACTCTTCTCAAAGTAGTCGGAATTTCGTTTGCCATACAATTCTAGACGTGATTTCAGAACATGTAGATTAACAGTTGGTTAAGAATACAAAGAAGTGTATCACATAAACTAATTTGACAGGAGAAAAATAATTGCTCTCTTTCTAGTTTTAATGATTAGTAGAAGAGAGCGAAAGTAATGCGCCTGGCTGGGTTTGAACCCGCGACCTACAACTAGTAAGTCGGGGCCGTTACCACTCGGCCACCACTGCTCTCAATTCACTCTTCTCATGCTTATCTTTCACCAAATCTTATTATAACATAAACGTCGTGAGGAAACCGGCATGTTCTAGAACCAAAAATTCGAAGACATGTGACATTCACCAATCCTTACTGGGCCCGCATGGTGGATTACGGTCCATTCCCTCTCCTAGAAAGGAGGCCTGAGTCCCAAGAGTGGGAACATTATAAGGCCGACTATGCTAAAACAGAGCGATAGTTTAAAAATAGTTTAATTGGTATACAAGAGAATAGAATAAACTTTATTGTACACCATCATTTGATTAGTAAAAGAATAAACCTTACCATTATGTAAATGCCCCATCAGCGTAACATTCCTCATGAGGTTGGTGTTATCCAGCATATCGGCCATGTACTCCATGTCATACCTAGTCTCTGGCAGCTGCTGTTCTTGAACTTGGAATTTCTTGTGCTTAATGGGCTCTACAAGCGGCTTATCTAAGGCCTGCGTATCTTCTTCTTGGACCACTGTTTCTACATCTGGCCCATACACTTCTACTGCTTGAGGATAGTATCTGTTGAAAGAGTCTGGTTGGTAAGGAACTAGATACTGTGACATATGTATAGATAGATTGCATAGGAAACCAACTTTCTAGTTTATAGGCTGGCCAAACAAATATACTTTTAACACATTCGGAGCCAAGGACCTGAGGGCCAGGTTGTACAATAATTGAAAAATCCAAATATCTAAGCATACTTTAATTCATTAAACCCCAAGCGAATGCCGGCGTTCACTCTATCATTGGCTTTCTATTGTGTCTCTAATTATGGTATTCGAAAGGTTGAGTTGGCTTAGCTAGCTACATACTACAAAAACTCTGAAGGTAGATTACAGCCACACAAATCAATAATTGTATGTTTTTTGCACTTAATGCATTAAACCCCCAGCGAATGCCAGCGTTCGCAAGGTCATTGTCTTTCTATTGTGTTTCTAAATATGCTACTCAAAAGGTTAAAGTGTTGAAAAGTCATGCCAATTCAGAATCATGTTTGCTTTTAGGCTGATAGGTATCAGAGATTTTTATAACAATTAGAAAAGTAATTTATAGAAATAAATCCTACAACATGCAAATAAGCCAACCATTTATAAGTACTGTACCCTCGAACATTACAATACTTACTGGAGTGTAGGTATGGTATAAAACTGATAAGCAAAGATTTTTATAAATAATTGTGAAAAAGTTGTGTTGTTATGATATTTTAAAACGAGTTTCAGCCGCATTTTGTGAAATTCAAATGTAACATTTTTGGGAAAAAGAGAGGCAGTTTGATACCTATACTACATAATATTAGGTATGCCATAAGAACATTAGAAGTTTTTAAAATTTAATGAAAAATACAAAAGTATTTTTTTGTTCAAAAACAATCAATAACCTATGAGTTTGTAAACAATTGTAGACCAGCACCTAAACAAGAGACTTTTCATCTCCTTGCTGTTAATATGCTATGTACCTTTTATCTTCGTGTAAGACGACGGACATGGGCGCCACCTCAGGCTCCGCATCCCCGTCTTCATCTTCTTCCATGGCATCTTCATCAGCGTCTCTGTTATCGGCGTACACACTCTGTTCATCGTCCGAGTCGGATTCAAGGTCCGGCCCGATATAGTTACCAAACTCATCATATAAATCACCGTCCATTGTCAACTTCTAAAAGTAAGTATATTTGGTATATTCAAGGAAATTAGTTTTCAAAACAAATGCCGCTGCCGCTGCCCGCTAACTTGTCAGCACATTTGACACATAACCTCAAACTTGTCAGTTTGTTTTAGAGATGAATCGTATATACTGGAACAGGTTTTTGGAAAAGGTCTGTGACTGGACGCGTAAAGACTTATTCCGTGCGCACTACATAACCGCGTATCGAGTATTTAGGCATAAGGCGTTTGACTGAGTTTGACGCGTACGTACTCGTAGATACTTGACGGACTATGTAGCTACCAGTGTACCCTTTGAATGACTATTTTCTGTTACAGGAAACAATCTGTTTGAACGAAAAACACGAACTTATCGTAAGAAAGGTGCAGCTAATGCTTTTAATAAAATAAAACAAAAGAAAATAGAAAGAATAATAATAAACAAACAAAAAAAAATTGCCAAATATGATCCTTGATTATTAGAAATTGATTTTGTACATAAAACGATTTTAAATCTAAATACGCCAGCTTTTTTACCCAACTGTAAGAAGGGTTATGTTTTTTAAACCAGTTTCAATAATTTATTATGAAATAAGTTGACAGTCCTAGGCCTATAAAGTATGAAGGGAAGTTTTCAATAAAATTTAAATTTAAGTGTTCTAAAATGTAGAAAATATATATGAATAGCTGCGTAGTCTAATAATCCATAAACCGGAAATAATCCATTACTAGTTCGTCTTGATATTACATAAACATTCGAAGATGTCCATACGCCTTAATACGTCGAAACGTCAATAAAATCGAGTCGCTTTAAGACGTCGAAACGTCAATAAACTCGATAGATGATGCATTTTACCTAGTATATCTCACCTCTAGTTTGTTTACGACCATAGAGTAGAAACTAACTTTAGAACTTTATCTTGTCAGTGGTCTTATTTACGAACGAATCGTAATCACAACGTTTGCTTTTTTTTTAAGTTCTGATGTTGCCTTCCGTTCGTCCGTCTGTCTGACAAATTCTTTTCAATACAAAAATGGCTGCTGTGCAACCAAATTTATCAAAAATGATTTCGGCCCAGCTACGCAATAAAGCAAATGAGTTTTTGAATTCTAGGAAACATGCCAATAATCTTGCCGATATTTTACAGATGTTCGAGGTAAGCACAAGCCTAACAGGGTGGTAATAATTGCGATATGAAAACTGCGTCATAGGTTACGTTTTTTATTATTGGTTATTTATCGTATTTCAGGCTGAAACGGACAATTATACGCCCTTACTACTAACTGTGGAAGTGATATTTACTGAACTATTACGACGTGGCGATTTGGTAGAAGGAATCGTCCCCCTAAAACCAGCAGGTAAGTGTCAAAGTGGTGTACAATGTTATAGATTATTTTTGTAGGAATTATATTGATTTTGCGTGTAACTAGGCACCTTACTCGAGTATTTCATACATTTGCTGGCCTGTATTTGGAGGGCTAGTGCGCAGTAAGAATATCGAGAGGGATACGTCTTGTTGGGTCACATTTTGCGACATGTGACGTTATTTGCTTATATAAACGGTTGGTTCGTCCGCAAAGCCGCACTCTTGTGTAATTCCTTTTGTTACGAATTGTATTATGTGCAGAGGCTTTATATAAATAAGTTTTATACAGAGTCAAAGCTGTAACATTGTTGGTCTCTGGCTGTGGCTGCCCACATTGTCCTGTTCTCTTGGCTACCATCTCAAGGTCACACACATGATACACAAGATACTTGTGTGCCTACTCACATGTTCCTTTGTAGGTTGAATATTAAATGTTTATAACTTTGTTTACTTGGAAACTGCTCTGTTACTTCCTACTGAAATGACAATTTTATCATTATTTACAAGTACATGAACAACATAAACAGCTGTATAAATATTGCCCAGGTTAAAAATGTATGTCTTGATAATGTAATTTATAGTCTGATACTGTGAATTAACTTTACTTTGTTAGTTATCAATGTTGTTGGTACATAAACAATATAAGCTTTGTATCATTGTTTACAAATATGTTTCTACGTACTGACAAATATAACCATACAGCTAATGAGGGTGTTCTAAAACGACGTTCCCCAGGTGGTAGCACTGAGGCGTCAGGTCCAGGCACCTGTAAAAACGCTTACATTAATAACATTAGTTAGACATCAATGTGTACATCATCAGTTACACGTCAACGTCATGTATACATTTTCAAAGGAAAAGACCTCTCGGCTAAGTGCTGCCAACTGGTGCTGTGAATTTTTCGAAAACCCTCATTTTTTAGTTTGTAGATAGTTGGCTTGCTATATGCTTTGGTGCATACCGTAAGTATAGCAAGCAATCTATCTTTATCTATAAAAATGAATAGCTGTTTGCTAGTCTTGCTAAAGCTCGAGAATGGCTGGATCAATTTGGCTAATTTTGCTCTCGTAATAGTCATGATACTCCAGGGAAGGTTTAAACGGTGAGAAAATCTGGAAAAGTTCACGAAAAAAAAAAACAATTATGAAATTGCACTAATGTAAATATAATTTTAAAATAAATGATCAAATATAAACCAATTAACATTTTTCTAACAATGGTTTTCCTTGCAACAGTGACAAGCAAATTCGGAAACACATTTTAAAAAGCAGATATCAGATGTGTCATTACTAAAAATAGAATAATAATTGCAAATGGATTTGATCTGCCCAAGGACAAACACTGTCAAATGATTCAGAATTGACATTCAACTTTGCCATGGACACTGTACTAAAACCTGTTTTTCAATAAACTTATTCGAAAACCTGCTCTTATCTCTACAGCTTTTAGGCACGCACTTTACTGTTTTTCGTACTAGTGCGAAAAAGTACTCGTTGCGCTGTTGTGTCAAGCTAGCCGCTAAGCGACCCTCACGAGTCGTGCGTCAACCCCCTTTTATTTATATCTTCGGAAATGTATTGAAAGATGCTGTGATACACATGAAAATTTTTCACTGCAGCACTCGGCTCCATAACACCCACGCCTACAGCTTGTGTGAATACCATCTCGGTTGCAATATTTCCACATTTTGATACAAGTAAACAACTTTTATCAAAATGTACTATTTGTTGTGGGATTCTAACAATGCATTTAAACTTCTCTTTAAATTATTTAATCAAATAATTATGAAATTCACTTAATGAGGCTTTATATCTTTTATACACATAAATAAAATTGAAATGTCTATTAGTAATATCGAAAAACCTTTTTTTTACTCAATGCTTTAATATAAGTATATTATATACCATATATATTATATACAATACTTACAACAAAAACGCAGTTTATATAATTTTCTAGAAATTGTATTAAAGAACATTCTTAATGAATTACATTATCAACATACATTGTTGTTGAAAAATAATAAGCCATTGAATTAGTCTTTTGATAAACATTTACTCAGTTCACCACCTACGTCATGACAATAGATTTCATTAATAAAAGTAAAACTGAATTGGTTTCTTATTTTAGTATATTGAGTTAAGGGGATGCAACTTGATATACATTTTCACTGTTTTTCATACAACCACTCTTCGTGATTAAGGGTGAATACACATTTTTCATTAGATATTTTGGAAACCCAGTATCTTGTGGATATTATCTAGGCTTCTATTGAAATCAATTTATAAATTTGTGTAAAACTAATCCAGTAGTGTCCTCTGAAAGTATGCTACCAGTTTTGAGAAAAATAGTACTTTAGAATACACGTATTTTACAACAGTTTTGTGATACTTTTTTGGTCTGATTTTTAGGTATTCTCCTTATTTTTTTTGTTTTTTAATCTGTATCTATTTAATGAACAAAACAATGAAGAACCAAAGTAATGAATTACAAATAAATGAGGAATCTAGAACATAAAAATGCAAAAATAAAATCCGAATAAAGTACGCAAAATGGCATTGATTTATAATTACTTTCATATTTTTTTGGACTTTGGATATGTTTTATAAAAGGAAGGCAGTCTATGGAAGGCTACAACAATAACAAAAAAAAAACTACAAAATAAAGAAGAACACAAGAATACTTTTCTACTAGTGTAATATACTTTTAAATGTGAATAGGGTTTTTTACTATAGTTTTTAGTTGAGAAACGTTTTAGTCAGGTACTTCTGACTGTATTATATTCCATTGTTGTGTTTGTTTGCTAAGCAAAGTCAATACGATACATAAGAAGGGAGGACTAACTTACCAGTGGAGCACAAAAAAGATTTTTTTTGTGCTCCACTGGTAAGTATATCAGATGTGTCATTACTAAAAATAGAATAATAATTGCAAATGGATTTGATCTGCCCAAGGACAAATACTGTCAAATGATTCAGAACTGACATTCAACTTTGCCATGGACACTGTACTAAAACCTGTTTTTCACACAGCTTTTAGGCATGCACTTTACTGTTTTTCGTACTTGTGCGAAAAAGTACTCCTTGTGCTGTTGTGTCAAGCTAGCCGCTAAGCGACCCTCACGAGTCGTGCGTCAACCCCCTTTTATTTATATCTTCGGAAATGTATTGAAAGATGCTGTGATACACATGAAAATTTTTCACTGCAGCACTCGGCTCCATAACACCCACGCCTACAGCTTGTGTGAATACCATCTCGGTTGCAATATTTCCACATTTTGATACAAGTAAACAACTTTTATCAAAATGTACTATTTGTTGTGGGATTATAACAATGCATTTAAACTTCTCTTTAAATTATTTAATCAAATAATTATGAAATTCACTTAATGAGGCTTTATATCTTTTATACACATAAATAAAATTGAAATGTCTATTAGTAATATCGAAAAAACTTTTTTTTTTATTACTAAATGCTTTAATGAAAGTATATTCAATACCTACAACAAAAATGCAGTTTATATAATTTTCTAGAAATTGTGTTAAAGATCATTCTTAATGAATTACATTATCAACATACATTGTTGTTGAAAAATAATAAGCCATTGAATTAGTCTTTTGATAAACATTTACTCAGTTCACCACCTACGTCATGACAATAGATTTCATTAATAAAAGTAAAACTGAATTGGTTTCTTATTTTAGTATATTGAGTTAAGGGGATGCAACTTGATATACATTTTCACTGTTTTTCATACAACCGCTCCTCGTGATTAAGTCTGAATACACATTTTTCATTAGATATTTTGGAAACCTAGTATCTTGTGGATATTATCTAGGCTTCTATTGAAATCAATTTATAAATTTGTGTAAAACTAATCTAGTAAAGTCCTCTGAAAATATGTTATTTTTAATGAAATTAGTCACTTCATAATTTACTCAAAAATTAAAAAGTATAACAGTAGGAGCCTTGCAAAGTTAATCAGGATTCTAAATAACTACAATTTTTTTCAAAAACTTTAAACGGTTTAAAAAAAAAAACACGTATTTCCAGTAAATCACGGAATTACCGAATGCTAAAACAGTTTTCAGGCGTTATCTCTCTTTTTTCGTGTTTCTTTTCGTTAAACACCGCGTTGGATTGTGTTAGATGAAGTAAAAAGCTTTTAAACCAAGCTCGATGTTGACGATAGGCGAGTGAAAAAAGACCCTCATAAGAACATATCAAACCCTACTTTAATGCCCAATTTTAACAGGTTTTAAGGCTGAAGTAGAGTTTAAGCATTTGAAGTTGAGTGGCCTAACACAATATATATTAAGTACTAGTCGACCCGGCGAACTTCGTACCGCCTAACAGCCAATGAATGTAGTATATCTTTCGATATAGTTAACCGATTGCGAATATTGTGATGAAACAAAGTCTAAATAATATATCAAGTTACACACAATTTTAATGTGTAAAAGTTATCTACATCGATTTCATACATTTTACGTGATGCGCGCACAACTGAAGCTAGAACTACATCAGACCGACGCATACGTGGACCACTCTTGATTTGTACGTAGAACGACGTCGTGTGGGGTGGATCAAGTGGAGCTCTACAAGTCTAGTTTCCATATAAAATGTATGGAGACCGACGCGCCCAGATCGGCGTGTTTGACACACTTTTGCGAAGTGTAGTTCTCTCTTAGACTTTTCTACAGATTTATTGTATAATAATAATAATATTCCACAACTATCACACAACACCGTCTGGTCTCAAGCTAAGCAGAGCTTGTGTTATGAGTACTAGACAACTGATAAACATACTTATATATTTCTAAATACAAATGTCTTATAGATAAACCATGGGTCTATCCGAGCGCTATTCCAGGACAGAGTGCACCATATCCTGGAATAGCACATAGGATACTTTTTACCCTGGGGTTATGTTTCCTTGGGATAATTTTCTATTATCACGTGGGTGAAGCTGCTGTCATTAAAATAATAAAACTACTTATTCCTAACCTCCACAGACCAAAGTCCTGAGGCAGAATACACGCGATGGCTGCGCGAGTGCTTCGAAGCGGCACAGACTCGAGCCCTGGAGTGCATCCGCCGCGGCCGCACCAGCTCACGGCTGCAGGCCCTTGTTACAGCCTGCAAACTGATGCAGGCTGAGGGAAAATATCCCTTGGAGGGCTCTACTGGATATTATTTTCCTTCCCTTAGACTCAAGGTAAAGTTTATTTATTTATTTCACTATTTATGTACACACAAAAATTCGAAAAGGTAATACACTGCTTATTTCCAAATAAATGTCTTCCAGCAGACCTGTGAAAGGAGACATTATAAGAAATGTAGACAATAGTGTGCAAGAAGGAAGAGACAAAACTTACTTTTTTCTTCACAATTTTTTTTTTTTACATAGCAATTAATTTTTTTGATTTAATAAACCATCCAATTAAATCAAGCTAGGTAAGCGCGCTCCATCGTCGACTGCATCGTCGCTTTATCCAAAATCGCAAATAAAAAGGCTTTTTCAAATCAGTTAAATATTAAGTAGGTATGTTAGAAATCTTTCAAATCTAGTGGGAGTTTCTGTCAAGTAACAGAATAAGGATGCATACATTGAAATATGACGTCACTACTATTAGGTTATAATACGGCCGTCCTAACTTGGCGACCGTGAACATAGGGTCTGCGAACTTTAGCGCATGTATAGTCGTAAAAAAACTGTTATTGACGTTATTTTTTAAAAACCTAAATACGAATAAAAATTTACTAATACAGGGACCAAGTACAAATAAAATAAATATTAAAACACTTTGAGACAGAAACCTACAAAGATAACTTATGAATTAAAGAAACAAAAATAACACTACACAAAAAACTTAACAATGTATTAATAAAAACCAACGAAAACTTGTCACCGCCTGTGCTCAAGACAGAGACAGCGACACGAAAATAACACCAAAGCTAACGTGTGAGTGAGACATATGACTGCGTACCGAACATTGCCGAATAAGTACGAAGCTTTACGAAGTTATCGATGAGAGATGTCCAATACGCGTGTCTGAGGGTGTTGTTTAATCGATTTGTTTTTCAAATTGATTGAAATCTAATTATAAAAATATATTTTATTAAATTTTATAAGGAGTTTTAAAACATTCTCAAACAGCCGTTATTGTAGTAGTCGTTTATAATTAACTGATATTTATCTAAATCATATCTTTCAACCAAGAAAATATAATATTATTAGTTTTTTTTTATTAAAGTCGAAATCTCTTTTAATAACGACAACATTTACTATGTTTGTAAATCTATTTCGTTCAATATGTCATATACACAAAAATCAATAAATTCCAAATCGATAAAAATCGATTGCGATATTTGATTGAATGAAGAGTCGATTGTGTTTACATAGAGTCAATCTCTAGCTTACACCTCCGCCCCGCGCACGTCGCCTCATGCCACCATTTTGTTCCTAAAAAACGTTCGTGTGCAGCCTTGTGCGCAAAGTTCAGGCTCGCCAAATTAAAACGGCCGTACTGTACGTGTGTACAAAAGAGATAGCAAGATTTTCTCAGCACCACTACCTTAACCAATATCTGTTGTTTAATATAAAACTGAGATGTTATGGAAGTTCTATTCCGACTTGTACTGAAATTCCGATTGATTTTTTCATTTTCGATACCGATAAAAATCGGAACCTATAATCCCATCCCTCCCGCCGTGCCTTCTGTCAGTTACTCTTTTACTATTTGTTTTTTTTTTCGTATTTGGAATGTTGTGAATTTACTCATCACATAAGCATAACCGCGTTTTTGATTAGAGTAGTGGTTCAGTTATCGTTTCCGCTTCCGCTTCCGCCTCTGATTTCGGTTTCAATTACGATAAATTAAATTTAAAAACTCTCTTTCATTCCTAGTACTAAAATAATAATACCCAATTATTAGTTAAATATTTTGTAAGCTACTGTGATTGTTTGGTCAAAATAATGACGCCAACTTTGGCAACAGTCACACCGAAAAGGTTTTTATAAAATCAAGCCTTTCCATTAACAATGAGATTAGGCATTTGAACGAACGTTTTTTTACTGTCTGTTCAACCGATTATGACTTCTATTCCGTAGACATAAGGATGGCATTAAAAGCAAAAAAGTGGGTTACAATACCAACTATTTCGAATATTTTTTAGCGAATGGAGGTATTGTGGTTGGGGTATTTGGTTTTCAGACACTGGAAGAAATATAATTATTCTTCCTTAAAGTGATGTACAACAAGGAACCTATAAATAGTTTTTTTTTTTATTATTTCTATCCATAATCTCATCTGATGGTAAGCGATGTTGTGGCCAACGATGGATCACTCTTGCCTAGAAGCAATTTATTCAATCTCGACTTAAAGACCCCTGGGTTATGGCTATCAGGAAACACAGACTCTGGCAGGGAATTCCACTCCTTAGTTATATGCATAATCAATGTGCTCCCAAAATGCTTTGTACGTATGGGTGGGATGGCCACCATGTACCGGTGGCCCAATGCCGTACGTCTAGTATACAACACATAAGAAATGCTTGTTAAGGATTAAATTTTTTAATATTTCAGAACATATTCAGCGTTTTGTTGGACTCTGAGATGTCGATGTCGGCGCCCATAGCTCGCTTCCAGGAGTTCACAGAGTACAGGGATGTGCAGCAGTACGGACTCAAAGTGCTCTCCACACTCGCTTATCGCAAGTAAGAAACTTATTTGAAAAGGCAAAATAGACGTAAGTAATAAAAAAAACACTGCAGTTCACAAAAATTCAATTTAAACTCTGTTTTTTATTTCAATGTCTTCAAGCATGAAAATCCTGCTTAAAGACATGGAAATCAAAAATTCTCTGAAAGTCAGCTAAATAATATTTATTCTACTTTCGAAAAAACAATCAAGTTTGACAATTTGGCTATCAAATCAAGTTACTCATTGTTTATAGGATAATTTATTCTGATACAAGACAACAAGAAGTCATGGCTAATAATATCCTTTTAGCAAAACCATAGGGGTCAACAGGGCCGAAGCCTATTGAGGCCCTTGGTTGTAGTCCGAAAGGGAACCCCGGGGTCCTGAAACGCAAGGCAAAGAAGGAACATAGGTGTGGTTTAGTCAGTAAAAATCTGACACACCCTATTCATTCGATGATTTCACACCTTAAAAAAGGGGTTAATAATACCTATGTTAATTCCCAGATCACCAACATCCATATATATACAGAACTATTTAGAGTTGCTGGACAAGCTGCTGGTGTGTGAGATAGCCACAGAGCCTAAGGGCAAAGGCAAGGAGAGGGACAATGAGGAAAAGGAGGAGAAACTGCTGTGTGGCACAGAGGGTGAGTTGGAAATTGAACTTACACTATAGTTGGTGTGAATTTGAAATTGTGTAGTTGATATTTTTTACCAACAAGGACATAAAATCCTAGCAAAAAAAATTTCAAACATATCTATTTATTATAATAATAAAACAAAAGTAGTAGTAGTAGTGTGGTAGTGGGTTTTAGTATAAATAGTTTAGTTAATATTTAAGTTTTATGTTAAATTGTTACTTAAATAAATAAGTTATTATAATAAAATATAAAAATAATTTATTATCAGAAATAGTCAGCAGGTATATTTTACTATCAGAACACAAATATATTAAAGTCAAAATTAAAACAAAATGGGAATTAAAATAAAATCCAATTAAAAAACAGAATAAAATCAACATAAAAACAATTAAAAATTAAATGTTTGTGATGAAAATTGAAAAAAAAAATGATAAAGGGTTCAACAGTGTTGCCTGGTAGTAATAGGTTATTTAAGGTGTTGCCCGGTAGTCTAGGTATTTAAAAAAAAGTACCTAATTTAGTTTTTCCCCTCTAGACAAGGCCCCATTCCCCTACAACCCAGGCGTATGCCGCCGCTACGCCAACCGCTGCTGGGGCTTCGCCTGCCAGTGGCCACTGTGTGAAGACTCGCGCACGCACCGCCGCGCACTTCTGCTACTAGTGGAGCGACTTATGCCTCTGCTTACCCGCCCGCACCTCGCCACTGATATGCTCTGCGACAGTTTGGACGCTGGTAAGTCTACTAATACAAGTTGAAGTAAAGTAGAAATAAAGACTTGTATATATTTTGAGTTCGACCCTATTTTCGATTTTAGCATCCTTTAAAAACTCTGTTTATTGCACCCATTTGTGCAAAATTTTCAATTTCGACTTCATTTTCCGTATCAACTGTTTTTCAAAGACAGCAATTTCGGACATGATGAAAAATCACGTCCTTTTCTTATTATTGTTTATATTCGTCTAGAAAGACAACATTAGCAATAGATTACTTGAAGACCCCCCACCACTTAGCAAACTTGATAAGGCTTCCTTTGAAGATGCCTATTATGAGCTTATGATATGACAAACGAATGGCCCATTGTGTTACACAGATTGCCAGATTATAGAAAAGTAGAAGAGAAAAAAACATAACCGATTATCGATATGATAGCACCTTGGAAAACCACCATCATTCACACCGCCATTGTGTTGCTACTTCGTTAGTTTATTTATCAAAAGGAATTCCCGCGCCTATTTACGTTATAATCTCTATGATCAGGTGGCCCCATCAGTATGCTAGCGCTCCAAGGGGTACTTGAACTAGTACGGCGCCACAACATCGACTACCCCGACATGTACGACCGCCTCTACGCCATGTTCGAGCCTGAAATGTTCGCCACGCGCTACAAGCGGCGGCTCCTGCACCTCGCCGATATCTTCCTTAGCTCCACGTGAGTATAGTCTGACACTACCTTAACGTCATTGTCATGTTGGCTGCACTAACATAATTAATTGCCAGATGAAAATAAAAATTTTAACTTTTTTTTTTAAATCTGTCTGTATGCATATTCAAAATATTCTATAAACTTTTTTAAAAAATTGTCTTTATCGCCTCAAACGATGCTAATAATGTCCATTCTTCCACAGTCACTTGCCCGAAAGCTTAGTAGCCGCATTCGCAAAACGTCTCTCTCGGCTGTCACTAGTGGCGTCTCCTGACGACGCGGTGGGACTCCTGCAGCTGGTCGCCAACCTGCTGCTGCGCCACCCCGCACTCAAGCGCATGATCTGCCTAGAGGACACGCCGCACATCAGTGAGTTATACTACACCATTCATGGCCAACATAGTCATACTACTAAAACACTGAGTTAAAATCGCTGAAAAGGGGCTGAAACTCAAAATTTTGAGCCTTAATGGCTTGAATCCATTTTATGCCAATTAGCCTACATCAGTAATGGTAATTTAAACCTTGGTAATCACATACCAAGTAATGTTATTTTGTTTACTTCAGTGTCAAACGACCCGTACGTAATGGAAGAGACCTGCGCGCGTACCTCTCGCGCGCTTGGCTCGTCTCTGTGGGAAGTGTGGGCGCTGCGGCGCCACGCGGCGCCGGCACTGTCGCAGGCGGCCACGCAGGTGCTGGCGGCCGCCACGGAGCGCGCGCAGCCCATCGCGCTGGCGCCACCTGACCTAGCTGCGGTGAGTTATAATTGAATATGTCGGCATCTGGCTGAGATGCTATACTCAATCCCCTTTGTAATAAACGACGTAGTTAAGCTATGTCCTAACGCTATAGTTAGAGTCATGAACTATCATAATTTGGTGGATTTTGAGGTTTCAATTTAATTAAGTTCTATAAAGTGGAATGTCCAATTACTAAAAACATAATAAACTAAAAATGATGCACTCGTTGAGTCGAGGCTCCAAAGTCTTGAGCATCGGCGCCGAGTTGCTAGCCTGTCGGTTTTCTACCGGTTGCATTTCGGGGAGTGTGCGTCGGAATTGCATAACCTAATTCCGCCTAGCCCGTTCCATCATCGGACCACCAGGCGTACGGCAACGCGCCACCGGTACAAGGTGGACATTCCACCTATACGCACAAAACGTTTTGGGAACACATTCATTGTGCGTACAGCTAAGGAGTGGAATTCCTTGCCGGAATGTGTGTTTCCTGATAGCTACAACCCGGAAATCTTTAAGTCAAGAGTGAATAGGTTACTTCTAGGTAAGCGCGTTCCATCGTCGACCGCCTCATCGCTTTCCATCAGGTGAGATGGCGGTCAAGCGCAAACCAATCCTGAATAAAAAAAAAAAAAAAAAAATGTTGGGTTCAGTGCTATCAACTGACAAGAAAATTTAACTTTAAGCATATAAACCCTATAACAGTGATAAAAGCTTTTGAACAAATCAAAGTTAAATTGACTTAAGATCCTATAGGGAATGTATATCAAAGTTTTAGCTTAGCTAATATTTAATTACTGAAATATAGTAAAGTTAGACCATTTTTTAAATCCATGTTGCCGGTTTTCAAAATGCTGATAAATGCTCAATCATTTTAACACAAATAACATCTTGTATGATAAACAGTATGATTTCACCAAAGGATGTTGTAGATAGATATTCTTTATTGTGCACCAAAAATACAATTTACATTAGGAAATTAACATTAATAGGGTGTCCCAATGGGCGATCTTATCGCTAGAAGCGATTTTTTACAGACAACCTTTGGATGGATTCGAGAGAGAAGGAGAAAAAAAGATACGCAGGTAGTTCGTGGTGTACTATTTACATACCACTGACGCTGGTGTCTCCTCACTAAAACACATTATTTATGTGTGGGAAGAGACACAAGATGCTTTAGGCATCTTCTGCGACCTGTCTAAGACATTTGATTGTGTGGTTCATGAAACATTACTCTTGAAACTTGAGCATTACGGATTGAGAATAACAGTGTTAAGCTTAATAAAATCTTACTTGAATGGCAGACAGGAATTAGTAACAGTAAACAGTGTCAATTCGTCGGGATTCAATGTGAATATAGGGGTACCCCAAGGGTCAATTTTAGGTCCATTTTTATTTTCAGTTCACTTAAATGATTTACCCCATTTACTGCAAAACAAACATAATACGGAGTTTGCCGACGATAATTCTTTAATTTTTCGTTCATCTTGACGACGAAAATAACGCTTTACTGCAGGTCCAAAACTGGTTCACTCCTAATAATTTAATCCTAAATAGGAAAAAAGTGAAGTTACTTGCACATTCTTCGCCCTAAACATCCTATGCTTTGGAATGTGCTATTAGCATAATTTTTTTCTGACTGTCTGATTTCTTGACAATTCAAAAGTGCCTGTAAATGGTTTATTTGAAATAAATGCTTTGATTCTTGATTTATTTTCATTCTAAGATTGGGCCCGAAATTTCGCCTTAAAAATATAATTCAATATTTTCTTTACAGTCATTCGACGCCGAACTAAAGAAGAGGTTCAAAACAATAGAAATGAATTTCGTACGGCCACAGGGCATGACGGCGCCGCCAGGTGAGCGAGTGATGCAGTACTGGGAGCTGATGGCCTGAACGCTCCGCACCCCCGCAGTAAGAATAACACCCTGTTAACTCGCATTTACGCCCTACACGCGAGAGGACCTCGCCGATAAATACTGCCGATCAAATCAGACGCGATTCGGTCAGCAACAGGGTCGGTCGGACCAAATCCTGTCGTGTGTAGCTATTTATTGTATAACAAATTTATTTCAGTAACAGACCAAAGGTCGTAGCAGGTCGATGTGTGTCAAACAATTTTATACCTTATGCATAGGTGTTAATTGTCATCTTGACTTGTACGGTCCCTGGTCGCTAGCGATTATTGTTGATTTCAGAGTTGTAATGGTAGATTATGATTAGATAATATAATTATTATTATTATTGTGTCTGGTTATTCATAGTATTTAATTAATATTGCTTTACAACTCTGTTGGAATTTGAGCTATAGAGATGTTGTATTTGTATTCTTCTGGACTTGACAGCCGATCATTTTAATTACTTATATTGTAATGACACTGTTTTTTATTTCTGTACTAGCTTCCGCTCGCGGCATCGCCCGCGTGATAGTAAGTTTCTCCATACAAACTTTGACCCTCGTGTAATCCCCTTAGGGGGTGAATTTTGGAAAATAATATGAGTTTACATAAATTTCCAATTTCTACGCGAACGAAGTCACGGAAAAGAGTAAAAAAATCAATCAAGAAATCTAATAGAAACATTATCGACTACTACGCGGGCGAAGTGGCGGGCAAAAACTAGTATATATTTTTATTTCCACAAGTGACTGAGTCACCTTTTATATGATCGGATAAATTCCAAAGATTGACCCACAAAATTGCTAGTGTCAGAAAAATATAAATAAAACTATCACAGTCTTCCCGCAACTGTCAAAATTGCATGATCGACATTAATAAAATTGATCATTCAATTTCGATCTTAACATTATAATATGTATGTAGCACACAGGTAAGTATCACAACAGAATGTATGCCCCGTAGGTTGTTAGGCTTTTGAATAATAGACCCTGCACTGTAGCCATTTTATTTGACCCTCGTTTTTAAGATTATCTGTTGATGAATATGACTAAGAAATATAAGAATTTATGCTCTTTACACATTGTGGCTAGGTTTCTTGTAGCAAATGTATTGATAAATCGGATGAAATCTGCTGGTATATGTGAAGAATCTTCATTTATAATTTATATTAAAAAAAAAATGAATCCTATCTCGATTTCGTAGCGTTTTAAAAGTATTGCCAGTGAAAAGAAAATTCACTTTGTAAGCTAAAGATTACACAAGATTATGATATATTGTAATGTCGTTAGTTTTAAGGTTTTGAATAAATTTTGCACTTGTAATGTTAATGATGTAATGTAGGTGAAGTTTGTTGTAATTTGGTTATAATTTTATTTTTTTACAAACGTTAATGTCTGTGATTGTTGGCCTGGCGTCGGTAGTGAGCTTTAAGTTTTACGACGTTTATTTATTTAACATAAATGTAGTCAAATATTTGATAAGTAAATTACCGTATGGGTATAGACCACCTTTTAACAGTAGATGGGTCAGCGCCGTCAATTTGACGGTTGAGCGAAAGTCCTATTCCCAAATGTCTTATTACCAATTTTTTTATATTACTCTGATATCTTCTACTATATAAAAATAAGTCGGGTTTTCCTTCCTGACGCTATAACTCCAGAACGCACGAACCGATTTCCACGGTTTTGCATTCGTTGGAAAGGTCTCGGGCGAAATGGGAGGCAATGAATCAACATTTCCTATCCAAAAATTCTTTAAAAATTGTATAAGCTACATCCATAACAATCTTGTAATCAAATGTTTTGAAGTAGCTTAGAATAAAGTTATAAATACAAAAACGTAATGCTAGGCAGCTTTTGTTATATTTGGTAAGTCTTGGGACATTCAGAACCAGTTTAGAGGGATATAAACTGGTTGAATATGTGTGTCATGTGGTGTGACTAGTTCTGTTCCGATGGAAAACTTTGTAACCACGAACTCCCAATTTTTATAAACGTATAAAGATGGTAGCGGTAGCAAATTAAGTTTATTTTAATTGTTAGAAATTCGAAATTTTTTAAAACAATAATACCGAAAAAGCCACGAAATATCAGAGAAATAAAAGAAAAATAATAAAAAGATATTTGGGATAAGTTACTTTGGCTCTACCATCAAATAGACTGCACTGACACATTTAGTGTTTAATGAAGGGGTCATTAGTAATGTGTAAACACTACTAACTAATCTTATAATAAGTAAATTATGTCTGATATTCTTTGTATGTAAGCATTAAACTAACTTATTGTGTACAGTGTACTGAAAGCTAACTACCGACATTCGGGTGTGTCTGTTTCGTACACGAGAACTGTTATCTCTTGTGCGCTGCGGCGCATAGTCTGCTATAGAATAGCTTGTGAATAGCGCGTGTCACGGTGAACAACATTTTATTTATTCCCGAAAATTGCAATCGCCATGACAAAAACCCCAAAAATCTTAGAATTTTGACCACCAAATTAAATTATACAAAGTTTACCTTGTATTCAAGGTAATTCTAAATTCACACTTGACACGCTCGCTTCACCTGGGTCGAGTACGACGTGTAAAGGTCCGTTAGATAACTGTTACTGTACCCGACCTTAAATATGGCACTTCGAGATGTTCAGCTTTGTATAACGTCGTCTTGGTCAACTGTTTAACCGCTCAACATATTTAAACTGATGTTGTTTTGTTTACGAATAACCTGGCATAGCCTAATCAAGAAAAAAAGGGTAGAAAAAACTCCACAAGAGCGTTGTACTCATTTGAGTACAGCAACCAGTTACAGCAGTATTTCAGTCGAAATTTATTATATAAAAATTGGTAATAAAATTTTGAATAACCCTTTAGAATGTACATAGGGGTTATTCTGTAACAATACATATGATAAATAAATTTAGAACTTCAATAACTATACAAAGATCAATTTTATGCTAACGGGCGGATTTATTTTTGTTACTACCAAGTTAAAATGCCGATTATTGCCTTCAATTTTAAAATTACCCATGCTTTGAATGAAATATAATTTAATAAACTACTAAACCACAGATAATAAGAGCGTTGAATATCAAACAAAGAATTAAAAAATGTATCACTAGGCTCAATTATTTAGCCATACCCAGTTGAGTACAGCGGCGCTATGAGTTAAAACTCGATATGTCATATTTAAAGGCCGGGACAAATCCGGCGTAAGACTCGGTTACTTTAAACATTTAAGGTTTCCAAATATTCGTATGATTTGTACATCTCCGTACAAGAAAGTTGAGCGGATTTCGTCACGCATCCCGCGCGGGATCGTCTAGTGTTGTAAACTGGTTTTGTCACCCGTCTTCCCGCACTAACATTACCTTGGTTCCATTCCAATGTGAATAATTTCTTCCTAGTTGTTGACGGTTTCATGTAAATTAAGAATTTATTTTGTTATATTGTATAGGTTTTTAATGACAGCGCTCTGTTCTCTACATTTTGGCGTAGTATGGTTTTTCATATTGGATGAATTTTTGACGAGTAATTAAAATCGTTAGTGTGCATGACAATAGAATACTGGGGCCTTGCCATTTGTTAAAATTTCAAATGTGCGAGCGAGAAAGGGATGGAGCTATACATTCTATATAAGGTGTTAAAAATTAACTTTAAGAATTTTGAGGGGACATTGTATTCCTCATTATGAACAACTTTTACTATGGGACCAAACCGGAAATCGCGAAAAAAAAATCAGCTGCTCCATAATTTGACGAGTTATGCGAACATAAACGTAGGGAACAGCTGATTTTTTTTTCGCGATTTCAGGTTTGGTCCCATAGTAAAAGTTGTTCATAATGAGGAGTACAATGTCCCCTCGAAATTCTTAAAGTTAATTTTTTAACACCTTATATAGCTCCATCCATTCAATAGTTCAATTTAGGTCGTCAAATGAATCGCGTTAAGAACTCGTGGTAGGACCTCAGTAGTGTTTATTCTGTGCACCATTTGAGTTCTAGAAAAGACAAATGATGAAACACATTACATAAATATGACGTTACAATAGTATGAAGAAGTTGTAAATATGTAGGTATATCATGATTTTGACATTATTTATGTAAAATACTAGTATTGACATTAACACGACCCCAACATTATTTTTGTTGGGATAATCAAGTAGATAAATGAAGTACTATGCTACACTCAGGGAGATGTCAGCAAATCGTAGGGGCCCAGCAGGGTCGAAGCCTACTGGGGCCATGGGTAGTGTGAAAACGAAACCCGGGGCCCTGGGACGAAGGCAACGAAGGAACAGGAGTGGGTTTTTAGTCAGTAAAAGTCTGACACTATCTCTCGCTCCGCCCAAGAGCGGGATTTGTCATAAGATAATTTTCCCGCCCAATAATAAAAACCATGCTACACTAAAAGAGATGGAGTGCGAACCAAATTGTCCTGTATCACGTTATTACGATCAAGGTATTGTGACAGCAACCGCCATATTTATTAAATTTTATTGTTATTATTAATTATTTTGAAGAAGCCTCGCAGACTTGGGCGCGGCTGGTCATCCGGTGTATAAAAGATGGGCCAATCTGTATGTTGTAAACAAATGTGTATTTGCTGTATCAATGACGATATATTTTAACTTCAATTTCTTGTTCATGCTTTCAGCATTACACTATCTACTCTTCGTATTTTTGTCAATAAAATTGACAATCACATCTTTTTTCTGGATTAACGAAAGCAGTAATTATTGGCCAGTGTATATGAAATAAGATTATTCATATTACAGTGTACGTTATTGTTTAAAATACTTAAACAATATTCTAGTCTGACGTGTGTAAAAGTAAGGAATATGTCGATATTTCGGCCATATAAACCATATTTTTTTAGCCATATTTGGCTGCGATAAACCTCTGATACTTTAGGGGACAGAATGTCCCCAACGTGACGCTTCAACGTTGACCAGTGTCTCGCAATTTGTTCCTCACGCATTCACGTGACACGGGGCATGTTGCGCATCAAGTTAGGAGACATTTTTCCTTTAATGTATATGAGGATTCCTTTTGTGTTGTCTTTAGACAGGATTAACATAATATATTATTGTTTTAAAACGCTTCGCATCCTTTAAACAACAGTAGGTACTGAGTCATTATAAAGTTTTCAATGTAGGTACTTATTGAGTCAATAAGACTAAAAGAATCAGCTAAAAAGAATATTCTCGCAAAGATTGACAATCGGATTACAAATGTGTTATATTATCTAGATTTAAAAGTTATAGATTTGTCAAAACAAAAAAAATTGCCATTTAAAAAAAGTCAGCTAAGTGCCTTTTGTTTTAAGGATGCGATATAATTTTTTATTACTTTTTTGTGTCTTAATCTTTTTATTTTGTATGGAACAATGACCAAATATGAAAAAATCAAAAAGACTTACATTGCTTCCATGTAACTTGAAAAGGCAGTACTTCCACAAAACATGAAAGTTCAAAACTTTTACCTCAATGTGAAACATGTTTCCACTCAGTCTTCGTTAAAATACAACACATTATATATTTAAAATAATTATGTAAAACTTTGTACCACATTTATAGTGAATATTGCGTGTATAATTATGTTTTATTGTAAGATTCACACCATTATTATAAGCTAAACTTGAATCCTGTACACAATGCTGCAATATCTAGTATTGTATTGATATTGCTAATGTCCAAAGAGGGCTCTTATTGTCAGCCTAAGCTGCGGCTGCGGAGATGTTCAAAAGAGTCACCGCAGCCCCTGAACGCAAAGAGCAGGGTGGGTTTTAGTCAGTAAAAGTCTGACGCTCCCTCTCGCTCTACCCAGAGCGGGAGAAGTTATTTGATGATTTCTCTCACAAGAAAAATAGTGTTCTTGTTTTGTCACTCAACGGGAAAAAAAAACTAATTTTTAAAGCAACATTAACCGCCTACGTTGGCCATATCCGACAAACATTCGCGTTTATTCTGCCAGGATCGTACGACCAAATTCACCATCTCGTCAGCTCTTCTGTCATCTATGGGTATTGAACAGCTAAACGCGATGGAGTACCTGGTCGCAAATAGACGACCTTGGCGAATAGGACGCGAAAACAGTCGTCTCACCAATCCTATGCAAAAGGTTGAAGGGTTCATATAAGCCATTGTGTACACGACTCTATACATTCTACATTATAAGCGTAGATACTAACCCCACCAGTAAATGTCTTAAAATATTAGAATCTCGCTATTTTAGACCCTATTGCTATGTATATAGGGAGTTAGCCGCCGCGCCCGCCGCATCTATTGTGATTATGTTGAAACAAAAATGTTAGTCGTAAGTTAGGTTTAGGCATTATTTTAATATCATTCATTTAATGTTCTATTATTATATTCATGATGATAAATAAAGTATTATAAAAAAATTACTAGTTTTTTATTTGCATAGATCTTATAGAAAGGTGCCGTAAAGCCCTACAGGTGGTGGTAAGACAGTTTATATAAAAAAACTCAAGAAACTAGTGGACTGTATAATAATTAATAAATTGTTGGAAATACAATTGGCATGGCGAGAAAATAATATAGATTGAAAATACGATGCGCGCGCTCGGTGGTAACGTGGGGTGACCAGTGTCGGGCGAGCCGGCCGGGGTGCGCCCGCCGCGAGCGCCTCCCCGCGACCTCTGCTCTCGCCCGGCAGGTAATGATGTCCGCGCACGATACAGACGTCCAAACAATCAGTTAGATTGCTTATTACATAGGAAGAATGTGAGAGTTTTAGTTAGTAAAAGTCTTACATGGCCCTCCGAGTTTCGTTAGTTATTTGATGATTTCTCACCTCAAAAAAAAAAGGGTACCCTCTCCCCAAGCGGTCGCCTCCTGCGAAGCAGTAACTAGCAAAGGAGGAGGCCGCACGTGCACGCATGAGTGAGCGGCCCTCACGCCCCAGCCGCCGGGATCCCGTTCCCGAATTTCAACCACCGTAGGCGCGGGCTTGCGGACGGCGAACAATGGGTAGCTTGCCGTCCGAGTGTCCAGTAACCGTCCGGACCAAGCTCAAGTCGTCGATGGCGCGTAAGTGTTCCACGCGCCCCGCAAGGAGATGTCAGCAAACCGTTGAGGCCCAGCAGGGTCGAAGCCTACTGGGGCCAAGGATTTGATTCTGAAAGGAAGACTCGGCCCTGGTATGAAAGGCAACGAAGGAACGAGTGGGTTTTTAGTCAGTCACCGCCAAAGCGCGAGAGATGTCAATGGATGATTTTCCCACCAAAAAAAACCATACCCCCTTTACCTAGACACTAGATTCGGAAATCAGATATGTACCTCTAAATAATTTGGAAAGGGCTAAAAAAAATACTGGTTAAAAGTTTCTGACCTGTTACACCCGTTACATGGAATCCCAGTTTCATTTCATCTTCAGTACTGTAAAGGCAGCCTTAGGCATTCTCTACCAGTCAAAGGGTGGTGAAGAGACTATGGTAGGTGCATAAAAAGAAAATTTCATTCCCGTTTCTGAGGTAAGAAGAAATAAAATACATAAAAAACTAAAATATTTCATCTATATTTATCTAACAACATTACAAAGGTGCCTCACTACATATAAACAAAAAAATTGGCACAACGCAAATCATTTCAAGGCACTTCGATTTACTAACTAATATTGTCGCTTGTAGCAAAATTACGTATAATTTATAAATAAGGTACAGCCAACTTTATTATTATAATGAACACACATTAGTTTAACACAATAATCAATTCGGTTTCAAAAATGAGCATATTTTCTAACGTTTAGAAAAGTACTGCCGGCAAAGGAAACAAGTGTGCAGGCAACTAGCGACATCTGCAGTCTTTTCTGCTTATTTCATAAGAGTCATTCATTAATTACGTAAGACGATTTAGGGGGGTCGACCATGTATTATTTTTTCTTACAAAGGGGTGGGTGAGAGTCTTGTTACTTCTTACGTAAGATCACAAAAATACGCAAAGTTAAGATTTGAAAAAGCGCGCTCAGATGCGTATAAGTAAACTATTTCCATGGCAATGTCATTGCGCCTCCCCGCTTGTGAACTAGATGTTACTTGTTTGCGTAAACGACACATTTGTAAACGTTCCTAATAATTGTAACTTTTAAAAATAAACATCAAAACCAACCAAACGTATTCATTTTTTCCTTTAGACTTACGTGATAAATATTAAATAGGAAGGGGAGGGGTCGGCCTATTCTTGATCCTCTCCCTTCCCTTAAAAAGAAAATATCTTATTAAGGTGAGGAAGGGGGTAAAAAATCTAGTAAAAATCGTCTTACGTTTATAAATGAATAGCCCCATAAATAAAATTAAAGTTGAGGAGCATCTATTTTATATGTTGTTCGCTAGTTGCATAAGAATTCTTTGAAATTTGCAAAGGAGGGTCTTACGAATAGTTATGCAACGGTTAATAACTAGTGACGTTTTACGAGAGAACGCCACTTATCTAGCAAAAGTCACACAAGAAGATGCAAAGGAAAAGGTTGTGAGTGTCTACTCAGAATCTTTTCTTTGCCATCTTATCGAGAGTTTGTCGAGCAACATTAATTTTGATCGCAACTTATTATTTCTACTGTACAAAAATATGCTTTTCAATTTTTGAGTCTTGATCGTAAAACTTCCCTCGAAGCCTTATTATATTAAATTCGACGGTTAAATAACTGTAATACACACGTCAAGCAGTTGTTGGTTTTCATAGAAAATCAAAGTTATAATCTGCTAGGCAAACGGTAGAGGGATGTCCAAATAAAACATTGATTCATCATCATGAAGAGTCTCACTGTGCACCCTCGACAACCTCTAAGTTTCGCTAATTTCCGACGCGTACTTTTGACTATATAAAATAATGATATGCCAATACAAAAACTTAAAATCTATATCTAACAAAAAAATATTAAATTTCTGTACAAATAAAAAAATACTAAATGTTACTTGTCATCATTTATCGTCCGATTTTTTAATAACTAAATGACGTCATACTGTTTTGAATGCCTTTCATAGTCAGAATCTTATTGCTCTTTTATTATACTCAGACAAAGAATAGAATGAATGTATCACAGAATCGTATTGTGTGGGCACGTTTGTCATTACTTTTAACGAAACAATAAAATTCTATTCTATCAACCAAATCACATTATTAATACTCCAAAGAGATGCATTGGAAGACTAAATTTCACTGACATTTTTTTTTTCGAAATCTTAAAATATATAAAACAACAGTCACTCACAAACGCTCGCACACACGGACACCTAAAACAGCGTAACGCCTAATACATGAGCCTCTAATATCACTTATATCTCTTACTCCATAGTCTGTCTCTCACTCTCACTTGATAATTTGTTCCTGACTGTCACTGGGCGCGGACACACTATGGCAGCAAGTAATCTGCGGACTTTGTTCCCGAACTTCCTGACGCTGTTCCTCAGAAGTTTCGTCCTTACAACACGACTGACTAGGCACATGGACGATCACAGTGGTCTCCTTTTTACAGCATTTCTCTTCAGGTGGCGGTTCTTGCTTCTTTTTGCAACAACCTTGGCGCTCCGTCCGGAGTAATTGGACATCTTCTACGCTAGGACTGTCTTCTTTTTCACTTTCGTGATGGCAGTGTGATGTGGAAGCTTGTAGTTTCCTTGCTCTGGCAACTCTTGAGGGACACTTCTTCGCGCCATAGTAGCAGGTGGCATTCTGCTCGGTGGAACTGCCATCTTGTGAGGTGGCGGGGAAGTAATGAGAAGGTTGGATGCAGGTGCGAGTCTGGCAGATGAAAAAGTCGGACTCTGAACTCATTGAGGAGTCGAGTAGAGGCGGCGTTGAGGTTTCGGCTGGAGAAGAGATAGGGTACTGTCGTAAGTAAATGGTTGGAGATTTTATAAGTGTAATGTTAGTCTGTACCTTCGAACTGCGGTGGTGAGTGTTTTTAATGTTGATGTTACTAAGTCCCGTGTAGGAAAATGATAGCATGATCTTTTAACTCTAATAGTGAGTAGAAAAAAATATTATAAACAAAGTAAATAAATCGTATAGGTGGAATAAAAGAAAAACTTCAAAGTTCATTCATAAGTAAAAGCAAGTCATCATAATTATAATTATTACTGTATTGAATCCACCTGCAGGATGGGCTTAACGATAAGGCCATAATTATGGCGTATTCAGCGTAACGACATGGCCATAATTATGGCCTTGTCGTTACGCTGAATGATAACGAATACTAAAAGAATACGTGGTGTTATAATACGTATTAAGAACATGTGTTCCTTATTTACATTTACTTCGCAAATAAAATTGACTAAAATATTGCAAAAAAAGACAAATAATGAATATTGATTATTCTTTAAATTTTACTGTATTCAAACAAACACACAGCTAAACAAACATACAAGTTAATATGCATAAAATATAATTTCGCGTCATGAAAAATAATAGGATCTTCACATTTGTGCAAACTACAAAAATTTTTACCTACGTCTCTTTCTGCTTAAAGCAAGCATAGTTGAAATCTAGGTCAGTGGCAATGGGAATACCTACAGCTATGTAATTAAAACATTGAAGATTCAAATACTGGGCTAGCTCCATTCAAAGCTCCATCTATAAAGTTTCATTATGCAATGTATGGAAATGATCACACGATTCTTTATTGAAATGATCGTTTATGGTCAAGACAAGGAGCTGGGACTCCTGTCCTGTTATTTCCTAATAATCAGGTTCTAAGAAACTAGAACTAAACACAATCCTTTAACACAAATTTTAACAGCACCCCAGATAACACAGTTCTACACTAACCCCTGATTATTTCAGCGAACCAAATAACCAAACAAGCAAAAAAAAAAACATCTTAAACTAAATAAGTTATATATTATACGTTTCCAACCATTTTGACGACAACTACTGTACTACATGACTCGGAAATGATGAAGCTGTGACCACTTTGACCTACGCTGGAGCGGAAAAGGATGTAGCAAAAAGCGAATGACAAGTAAAAACTATAAGACAATCTAGAAGCCTATCTACGCCTACACCAACTATCACCAAGAAGCTACCAATAATCTACTGAGGAATCAAAGGGTATGTTACATCAATGTCTTTGGTACTCGTCTTGAAGCAGTGTGTGGTCGGTTTGCTGCAGCTCGACGGCGTCCATCTTCTTGCAGAGCTTGCCTTCGCAAACTTCCCAGCTACACTTCTCCGTGTTGCAACGATCTTAGCAGGAATAGGGAAGGAAGGAAGGAAGATATAGATTTTATTTGTTAGAGCGAGATGGCGCTTTTAATTGTATTCTGTGGTCATGGACTGAGACTGGACTGTACAATCCTCGTACAATGGATCACTCTGTAGAAAGAGACAGAGCGACCATGTGGCCAATGCCTATCTCTTTTTATATTCTCTATTTGCAGAACTCATAAATTCCTGCAAGCCTGTGACATAGTTTGATCAGAATTCTAGAAAAAGGCTACTGCTGGCCGCATTGATTTATTTCTACGGTTTTGGCGAATTCTGTTTGACTATTTTAGGATAGCTTATTTGATTTGACGTCAGTTTTCTTTTAGTACAAGCCGTGTGTACATCGAGTATAACTTTCAATCGGGGAAAAAATATGAACTTTAATACCAACTTTGATCTCATATTTAACCCTTTTAATGGATGATTTTTTATTAAAAATAAAAACCTAGTCGCTCACCTTTCTTGCATTAAGATCTCTTGTGCATTTCATGCTCCAATACCCAGCGGTTTAGGCTTCGTAATGTCTATCAGTAAATGAATGAATTTGAGATTCTGACATTTGTGTTCTGAATTTCAACAACTGCTTATTTGACTGATTTAAGTCATTGCCAAATTTATCCAGCTATCTTGTAAGTGTATACTGTGTAGTGCACCGCAGTTGCAAAAATATGGCTTTTTTTTTAAGAAAAACTTTATTCCACTACAAATTACTTTGATATCGTGAGTACATGTAAATTCACATAAACAAGACACTCAGACCGGGGACACCCATTTGTGGGCCATACAAATATTTGTTCCGTGTGGGAGTCGAACCCGTAACACGCAGCGCAGCAGCCAATCGCTCAAACATTGTGCCAGCAACCGTACCATCAAAAGAAATGCTTAGAAATGAATAACATAATAAAATAATTATTAGTCCAACAACTCGTGCTCGTTAGTACCGCCTGTCTATTAGAATTAGAATATAATATTAATATTCACAATGATTCACATAATATTAAATTATTTTGCAATCACTAAGGACGGGGATTAATGTGAGGATCGCAACAATGAAAATATTTGCTACCGTATTAGAAGATAAATTGTCAATCACAAGGTGCAGTCTTGAAAATCACTATACCGTGCTTGAGTACCTACCTTTACAAAAGTGCAAAATTAATAAAAGTTTAGATAGGTAACTGTTACAAAACAAAGCTCAAAAAAGCACATATAGAAAAATAATTAAATAAAGGAAACAAGTAAGAACTACCAGTGTCGTCGCACTCCGGCGTGCAGATGACCGTCCGCTTTCTGCTGAAGCACTGCATCTGCAGACGGGTCAGCTTAGTGCCGAATAGGAAGTAACCTGGGGACAAGGGTTTCAGTTATTGAGAGAATACTTTTGATTAAGGTAAGACAAACGCAAAAGGATAGAGGTCCATGGAGGGTTTTCTGGCTCTAGAAATTAACTAAAAATAGGGTTAAATACAAGAAATCAAATCTTTCAAAACGATGTAATTTTGACTAAAACTGCAAAATTGGCAATTTTGGGCCCCGGGCTTTTCTTTAACTGGCAATTCTTTAACACTATAGAAACTATTTTCATTCAGCCAGTATACAATTCAATTTTAAAAAGTCTGCAATTTAGTACTGTAATCGTATTTGGTAATTTATGAAATAAACGCATACACATAGCCACACAGCTTTTATTATATTTGGCACACCTAGGTATCTCGTCTAGTACCAGCCTGAGTTGGTCACGCCGACTTTGTGAACATAAATCTTCCGCTGTTTTGAACAGTTCTTTATGTTTCTGTACAAACATCCATACTTTATATACATATATTGAAGGCAATGGTAGCAAACCGTATTGGAAACAAATTGAAATCGCAAGGTGCGAGGTCCGGGCTGTAAGGCGGATATGTCATCAGTTCCACATTTGAAGCCTTCAAATAGGCTTCTGTTACCTTAGCGGAATGTGAGAATGTGTTATCGTGGCGGAGAAGTACATTGCTCGAGGATGCTTTTCGCGAACTTTTTCTATGACTGCATGCAAATGTGGACGTACACAATCTGCAGTTTATGTACTTTGATCTTCAAGCGATACTGTACTGTAACGTCTTGATTAGCCGAAAAAAGAAGCAACCATTTTTAACCAACACTTCGAATTTTCTAAATTTTCGTCGGTAAATCTTCAAATTGAAAGAGCAGACTGGCTTTTCCTTTTGGGTTCAAAGCAGTACTTCCAGGTTTCGTCACCTGTCACAATATTATAGACAGCCAATGAAACTCCATTAAACTTTTCTATCTTTTTACGGCACCACTGGACACGCAGTCGTTGCTGGTCCTCCGTTTAGTCATGTGGTATCTATCAGGTGCAAAGCTTCCAAACCTTCAGATGCACGTATAAAATGTTTTGCACTTGGGTCACTCCAATGCCTAACAAAGCACGAATTTGCTGGAAAGTAGTTTTTTTGTCAGTTTCAATAAGTTGTCGTACGGTGTCAATATTTGAGTCTGTAACCGCAGTTGCCGGCCGACCTTCACGTACCTCATCATAGAGATGATCAAGTCCACGTCTAAATTCTCCAAACCACGAATACACAGAGCTGCGATATGGTGCTTCATCGCCAAATGCCAATTGAACTCTCTGGCAACTTTCTTGTTGACTTAAGCCACAACGAAAATCATAAAAAATCATTGAATGAAAATTTTCACGAGTTAAATTAATTTTCATAGTGAAAATACAAATGACAGTCTCGCAAATTAAAAAGTAACATGCTAGCAAAGAGTTCCATTTTCGAATTCTATAAATGTGTTTTCATTCTTTTATTGTAAGTGGCCTGATCCAGATACTTTCATTATGCCCCACGTGCCCACGTACGCTTGATCAACCATTTTTTTTCCTAATTTTTAGTGCCATAAAACCTCCTTATGGACTTCCATCCTTTATATTAGTTTTGACTTATGTTCTAGGGATAGAAACAGAAATTAATGTCCGACCAAACCTAATTTTCACGGCTGAGACCGAAATCAAACCTTTCATATGTATCAAGAATACCAGTGACTGGTGTGTTCATCAAGGCACGGTATAATAGGAGTGAGTTCATACCCAGCATCATCCCGAAGACGACGGCAAGCAGTAGATGGACGTTGTACACCATGACAGCTGGCATGAGGAGGTAGCCCACCACGTTATTTATCAGGATCACCAGCGACTGGAGTGTGTGTTCACCAAGGCACTGTATTATAGAATATTTAGTTCATACCCAGCATCATCCCGAAGACGACGGCGAGCAGTAGATGGACGTTGTACACCATGACAGCTAGCATGAGGAGGTAGCCCACCACGTTATGTATCAGGAACACCAGCGACTGATGAGTATTCACCAAGGCTCTGTAACAATGACAGAAAATTTTGTGAGTGCTTGTATTAACTTCTTAGTAATAACGATCGTAGGACGATTTCTGGCCACCGTGCGGCGCGGGCGCGGGCATGCAGACGATGAGCAATAGGTAGCTTGCCATCTAGCCGCACGGTCACGCAAAGCGCCTCGATGAAATGTCAGCAAAACTGACGAAGCTACTTTGGGCCGAAGCCTGCCAGGGCTGCGGATTGTTCGAAAGAGTTAGCGCACCCCTCGCAAAAAGGGCAACTGAAGGAACACTGTAGGTTTTAGTCAGTAAAAGTCTGACACCACTCTCACTCGCATAACTAGAGCGGAAGAAGTCATTTGATGATTTCCCACGTAAAAGAAACAATCTTTCTTGACAATCGGGTAAAAAAGTAATAGCGGTCTACAAACAGCTACAATTTCATCATTTTAATGATCAAGGTCATACAAAAAAACAGTTCAATTCCCGAATTGAGTCTCAAAGATTTTTCCGAATAGCGATTTTTTTTTTGTTGTCATTTAAGAACAAATTGAGTTTTCAGATTTATTCCTATACCTATGCTATAAGACCTGGCTTTATGCAAAATTTCTGGCTTCTGGGTCAGCAGGAAGTACCCTATGAATTTTGATTTCCTCGAGTGTCAAAATATAAGTTAATAATAAGTTTTAATTTCAACTTAATACCTCCACGCGTTCCCGAGATAAAGGGTCTTGACAGACAGACCGACGGACCACAAAGTGATCCTATAAGGGTTCTGTTTTTTCTTTTTGAGGTACGGAATCCTAAAAACAGTCATCCACAAAATTCAAGATATAAAAGTCATTTGTTAGACAGGCAAAAAATCCACTACAGATACCCTTACTTTCGTTATATTTTTTTCTATTCTTAAAAGTTGATACAATTTTTTAAAATTCTGTTTCTATTTTTAATAAACGTGTTAAAACTGACAGACAACGTTCAGCCCACACCTCTGACCTCTGGGTGAACCGTTTAACATTTCAACACACTCAAAACATTGTTTGAAAGTAGAAACAAGAAAGCTGCCTGTATACCAAATAGCTTGTTTGACTGTACCCGCGGTGTCGCGCGAATTTGTTTTTATTCCATTCACGTGAATGTACGCATGGTTTCTATTTCAATGGACGTGTTTCGATTCAAGATTTTTTTATTTTTACATAAATGCCTCCTGTCCACTCTGTTGAATAATATTCTATTCACCGCAGAATACCCCTCACCCTTTTTTAGTTTAAGTTCATATAGTCCCTTCTAAAGGGCCTATTACACTACTCGATATTCAGACAGTCTTAGTCGATGTCACGTATTGTAATAATGGTTAGACCGGTCTTACTCGGAACAAAAAATAAGACGTGTAGTGTAATAGACCCTTAAGGTTGTCTGGTTTATTTCACTGTTACCGATACGAACGCCACAGTACCCATAGATATAATTTTCTTTAAAATTGTTACTATTTTGGTGTACTATAAAGATTATTCTATTATATTCTTTTCACAAAGTGTTTTGCCAAAATGAACTTATTTTGACTGGCCTGTTGATCTAGTCGTTAGTAACCCTGAGTGCTATGCCGGAGGTCGTGGGTTCGATTCCAACCCAGGATAAATGTTTGTGTGATGAGCATGATCATTTGTTGTGTCTGGGTGTAATTTATCTATAATATGTATGTATTTAGAAATATATAAGTATGTTTATTAGTTGTCTAGTACTCATAACACAAGCTCTGCTTAGCTAGATGGTGTTGTGTGATAGTTGTGGAATATTATTATTATTATAGAGAGGAAAGATTAACTTATTCTATTTACAAAGTATTTTGCCAAAATGGATCTTATTTCGAGGTAAGAGAGATGAACTCACCGTATTCTAAGTGACGCCCACCTGCTGACTTGTCCGGAGCTGGTGTTTCTGCTGGTGGTCGGTTCCATGCTGCCCTGCTCCCTGCAACCAACCACATCATACTAATATTATAAAGGCGAATGTATGTTTGTTACTCCTTCACTCGCAAACGGCTGAGCGGGTTCGGATGAAATTTGGTACACTGATAGATCATGTCCTAGATTAGGACTAGAGTAGAAGTTGATCATAACTGCCCCGTTGGTTTATCTAACGGGGCATTTCGTAGATAGTGGCGTATTTAAAGAGTTTGCTCCCAACTGACTTTTTATCAAAAAAGACAGCGAATTACGATTTTAAGCATCTCGGAAAGGTGACGTTATCGACTTACGACCCCCCCAGTTAAACCTAAATTGTGTGCAAGTTCTCTAATAATACTATATAATCTACTATAATAATCTACTATAAAATATAATCTTTAAAACCACTTAACCCCTCGAGGGCCGATTGTACTGTTGTACATATGTACGTATGTACAACATGAATGACCTTGAAAAACGCTTAATTATCGTTTTGTATACACGGGTGTACGAAATTTATTCAGCTGAAAATTTTGGTCTCTATTTTATTTTTTGGTATATTTTCTAGGTATATTTTTTTCTCTATATCTTCGTTTTTCCTTTTCTAGGAATAACAAGGATATAGAGACCAAAATCCAGAAAAAGTTTCTTTTTTGGTGATTTTACGATAAAACGCGCAATTACGTGATAATAATACACACGCGAGGGGAGCCGGGTTACCAACATATCATGTGAATTCCAATAAGTCAAAATACGGTTAGAGGACACATTGTTTTATTACGCAATTCCTGTGCCTACCATCGGGCTTCAACGTTTGAAAGTGATCGTGGCAAAGAGCATCTGAAGGAATAGATGAATTTTAAGTAAAAGCCTGATTCGCCCTCTCGCTTCACTTTAGAGCAGGGAAAAGTAACTTGATAATTTCCCAACTTAAAGAAAGTGGTCTGTATTAGTACACTCACGTCTCACTTACATTCACTTGACTCAATTTTTTTATTGTATTTATCAAAAAGTGCTCACAGGGGAAACTGTCAAATAAAAGTATAAGGATTCACATACTGAAATGTGACGTCACCGTGCCCAAAAGAAATAGCGCAGCGAGATATTCTCACCACGCCCCACTCTTCCTTAAACCAATACTTGGGATGCTAATATGCACTGCTCCATTTAACCTTTCAAATACCGTAATGAGGATCAGTCATGATTTTTGTGGAGTACGCAGACTTATAGCGTTAAAAAAAAAAACAAATAAATACTGTAAAGAAATTATTTAAATCGGAGTAAAAATGGCGAAGATACAGAAATTTTAATGTATTAGTTTCAGAAAAGCGCCCGAAAATGAAGCGACTCGCTGTGACGTCTTCTGTCTTGATCGGTCTCCACCGGCGAATGAATGCGATCAAGCCGGTCATCGCACGGATCATGACAGATGACGTCATCGTAACCAGTCCAGCGAGAGCGCGCGTTTCCAAGTAGCTGTTCAGAAAAACTTGAATAAATCCACCATTTCTTGACGGATTATAATAATTTAAAAAATTAAATGTTCAGTAAATTATTACACATACGACGTACTTAGTAAAAATCGGATTTGCTATTATGTGATTGATCCTCATTAGAGACACAATAGAAAGACAATGAGAAAGAGCGCCGGCGTTCGCTTGGGGTTTAATTCATTCGCTCTTCCATTGTATTTTTTTCTTCAATGTGTTTGTTATTAGGTTATTACTGTTTTTATTAAATGTATTTTTTAGTTTGTAAGTTTCTACTGTACAACGCCTTAGGCATCGTCCGTAACGTTGTACAAGTGCTTGTAAATAAATAAAAAAATAAATTGTCTTTCTATTGTATCTCTAATTACGGTATTCGAAAGGTAAATGAATTAATAACCAATTTTGATGCTGTTTTGCTTGTTGTTTATTATAAAACATTGTACAAAAATAAGCACAGGCAAATACCCAATAGACATTAAAATCGTTTCTCATATCCTTATAGATATATTTCGACGGTGAAGTGATAATAACTCCTAACTATCGAAGTCAAAAATCTTCTGTCTTAAAAACGTCAGGAGGTAATTAATACTATGAATTGACATGCTGGTTTAGTTAAGAGGTGTTTCCACAATTTGATTTGATACAGTAGCAACTAATATTCGCTTCAAGAGATTTCACAAAAACATGCAGAAACAAACATTTGAATTAAGAGCGCTAAAAAGTAATATATCTCGAAAAATGTCAGTTAGAAGGTATTGGCACTTCACCGTCGATTTGCTTATCTAACAAACCTACATGAAAAGAAAAAGTCGGCATTAGGGCCAAAACCTATCATACCGAAATTTATATTTTTCTAGGAAATAATTGTTTTTACGACGCATAATACGCAATTAATTGATATAACTTGTACCTTTTTATGACGATTATCGTTTAGTATCGAGCTCGATAGTCATGCACGACCGCCTCATTGTTATTTCATAGTTTGATGAATTTACGCCGAATTTATTGCAATCCAAAATTATATTTCAGATATTACCTACATTGAACAACTGACAATATAACATTGCAAATTGCTCGGCAATAAGCAAAGTTTTAGTAGCGTTTAAAATCATCATCAGGGACGAATGAACAGTGATGCAAAAAAGCGCATTGACGAGATGTTTTGGAGGCACAATGATTTTACTGTCTAGCAATATTCGCCAGACATTTCAAGATCCAATGTGTCTCACGTGAGGTGAGGAAGTTCTCATTCCGAGGATTCCGATTAAAATTAAGTTTAACTACATTAATTGACTGTTAGGCCAAAGAAAAGATGGATGGATTGTGTGAAGAGTGATATGAAAGAAAAAGAAGTTAGTGATAGCATGACGAGTGACAGGGCAGAGTGGAAGGAAAAACGTGTTGCGCCGACCCCAAATAACACGGGACAAGGGCACGAAGATGATGATGAATTGACTGTTAGGCGGTACCAAGTTCGCCGGGTCCGCTAGTTACCTACTAGTCGTTGAAATATGACTAATCCCAGAGTTCCTCAGGGGTCTGTCCTCTCTACAACTCTCTTCTTGCTGCATATCAACGATCTGCTGATGCCCGGTATCTATGGGTATGCAGATGATAGCACAGTTGTAGAGAGATACCTGCCAGGTGTTCGGACTAGTAAGGAGCAATTCCTCAGACCTCAATTTTGGGTGGTTCATTGAGTCCAAAGCCAAGGTAGATGCTAGGAAACTCGACGTTCTTGCAAAGGTCCGGCGGTACTTCACACGAGGACAGCTTTTAATGCTATACAAAACATAGGTCCGATCGTGTGTGGAGCACTGCAGCCACATATGGGCTGATGCTGCAAAATGCCACCTAGCAGCTTTGGACCCGGTGGAAAGGTCCAGATTTTTTGTTTTTCGTTTTACACTTTTTAGTTGTGGTATCCTCACCCAAACTTAAACACCCTCCACCTTTCGGCTCCATCATTAGACCAATTCGATGGTACATATAGTCAAAAAGCATCTTATAACAATTCTAATAATCCCAAACACGGCTAGGATACATTGATTAATTACAGAATTCTGGTGCCTACCTTCCGGCTTCATTATCAGATCAGTTTGATGTATCCCTTCCTTTTCCCTTCTTCGTTCAGTCACTCATCAACTACACGTATAAACAAAGCAATTTTACTTATTACGACAGGTCTGCTATGATTCTATGAGGAGTTTTGTTCCATTCTTTGAAGTTTATCATAAGATCATAACAATATTTCTAAGGGACCAACTCGGAAATATAATCTTTCAACACAAAAGAAAACCTTTTAAAATCGGTCCACAATTGAACGAGACATCGGACATAAAAAAATACATACAGCCGAACATATAACCTGTCCTTTTTGAAGTCGGATAAAAAATCGGAATTAATGTTGTTGAACTGGTGGGTTACCATGACGCTCAAAGTAAGATTGTTTCATTCTTATTCCAGTATGGGTAAGAGACAGAGCTACACAGGTTGTCTAGCGCCATCTCTTATCCACACTGGAAATAAGAATGAAACAATCTTACTTTAAACGTCATGGTAACCCACCTGTTTCAATGCCATAGCCATTGTTAGCGTGTTACAAATTTATCGCAAAGGATTTACCGTTACCATATAATCGAGTGTAAAATACTCGTACAACTTAAATTATATTTACCTACTTTAGTTTCAGCTCCTCATTATGCGTAACGAATCGCTGATAATGTGTTTAAATACCTTGGAGACGCCATTGAATTCAATCCGTTATGCTTATTTGTGACCATTGATTCACTATGTACGACAAGTCATCATGTTTTCAGCTGCCATACTTCAAGATATTGATGGGCAGGGGCTAGATTGTTATTTATAGGCTGTTTATGTGTTTCCTGATAGGTAACTATGACATGATGCTTTTAATTCATTAAACCCCAAGCGAACGCCGGCGTTCGCTCTCATTGTCTTTCTATTGTGTCTCTAATTACGGTATTCGAAAGGTTAATGTCAACAGTGAATAGGTTATTTTTAAGCAAGCGATCTTCAATCTTCGACAACATCAACCTTTTTTTTTATTAACCGATAAAGCCCGATCAAGTTTCTAATGAATAAATCTATAACAGAAGTCAACATGTGATTTAGAAGTTGTTATCTTGATTCACCAATCCAGTCAATTTTTCAAACCGAAAGATAATGTCTACATTGACAGTTCATGTTTCAGTCAAGCCCTCAATGAACTCTAATTTATGCTCCTTTGTATTGACAATGTAGTACTTAATCTAACCGAACCTTCAGTTTCTGAAATATACATGTCATATTGCTTCGCCAGACAATAAAAAAACTTTACTCTCTCCCACAACTAACTAAACAGCAGGCTCGATATAGGATCAATAGTTATAAATAGGAATAAGGCGTAAGTAAAGTAAGATACTTTATTATATAATAAGTATATAATATAAGTATCTTAATTATACATAAGGAAAAAAAAACGTATTTTGTATGTCGGTCTCAGTGTCTGTACTCCGTAGTTCTTAAATTTTATAATAGAAATTAAATAAATGAGCTAAACGTCATCAAGACTTGCATATGTAATATTAAGACAAAATATATGTAAATCGCAGAAGAAAGATCTTTTATAAAGTCAGAGGACAACTCGCGTGGCAGGAGTGTGGTTTTAGTCAGTAAGAGTCTGACACTGCCCAGACTGGCTCGTCAGCGAGTCAGCTTGGGCGTCCATGAGGATTTCCCACACCTGCCGAATACAAAAAAAAACAGCTGGCTCGTAATTTTCTTGGCTAAGACTCATATAATCGAGCAGCCATATCTATCGTCTTATCATCGCGCTCGTTCCTACATATTCACAAATAGAGTCACTAATTAAGTTCACCTGTACGCTTCTTTTTACCGGGTGCCTGAGCGGATATTAAGAATTTTATCCATTCCATGAAAACTCGTCGAAACTCGGCATTAAATATTTTTTTTAACTAATATCTTTTATTCCACCTTATACCTGTTATTACAAAATTCATGAGTCTAAAAGGAATTAAATAAAAGAATAAAAAAATGACATTTTTAAACCTTCCGTCTCTTAAATTACTTGCATGTTTCTGTGGCTTACACTACAATTGCTATGTTGGATTCATACACCATACCTTTTCTCTCATCTTAAATATGCATATTTCGTTATACTGTCATCCTAGCCATGCTCTGTAAAAAAGACCTTAGGAGACAGACAGATTGAATAAGTTAAAATTCAGAAAACCGGAGTAAAACTTAAAGGGCACCATTCAAGACATAAATAGGAAATACCCTTTAATGACCTCAATAAGAATGCACCCTCATTCAATGTGTGGGCCATTAGACGCATGAGAAGCATAAATTTCGCTGTCGTGGACTTGTCAAGGTCGATTTGATTAGGAAACAGATAACTAAAGTACCTAAGCGGTATGTGGCTAATTGTTACATATTGTCAAGGCTTTGACACAGTTAGACCTTTCACTAAAAGTTAAAAATACAGTTAGTTCAAATAGTTATACGTAAGTGTAGAACTAGATAGAAGAAATTATTTTGAACAGTCTGAATTGTAGAATATAAGACTACTCGGAACAACCCGTTTTTGTTTGTCTATAATAATTTCGGTCTAGTGGTACCGGTTTCTGAAAGTGATGCGGATAAATAAAGACAATGTTGTGGCGAAAATTTTGAGAGAATGTTTGATGAATGGTTTTTTGGGTGGGAAATCATCAAATAGGTCAGAGTTTTACTAACTAAAACCCAGGTTTTTTAACGGTGACTCTTCGAAGTATCATCTCACACTGGTCACCAGTAGTCACCCTCAGGGCAAAAAATTGATAAGCTTGAAAAAATTTGCCCATATTGCGAAACGCAATAAGAGCAATTTTTTTAAACTTTGCCCTACATTAGGAATTACCCCTGTATCGTGGAATTCGTGGGTACGTTCACGAACATGTAAATCCATCCCAAACCCTGAACATAACTATATATTTGTGTTTGTTCAGTGCAAGGATCGAACCCGTGACAAGCAACCGAGCAATGCCAACCGTGTTGTCTATTTGTCACTAAAGTGGACATGAGGAGAGATTCCTTGTCAACTAGTTATAAATAACAATGTATACTTGTGGAGCCGTTAGCGTTGACGATAACAGAGTACAATGTGCATTCATTTATAGTATTTCCACACAACAATGATGTCCTCACAAGTTATTGTAGAGCTATTTGCTTATTCATAACCCATATTGTTAGAATTGTGAGTCGGGAAACACGTTTTAGTGATCTATCAACTTGTCTGTGGCTGATTGGCAAGCTTATAGCGAGGGTTATAGATACGATTTTGACAGCTTATGAATGTATGTGCCTTGTGTATTTGTCGGGATCCGTGTTCAGATCACGTCGGGGTCACCAGTTTGGAGGTATGCGGAACAGAGGGTAAAGTCCGGCAAACCTCCGTTGAAAAGGGCGGATCCTCCGACGACCAGACGGGTGTTTTGTCTGGTGGGCAAATGCCCGGTAGATGATTTCGGGTCACACAAACCTTCGCCGTTTATTGCTCTTTCTGCTAGTGAAAACCTCATCAAAATCCATTGAGTTCTTTAGGAGGAGTGAAGGGATTAACAGAATGATGCGGAATCGCGACTTTATTGTATACTTATTTAATACTAGCTTCTGCCCGCGGCTTCACTCGCGTGAATGTAGGATTCTCCATACAAACTTTGGACCCCCACTTCATCCCCTTAGGGAGTGAATTTTAGAAAATCTTTTCTTAGTGCTCGCTTACGTCATAAAAGAAAACCTTGTGCAAAATTTCACGCTCCTAATCCCAGTAGTTTCGGCTGTGCGTTGATAAGTCAGTCAGTCAGTTTCTCCTTTTGCAGCGTTGGAAGGCCTTCTACAAGGTGGACCAATGAACCAGTGAGGGATGCGAGGTGCACGGGACTAGTCGTTATGGCAACACTTCGGGGAGGCCTATTTCAAACAGTAAACGACTTTCGGCTGAAATAATGATGACCTATATAGAAATTGATAAAACTCACCTATCGCACAGTAGGTTTCGCCTCTCATCCGACCTGTAGGGGTACAGCTTCTTATGAGCGGCGCGCTGCACCTTGGCCAAATACACCTGTAATAAAAATAATTTGAGAATGACTTAAGTATTAAACAAGTGCGAGTCGGACTCGCGCCCTGAGGGTTCCGTACACACTTACCTATGTAAATATTTCAATTCCGAAATGGAGTCTCGGAAAATTTTTCCGAATAGCTAAACAAAATAATTTTTTGTGAAGTAACAACAAATTTACAGTTTTTAGATTTATTCCTATACTTGTGCTATAAGACCTTGCTTTATGCTAAATTTCAGGATTCTGGGTCAACGGGAAGTACCCTATGAATTTTGATTTCCTCGAGAGTCGAAATACACGTTTTTTTCCACATAAACCCAAGTATCTTTTTTTTTCTCGTTAAGGTTAGGGGTCGTCTTGCAGTGTTATCGAGTACATAAAGCTGCATATTAAAAGTAGTTAGGGTTGCGGAACTGTTCAGAAGAGTTACCATAGCCTTGGAACGCAAAGGGTAAGTGAAGGAACACGGGTGAAAGTAACCTAGGGATCTTAAAGTCAAGAGTAAATAAGTTACTTCAAGGGAAACGTCCTTTATCGTTGACCACATTTGCGCTTTCCATCAGGCGAGATAAGAGAAAGTGGTCAAGCGCGAACCTATCAACAGAAAGAAATAGTCAGTAGTCTGACACTCCCTCCCACTCCACCCAGAGCAAGAGAAGTTGACTTTAGTAATCGTAAGTGTTTTTAATATCGTGCGGATTTCATCACGCATGCGAAGCACGCATGCGGAATTGCTCCGCATGCGGGGCTGCTGCCGATATCACGCCCTGCATCCACGTCCGTATTTCAAGAATTACAATAAATACTTGTATGAAAAGGTCATTTGTGAGGGCATTAAACCCTAAACCTCAAGCGAAAACGCCGGCGTTCGTTTTCTCTTCGTTTTTCTATTGTGTCTCTAATTATGGTATTCGAAAGGTTAAGGACTGTCAGAAGTAATGCCTGCCTGGATAATCCCTCGAGTTATCATAAATTCTATAAACCCTTCTTTATCTAAGTAAGTATATACTCGTATGATAAAATTATCATAAATGAAAACAAACACTTTAATCGATTTGCCCACGGGCGCGGGCATAAGACTGAATTATTCGTGTGATTTCTGCACACGTCGAAATGCTTGACTAGAATATAAAAATGTGCGGACGTTCCGTGAGACGAGATAAGAAAATAGTTCAGTGGGCGTTTTTGTACACAGTTCTGAGAGATAATGAAGACAGATTTATTGATTTTTAATATGTTCAAAAAGGCGACAATTTGCGTTTTTGCAGGAATGGGACTTAAAAGCATTTAAGTCAAGCTCGCTTATTTCTTTATTTATTTATTAAACTTCATGCAACATAAAGTACAAAGGCGGACTTAATGCCTTAGGCGTTCTCTACCAGTCAACCTAGGGTGGTGAAGAGACAATATGGTAGGTGCATAAACAGAAAATTTTACACGAAAAACAAGAGCAAAAAAAATATATATATATACATATAATTAATATAAAGTAACGAAAGAAGTTTTGAGACGATTTTGCTATTATTGAAGCAAATGATTCCGCACTTTCCGCTTAAATGCATATCGACTTTCGGCCTTTTGCACATCTACTGTCCTATTTATATTGTTAGTTACAATTGTGTGTACAATAAAGAATAAGAATTTATAGGAACTATACCTACTCTATTTGCGATAGCATTAGGCAGAAGTTAAAAAAGGTTGTTTTAGGGTACACTTTGTAATAAAAGTACAATATATGTATATTGTGCTTTATTACAGTTAAGATTGATGATGAATTTATTATTTAGTAATTATAGTCCAGTCAAATTAGACCAAAAATTAGGGGTAAGGTTACAATAATTCGCACCCAGCTGAAAATTGGTTAAAACACCATCATAAATTAAATCTCATCGATCCGATACCTGGAAAAAAATACTCGGGGTCAAAGGTCACAAAAACAATTTTTTCGCGATTTTCACCGAAACGGTAAGTTTTATCGTAAAATTAGCAAAATTGTAGATCAATCTACAAAAATGTCTCAATATTTTTTTCCTAAGAGCCACCGTTTTTGAGATATAATGATTCAAAAAGTTGAAAGAGGTCGTCGTCATATAATATGCACTTGTTTTCACTCCACCTTTTAGGTAGTGTACTTAGCGCGTTTTTAGGGTTCCGTACCTTAAAAGGATAAAACGGAACCCTTATAGGATCACTTTGTTTTCCGTCTGTCTGTCTGTCTGTGTCTGTTTGTCTGTCTGTCAAGAGCCTTTATCTCGGGAACGCGTAAAGTTATCAGTTGAAATTAAAACCATATACTCAAGTTTGCGCTTTCTTGAAGCTGTGAAAAAATCAAACTTGTAAGTTAACGTGACCTTTGACACCAAGTTTTTTTTCCAGGTGTCGGATCGATGAGTACTTTTTAGGTTTCATTTATGATGGTGTTTTGAACAATCCTATCATCATCATATCAGGTGGGTGCGAATTATTGTAACCTTGTAAATTTGCACACCAACATTTGACGACGAGCGTTTAAATCGTGTGCATAATGCTTTGGGATAAGATAAGTAACTTAACTTGTTTTTCGTCGATTCCGTTATAAGCGCTGGGCGCAAGCATTTAGGACGATAACCCAAATGTTTTTTTTATTTTTATTTGAATTAAACAAGTACTTCAGCTAAAGGAATGGAAATAAAACTTTATGTGAATAGTTATGAAGTTCTTTTCCATTGAGCGACTGCCTTTGGGAACGATTTCACAAAGTGGAACTTCCTAAATGAAATGTTCTCATATTTGAAAACGCTTATGAATTTAGACATAATAAAACTTATCCAGATTATACCTACAGATACCGGCACGAATCTTGAGCGGTCGTCGAAAAAGTGGGGATCGCTTTGTGCATCGTACACATCGGCGAGCCAATAACTGTACAAGGATTGCACTACCCGCCCCCGCGTCTCACTTCATACTACTAAAGAGACCCGATATTTCACTTCTGCGCAAGTGGAAGTTAGCGCTCAAGATCCATGCCGGTATCTGTGCCTATTTTGGTTTTTGTTAGAAAAGACAGTCAGATTAATAATAATAATAATCTTTATTGAGATTAATATTATACAAGCATTTTTATGAATTCCCTAGCTCCTGCGCTAGTACATTGTTTTACAAAAGCTATGCATTACGCTACCTTTTTAGAAATTGTCCTTTCTATATCAGAAAAATCTTAGTAAATTTGCTATCGCAATGTTGTCGCACCGTGTCTTTCTGCGGGAGCCTGCACATGTATTGATTACTTCGTAGATAAATGTTTTCATACATTTTCTTAATCACTATCAGAGTATTTTGTACAATGTATAACTTGCAATGTTTGTACAATGTATTATGTTTGTATGTAATAATCTAATCCAATATGGCGGATTTCTGAAGATAGCTGACTAATAAAATTATTATGCACTCCTGTGTTAAGGGTATCAATTAAAAGGATTTGTTGAAAGGAGCACGAAGAAGAAAACTACGGCACAATAAATCCAATATGGCGGACAATCTGTTTTTTAAATATATTTTATTTCAACATTTCTTGTTTGAATATGAGATTATAAGTAGGTACATACTACAGAGTTGTACATGGATGTGTTTCCAAACCAATTTATTTCTAGACTTGGCTGCGTTCTGTGTGTGGCGTCAACGTTGATCGATCTCTCAGCTAATTAAATCTTTGTTTGTTTTTATTATCTATAAATCTAGTCTTGAAAGTATCTGCATTGTACTTCATAATATCATTAAAACGGTATCTAGAAGGTCACGTTTTGAAATTGGAACAGTTTCTCGAACAGGCTATGTCAAAGAAAGTATAAAATATTATATGACCAGACATAACGTTGACGTTGTGTCATTACAACATACCTGCCCTGAGGAAATCTACACTAATATTATAATGAGGTAAAGTTTGTTTTAAGGGTTCCGTACTTACCTCAAAAGGAAAAAACGGGACCCATAGAGGATCACTTTGTTGTCCGTCCGTCTGTCTGTCTGTCAAGATCCTTTATCTCGAGAACGCGTATCGAGTTGAAAATAAAACCATATACTCAGGTCTGCGGTCCCTTGAAGCTGTGAAAAAAATCAAACTTCTTTCTAAGTTAACGAATAAAAAAGAGACGGCCGTTTATGTCGCAAAAAACGTATTTTTCGATACTCTCAAAAGAACCAAAATACATTGGGTACTTCCCGTGAACCCAGAATCCTGAAATTTGGCATAAAGCAAGGTCTTATAGCACAGATATAGGAATAAATCTGAAAACAGTAAATTTGTTGTTACCTTCGTCACAAAAAAAACTTTTTTAAACTCGGAAAAATCTTCGAGACTCCATTCGGGAATTGTAGTTTGTACGGAACCCTCAATGCGCGAGTCTGACTTGCACTTGCCCAGTTTTGTTTTGATTGCAAGAGTTAATCTCTGAAAATACTAGAGTTTGATATTAATGTATTTATTTGGATTTTATTTTATTTGTTCTAGTTCAGCTGTGTTATTGGTATCGTGACATTTTTATATAAAAATTGTAATGGCCTGATAAAAAAGATTATTATTATATTAGGTAATCCTAATTTCCGGTCCAGCTAGCTAACTTGTGGTTGCTGGAAAGGAACTTCGAGTTTGAATTCTATACAAACATACCACACATATATGGTACTGAAACATGGTCGCTTACAATGAGCCTGATCAGAAAGCTTGCAGTCACCCAGAGGACAAAGGAAAGGGCTATGCTCGGAGTTTCCTTGCGTGATCGCATAAGGAATGAAGATATCCGCAGGAGAACCAAGGTCGCCGACGTAGCCCGAAGAATCGCGAAACTAATGTTGCAGTGGGCAGGGCACATTGCTCGTAGAACGGATGGTCGACGGGGCTGAAAGGTTCTAGAGTGGCGACCGCGCACAATGTGGACCGACGACCTGGTGAGAGTCGCGGGAGTGCGGTGGATGCAAGACACACAGGATCGGTCGTTGTGGCGTCGCTTTGGGGAGGCCTATATCTAACAGTAGACGTCTTTCGGCTGAAATGATGATAATACGACACACTACTTTTTTTTACTTGATAAATCATTAAACAACTTCTTCCGCTCTGGGTGGTGCGAGAGGGCGTGTCAGACCTTTACTGACCATGAACCCAGTGTTCCTTCAGACACCCTTTGCGAGGGCCATGGTAACTCTTTTGAAAAATCCGCAGCCCTGGCAGACATCGGTCCTACTAGGTCCCGTCCATTATACTGACCTCTGAAGTGTGTGAAACACAACGCCCCGTAGACCGGGGCTTGGTTCTTACCGGGCGATGAGTTAACCATACACTACCCTGGACTCAGACAACCCCAAAGCAGACGACTGTCGAAATAATAATGCTCAGTCCACATAAGCTACAAGGAGTATTGGAGTACAAGGAGTACTACGTCTTAAGCTTTTCTCTATGTCCGCGAACCTCTTGCGCTCTGCGCGCCTGCAACTGCTCTGTATAATTGATACTAGATACGTTAGCCTAGTTATCTACGTGAGTAGAGAAACGGACTAGAGTGTGCAACGACGTGTGCAACGTGTGTGTGTGTGTGTGTGTGTGTGTGTGTGTGTCAAAAAATGTCCCTTGCAAACATTTTTTGTGGAGTATGCGTGTATTTTATAGAGATGCGCGTACCGTGTCCATCAGAGCAGTTGCAGATGCGCGGGGCACAGTTAGTTCGCCAACATAGTGGATAGCTTAAAACATATGATAAATAAACTTACTTTTGAGCCCTCGAAGAGCAGCGCCACCACGAACAGCACTATCCATGTGATAGCGAAGGCCCAGCGCGAGGCAATGGTGAGGCCGGCGAACATAAACTCGCCGAGGTCGTAGCCGAACCATAGCCACATGTGCATCATCTTGCCGGTGTCACAAGACCTGGAGGAAGGACCAGAATAAGAATTATATAAGAAAGCCAGCGGTTAAACATCCAAGAGAGGGAACTTATTACTAGATCATGTTACAAATGGGATATTGAACATTATAAATTGTAACTTAAATAAGTATCAATGTCAAATGACATTGATATTTATTTAATTTTGACATTGCATTATTATCCTAATTTCTATTCATTATGTTATGTTGCGATTTGGTATAATTATTTTTATTTGTTGATATTTTATAATAATTACTATTTATGTTAAAGAGTTAAGGTAAATTTTTGAGGAACTTTATTTAGTAATAAGATCATGAGTCATGTACCTAAAATGTACCAAAAATCACACAAATAAATAAATTTTGGTTTTTTTTTTTAATTTCAGTGTATAATCCCGCAAACCTTCATTAAAAAGGGAGGATCCTCCGACAAAACAGTTCTGGGCAACTGCCCAATAGTTGGTTTTTCAGATAAAGATAATTCGGGCTGTTGTATATCTATATTCGAATCGCACGTCGTCAAGACACCCAGATCTGAAACACCCATCTGTTGGTCATACAAATATTTGTCTTGTACGGGAACCGAACCCGCGATACGTAGCGTAGCAGTCAATCACTCAACCACTGCACCACTACGCCAACCGTTTTGTGCGCTAGTTTACGAGTAGTTCACTTGCCCAGAGCAACTTAAAGCGCAAGTTCGTATTGTTTAGAAAGGGAACAATCGTGCCTAACCTCTATTTAAGACACGCCTAGACCCTTCACTGTAATAAAGCGAAATTCTTGTTAAATCAACTGCAACACGATAAACTGGTAATCGAATTTTGTCCTAGCTACATCTTCAGGCAATTACCTGGGTATACGGTTACCAGAACGTGATTGAAATTAAACTTTTGACATCGAATAGAATAAGAAGACAGACACAGCGAAACGGTTACAAAAACAAAATAAAAACTAAATAAATTAAAAAAATTCCGACTGTGTGAAAAATAACTATAAAAACTGAAAAGAAAAAACTAGTTCAATCCAGTAGCGTAGAAGCCAATTTAATTGCATTAATTTACACACATAAAATAAAAAAAAATAAAAATTTAATATGGAACATATTGACTCCAACAAAATAATCTAGGCTAAAATCATTCCATCCAATATGTGTCCCGCAGTCGGGTAAAAAGAACAAAGTACAGAATGCGCCGAGCGTGCCCGCACCAAAAAGATGACTATCTCAGCATTTGCTGGGTGTCAGACACCCAACGCTGCTTCATGCTGAATAAGGTCGTACGCTTAGTGAAAAGTGTCTACGTTCTTCTCCATATAATTATATCATTAAAAAAGTGCAAACCAGGAACGGTATGGAGCTTCGTAAACGTGACCAAAACTATCGTTTATCCGAATTAAAAAAATATCTGTAGGTAACCGAAACCGATATAAAAGTTTCGGATAAGGCCGTATAAAAGCGGAGTCTAAACGACAGTTTTTTTTGCCCAGCTCAACAATAATAATCTACACTAAAAATAAAATTCAAATTCCGCTCTTCGAATTTTACTTTTATAATTCTAATCGAAACTATGTATAATATTCCCCTTATATATTACCTAACCTTTGTGCGTGAGTCCAAATCGCACTTGACCGGTTTTTTTTAACTATGGAAGAGAAAAAACATTCCTGCAAAAAATGCAAATTGTCGCTTACGAAGTTACGACGTTCTTCCTGAAAGGCTCGACATCTTCAACTATTTGACTAAGGGCGGGTTTCGGAATTGAGTATTTTGAGTTAAGTACGTCTCAAACCGTACTTTAATGCCAAATTTTGACAGGTTTGCAGGCTAAAGTGGAGTTTGAGAAATACTCAACTTCAAATGCTTAATTCAGAAATCGGGGGTAACTAACGAGTCCTATGAGAATTAAAAAGTGACTGTAAGTAAGTTTGAGAGTGAAAATCACACCACAGAACAAGTTAAATACTGAGATAATTTCGTAAATGTTGTTCTACTTGTTGGATAACAGAGACCTGTGAACGTCATAAAATGGTCTACATTCGTGCGTATGCGCAGGTGAAAGTGGGCGAAAAGTTGGCGATTTGAATAATTAAAGGGCAGTGAGAATATTTATCATGATTTAATGAACATTCAAACAGAGAGTTTCTCGTGGATTCAAACCCAGGCAAGCGCTTTCCTTTGTGAAGTGAGTTTTATCATTACTGCTTTTAAAACGGTGAAGAAAAACATCGTGAGGGAATCGGTATATCCTAGAACCGATCTGGAACGAACTAGAAACATTCTAAGATTACATTACATTCACCAAACTGGGCCCGCGTCGAGGATTATGGCCCATTTGCTCTCATAGAGGGGAACCTAGGAGGCCTTCTTCTTTGTTTTCCCTAAAAAAATTCAGAAAAACTCCCTTTTTTGTGATTTACGTAATAATAATATCCCTGGGCGTTCGAGGGGTCTCCTCGGGGGCCCCGGGGTAATAATAAACAAAAAATAACTTTTTCTGGATTTTTCTAGGAAAAACAAAGATATAGAAACCAAATTTTTCGGCTAAAAAAATTTCGTACAAACGTGTGTACAAAACGACAATTAAGCGTTTTTCAAGGTCATTCAAGTTGTACAATCGGCGCTCAAGGGGGGGGGGACATACAGAGGACTGACTCTACGCTAGGGGTTTCTTCGGCGACGGGAACCTAAGCGGCCTAGCCTATAGGAAGAGAGGACCTGAGTTCCAGCAGTGAGAACCTTATAAGGTTGAGTATACTATGCCAACATTGCCAAATCTTGTAGTACTCCAATATAGAACAAAGAGTTTTACCGGTTCCCACTCTGACGTCACCAATGATTCTCACTTCCGGAGAATGTAACCCTCACCTTTTTAATTTGATATAAACTTGTTTTGCAGCAATTTTATCTTGATAAGTACAGAAATAAATAAGCTTACAAACTGTATCGTTATCACCGGTGTCAAATTCCATGTTTTACAGTCAATGAACTGTGTAAGTGTGTGTATCGATTTTACGCTACGTAAAGGTGCGTATCTGGCGAATGTGCCGCTCGCGAGCCGCTTGTGAACTGCGCGCACGCATTTTATGTTCGTAAGTAGCGCACGCGGCGCAGGGGCTTCGTACGAACGAAACACGCGCGAATGCACGCGCCCCGTTTGCAAGCGCAGTGGTTAGCGAGCGGCGCATTCACCAGCCCCCCTAGCCAAGTTACGATCGTTTCGTTTGCGTCGAACGCCATGAGTAAGCCACGCCTCCTATTCCTTTGTCCCTAACCACGGTACTGAGCGTTGAGATGACGTCAGAACAAAGGAATCGGAGGCAGGTCATGACACTATATTACTGATTTTGCATGGAATATTTTTTGACAGGTTTTGCTGCCATCTCTATGAGAGTAAAATATGCGGTAGTAGACTAATAGTGATGCGACAAGCTCGCACAACGCTGCGCTTTTATTCGCCCTCGATCAGTCTCTCATAACTAATGAATTATAGATACAAAAAACTAAAACTTGACGATTTTTTTTCTTTTAAGATGTGGGATCGTCCAATGACTTCTCCCGCGTTAGGGCGGAGCGCGAGGGCCTGTCAGAGTTTTACTGACTAAAACCCACTCCTACGTTCCTTCTTTGTCTTGCGTTCCAGGACCCCGGGATGGTTGACGGATCTTGTATCTTCTAGTTCACGTAGTTCGCCCATAGCAAAGCTAAAGACCTAGTTCGTCCACGAACTACACAAGACTAATGTCTATTTAGTTTCGAGTAGTCAACTAGGCACTTAATATTTTGCGGTGACATGGATTCCGTATTAAGATAAGAATAAATGATATCTGATTTACCTTGTATAACCTACTACAAATACATAGGTCGTTTACATTGAGGTGAAATATATTATATACGCTCTTGTTTTGCCAAAAAGCACACTAATAAATACTTTGACTTTTTTTATAGTCGGGAGTCTCGGGAGTAATTACCATCAGACCGACTTCTCAGAATTCGTTTGTCCCAAAAATCAACCAAGAATTATTAGTTTTGAACGGAAAGGTATGATTACTGCACGTTGGGTCATAAATGATTGATTAAGAAATATTTTGCGTTCACTTGCATTAACAGTAATTACACGCACATTCATAACGACATGGTTGAAAGAACTTCCTATAGCATCGAGAATCGTTTCTTTTTGCTTCATCTATACTAATATTATAAAGAGGTAAACTTTGTTTGTTTGTTTGTTTGTAATGAATAGGCTCAAAAACTACTGGACCGATTTTAAAATTTCTTTCACCTTTCGAAAGCTACATTATCCATGAGTAACATAGGCTATATTTTATTTTGAAAAAAAAATAGGGTTCCGTAAGATATTTGAGTTTTTCGGACATAAGGTGTAAAAAGTCAACCAGAAAAGTTACTTATTTTGCGTACGCTGCCTAAACTATAAAAGATAGAACCATAAAATGTTCTAATTAATTGTAGATCTTATAAATATCTACCAAAGTTTGTTAGGAGAAACCTACTTTCACGCAGGCGAAGGCGCTGGCAGAAGCTAGTACTTATATAAAAGGAGAAACTGACTGACTGACATATCAATGCACAGCCAAAATTACTGGGCCTAGGAGCGTAAAATTTTGCACAAGGCTTCCTTTTATGACGTAGGCGAGAACTAAAAAGGGATTTATGAAAATTCAACTTTTTTAATTGAATTTTAAGGGGTCCAAAGTTTGTATGGAGAAACTATTTTCACGGGAGCGAAGCCACTGGCATAGAAATATAAATCTATGGGCAGAAGCTAGTATTTTTTATGCAAATAGTAAACGAAGTAAAAAAATCTACAAATACATTGTTGCATTATGTACGGTTTCCGTACAATGACTTTGTTGCTGACTATGCGACCCCAATTTACTCTACTTTAATTTAATTTCACTATTTAATGTTAGTTGACCATTTTGCATTCATTGCGATCGGCACGGTGGGCAGCCAACTCACCATTTGGAGACCTTCCTTAAAGGAGAGTTTTGGCCGAAGGGTGTCGTGTATCGACGATTTCGTGGAAGGATACCGACCTCGCAGCGGAGCACGACGCCGTTACTTCGTGTGCAATAGTACCTAGTTTTATAGTTTTCTTTTATACTTATGTATTAGTTTATTATTTTGTAAGATTATTTGTGTATGTTATCTATGGGCCTTAGTTGCCTGATAATAAATGATTATTATTATTATTATTATAACTATTGTGTAACTTTGCGGAATAAACTACTTTTAGTGCTCTACCGTGTTTTACCGTCAACTCAACTTAACTACACTCAACTTCAACTAGCTCTGAGCCATACACATTATTTCTACAATTCCCTCCTCTCATCCTTGACACAAGTTCACTGGAGTCAGAAAACTAACTAGAAACAACAGAATCTTAACATTCTGACCTCAAAAACCTCGACCCTCAACCAGTAGATTCCGGTTTACAAAGATAAGATAAACGATTGATTGATAATATAATTGAGTTGTATTCAAGGTTAGAGTGAATAGGCGCTTAACAAATTAGTTCGTTTCACCATCAACGATTGCATCACTGCTTACCATCAGGTAAGATCGCAGTCAAGCACTAAATTATATCTTAAAAAAACAACCCAAGAGTTGACGACTATGGCCGTGACAAAATGTCAAGCATGCGAGAAGGGCTTGCGGACGGCGAGCAATGGGTGGCTCGCTGTCCGACCGTCCAGTAACCGTCCGGACCGAGCCCAAGACGTCGATGGCGCGTACTGTTCCACGCGCGCCTCAAGGAGATGTCAGGAAATCGTAGGGCCCAGCATGGTCGAAGCCTACTGGGGCCACGGGTAGTGTGAAAGCGAAACCCTGGGCCCGGGGACGAAGGCAACGAAAAAACACTGTTCCTTGAACCAGGTTCCAGGAACAGGAGTGGGTTTTTAGTCAGTAAAAGTCTGACACTATCTCCCGCTCCGCCCAAGAGCGGGATTTGTCATAAGATGATTTTCCCAGCCTATAAAAAAAAAGCATGCGAGAAAGAGGGATGGAGCTCTGCCCTGCTTATTGCAAATGCAGTACTTGCAAAATGGCGCGGTTCGGAGATTGACGCGGTAAACATGTTTATTGATATCTAAACAACAAGTCTTATTTATATCATTTTAAAAGTGTACCAAAAGAACAAGAAAATAATATTTTCATGTATACATTAGCACTTGAGATGCAAATAAAGTGGAAATCCCAAAAACGTCGATTACTGCATTTACAATTAGCAAGGCAGAGCTACACACCGTACATAGCAAGTCGTAAAATGAATCGCGTTAAAAACCTCGTGGTATTTAGAGCTTCAGACGCCTATTTGCAATTTTAAAACAAAACAAACACGACACTCACGTGATCACGTCTTATTAAAAATGAATCATCCAGAGAGGCAGGCACCGCACTTGGAGATACATCACGGTCCCTACACTGACATAAGAACTCGGCATGACGAGGACTAGTCCCCAAATGTTTCTCACCTCTTGCTAACTAGCTTCAGACTGTTAGGTACACTGTTATTATATAAATATTACAGAACAATGGTGCTATTAAAACATGTGCCCGAAATTATTTTTCGCCAAACAGCATTGTGATTAGGCTACTGTAGTGTGACCATCATTATTGTGGGTGATCTGTCACCAATTTTGCCAAAGGGGTATCAAAGGGTACAAAAAAGGTCTCACCTATACAACCTAGTGGGTAGGCAACATTGTAATGCTACCCACTAGGTGGTATAGGTCAGACCTTTTTTTGTACCCTTTGATCAAACACGAAGTCACTTTTATTTTTCAAGTGAGAAATTTATATATATAAAAGCGAAAAACACTGATTAATCATGAAATCTCAGAAACTAATATACCTACAAACTTAAAACTTGGTAGATAGGTAGGTTATAGGGTGTAGACATCCGCTAAGAACGGATTTTCCGAAATTCACCCCCTAAGGGGATGAAACGGGGGTCCAAAGTTTGTAAGAAGAAACTGACTATAACGCGGGAGAAGCCGCTGGAAAAAGCTAGTAGTTTATCAATTTCTCCCGCTCTAGGATGCTCTAGAGTGTAATTTTTACGAATTAACACCCACCTGTGTCTTTCAATTGGCCTTTGCGTTCCATGTCTCTTCAGACGTTTAAAAACTGGGTCAGACAGAAAGTCTTATTTTTAGTATTTATTTTAAACTAGCTTTTGCCCGCGGCTTCGCTCCCGTCTATATTCTACTACTCTACCCTACTCTACTCTACTCTACCCAACTCTACCCTACTCTATCCTACTCTACCCTACTCTACCCTACTCTACTCTACTCTACCCTAATCTACCCTACTCGATAAAATGTATCCTATGTCCGTCTCCTGGCTCTAAGCTACCTCCCTACCAATTTTCACCCAAATCTGTTCTGCCGTTCTTGAGTTATAAGTGGTGTAACTAACACGACTTTCTTTTATATATATAGATATCATCAATCAGCTTCTCATGGTGTAGAGTGGAGCGAGAGAGCGTGTCAGACTTTAACTGACTAAAACCCACCTTCAATTGCCTTCTACGTTCTTGGACCACGGTAACTCTTCGAAAAATCCTGATAGGAAGTCCCTCCATGTAAAATACCGGTCTACTACTGGTCTACTGGTACTAGTTCCAGTCTAGCCATATGCAGTTAGACTGGAAGCCGACCCGAATAGGCTAGACAGATTGGATTGATACTATGCCCGATTTATTTTTCGTCTAGGCAGATTGTTAGTATCTGTAACTTGGCTGTGATTGCGAAGAATTTTAATCCTATGATAAAGCTAAGTGATATTATCAGGTTTTGATATGGCTCATTAGCCGATTTCAAACATTTGATATTTATTCTTTACAAAGGGATAATACTAGATTAAAAAATATGTTAAATATATTTTGTTTATCCACACAAACCGGTTTCAGGTACATCGGTTGAAAGAATTCAAAGTTTTGAAATAGATAGAATATATTTGTGCTTTATATATGAAATATAGACTAATACTATTTCTAATTATATATTACTTTTACCCGACTAATGTTTTTAAAGGAGTTTGTAGTACTGATACAAATTCGAAAATTCTTACTGATTGAAAAGTACACTTATAAAGTAGGTGTCTTCAATGCTACATTGAATAAGCTCTTAATAAAGACAACTTCAACATCAACAAATGCATCACTGCTTACCATCAGGTTCGATCGTAGTTAAGCACTAGTTTCATACAATAACAATAGGCTACTCTTAACTTGTAAAAATAAATGTTTCTCTTGAGAGAGGTAAAAGGAACGCAAACGCGCAATATATTCTTTTTTTTAAGGATATGTTTTCAGCATCTTTATTTATTTATTTATTTTTCCAACTTACAACTATCTTTCCAGGGTAACCTAATGCGATAGAGTTTTTTTTTGTTTTTTTTCTGCTTATTTATATAATATACATACTTACATATATGTATAAGGTGTTAAAAAATTAACTTTAAGAATTTTGAGGGGGCATTGTACTCCTCATTATGAACAACTTTTAATATGGGACCAAAGCTGAAATCGCGAAAAAATATCAGCTGTTCCCTATGTTTATGTTTGCATAACTCGTCATAATGTATGGAGCACCGGTTTTTTCACCGCGATTTCAGGTTTGGTCCCATAGTAAAAGTTGTTCATAATGAGGAGTACAAAGCCCCATCGAAATTCTTAAAGTTAATTTTTTAACACCTTATATACATATATTATTCACACTAGTTTATAACTTATTACAAATAAGGCATTTATTGTAAATTCACTCAGAGAACAACAGAATATGTCTGTGTCACTAGATATGAGGTTGAGAGTGCGGAGCGCCCGCGTCAGTGGCGCCTCCCGTAACAGATTGGTTCGAGCGCGCGGCTCTGCCAGTAGCCGTGGCTGTCGTCGTCGCCACACGTACCGGTCTGGAACACATAAACCTGACCTAATATGTCCGCATTGTGCACCTTTCCTCTTAGTACTTTAAATATGAACGAAATGAGTGCGAGATTTCTCCTGACCCTCAATTCGCTATCTTATTAGCTATAAGCCCCAGATACTTTATGGGACAAAATTTTCCTCAACATGACTCGCAACTCTCAATGTACGTGACACTGCAACTTTGCTCAACAACTTGCACCCCAACATTTTACAACGCATTCATGTACCGCAGGACTTTTTGTTGGACAGTTTGACATCGTTGCGTATTATGTTGTGAGACATTTAGACCCTTAGTACATCTGAGACTATGTTCGTTGAACTATTATCCTTGCCTTCCTATCACCGTGACAAATCATGGTCACCCTACTAGTGACTCAATATTGGTGCATATAAAACACAACAGTGCAGGTCGTCTCAATGTTTTGATAAAACATTATCTAATAGTCACCATTCGTTGTTAATTACTGTTATTAGTTTTAGCATTACTCATAAGTTCCTATAAGTAATGTTAATGATAGGTATTATAGATGCAGTCTAAAAATACGCTATCATTGCATAGGCATAGCATAGCATAATCAGCCTATATGTTCCCACTGTTGAGACTCAGGCCTCTTCTCTCTAGGAAATGGGCCGTAATCCACCACGCGGGCCCAGTGCGGATTGGTGAATGTCACATGTCTTCGAATTTTTGGTTCTAGGACATGCCGGTTTCCTCACGATGTTTTCCTTCACCGCTATCATTGAATACCTATAAATTAAAACCCTTAAGAATGCTATCATTTTGTAGGAATGTTCGAAAGAGTCGCCGCGAACGGAACGCAAAGGGTAACTGATGGAACACGACTAGGTTTTAGTCAGTAAAAGTCTTGTCACTCGCTCTCCCTCAACTCAGAGCGGGAGAAGTTATTTATATTTCTAACTAACTTTTAACGTAACTTAACGTAACTTTTTTTTTCTTAAGAGGCTCTTTTTTCACTCGTCTATCGTCAACATCAAGTATGGTTATATTCATTAAACCCCGAGGGAACGCCGGCGTTCGCTCTGTCATTGTCTTTCTATTGTGCCTCTAATTACGCTACTCAAAAGGTTAAAAGCTTGTTACTTCATCTAACACAATCCAACGTGATATTTGACGCAAAGGCAACGCGAAAAAAGAGAGATAACGCCTGAAAACTCTGTTAGCATTCGATAATTCCGTGATTTACTCGAATATTTTTCAAAATTTGTTCCAGGAAATACGTGTTTTTATTTAAACCATTAAAAGTTTTTGAAAAAAATTGTCGACATTCAGAATCTTGATTAAATTTGCAAGGCTTCTATTGTTATACTTTTTGACTTTTTAAATTTTTTAGTAAATTATGAAGTTCATGAAGTTCATGCAAAATAGCAGAGGTCTTTACTGGATTAGTTTTACACAAAATTTATAAATTGATTTCAATAGAAGCCTAGATAATATCCACAAGATACTGTGTTTCCAAAATATCTAATGAAAACAATTGATCTAGTTACTAAAATTAAGCAAAATATAGACAATAAAAATATAGTCGTGGGTATCTTTGTCGATCTAAAAAAAGCATTTGACACCGTCTGTCACAAATTACTATTAAAAAAGCTAGAATCCATTAACATCACCGGAAGTGCACTAAAAATGTTTAAATCCTACTTAACCAACCGTTCACAAATAGTTAAACTAGGCAATAACGATCAAAGTAACGCGTTACCAATAACATGCGGCGTTCCACAGGGATCCATTCTGGGTCCTCTGCTCTTTCTCTTATATATCAACAACATCACCGAAATAAAGCTACATGGACACCTTACCCTGTATGCCGATGATACATGTTTATTTTACTTTGGTTCTTCCATTCACGACATTATTAAACTAGCCCAAGATGATCTAAATTCTCTATACTCATGGTTTCAGTTTAATCTTTTAACAATAAACATATCCAAAACTTGCTATGTGATATTTAAGGCAAAAAATAAAATCATTCCACCATTTGATCCACTTAAAATTAATGACGTACCACTGCAGCTAAAAACAAGTGAAAAATACCTCGGTCTGAGAATAGATAGTACTCTTTCATGGAATGCCCAGATTGAATACATAAAAAACAAGCTCTCGACACTAGTAGGGACATTGCGCAACATAGTTCGATGTATTCCGCGAATTTTAAGGTACACCATCTATAACTCGCTAGTAAAGCCGCACTTACTATATTTAATAGAACTCTGGGGAAGTGCTACGAAAACAAAACTGTCAGAACTTCAACGATCACAAAATAAATTAATAAAAATGCTTTTCAACTATCCCTATTTAACATCAACTTCAAAAATCTATACTGACACAAAGTTAATGAACATCAAGCAACTCTATATCTATAATACATGTATATTCATTAATAAAGTACTTAATAAAAAAATACACACAAACATTATATTAAAACAATATCGACAAGTCAGTCAACGAAGCTCACGACGAGCGAGCCTAATAGTGCTACCTAAAACTAGAACCAATTATGGTAAAAAAATGGTTACATTTGAGGGAGTGCAACTGTATAATAAATTACCATCAAGTATTAGAAATGTACACTCACTCAATGCATTCAAAATTCAGCTCGGCCAGTATTTAACAGCAAGTAAAACACGCTCACAGAAATGAATGCGTTGGGTGGGTCGTGTTTGTGAAACTATACATAGTGGTGAAGTCGAACCTTCATATTGTTAACATTAATTTATTGTTCTCAAGTAAGTGACATTTGTGTATGTTTTATTGAGAATAAAGTTTCTTTAAACCTAAAATGTGGAATAACGTCATAATCGCGTAAGAGCGGTTGTATGAAAAACAGTGAAAATGTATACCCTCAACCTTGTAAAATATTATCTGACGTGGTCCAATTGTTAGCGGCACATGCTACGACGTGTAATTAAATAATGGAATATCAATATGTTCAGGTGCAAGTGTTTAATATACATTATCGTCAAGTGTCGCTGTATATTCCCTTTCTTTTGCTTTATAAAACTTTTTAAATACCTATTGTATTAAACGCGTTGCGGAAGCGTTATTTAAAATAGAATAGGACCTCATAATAGGTATTATAATTGTAATATAAAAGGCCCCATACACGATACGATTTTTCTGTACGATCCGTCGCTTCAGACCGATCGTAACGACGAATCGATAGTGTTTGTCAAGTTAAATCGTTAACGATTTTAACATACACTGACGATTCGTCTGTGCGACGAATCGTACCGTGTATGGGGCCTTTCAAGACACGTGCCAATACAATGGTCAGTGAATAACATTTGTAACACTGCAGTTTTCAATGAGGTTGATTTAGTAAACAGAATTGTCCACCGACTCCTCTAGTGCCGCGTTTGTATTCGTCTGGACCAGAGGCCTTACTATGACGTTTTAAGTCAGTCTTGCGAGCGAGAAAGAGGGATGGAGCTATACACCTCCCTTTACATAGCTCCATCGCTTTTACCATTCAGTTTAGGTCGTCAAATGGAGCTCGTGGTAGGTCCCAAATAATGTTATCGAACTCCGTAACGGTAACTATCGGTTATCCGAAATGAAAAAATATCCGTAAACGTAACCGATACAAAAGTTTCGGAAAATTGCGTTTTTTTTTTCTGGTGGGAAAAACATCTAATGACATCCCCGCTCTTGGGCGGAGCGGGGGATAGTGTCAGACTTTTACTGACTAAAAACCCACTCCTGTTCCTTCTCTGCCATTTTTTTTTCCATTCAGTTTAAATAACAAGTTATTATTGCCCGGCCATACAATGATAAATCTAGACTATAAATAAAAGTTAAATCTTGCTTATTTGTATTTTACTTTTATAATTTTAAAATTCCAATATCCGTAACCGAAACTAGCGGATAATCCGAAATAATTTCATATCCGTAACCGAGAAATCGGTATAATATTATTTCTGTAGGTATACGTATACAGATCTGTCTGTTCATATCCATGACATCCCTAGTCTAGACGCTGAGTTATGATAATCGTATGACTTTTTTCCAAGTACATATGTACTGCACATCCTACACATAACTACACATATTTGACTTTACACATTTAAGTTATATAGGAATGTTTTTTTAAGGTGGGAAATCATCCAATGACTTTCCCGGTTTAGGGCGATACGAGACGGCGTGTCAGACTTTTTCTGACTAAAACCACAACTATGTTCCTTCGTTGCCATTGTGTTCCAGGACCACAGGTTTCTCTTTCGGCAGCGGATCCACGCATCGCCAAGTTGTAGGGATATGGGTTTTAATAAATCAACTTCTAAATGACACACGACTGACTATAACTTAGCATAATTAGCCTCTACCGTAGGCGCGGGCTTGCGTACGGCGACGGGTAGCTCGCCGTCTGACCGTCCGGTAACCGTCCGGACCGGGCCTAAGTCGTCAACGGCGCGTCGTGGGACACTACGCGCGCCTCAAGATGTCAGCAAGCGTAGGGGCCCAGCAGGGTCGAAGCCTACTGGCGCCAAAGGTTTCATTTTGAAAGGAAGGCTGTGCCCTGGTATGAAAGGCAACGAAGGAATATAAGTGGGTTTTTAGTCAGTAAAAGTCTGACACTATCTCTTGTCATTGGATGATTTTCCCACCGAAAAAAAGCATAATTAGCCTTTTTAATGTTCCCACTGCTGGGACTGTGGCCTCCTCTCTAGGAGAGGGAATGGGCCGTAATCCACCACGCGGGCCCAGTGCGGGCTGATGGATGTCACTTGTCTACGAAGTTTTGGTTTTAAGACATGCCAGATTCCTTACAATTGATGAGACCAGTGGTAATTAAATAAATTACACAAAGTAATGCGCCGGCCTGGGCTTTAACCCGCGACAGACGCGACTAGCAAGTCGAGGCGATTACCTCTGCGCCACCATTGCTCCACTGATCATACGTCATGCAGTTAATTCTCCTAGAGAGACGCAAAATAATAACTTCATACATTAATAAAGTACTACATTGAACAAGTACTACTTAATAATTACTATCTTCATCATATCTCATATATATAAAGCGGCCAACCATCCCGCATTTTGCGGGACTGGCTCGTAATGACAGTTGTAATATCGCATTGCAATATAACTATATATATAAAAATTAATAGCTGTTTGTTATTCTCGCTAAAACTCGAGAATGGCTGGACCGATTTGGCTAATTTTGGTTTTGAAATGTTTGTGATAGTCCAGGGAAAGTTTAAACTTTGAGAAAATATGTAAAACCTCACGAAAAAAAAATCGAATACAACGCCACCTCTAACTAAAATATCATTATAAAATGAATTATGCTGTTCTGGTAATGCCAGTAGATGGCGTTATCCTTACTATTAGGCGGTACGAAGTTCGCCGGGTCAGCTAGTATTAATAAAATAATCCCGCAAATCGTCTAATGTGTCCCTCATTCATATCTTTTTTTCTAGATGTAGATTCGTTTCCCATCGTCTCGCTCGCATATAGTATACTAGTGTTCCACATCAAAAACGAGACGAGACGTAGGTAGGGACTACACTACACCGTCCTCACCTCCACGTCACAGCGCATCATCAAGCGCGCGTGTGTGTGTGTGTGTGTGTGTGTGTGTGCGTGTGTGTGTGCGACTGTGTGCTTGACTGCGCGTGTTGTGTTCGTGCGGTATGTACCAACACATCATCAATCTTCTTGTGGATAGGGGTGGGTGTCCCGCATTCCTTACTAGAAAGTTGGCCGCCTTAGTAGAAGTGTTATATTGTAGTACAAGTACTACTTAACAATTATTATCTTCATTTTATCTCATTATTTAATAAGTCTGATGTATAGATGTCTTCAGATAACACATGCACTTATGTTGTTTACAATAATCTGATTACTGTTTCTACGTATTGGAAATTAACTTTTATTTTGAAAATTAAATAATTAAAAAAAACACCAAACTCGCTCTTAAAAAACTAATGCACTGCACCATCAACAATAGCATCACTGCTTACCATCAGGTGGGACCACAAGCAAGCACTAGTTTATATCAATTAAAAAAGAGGAATTATAGATCGAACGAATAAAAAAAAACTTAACGATTGATGTTTTTTTTTTTCGAAAGGGAAAATCATCTAATATGTCATTATCTCCCAATCTTGGACGGAGCGAGAGATAATATCAGACTTTTACTAACTAAAAACCCACTCCTGTTCCTTCTTTGCCATTGTTGCAGGGACCCGGGGATCTCTTTCGCACCACCCATGGCCACGGCCCCAGTAGGCTTCGACCCTACTGGGTCCCTACGGTTGTTGACATCTCCTTGAGGCGCGCGTGAAACACTACACGCCGTCGACGACTTGGGCTCGGTCCAGACGGTTACCGGAAGATCGGACGGCGAGCTAACCATTGCTCGCCGTCCGCAAGCCCGCGCCTACGGTGGTCGGAAATCGGGATTGGAATCCCGGTGAATGGGGCGCGAGGGCCATTGCCTCGCGCGTGCACTTGCAGGCTTCTCCTTTGCTAGCATTACTGCTTCGCAGAACGAAGAAACCGCCTGCCACGCCTCCTCGCTCCTGTACCAAGGCCCGGCGCGAGAAATCGCTGCCGTCGATCGCCCCCACGAGGACACGGCGGTGCTCTGCCCAGGCGGGGCACACCTCTACTGTATACTCCACCGTGTAGCGATTGATGATAAGATACTGTTTTAATAACTTGAGAGGTATGAATTTGAGTAAGCGAAAAATTAACTAAACTAACGACAAATATTGATTAATAATAAAATCCAGAACGTGAACTAAAAGTGGGTTGTAATTAATCCATTTCAGATATTAAAATTCTAGCCGTGCGACTAAATTAATAAGTGAGCGACTTATACGAGTACAGAGATGGCAACTACAATATAAGACAGAGATGATTTTTCCAATTGAGGTTTTACATAACGAACAACTAAAAAGTTCACTTTAAGAAATATTATCACCAATGTCTAGTTATCTAGTCGCAAGCAGATTCATCATTTTGAACTGGGTGAAATAGGTTAGGTAAGATTTGAACTGTGACCAACCACCCTACGTCCAAGTTGCTCGCAGATATTCTTCACCATTTTCTAACTATCCGGTTTTTCGCAATATCCGAATTATCATATTAACTTGTGACATTACATAATAAATAAATATCGATATTTAGGACATTCGATACTCTATACTTCGATATAAAAGACATTCAATGCCGCTCAGTATAAATAAATCATTAACCAAATATTAAAAAATATGCTGGACGTAACGTTGACACTCAAACAAATATTAGGTCGCTCAAATATTAAGAAGCTTCTCATTTTGTATTATAAGTAACTCAAATTAATGTTTGTAAGTTGCTGTTCTTTTGATTTCTCGTCACTCGCAATCAGTCGCTTACTTAGTAATACTATAATTTAAATTAATTTATTTTTGTCACTTAAAACTTTAATTTACAGTCACTCGTTTGAATACTACCCATTAAAAAGCATATCTCTAGGGATCCGAGATCGATTAATCGAAGAAATGATTGTATAGATCAATAAAATCGGTTTTTTAAATGAATCTTAAACAATGGATCGATTCTGCGAGTCGGTCTCAGTAACTTGAAATGAAGAATCAATTTTATATTGTGCTGATCAAGACCATTCCAAAAGCTTCAAACATAATGGGGTTATCTTGTTACGCTCAGTAGTTCCTATGGCCACTATCCGTATTTTTTTTTATTAAGTTTAATTCTTTGCCTGGCCCAGTAATAGACCACGGCGATGCCGTCCGCTCACACTGTCATTTTTATTTTATTATTATTATTTATAGTTAATTAAAACGGTACACCCACTTACATTAATTAACATAGAATTTTTAAAACTTATAAGATTAAATACAATACTACATATTAACATGGAACAGTGGACACCCTCGCATACTGCCTCTCACAGAACACCAGACAAACACGTCTTATTTTATTCCATTCGTCCGCAAACACATCACATTCAGGGTCAGCATTCAGAAGGGCGTTAAGCATTTTTAAAGTACGACACACTGGGGATTCGGCTCTAGCGAAGGTTGGTCATAAGGTTCCTACGTGAATAGGTTTAGAGTTTTCCAAGCTGGCCATGCATGGCAACTTGTATTCAGTCGAGAGCCTGACGGCTCCATAAAATCATCAGGAAATTGAAACTTCTCCCGCCAAAGGTTGCATCTCTCCGAGGTGGTGGTACTTTGAGATTTGTCAACGGGCAATGGAATGTAGCATAATGGGTGTAAAGCGAATAGATTGCGTCAGAAACACTACTCTGCGCTCCATAACTCAAGCAGCTGATGTCGGGGAAAAAAACGCCAGGCTGAAGTGAGAGTGGACTGGCTACGTCGCAAGGATACTCCCGGACAGATGGGCGAGGATTGTCACTTAATGAACGTCTGAACAATCGACGCCCACGCCGTCGTCAAGGTCGACCGCAGCGATGGTGTGTAACGATCTGATCATGTTCACAGGCAACTTTGGCCAGAGAATTACCCTAGACAGAGAGGTCTGGAAGGAGAAAGGGGAGGCCTTTGCCAGCCATAAGAAACAAAATAGGGTAGAAAAATAAACAAACATACAAACATTGCTTGTTGAATAAAAACTTGTAAAAATTAGTGAAATGTGAGTGCTTGAGTAGTCTCGCGCTGGGCCTTGGTTCAGGCCATGGCCCGGAGCGAGGAGTGGCAGGCGGTCGCCTCCTTCTGCGAAGCAGTAATGCTAACAAAGGAGGCGGCCGATCGCATGAGGCAACGGTCCTTACTCTCCAACCGCCGCCGGGATTCCGATCTGGCCATCGTAGGCGCGGGCTTGCGGACGGCGAGCAATGGGTGGCTCGCTGTCCGGCCGTCCGGTAACCGTCCGAACCGAGCCTAAGTCGTCGACGGTGCATACTGTTCCACGCGCGCCTCAAAGAGATGTCTGCAAATCGTAGGGGCCCAGCAGGGTCGAAGCCTACTGGTGCCACGGGTAGTGTGAAAGCGAAACCCGGGGAACTGGGACGAAGGCAACGAAGGAACAGGAGTGGGTTTTTAGTCAATAAAAGTCCAAGAGCGAGATTGGTCATAAGATGATTTTCCCACCCAATAAAAAAAAACAAATGTGCTTGAGGAGTGCCACATGTTTATCTTGTTATGTGGTTCCTCCAGTTTCAGATCAGAACTCACCATGGCTTTTTTCAGTTCATCTACAATTAATATTGACCAGAATTTTAAGTGGCACGAATGCACGATGCATTTGCAATGTGGCTGTTTGAAAGTCACATCACATTGTGAGCTAGTTTTTAGTTCATTGAGCAATTTTAGTCTTAGAGCACAACATTTGCAAAAACGAAGTCTACAATGAGCAGGCTTATTGTATAGGGCAATCTCTCAAAAACAACTTTAGGATATACTTAACAAAAAGATATATAACAATGTTAATTTGTGTTGTCATGTTATATATATTTTGACTGGCCTGTTGGTCTAGTGGTTAGTGGCTATGCCGGAGGTTGCGGGTTTGATTCCCACCCAGGAAAAATGTGTGTGTGATGAGCACAATCATTTGTTCTGTGTCTGGGTGTAATTTATCTATAATATTTATGAATTTAGAAATATTTAAGTATGTTTATCAGTTGTCTAGTACTCAACACAAGCACTGCTTAGCTTGGGATTAGACGGCGTTGTGTGATAGTTGTGTGTGTGTGAATATTGTAATATTTTAAATCTATGTTCTAACTACACATACCTATCTATAAATTGTATTATCCATACAGCTACTAACAATTTAGTTATACCACAAGCTGCAAAGTTCAATGGCTCACTTCACAGCCCTGCTGTCACCATTGACACTGGCAGAACAGTTGATATCAGCTCAGTTACTAAAGATGACAAAAAAAGTGATGATGTAGCTCACATTTGTGCATGCTAGCCTAGAAGTAAACTATTCACTTTTGACTTAAACATCCCTAGATTGCACCTATCAGCGCAAACAGGGTCCAGTAGGGAAATCCACCACTCCTTAGCTGGGTGCACACTTAACACAATATATGTTACAAATATAAACATTGTAGGTATGAACATTTATATAAAAATATGGTACATAATGTATGTGCTAGACAAGGTTAGAATAATTTAGTAGAAAAGTTATATTGCCAGGCAAGTAGAAATCTGGGTTTTTCTACTACATATTATATACCTCATAAAACTCTTGTTTTTTTTTAAAAAATTGTGTTAAGCTACTTTACCTCTTAATTGTTTTATTTTTTGTATAATAGTGACACAATTTGAACTGACTACGAGTTTCCAATCATGATTTTTGATGGAGGACAAACAAATCCTTTCTTTCTTAATTTATTTTAATGATGACTGATCCATTTGTTAACAATAATTAAAATATATTTGAAAATAAATTTCAACGTTTTTATGATACAGTAAACATTAATTCGTAAGACACCAATAAAGAAATATTACAAAAATATATTAATATTGAAATTTAACATTGTACTCACCTTCCTGATTGTAACTGCTTTCTAACTAGGGCTCTTCAAACCCGTATCATCCATGTATTTGTTTACTAACTGTCCGCGATATATCACATTAAACCAACATTGTTATCACATATTTTATTGATAAATTAGAAAGTAAATAAATTATTTGAATCACACCTGATACCATTTAAAACCACTTTAAATAAAAACTCTAAAAAGGTTTTACGTCAATTTGTAAGCCATTCACTTACTAGATACATACGTGTATTTATTTTGGTTACATTAGAGAAAATGAATATCATTCGCAAAATTTTGCATACAAATATAATCGTCAACTACATTCACTAAAAGATAGCAGTATGATACAGAAAGATAAATAAACCCGTCATTGTCAAAATAACTGTCAGTCGCGATCGCGATCTCACAGATTACGTAATACTTAGTCGATTTTTATAAGAGCAAAAAGAGGACTATGATTCAATTATTAGGTTTTAAATGCATGGATAAATACCCTAAAATGTGTCAGACGTATGAGTTCGGGTCTTGGTGGGATGTGAACTCATTTTTGACCTTTTAGTACTTATGTATTTTTTATTTTCTTTAATGCTTTAATCATATTAGCAAGATTTTTTTATATTATCGTAGGGTATACACAGAGTACTTTTTAACATCCTTGATCATAAGCCCAAAAAGTATTAATTTTCTGTATCACAAACTGAATGTCAACTAGTCAATGAGTTTTTTTGGGCGTGATTTTATTGAGTAGAGTGCAGAGGCTGTTTTAGTTATTTGCAATTCCTAGTGGTTATTATGATGTAAAATTGTTTTAGTTTTGTTTTTCAAGTGTCTGACACGCACTTTCGCTCCACCCAGAACGACAATATCTGGATTCTTTGTAACAGGCGCGATATCAGTACAATGAAGCTGAGAACTTTATTATAGTATTGACTACCTCAGCGAAATTCTCCGACAAGATTGACTCAATACATTTGCTGTTAGTTATTAAACAAACCATTTAAAATTCTTTAAATGGTTTATTTAATAACTTACCTATTCATGTCAAGTTTATAAACAAGGAATAAGATTTTTTCAACCGTCTGTTGAACGACTAGCGAGTTACCAACTGAGTCGACTTGAGTTGAAACAAAGAGCAACTAAAGTTTACTCATTTGTTGTTTGAGTCGAGTAACTCAGTTAAAATAACTCGCCTATCGCTAATAGCTTGTAGCTTCCCTAAGGGGTAAATAAAAAAACTTTGCACTGTCAATAGCAGTGTTGCCATTTTGGTGATTTTAACGCTAAAATAGCGACATTTGTTAAAGTTCTTACGAAAAAAAATGATTTAGTAACTTAATCAAAACAGTACTAGATAATGGATACCTTTTTCATTCTTATTAATTCCTAGATCCCCAATGGCAGAAAATGATTTTATTTTCTATTAGTTGAGAGCTCTTGCTTCATGTAAGAAAATGAGCGCCATGCATTGAGGGCCTTGACAACCCTGTTTTCTTTTCTAGATAAGCCTTCTTCTCCTTCTTATCTGACTTCAGAAATTCAATTTCTTTAAAAAAAATTGTTGTTACAATATTTCCATATTACAGCATAAGTAGATATTATGTAAGGACAATGTAGACTGGTCAATATTGTACTAAAAAGTACAATAAAAATAATCATAATAAAAAGGAACCTAAGAATTCGCGAAGTCTACAGTGTTCTCACATTCACATTATAAAAAAACAGGCTATATAAATAAAAGCAAGTAAAATAAATAATTACAATTATTAATAAATGATACGTTAACAAAATAAATAATAATAAATAAAAAAATATTGCAAAAGCAATGTGTTAGAAATAAAAAAAGTATAAATTACAAAAATGTGAAGCAGTTAATAGATACATTTACAAAATGTTATGAGCTACCAGGGGGCCATAAGTGCAGAAGCAGTCATTGCCAAACAAACTACGCGGGCCCAGTGCAGATTGGTGAATGTCACATATCTTCCAATATTATTATTCGAACATTATTTATTATAATACTAATATAATAATCTATCAATAATAAAAAATATAAAATAAATATTTAATTATAATTTTATCACTTACAATAATTTTTTGTTACTCTAAGGCTAATATAGGTAATGGATAAAAAGGAGGTGGCATGAGCAGGAACCCTACCCCAACTACTTTTGTTAGATCTGCCTCTGGTAGAATCAGTTAGCGACTTTTGATATTGAGTCTAGCGACTTGGAACTTTTAGAGTTGGCAATACTGGTCAATAGTGTCAATGTCAAATCTTGATGCTCTAAGGTACTCTGTGTCTATTTCGTTTATTTTGGTACAAAACTAGGAATTATTTGATTCAGATATAGGAAATAACTCTTTCAATTAAATATCATCCTACAAAATATCAATTTACAATATATAAAACATGGAAACCAGCAGTCAAAAGCCAAAGAAGAGACCGACGAAAATCGAAGAGATGACTAAGGAGCAAATACGTCAAGCTATTTTGAAGAAGCGAGAGTGTAATACTAGGGCTCAGCAGATTGTCGAGAGCCTGTTGGAAGCGAGCATTACCGAGGCATACTTACTCCAGTGCCTTCCAGACATCAACCAGGCGCATTTCGATGATATCATAGAAGAACGGTCTATTGTCCATTTATGTGGATATCCACTATGTAAGAAACCTTTGTCAATTAAAGATATACCTAAACAAAAGTATAGGATATCATTGAAGACAAACAAAGTTTACGACATTACTGCTAGAAAAAACTTTTGCAGTAATTTTTGTTATAATTCTGCAATGTATATCAAGAAACAGATGTTGACTAGTCCCCTATGGTTCAGGGAGTATGAAAAGATACCAACATTCCACCTCTTGAAGCTCGACACTGTTGGCACTATGGGAGAGGAAGTAGATGTAACATTGATTGATAGAGTGAAGATCTCTGAGAAGAAACTGTTTACTTCAATCAATGATTTTGCTGAAGCAAGCCTTAATGACATGTCTCCGAATTCTCAAGATGAGAATGAGAGCAACAATGAACAATCAAGTAACAGTAACACACAGAGTGATTTCAACAAAGCCATGGAATCAATTAATGATGCACTAGCTAGTATTGATTTAAAGAGAAATTCAATGAACTCCAATGAACCAGATGTTAATGAAGATCCTAAGCCGGATATAAAAGATAGTATTCCAGCAATACATAAACAAAATACTGAACCATTTGACAGCTCAAATACTCCTCTCAACACAACTGCAACAGAATTACCTGCTAAGAAAATTCTTAAGCCAGCACCAAATCCTCTAAACATTGTAGGTGACATTATAGAAAAGCCTGAAAAGACAATTGACCCAATACTTATGACCCCTGTTTCCACATTGACAGAGAAAGAAAAAGAAAGCAAAGAAAATAAATCAAAGAATAAATTGCCACTGAAAAAGCAACCTTTAGTGACTGCATTAACTATTGAAGTTGAGAAATGTCTGGCTGAATGGTTCACTTTGGACACCATTCTCTTATTATTTGGTGAAGAAAAGGTTCGGGAAATGGTTGCAGACAAAGGAGAACATATTAGAGAATACCTTAATAATTTTGCTAAAGGAATATTCTACAGTTCCAACGTATATGACCAGTACCAAGCACTGTGCAAGAAACTTAATATGCTTGAGTTGGAGGACAGGAAATTTGATACGCAAACATTGAAACGAGAAACGAAACCCTTGCCTGACTATAGAATGCTGCAAGAAGAAAGTAAAAAGATAGAATTAAAAGTGAAAGCTTTCTTCTCAGGAGAGATCGAAGTCTCAGAACCAGTGACCGCAGAGCCGATACAATCTCCAGAAATGGTGGAAGAGGAAAACACAACAAACCTGCCTTTAGTAGATAAAAATTCACAGAACGCTTTGCGTAGAAGAATAGTGTGTCAACACTTAAACAAAGTATTACCCGACATATTGCTCTCTTTGGGCCTACTCAGTCTTTCGATTAGTTCCGATATTCGTTTGTTAGTAAATACGTTTAAATTGAAAGCTAATAACATAATGTTTAAGCCTATACAGTGGATGTTGATTGCCATTATCTTTATAAAGCTTCTGTCTTTGAGAGACAAGAGGCTTGAGTACTTACTTGAACAACCAAAAGCGTACCAGCATATGCAGTTGTTACTTTTGAGTTACAAACAAGATGGAGGTTACTTAGACAGACTGATAAGTTGGCTTACTGATGTGGATAGGTTACTAGATACTAGTGATACACAACTAACTATAGAATAAATTGTAGATAATATAATACAAATAACAGCAAAGTAAAAAAGTTTTGTGACTTGTGTTTCGGATTGGTGTCCGTAACTCATCCAAAAAATTGCAGATAACTTTTTTCACTTTGTATGCAGCAATATTTATATATTATAATTTTAATTTATTAAATAATTTTTTTTTAATATGCTTGTTTCCTTTAAGAAATATGATTAAATTGATTAAAACTGAGAAAGTTTGGCCGTGTAATAAGGTGAAATGAAAAGTACATCACTAAAGGCACTATGAATATAATGTATGGATGGAAAAGGAAGAGGAAGGTCATAGATAATGGATGATACAAAACAGGGGCGCCGACTCCGTGGGTGCTCGGGGACAGCCATGAGAAATAAACAGTGGGTGCCGAGCACCTCTGAGAATAGACATCAAGAAACAGATCAGTAATCACCTTTTACGGATGGACGTTTTTAGCGCAGTGGTTTATAGTGCCAGTTGAGACGCGAGGGTCGCAAGTTCGATTCCCGCACCAACACAAATGTTTGTTGATGAAACAGATATTTGTGTTGGGTCTAGCTGTTTGTGGTACCTTCGTTGTTCCGCAGTATGTAAGTAGGACATTTATTTATTTGTCGGTCGATCACTGTGCATTTAACTTATCACACTTCGCCACTTTTTCGAAAAATTAAATGAGCATGAGCACCCATGAGGTTTTCTAAAAGCCGGCGCCCCTAATACAAAAAAAATGAAACAAAAGGATGTGACTGATTGCATGAAAGACATGATGGTAAATAGGGGGTGAATGCAAAAAAAAATCCATGCGCCTACTACTAACTGGGACAAACGCAGAAAAATCAAAGAAAAAAGATTTGAATTAAAAAAAAAACAATTTAACACACAACAATAAACTTTAATAATAATCACACAACAAGTCAAAATTAACAATTTAAATTAGGATCTAATATTGACAATGCAGCACCAACCAAGTGCAATGACCCTGTTATCAAAACCGAAGATCTATCAACAATATTTTGTTTCTTCAAATTGACTAAGGCGTCAGCTACACAGCTTGCAACTGTCACATCCGTGGAACCTTCTTCGAAGAGTTGCCAGATCTGTACATGTTTTTCGCATCTGGCAATTAATTCTTCCTGTTCTACTAAGGAGTAATTGTCATTGTTCTGGCTTATATTTTTGTGGGCCGTTGGTATAACGAAGTAGACGGACTTGAAGCCCACATTTTTTAGTGGTTGAAGTAAGACTTCAGCGTTTCTGTCACCTGTGGCGCTGAATATCAATACTTTGTCATGTAATCTGGAATGGAAATGGTTTTTTTTAGTTAGTACAAAGATATCAACAGATTTGTGGTTATACAGTGACTTCGGTACCGTAAAACGGGGTGAATAGAAACGCAGGGGTAATAGAAACAAAACTTTGGTTTGGTTTTTCACTTTGATATCATATTATCGGCTTCTAACAAAGCATCGACTTTTTAGAATAGCAATTCATTAATAAATTGATATAGAAATGCTGCGAAAAATACCCATTGAAGTTTTGTTTCTATTCACCTCTGAGTTTCTATTCACCCCATTTGACTGTACTAGTCTAATTTAAAAAAATATTTGTATCAAAATGTAACTTTATCCAAAATCCATTCAAAATTAAAGAAGTTACTTTCAAATCTGGTGGAAGGGAAAACTGTGAAGTAACAAAAAAATATGCACAAACTACAATGTGACGTCACCGCTATTAGATTACCTACGCGTGTAGAAAAGAGATAACGAGACGTCCATACCGCACGCCCACTCTTCCTCATGCAAATATTTTAAATGCTGCTTCTTTTTACAACGAATTTCGATGCAGTTTTCAGAAAAAGATTTATTTTCAGTATTTTTTGTTGTTTAAAACGAAATATTGTACAAAAATAAACAGGGATGTACCTAATCACTAAGAGTTGTGAAAATATAAGTGAGGAGATTCAAAACCGTGTTAGATTTTTGTTATTGTTGAATTACACTTGATTTAAGAAAATCTCCCTTAGCACTTATTCAAAACTTGTTAAAATTTAATACAAAATTGGCCTATTTATTGTTTCACCAATCATCAACAGAATATAGAGTTACAAAAGTTGTTTTTGTTTATTATTGCCCTGTGGTAATACTGAAAAACTAGCCTAAACCTATTATATTAGGTAAAGTCACTTTTGCGCTGACGGTCTCAATTTACAAAATCACATTTAATGATAATTTCAAAAACTCTCACCTATTATGATTCTTAAACCATTCCGCGCAAATCTCCATAGACTCCTTAGTGTGTGCTCCATCTAAATAAAACTTCGCATAATTAGAATCCACAACGTGATACCGTCCGGGCCATTTACAAGCCGACAGTCCATTCATAGTCTCTTTCGTCACACATTTGACTATGGTCTCTAATACTGGTTTGGTCACGCCATTTAGACCGTTAGCTACATGTTTAATAAGGCCGTTTTTCCGGTGCACCGGCTTGGTGATTCTCATCCATGCGTGGGACAGCTGTATGGCAAGAGAGGCGTTGGTCTGGTATGCCTCTACGTCGAGTAGTAAGCGAGCCTGCTCTGATGTCGGGAATGTGTAGGTTTTGTAGGCAGGAACTACAGTTAGGGGGCACTGGAAAATAGAAAAGCTCATTATATATTGGTTTTTTATTGGCTCAATGCGACTGGTCTGTTTGTCTAGTGGTTAGTGGCCCTGACTGCTATGCCGGAGGTCGTGGGTTCGATTCCCACCCAAGACAAATGTTTATATAATATAATATTCACACAACTATCACACAACGCCATCTAGTCTCAAGCTAAGCAGAGCTTGTGTTATGAGTACTAGACAACTGATAAAAATACTTAAATATTTCTAAATACATACATATTATAGATAAATTACACCCAGACACAGAAAAAAAATATTGTACTCATCACACAAACATTTTTCCTGGGTGGGAATCGAACCCACGTGTTTGTTTTGTGTAATGAGCACGATCATTTGTTTTCTGTCTGGGGTTTATTTAACTATAATATGTATCTACATATTTTTAAAAACATATAAGTATGTTTATCAGTTGTCTACTACAAGCTAGCAAGCTCTGCTTAGTTTGGGACTAGATGGCGTCGTGTAGGTTTTTCTTTTCCTAACTATTACTGTCCCAATGCTGAGCAAAGGCGCCGTCTCGAAACAAGCAAATAAATCAATAAGCTGACATTTCATTTTTTTTTGTTTTTTTGTGTTTGGCCTCTCGCAGGTCAACCTAGGAGGTTGTCGGCTGCTTAACCGGACTTGCCTGTGGCGGCCTCGATTAGAGAATCAAAGCCTCCAGCCAGGGCTTACTTAAATTAACTTAAAACTAAGCGACTACACGCTAAGGGCACCCCCTGTGGGGTACGGACCTCGGCTTAGGGCGTCGCTGGGGGGGGGGGCAGCAAGGGACGAGCTGGATCGAACAGAAGCTGACATTTCACTCGGTGATTCAGTATTTATGTATTCTCGTTATTTCGCTAACATAAAATGAACTTTATAACGTAATAGATAGGGTGTATTTTGTACTGCCCAAATGAGTTTTACAGGAATAGGTCTTGAAACGGGGGTTGGAAGTTTGTATGAAGAAACCTATTTTCCCGCGGGCGAAGCCGCAGGCAGAAGCTAGTATTATATAATTGTATTATAGTTATTGTTTATTAGTATATCTATTCGTGTATTCGCTTTTTCTCTCTCTTTTCTTGCACTTACTACTATTTTTCTCTGCATCACCAAAAGGTTGACTTGTAGAAAATGCCTAAGGCATTAAGACCACCTCTGTACTTTTGTGTGCATAAAGCATTTATAAAATAAATAAATAATAGTTTCTTTGCAATAAATGCCATGATTCTAGATTCGAACCTATCAAAAAATATAAAGGCAGATTACCTTAACACTACTAGCAACACTTGTCAACACCTCCATAGCGTCTTCAGGCTGCTCCACCGTGTAAGCTTCGCAGCCAGGCTTCATGATTCCCGCCTTAGCCGCCGCGATCTGTGGCAGCGTGGTGCCCAGGATCGAAGTGTGGTCTAGACCGAGGGCTGTTATGCCGACGACTGGAACCTTTCTGAAAAGGTAGAACGTAAGTTGAACACTAGCTTTTGCCCGCGGCTTTGCCTGCGTACATAAAATATAGCCTGTGTCACTCAGAAATAAAGAAGTTTTTTTTGAAAATTTTAGCAATCGAAACAGTGACTTATTATATATACTAATTTTAAACATTACTAACTCGCTAATAAAGTCTATTATTAAGCAAACAACTAAAATTACCTTAAAACATTAGTATAGTCGACAATGCCGCCGATGCCCACTTCGATGATGGCGACATCCACCTTCTCTTTCAGGAACACATTGAACGCCATCACGGTTAGGAATGCGAAGTACTTTGGCATATCACCCTCGTACGCCTGAAAAAATGATTTCATTACACATTTATGAAAACCCTAGCGGACTGTTAGGATGAAGCTGTTATAAAAATCGCCGAAGAATCGCCAAACTTAAGTGGTAGTGGGCAGGGCACATTGCTCGCAAAACAGATGGTCGATGGGGACAAAAGGTTCTAGAATGGCGAACACGTACCGGAAGACGCAGCGTTGGAAGGCCTCCCACAAGGTGGACCGATAACCCGGTGAAGGTCGCGAGAATCCAATGGATGCAAGTCGCACGGGACCGGTCATTGTGGCGACATTTGGGGAAGGCCTATGTCCAACAGTGGACGTCTTTCGGCTGAATTGATGATGATGATGTCATTATAAAAATCTAGAACCCGATTGACACTCATATTTCAGCAAATAAAGAAATCTGAATCTGATAACCGCTTACAGGGTCCAGTTAATAATCAAAACCAATAAGGAACTCACACAAACATACAAAAAATACATCGAAATTACTTTATCAGCCATTTAGGGGTTCAGTGACACACACAGAAGAACTTATATAATAAAGAATTTTTAAAATTGGTCGAGTAGTTTTTGACTTAAATCGTAACAAACAAATAAAAAATAAAATCTTTTTGCCGGCGGCGTCGCCTGCGTCCTTATATCACTCAGTGCTAAAGTTGTATTCTATTAGTGACCGGATTTTCAGAGTTTTGAGTTTATTTATTACAAACAAAAATACAAATTTTCACTCATTATATTTTTTTTTCAGGTGGGAAATTTAAAAAAAAGTCCAATGACTTCTTCTGACTAAAACCCACTCCTATGTTCCTTTTTCGCCCTCGTTCCAGGGCCCCAGGGATCCCTTTCGCACAACCCATGGCCCCAGTAGGGTTCAACCCTGCTGAGTCCCTACGGTTTTTCTGATCTCCTTGAGGCTCACGTGGAACACTAAGCGCCGTCAACGACTGGAGCTCGGTCTGACAGGTTATAGGTCGGCCCGGCGCGAGAGGCCGCTGCCGCCGATCGCCCCGTGGAGGACACGGCGGTGCTCCAACTAAGATAGGCTTATCTGGTGCCGACCATAAACGGTAATATATATGGGATTTCTTTTCTTGTCCGATAAGTATAATAAAAATAAGTTTTTTTTTTCAGACACATTTATCCATAGTTTTGTTAGTATTGGTGTGTTAGTAACGAGTGCCTAAATATTTGACTTGCCTGTTGGTCTAGTGGTTAGTGGCCCTGACTGCTAAGCCGGAGGTCGTGGGTTCGATTCCCACCCAGGACAAATGTTTGTGTGATGAGCACGATGATTTGTTCTGTCTGGGTGTAAATTATCTATATATGTATGTATTTAGAAATATATAAGTATGTTTATCAGTTGTCTAGTACCCATAACACAAGCTCTGCTTAGCTTGGGACTAGACGGCGTTGTGTGATAGTTGTGAAAAACAAGAAAAAATAAAATTAAAAAAATTAGGTCTGTATTGTTACTTTTTACTATTTATCTTATTTGTGACTGTCGCCACCCAGTGTCTCTGCAAGGGACAGTCCGGTCTGGCAGCAATCATATTCAAAATGCTGTTGTCACTACCATGGAGGCGCCGTAGTAAGGAGGCCGCTTTTTTACGCATGATGGCGTGAAAACCATCAGTACCAGCCTATGCGAACATTCCCGACGCGCTACAGCGCCATGGCAGTCCCAACAGCATCCTGAAGGCATTATTATAGGCAGGATACCGACCTCGCAGCGGAACACGACGCCGACACATCGTGTGCAATAGTACCTAATAATTGTTATAGTTTCTTTTATACTTATGTATTAGTTTATTATTTTGTAAGATTATTTGTGTATTTTATCTATGGGCCTTAGTTGCCTGATAATAAATGATTATTATTATTATTATTGATTTGGATACGCCCCTGCGCAGTCATAATGATGATGAGTCACCAAAATTCACAAAATTTTTAGTAGCTATATTACTTCAATTAATTCAATGAAAAAGTACCTTTGTCCCATCCAACAGATCATGGACCTGATGAAAATGCCTCGCGAACTGTTCCTCGGTGATGACGCGCCCATCAAGCCGGATGCGCTCGCGCACTGCCACGAGGTGAGGAGACGAGTAGAACCCTGTGCGGAACCCGTGGTGCCGTAGAATGGACTCGCACATCGCGCTTGTTGATCCCTGAAAATTGTATTGCAAAGATTTTCATTAGTTTGGCTAGACATGAAGCACAATCGAATATGAACTTTATTGATAAAATGTACTATCATTTTGATACAAGTGGAGAAAGTTTGTCATTGCTACTGAGGCCGCATTCGCACGAGCCTTAGGCGAGGGCGATATGGAGCTGAGTACTCCAGGGACTTTCCTCGTGTATCAAAAGATGTTTTTCAATACACTTACGAAGAAATGTATACATGGGGGTTGATGTGCGACTCGTGGGGTCTTTTAGCGCCCAGTCTAATAAGATAAATGTAATAAATTATACCGGGGGCGAGCGCAAGTACTTTTCCGCACTAGTACGAAAAAGCGTAAAATGCGTGCATAAAAGCGGTAAGGATAAGAGCGCGAATAAGTGTATTGAAAAGGAAACTGGTTGAATGTGTTTTTGAATAAATTATTACCTTGCCTTTGGTTCCAGCTATGTGTATGACAGATAGTTCATCTAACTTCGTGAGGCTGACTCCAGTTCTCGACAAATAGTGTTCCATATCCTCCAGGTTTGTGCATTTCTGAAATATTAGTCAATTTTATTTATAAAAACAGGACACACAGTTTCATTTACGTAGTTATTATTATTATATCAAGCCTGTACTGTCCCACTGCTGGGCAAAGACTATGAATATGTTTTTTTTTTAATACACATCAACAACGAAGTTATAAGGCCCGCCCGGCCACCAAAGATAACGAGTGTTTTTTAGAGAGAAAGACAGATATATCATCTCATTCTTTTTCTATCAATTTCGATTTTGTTTTCACAGATGATATCTATATACCTGGTGAGAAAATAGTTGCACCTGCCATGTTATGTTTCTGCATCAAAGTCGACTGGTAGAAAATACCTAAGGCATTAATTCCGCCTTTGTACAGTGTTATTTACTATTGCATAAAGTTTAAATAAATAAAATAATTTTGTTTTCATGCCAAAACCCTTTTCATAAATAAAACCTCTTGTATTCCAAACGCAATGATTGTTGCATCTCTTTTAAGGCGAACGTACACTTATCCAAGCCGAACGCGTCGAACGAATCAAAAGAAAAGAATTTTATAATTCTTCATTCTGGAGTCCTCCAAGATTCGGACGATACGACGCGGTTTTGTTTTTTTTTCCGGTGGGAAAATCATTTTATGACATCCCTCGCTCTTGGGCGGGGAGGGAGATAGTGTCAGACTTTCACTGACTAAAAACCCACTCCTGTTCCTTCGTTGCCTTTCGTACCACGGCCAAGTCTTCCTTTCAGAATCAGAGCCTTGGCCCCAGTAGGCTTCGACCCTGCTGGGCCCCTGCAGTTTCTGACATCTCCTTGAGGCGCGCGTGGAACAGTACGCGCCGTCGGTTCGTTCGACGCGTTCGGCTCGGATAAGTGTACATTGACCTTTATATGTAAGAATCGTTACCCAACAACATGCATATATCGAGTTTACAGTTTATTATAATGGCATATTGTTTTATGAATAATGATTTTCCATTAATTATATTTAAAACTAAGTGCTACATCACGTTAATGTGAAACCTTGCTTGTTCAAAACAATAACCTTCGTGGCAATTAACTATAGTTTTTCATAATTATTGACGCATTATTATGAGTGGTACTCACAAGGACATTTTCCAGATAGAAGTAAAAATAATGTATTGATAATGTGAAATGATTGTTTTATTTATTTATTTATTATTTATTAAAACTTTATGCACTAGTAAGAAACACTGTACAAAGGCGGACTTAATGCCGTAGGCATTTTCTACCAGTCGACCTTAGGGTGGTGCAGAAATGTAACATGGTAGGTGCAACATAATGATAAACTAGATTAAGAAAACAAAAAACAATAATAAATATATACTTAGATACATACATACAAATTAACAAAGTTATTATGAAAGACGTATCCAACAAATCATCGCTGTGATGATTACACCAACTTCTTACGAATGTATTCACGAGCCATCACCTTAAAAGTGAACCGACTGGAAGCCGTCCTGATGTTCAGAGGGAGCGCATTCCAAAGAGAGATCGCCTGGACAATGAAAGAGGACTGGATAAACCCAGAGCGATGTGTGGGACATCGTAGTAGGCGATTATTGGTAGATCGGAGATTTTTATTATGACCAGAGCAAAGATATTGAACTTGAGAAGTCCAATAGGAAGGAGAAGAAGGTTTATCCAGAAAAGAATACAGCGTTGTTAAGGCTCTTAGCGCTCTACGCTGACGGATGGGTAACCATTTTAAAAGTGATCGTTGCTCAGATACATGATCATACTTACGAAGGTTGAACACAAATCGAATGCAGTTATTCAGAAGGCGGTCAAGTTTGTTGAGGAGATCTGCATTCAGGTCATAGTAGCACACATCACCATAGTCGATAATAGGAAAAATTAGGGCCTGTACAAGCAATGCCTTTATGTGAGCTGGAAGAAGATTTTTTAGTCGATAGAGAGACCGTAACGTTCCAGTTACTTTCTGACTGACACTACCGACCTGCTTCCGCCAATTGAGACAGGTGTCAACATGCAGACCCAGATCTTTAACGTCGGAGCTAAACGGAATCACAGCGTTATCAAATATTACGGGTGGAACAGTTAGGCCATCAAGCTTTCTCAAACTATGGGGGCTCCCTACAATGATAGCCTGGCATTTTAAAGGATTAACTGCCACCCCAAAACGGTCAGACCAGCTTTTTATAGTTTTTAAATCCTGGTTTAGCTTCTCGATTGCATCCGATATGTTGTCAACACCTGACTGACAGTAGAGCTGCAAATCGTCGGCATAGAGATGATACGCACACTGAAGTTCATTGGTTATAAGATTAATAAAAACAGAAAACAAAAGAGGAGATAAAATACCGCCTTGAGGGACGCCAGCTGTAAGGTCACACCAATTATTGATAACTTTATTATTAAAAGAAATATGAGTATACATGTGGATGGATGGAGAGGAAGGCCAAAGACAATATGGATGGATAGTGTGAGAACGGAGGAAATAGCACAGGACAGGGGCAGGAAGATGATAAAGATGATAAAACATTCTGCTATATCTTCTAATAAGTGACTAAAACACCAGACATTATTGTAATTGTAATTTTACAAATGGCCTCTTAAACAAATCCAGTACTTTTAAAAAGAGAGAGCTAGCAATTATGAGTTCGACGAAGAAAACTATTCACTTTTGACTTAAAGGACCCCTTTCTAAGGGATATTTGGATGTTACCCAACGACTGTGCAGGTTAGATAATGAACCGGTCTATGTAAAATACCAGTATTTTTTTTCATTAGTATAGTTTAGTTTTAGCTATATTTTGTAAAACTAATGGAAAATGATAGACCAATGAGGATTTTTATTTTAACAATCGTATACAGGATTATTTTTAAAACACTGGCAACCTCTCAGGAGTTCTGACTCAGGACTATGTTACTAACATCATAAACAACAACTTTTGTTTTATGACTTTTAAAAAATTATCATATTTTAGTTCATCAGATTTGCATACAAAAATAAAAATATTTAAATTGAACATTCTAAATACTACGAAGTCTATGTGAAGCAAGCGATAGTATAATAGCAGATAGGAACGGGGATCGGGCGGCGGGGGTACTTGATGGTAGGAATGACAAAATACAGAGTTGAAATAATTTATACTCAATCTGTTTAGGTATTTAACTAAACGAAAAAAACCTTGATATGTCTTTTTATTTCAAATAATTCGTATAAAAGACAAATAAAGATTGTCTAAATTTAGTTAATTACCTAACATCGGTTTAAGGAAATACCTAATTGTAATCAATATTAGATAAAGTTTTTAGATTTTTTTTTTAGATAAAAGACATGTTATGATTGAACAACGAAATCTTGAAGGTTTGTTTTTGGTAAATAAATTATGTTTTGTAAAAAATCATGGAGCAAAAGTTGTTGTTTATGATGTTAGTAATACAGTCCTGCAAGGTTGTTAGTGTTTTACAAATAACCCAGTATATTGATTTCATTACACAAAAACCAAGACACGTCATGATGATACCCCTAAGAAAGTGAGATGAATAGTGGAAGACATCACAAAAACATTTACCTCTATTGTCTGTGCTAAGGTGTTACTTACTTGTCCCGTTCTTATGTCCTTTCGGATCTGTTCTATGGTCGCTTTGTTTGATTGGAGGATATTTAATTTTCGAACAGCCTCCTGGAAATACAAATATTTATTTTGAGTATAAATTGTAGACATTTTATTAACAATAATGACTTCGTCCATATCAAAGTAGAAAATTATCCCAAGGAAACATATCTACTCCCGGGGTAAAATGTATTGTTTGTGCTATTCTAGGACATGGTCTACCTATATGCCAAATTTCATTCAAATCCGTTCAGCCGTTTAAAGAAGGAACAAACAAACAAACTTTCGCCTGTCTAATATAAGTAATTTAAAAAATGCTTAATACGTAAACCATGTTCTTAAAAATATAAATTAAGGGCCTATTACACTACTCGATGTTCAGACAGTCTTAGTCGATGTAGTGTAATAAGGGTTAGACCGGTCTTACACGGACCAAAAAATAAGTCTGAATGTCGTGTGCTGAATATCGCGTAGTGTAATAGGCCCTTTAGGTATGTCAATATGAACTTCGATAGTAGCAAACATTTGAAATGTATTTCTAGTGTGCACTCTGATATGAATATAACAAATAAATATAATTTATAATGACAAAACGATAGTGATGATGATATGATTTATGAATGAACAGACCTTTATTTGAATTCAACATCGACTCTAACATAGTTTTTTTTTAACAATAAAATCTATGTTTTATATGAATGATTTATGAATAAACAAACGTTTATTTGAATTCAACATCAACTATAACATACATTTTATTGTTTTTTTTTACAATAAAATCTACAACATACAACGCAAATTACATTGCAACTAATATTCTTTTTCAAGATTTTATTATATTATTAGTCACTTAAAAATGAACTTAAAATATAGCATTATAAGGTCGATAGTTGAGTGAATGGTGGCGGTTTGAATTATCTTGAATGATGTATCCAATATCTGTCACAAATGTGTCAGTCAAGTTACTTGGACCTACTTCTTACATTTCCTAGTACTATATATTCATAAACTCACGTGGAATTTCAAGGCTGTTAATAACTTAGATTTTAATTGCGCATTATATTTTTTTTTTATTTTAAAGTTTAGCAACGGCAGCTACTTTTTTTTAGGTTGAGTGAACTGGCTAAAACCCACGGTGTTTCTTTAGTTGCCCTTTAAGAGGGCTTTTTTTTTAGGTGAGAAATCATCTAATGACATCTCCCGCCCTTGGGCGGAGCACGAGGGCGTGTCAGACTTTTGCTGACTAAAAACCACATATGTTCCTTCATTGCCTTGCATTCCAGGGCCGGGTTTTCCTTTTAGAAGCGAACCCATGACCCTGCTGGGTTCCTACGACTTTGCTGACATCTTTTGAGGCGCGGTAACTTTTTCGGATGGTTAGAAAATGTCAATCTTGCTGATATCTCTTTGAGGTGCGTTATGAACACAAAGCGCCTTCGAACCAGGTTTAGTCCTTACCGGACAGCGAGCTATCCATTGCTCGCCGTCCCCAAGCCCGCGCTTGTAGTGGCCGGCACCTGCCCTGCGACTCCCGTAGAAATATGACTATTTATCTAATTTCGTAAATGCTGTTAAAATGTAATGTGAAGTTACCCATGTGACCAGCTGTGACAGAAGATGGGGTACGGGGGGGGAGGGTAAAGAAAATCATGAAATTCGTATGACGTAATTTATTTCAGAGTGATTCATGAGGAAGATGTATAATATAATGCATGTAACGTAGAAAAAAGTTGAGATCTGTAACACCCAAGTGAAGCTGGGGCTGAAGTGAATTAAGAGTGAGCTCTAACATGCTCACTCTTAATTAATAATAATATAATAATAATATTCCACAACTATCACACAACGCCGTCTAGTCCCAAGCTAAGCAGAGCTTGTGTTATGAGTACTAGACAACTGATAAACATACTTATATATTTCTAAATACATAGATATTATAGATAAATTACACCCAGACACAGAACAAATGATCATGCTCATCACACAAACATTTGTCCTGGGTGGGAATCGAACCCACAACCTCCGGCATAGCAGTCAGGGCCACTAAACACTAGACCAACAGGCCAGTCAAAATTGTCATTATGTGTTCCACTAGTAAGAGCTCATACACACAAGCGACATATTGCCAACGGTATAGGGAACTGCAGCCGTCGACGCGTCGGCGGCAGCTGTTGATGCGTCGACGGCCGTCGACATTCCAACTTTAAAGATCAGCGGCAGCCGTCGTGTGTGTCAAGGGTCACTGTAGGCCGACGGCTGCAGTTACCTCTGTCGTTGGTAACATGCCACTCGTGTGTATGAGCTCTTACTAGTGGAATACATTATGACAAATAATAATCTATACTTATAATAATACTAATCTGTAGGAGTGAAAATTCTGTACATTGAAAATATCAAAAAAATAAATGGTCCGAACCCAAAAATGTGATTAAATATTTTTTTGTCTGTCTGTTTGTTCAGACATCACGCAAAAACTACCGGTTCGATTACGATGAAACTTGGTATAATTATTCTTTAATATCCTGGGCACCACACTGGGTATTTTTTATCCCGGAAAAGTATATACAATAAAAAACAAACTTAATTTTGCGGTTCGATCCCTAGACCCGATTACTGTACCAACCGCAAATAATAAGTTTGTCCTAGGTAACGTCACCCGCAGTGGAGTTCACTAAGGGCCACTGCACACGGCTAAGATACTATAATATTTTATCTTAAGATACAATATTGCTAGCCATACAATTCACACACGACGAAGATAATATATATACATATAATATTTCATATTTTCGTATCTCAAAAAACCTAATAAAACCATTTTCGACTTCTACGCGGACCAAGTCGCGGGCAAAAGCTAGTATATAATATAATAATAGTCCTTATTTAAATAAGAAGTTTTTACAATTTTACTGAAGTCCCTGACTCCTGTGCTAGGTGATTAACCTGTGTTACAGAAGCCAGTGCCCTCTCCTGAGAGAAACACAATTAGTTCTTATGCAATATAAATGAATACACGAAAAATTTTAAAAAAAAGGAAATGATAATTATAATTAAAACTAATATAAAAATAAAAAGTTGTCAGCAAGCCTGTATTGGTGAGTGAGTGAGTGTGTTTGGTGAGTTAGTGTGTGTGGTGAGTTAGTGTGTGGTAAGTGAGTGTGTGTGGTGAGTGAGTGTGTTCAAAGAATTCACGAAGATGTATGTAGGTACAGGAAGAATTTAATTTGATTTGTAAGAAGAACAATATAAAGGTAGGATAGTGTCATCGAAGCACTTCTAGTATCTGCTCCATTAATAACACTAATGATTGTGCATAGTGATGAGAACATGTATCAGAAGTATTACTCATTTTATTGAATCAAAACATAACTCATTATTACAATGACATGTATTGGCTAATAGATAAGTATTATTATGTAAGATTTTTTGAAGAAAATGTTTGAATTGGGTATTGTCCTGTATTTATTTTTGTACAATATTTTATAATAAACAACAAATTGGTGTCAATATTGGTTATTAAATGAAGCAGCATTTAGCATTTTAATTATTAGGATTAAGAAGAGTGGGGAGTGGTAGGAACACCTTGCTATTTCTTTTGTATGCATGTAATCAAATGACAATGATGTCACATATCAGTGTGTGCTTCCTTTTTCTTTTACCTGCCAATTCCCCATTACACCAGATTTGAAAGGTTTCTAAATACTTCATTTGAACAGTTTAAAAAAAGAACGATTTTCGACAAAGTTAATTAAAAAAATAATTTAAAATAATGAGTCAAATAGATACCCAATTTAACTGGATATTATTAGTTAATTTTAATAAAAAGAAATCAAATAAAATTATTAGTTCAAAACAACAATGTGAATTAATTGGAAATCACTGAATATAAATGTGAATTTAATATACACTATAAATACTTACATAGACTAATGGAAAAAAAAATCTAGACTGATTATTTTAAATATTTAAAACTGCATTCAGCAATTAATTGTGCATATTATTTGGTACATAATTTATTACTTTATACACCATTAGTTATGGCTATGGCAAAGCATGTAAGCCATTGTTCTAAACACAACATCTAACTCAAGCATGTTCCTCCTTATATATTTTCATTACCTTTACAATCATTCAAATAAAAGAATAAAAATCATAACACTACAAGGTAGTAGGTAAGTACCCGATAATGTTTATAATCGATAAAAAATTATACCATTCTTTGGATTGCATCAACATAAATAACTAAATTTATAAAATAATGTAAACTAACTTGCTACACCAGTAAACTTTCTAAAATGCAGATGTGGCAATATTTCCTAACAGTTAGTTGAAACTAAAAAACATAAATAAACAGCATTTATTCAAAGACCGTCACTCAAAACAAAATAATACAAAAAACAAAACTCGTACCTCATAGCTAGTCTTCGTCGAACACATCCTAACAGCTAGACTATTGACTAAACAACTACGGAACAAGCGGACGCTGATCATCAGCACGTCATCCGTCCGATAGACGCCTCAACAACGCAATTATAGTGGAAGTAAATGAAAAAATCGTGACCTCGCCGCTAACGACGAGCGAGTAACATCACATGGCGTTTCTCTACGTCTGCCGGTACTTATCAATGAGACCTACGACATCTGACCCTCATACCGGCTATTGTCATAATATCAAACCGATCATAGCCGGTAAATTAACGCTAATCGCTTACTAGAACAACACAAAATGTACGCAAACATAACCTTGCAGTTACAAAACATGTGGAATTGACACTGTCAAAATGACAGTGACAATAGACGTTGACAGTTAGTTAAGCTGACGTCTGTTGAAGCGTTCAGAAACTTAATTGATACAAAATATGAAAAAATAATATTAGGTTTACAGGTGATATTAATTGTTGTTTTGTGCCAATGCACGATAGCATGCAACAATTTTGTATACGCTGGTAAGACGTTGGTACAGTGGAAGATGGTTAGGTCTTTGTTGTGGAACCTGTGTTGACAGCCTTATGCAATCTCATGTTCCAAGTAAAAGAGAGACACGGGGTGCTAGTGCACGTTATTTTTTCAAAATTATATATTCCTCATCAACTGATGGATCCTTGCATGATCCTCTCGTGCCTCTGGTCTGGTTCTTTGCCTAAAGAAAGAATAGATATTGCCGTTAAACGTAGTGACGCTGCCAGCGGTGCCCAGATAATAATATTATACATATCGATGCTTGAAAGGCAAAAATTACTAAGCGACATTGAATAAACTTCACAGGAAAATGATTTAAAGTTAGAAATTTTAGATTTTTTTTTTGTTAAAAACGAAATAGTCTGATTAAGATACTATTATTAATATCGTGTTAATAATATCTAAATCCGACTTTTATTAAACTAACAATTTTTTCCTAAAACTTTTAACTTTTAATCACTCTCCTGTAAAGTTTATTCAATGTCGCTTAGTAATTTTTGCCTTTCAAGCGTCGATATATCTATGTCATAAATATTCATGTAGTAAACAGGCTAATACTGATACTCTTTGATGCATTGATTTGGTTGCCAGAAAAATAAAATTACAGTTGACAATAATTTTAAGATTGACATAACTTCTCTTCTTTTCATAAATAATTTATTTAAACCAGTTTTCGTTGATTTTTGTTGCGACGAGGCACAAAACATACAAAGTTTTAACTTTTTACAAGAATCCAGGAAAACGATTAAAAATGACGGAAACTGACGCTTCGAAACGACCGCTGCAAATGCCCACACATTTTTTGCCACAGATGGAGAGAGTGCGGGTTTATCTTATGATGAAGGTTTTCTAATTAAAATTACTTACTTCATTAAATCGGTACTTATATACGGTGGAGGTGTGCCTTACTTGGGCGGAGTACCGCCCGCCGTGTCCTCGAGGGCGCGGTCGGCGGCAGCGACCTCTCGCGCGGGTTATAAGCCGTAGTGAGGAGAAATGACAGGCGGTTGCCTCCTTCTGTGAAGCAGTAAAGCTACAGAAATAGGTGTGTAAGGAACAATAGGCGGCCGCACATGTGAGGGAAAAGCCCTCACATGTGCGGCCGCCTATTACATCCTAGCTCTTCAGCCGCCTGGGCCCTGACCCCGGTGTCCAGCCACCGTGGGCTTGCGGACGACGAGTAATGGGTAGCTCGCCCTCCGGCCGTCCGGTAACTGTCCGGATCGAGTCGACAGCGCATAGTGTTCCACGCGCCGACGGTGCAACTGTTTTAAAATTCATTTGCAAGGTTTGCCCTAACCGAACATACATACATACAAAAAAGTTTGTAAAATGAGAGATCCACGGATTCCACAGTGTATATGAATGGTAAATAAGAAGGTTATACACCGACGAAGGTAACTTATAAAAACTGTATTTCAAATAGAACTCCACATTGCATCACTGCACTGCTTATAAAAAAAAATGCCTTTGTGGATTCAATGGTTAACTAATTTGTCTTGAAATCACAATATGTATTTCCAAAACCAGCAAACAAATTTTTTTTTTTCAAATATTCCTACCGCTTTTAGGCACGCAATTTACTGATTACGCACTACTGCGGAAAAGTACGCGAGATCACCTCCGCCACAATTTATTATATTTTCGTATCAAGGCTGGGCGCTCAGCGACCTCTACGACGCGCCGATCAAACCATGTTTGAAAATGTATTGTAGAACGTCGTTTGATACAATGATACACGTGGAAATTTGTCACTACAGTACTCGGCTCCATAACACCCACCACGCCTGCGGCTCGGGCGAATTCCGCCTCGCGACGCAGTTCGCAGTGACAAACTTCTCCACTTGTATCAAAATGTACTATTTTAATAATAAAACGTAATATATCTGAAACCAAAAGTAAAATTCTTCTCAGGATATGGTCAGGAATGTCATCATCCATCTACCAAAAGATCATCTGAAACAGATGAAGATCTTCGCGAGCCGTCACCTGCATACTATTGAGGCATCGCGGTTAATGGTACTTGTTGAACCAGGACTCGTTATAGGTAAACCAGCAGTGCTACAACCACGAGTTCTTTGGCGACCTGAACTGAACTGTCAATGGGATGGATCTATATAGGGTGTATAGCTCCATCCCTCTGTCTTGCTCGCACGACTGAAAATCATTTTAAGGCGTCCATTACACCTTTTTTGACGGTTTTCCTGTCAGTTTTGCCACAGTAAATTTTTTGACTGACGAAAAACCTACCGTCTAATGCGATGATTGAGGTATGCATGACGAAAAGCTAATGGTAATAAAATTCCGTCATTCAAACGTCATTCATGATTGATGGAATTGATTGACGCCTGCATGGCCGTGTAATGGACGCCTATCTCATCATGGTAAGTCTCCCAGTTTCAGGTGCTTTTGTGTACTGACTAAATATTGGTAGGTTTAGTTTGCAGCTTGTAGTTTGGCGGTCGAAAATCAGACTATTAGGAGCCCTTTGCTATGCGTGACAGGATCCGCTGGGGCTGATACCTGCCAGGGCTGCTGGATTATTCTAAAAAGTACCGAACCACTGGAACGCAAAGATAACTGACGGAACACGGCTCAGTTTCAGTCAGAAATCTGATGCTCTGGGCCCTTTCTCAAAAAAACACTTGCACGGTTTCGAACCCGCAACCTCGAGATCATGCATAATCCACTGCGCCATCACGACTGACGACAATTCCATTCAATACATTCCATAATATTTAATTACCTAAATCCAAAGTGACAAAAATCAATCCAGTTATAATTCCAGCATGGATTATAGTCAGGTGATGACCAAAATAGAACTAGAATCGAGAGTAGTACTACAAATTAATTCTCTTATCATTTCCAATGAGTCATCATCATCATCATTTCAGCCGATAGACGTCCACTGCTGGACATAGGCCTCCCCCAAATGTCGCCACAAAGGACGGTCCTGTGCGTCTCGCATCCATCGGATTCCCGCAACCTTCACCAGGTCATCGGTCCACCTTGTAGGGGGCCTTCCAACACTGCGTCTTTCGGTACGCGGTCGCCACTCCAGAACCTTTCGGCCCCAACGGCCATCCGTTCTGCTAGCAATGTGCCCTGCCCATTGCCACTTAAGTTTGGCGATTCTCCGTGCTATGTCGGCAACCTTGGTTCTCCTGTGGATATCTTCATTTCTGAGTCGATCACGCAAGGAAACTCCGAGCATAGCCCTTTCCATTGCACTTTGGGTGACTTTGAGCCTTCTGATGAGGCCCACTGTGAGCGACCACGTTTCGGAACCACATGTCATCACTGGCAACACGCACTGGTCATAGACTTTCGTTTTGAGACACTGTGGTATATTGGATGAGAAGATACCGCGCAGCTTCCCGAACGCTGCCCAGCCGAGTTGGATTCGACGGTTGACCTCTTTCTCGAAATTAGATCTACCCAACTGGACTGTCTGTCCAAGGTAAACATAATCGTCCACAACTTCAAGTATAGAGTCTCCAATCTTGATAGGAGTGGATGCTACATGGTTGTTTATCATGACTTTAGTTTTGTCCATGTTCATTTTGAGATCCACTCTTTCGGAAGCTCCACTTTCCAATTTTCCAATGAGTACCTACAATAAAATGAATAATTAATTATCTTATTAATTACTAGATATCAAAGGACTGGCGAAACAGATAATGAAAGATTTCGGATGCTACGTAATAACACGTCGCTGCGTGATCGATCGCTACGAAAGAGTAAGTCCATTGCACAATTTACTAATCGATGAAATGATTTGAGGTGATAATCGATTAGTTACACGAATTTCTTGCAGCATGACAACTACGTGCCTGGTTGTATGGACCCAGCATTGATGTCGGAAGTCACTAAGGCGTTTACTTTGAAGGAACCTGTGCCGCAGGCTGGATGGTTGATGTTTGGTAATCTCTAATCCTTTCATCCTTTTCTTTCCTTCCTTGTTCGCTGGTTTTAGAAAAACAGGTGCTAACTAAAAATTTACAGTTTTCAGATTGTTTACTATACCTACTTGTGCCATAAGACCTTGCTTCATTCCAAATTTCAGGATTCTAGGTCAACGAAAAGTCATCATCATCTTCCTGCCCTTGTCCCATCTTATTTGGGGTCGGCGCAACACGTTTTTTTCTTCCATTCTATCCTGTCAAAAGTCATACTATCACTAACTTCCTTTTCTTTCATATCACTGTTCACACAATCCATCCATCTTTTCTTTGGCCTCCCTCTTCCTCTCCACCCATCCACATGTAAACTCATAACTCTTTTAGTAACATGTGTTTCATTTCAGGTCAACGAAAAGTACCCTATGAATTTTTATTCCCGTGAGTGTCACACAAAACAGACAGACAGACGGACGGACAACAAAGTGATTCTATAAGGGTTCTGTTTTTTTCTTTTTGAGTTACTGAACCCTAAAAAGTACCCTGTGGCTATACCACGAGCTCTTATCGCGGTCCATGTGACGACCTAAACAACCCCCCTAGCCAAGTTACGATCGTTTCGTTTGCGTCGAACGCCTCGAGTAAGCCACGCGTCCGATTCCTTTGTTTTGACCATGTGACTGAGCGTTCAGATGACGACAGAACAAAGGAATCGGAGGCTTGGCTCGAGGCGTTCGACGCAAACGAAACGATCGTAACTTGGCTACGGGGGCAGAACTGTTAAAGGGATGGGAGCTATATAAGGCTTTCTCGTTCGCACGCTTGACATTAAACAAGTTATGGTAAGGCACCGGTTCTTAATTACAGAAATTCTGTGGGAACTACGGGAAGGAACTCATTTAGTAATAGGTGTATTAGCGCTTAAATACATAACAATATGTACGTTGTACTCCAGCTTTTACTAGTAGAAAGAATATTATTATAACGAACGAATGTTACAGCAGTATAAATGTTATTATTGACATGATAGGCGCAGTGGTTGAGCGATTGGCTGCACTGCGTGTCACGGGTTCGATTTCCGCTCGGAACAAATATTTGTATGCCCTATAGATAGTTTTCCAGGTCTAAGTGTCTTGTGTATGTAGGAATGTTTGTGAACGCACCTACGATACACATACAGGGGTAGTTAACTCCTAGTGTGAAGCAATTTTACAAAAAAAAAAACATTTTAACGTCTCCGGGCGAAAATAAGTCGGTAATCGAAAAACTAAAATGTCAAACAATCAAACGGGGTGAATAGGAACGCAGAGGTGAATAGGAACAAAAGTTTGAAGGGGATCTTCGCGTTAATTAATATTTTTTTAAGAACTCCTGTTTAATCTTTATTTGTAATAAAAACGAATGCTTTGATAGAAATCAATAAAATATATCAAAGTGAAAACCTAACAAAAGTTTTGTTCCTATTTACCCCTGCGTTCCTATTTACCCCGTTGGACGGTACCGACTTTTTGCCCGGAAATGTCGATTTTTAACACATCATCGCCTGATTCTAGACCACCCGTGCACAATGCGCGAGGCTCGTTGCCTCCAGCAAGACGGCGTCCTGCCCACGGTGACGCTGGTTCTGATGAAGCTGCCACCGGTCGCGCCAAAATCCGTCAGCAACCACACTCCGCCTCGGAACTTCTTCCAGCAGGACTTTGAAGGGTTGAAGTTTGCATACAAGGCTACAGCGAAGGTACCAGACTTTTAATTTTTATTTTATATTCCACAACTTTCACACAATGCCATCTATTCCCCAACTAAGAAGAGCTCGTGCTATGAGGTACTAGACAACTGATAAACATATTTAACGATCCGCTACGGCGTCAACTATGATAATAACTCCAATTTCAGTACAGCCGCCCCGTGAATAATTTTCAAATTGGCTTCAAATATCTGGGATTTTTCACAAAAAATCTAAAACCCTTACTAACTCAAAAACTACTGAACTTCGGTAGAACATTTGGTGGCTTAATTTGTTGCATTTTAACCCTACTATGATGTCCTGCAAGGAATACGTCGAGTTACCAGTAACCCTGTATATTTCTAAATACATAAATATTTTAGTTTTTTTTTTTTATAATTAATACAAAAGAATAGAATTTTCTAAGTTAAATAGCAACCAAAAACCACTACGGTTTAAACCCGTGCTATCATGAATCCATTCTCAACATCGAAATTATACAAACGGATTTTTTATATATGACGTTATTGTCGATAACAATTTATCAAAAACTTTAGGTCTTTAAGTAAGTAAAAGAAAAACATTCTTAAATATTACAAAAGTGATATTGCTTAAGTTTGCATTTGACAATTTTGAGTGTAATATTTTTTTTTTCTGAAGGTACACTATTAATAAGTCTCGGTACAATATACCCGGATAAATTACACCAGACACAGAACAAATGATCGTGCTCATTACACGAACGACAGAAAAAAGCCACGTTAAAGGTGGATGCCCTTTAACGTGGCTTTTATCTGTCGTTTGTTATGTCATTTTGTGGAACATCAGTGTATATTTTACTGTTTGATGCTTTGAGACCAGCAGCCACATTCTAGACCTAAGAAAATCTTACTTACCTCTAGGGAATGGTAAAGAATGAAAGAAAAATATTGTATTTGGCACACAGATAGACACATAGTGTAGAAACAACATGTAGAAACAGGCCTTTATGATTAAGATTTATAATTTATGGATGGGTTAATAATTCACAACATATATTTACTCATATAATTCCTCAAGGAACTCCATCTATTTTAATACCATTTATAGTATTAATTGAAACAATTAGAAATATTATTCGTCCTGGAACTTTAGCCGTACGATTAACCGCTAATATAATCGCAGGACATCTTTTAATAACTCTACTAAGAGGAACAGGACCTAGTATGCCAAATTATCTAATTATTATTTTAGTAATTATTCAAATTTTATTATTAATCTTAGAATCAGCAATAGCAATTATTCAATCTTATGTTATTGAAATTTTAAGAACTTTATATTCTAGAGAAGTAAATTAATGAAAACAAACTTTAATCACCCATTTCACTTAGTAGATTGAAGCTATGCAATATTTTCTACAGGAAGTACACATCACCCCTGACGATAACGTAGATACTATTTCGACGAAGTGTTTCAACGCCGTGCGCGCTTTCAACGCGGGCCATCAGAATATCAGACAGGGCATCAACGCCGTCGGGGCTCCAGCCGTGTACCGGGTGCTGCTGCTCGGACCACGGGGCTCCGGCCGGAGCACCCAGGGCACCCACCTTGCTAAGCATTTTGGATTGGTTTTCAGTATGTTTGTATTTGTTGTAATTACTTACAATAGCTAGCGCACTAGGTACCAGTTGTGGCGAGCAATGGGTAGCTCGCCGTCCGACTGTGCAGTAACCGTCCAGACCGACCCTAAATCGTCGACCGCGCATAGTGTTCCACGCACGCTTCAAGATGTCAGCAAAGCCATAGAAGCCCAGCAGGGTCGAAGCCTACTGAGGGCATGGGTTCGCTTCTGAAAGGAAAACCCGGGGTCCTGGAATGCAAGGCAACGAAGGAACATAGGAGTGCGTTTTAGTCAGTAAAAGTCTGACACGCCCTCCCGCTCCGCCCGAGGGCGAGAGATGTCATTGTATGATTTCCCACCTAAAAAACAAAAATAAACTGGGTACCAGCTGCAGAGGTAGCAACATCATGATTTAAAAAAAAACCTTAATGGATTTGCGGTCCGCTTTCGTGCCTGAGGGCATACAAAAGTTCACATTCACAATGATCGAAAGTGATATCCAATGTGTTACTTTTTGCAGAATCTATTGTCTCACTTTTTTGAAGTGAATAATCATCATATGACTTCTTTTGGGGTAGGTTGGAACGAGAGGGCGTGACTATACTGACTAAAACCCTCCTGTATCAGGACACGGGTCGCTTTTAGTCATAAAAGTACCACCCCTCTCGCTCCACCCAGAGCGGGAGAAGTGACTTGACAATTTCCCACCTCAAAAAATAAGAATGGTATCTGTATTCTAAGTATCCTTTGTTGGAGATCCTTAAAAATAACAGCTTTGGTAACACACTATGTAGCGTAGTCCAGTCAAATTAGACCAAAAATTAGTAAGATTGTTCTAATTACTATAAAAAATGCAACCTAAAAATTCCTCATCGATCTGACACTTGAAAAAATAAATACTCGGGGTCAAAGGTCACAAAAACAAGTATTTCGCGATTTTCAGAAAAACTAAGTTTTATCATAAAGTTAGCTCAGACAAAAATTTTAGATCAGATCTACAAAAATGTCTAAATAGTTTTTTTTCCTAAGAGCCATCGTTTTTGAGATATAATGATTCAAAAAATCGAAAGAGGTCATCGTCATAATATACACACGTTTTCATGCTACCTTTGAGGTAGTGTACTTAGCGCGTTTTTAGAGTTCCGTACCTCAAAAGGATAAAACTGAACCCTTATAGAATCACTTTATCACCTATCCGCATTCCCGTTTGCAGTACATTTCGACGCAATCTTCAACGAAGCAATGGCGAAGGATGATGATGTTGGGAAAAGGATTCGTAAATATGGGACCAGCATCGAGCTGAGAGGAGAGGTTGTCAAGAGACGACTGCAGCAGAAGGTAACGTTGTTTTACCTACTTAGTTATTTTCCTATTAGATTCTACCACTATCGGAGATGATCCCAAGTGTAGGTATATTAGTACTCCCAGAATAAAAGTATCCTATGTCCTACTCCAACATGACCTGCGGGGTTACCATGACGTTCAAAGTAAGATTGTATTGACAACGTAACAAACAGATTACTTTCGTATTTTGATAATTTTATGCTACTGTTTATGGATACTGTCTTACTGTTGGGCAAAGGCTTTCCCCAAGTCCCTCCAGAACCCTCGCGCAACTTTAAACTTGACTGTACATTTCTAGTCTCTATTTTTGTATGAAAATCAGATGAACTAATTTATGATACATTTTTAAAAGTCATGAACAAAAGTTGTTATTTATGATGTTAGTAACATAGTCCTGAGAGGTTGCCAGTGTTTTACAAATAACCCTGCATAAGAAGATGATTAGGTAAATTGAGAAGGGTTTGTAATTTTTCAGGACTGCATAGATCACGGCTGGGTGATGATCGGCTACCCGACAAACGGAAATGACTTCGAGCTGCTGGACGCCATGTCGACTCCACCAAATCGGTTAGTGTAATCGCTAATTTAGGTAGCTAATTGCGGTATTGTTCGAAAGAGTTACCGCGGTACAGGAACGCAAAGAGACATGATGGGTTTTAGCATAGCAACATATGTAGCAAGCGCATAAAATGTCTTGATGATGCCTATAAACAAATCGGTAGGTAGCTGAGACACGAGCTCACGTTTTGACGCATATTTAAAGGTAGAAGTTGAACCCCTCATCTTCTGTCATAAACATTGGTCGCCTCTAAAAGTCGAGGAGCAAAAATCATCAAATTATTTCTCCCGCTCTGGCTGGTTCAGCAGGCTGTTAGCGTTTCCTCCAAACGCTAAGTGCAAAATGACATTACCTGCGGAGAAGATACGTGACAGGTAATGTCATTACCATACATTTTGTACTTAGCGTTTGACGGGAACGTTAACAACCCCCCTAACTAAGTTACAACCGTTTCGTTTCAATTCTCTTTTCGTCGATCGCCTTGAGTTGGCCACGCCTCCTATTCCTTTGTTCTGACGTCATCTCAACGCTCAATCACGTGGTCAGAACAAAGAAATAGGAGGCCTGGCCGACTCGAAGCGATAAACGAAAAGAGTATCGAAACGAAACCGTTCTAACTTGGCTAGGGAGGCAGAAAAGTCATTAATTTATCTAAACCAGCTCCAAGGCCACAATAACTCTTTCGATAATTCCCGCAGTGTACCCACACGCCTATACCATGACAACCAGTTTCCGTCTTGTTGTAACGCATTGACACACAGAATAAAATTGCAGTTTTTGCCCAATTTGCTGTCGACACCGTAGTAAATTATTTCGTTTTTGCTCGCTATACCTACCGCTTTATCAAAGAGACGAGCGCAACTTGCATTTTCGTTTTGTTCGTGTTGTCCCAATTTAAACTCCTTTCTAAAGTGAAAGTCTTACACGTCAGTCAAGTGATTGGTACAGGTTGCTTTGAACTGGACCTGGATGTAGGTATTTAGTGAAAACTCTGTAAACGATACTACAACCGGTCGTTGACATCGCGTAAACAGCTGTATTGAATATATTTTTTATTGTCTATGATGATAATTTTTAGGGTTCTCAAAAGAGGAAATATTGAAGATTGAAAATCAATGTGCCGGCAACCTGAATTTGCGACGCCCCTTGGACAACATCGTAACGCCTCGGGGTGGGCCGCAACGCATGGGAACTTCTAACGTGAGAGTACATTATAATTCCGTTTCTTTCAGCATAATATTCTTGAACATGGACTTGGAGACGTGTCGCAAGCGGACCAAGGATGAGGGCTTCGACACGTGCACAGGCAAGACCGTGCCGATGGGCTCTGGACCCAGGGTGGTCCTGCACCCGGACCACGATGAAGTCCGGAGGGATTATGAGGTTATTATTTAATATTTGTAATGTTCTATCGCAGGGCAAGTTCCTCGTTCTTTCTATTTTTTGCGGTCTATCTAAAGCGATTGTTGGACAATCCTCTAAGAGCCTCCAACCCAAAATACAGCTTTTAATTTTCATATAATACACATCTTTTTCTACATATTTTGGAAAAACATATCAGATATCTAGTGGATATTGTCTAGGTTTCTATTGAAATCAAATTATTAATTTCTGTAAAACTAATCCAATGAATATGTAGCGACATCTATCGCGTCAAAAATCAAAGTTCTCCGCGCGATTAGAACAGCCCGAAATCATCTATCGGGCAGCTGCCCACCAGACATAACATCCCGTCTGGTCGGAGGATCCTCCCTTTTCAACGGAGGTATGTGGGACTTTACTCTCTGTTCCACATACCCCCAAACTGGTGACCCTAGACACAGAACGTCAGCGCAGCCTTCGTGCAGCTACTACTTCGTGACGTCATCATCACTTCCTCAAGCTTTCGAGCAGCGAGCCATACAGCCAGCACCCACGGCTATAAAGGGTATCCTGACCACCAGCATGCCTACCTGGTCATACCTGGTCATCACCCTCAGCCTCATCAGCGACCTTGGCGAAGCACACTGCATCTTCGGCCAGTCACATGAAGAGCAACGAAGAACCTCTCCTGGTCGACGCAAGCAGTCAAGCCACTACGTCGCACAGCACCGCTCCGACTCACTGGAGCCTGCAGCACTACTCCGACTCACTGGAGCCTGCAGCATCATCCCGACTCACTGGGATAGCATCACCCCGACTCACTGGGGCAACACTGCAGACAGTTCCGACTCACCGAGAACTATGCGGCATTCGGTTCCGACCCACTGGAACCAACTTACCACAGGCTTGGCACGCATCAAGAAGCATCAAGAACCATCGATCTCCGATCTCCGGAGGGGAGTGATGTAGCGACATCTATCGCGTCAAAAATCAAAGTTCTCCGCGCGATTAGAACAGCCCGAAATCATCTATCGGGCAGTTGCAGCCCACCAGACATAACACCCGTCTGGTCGGAGGATCCTCCCTTTTCAGCGGAGGTTTGCGGGACTTTACTCTCTGTTCCGCATACCTCCAAAAATACCTCTGAAAATCTGCAATTTTTGCGTGAACTTTGACCCTTCATAATGATTTTTTTTTAATTAATAAAAAATACATATTAATATCGACCATATACATACGTTTCGGCAGGTTATACAGAAGACCGAGGCGTATAACCTGCCTTTCTGCTTAGCGTTCTTAGACTAAGAGAAAGCTTTTGATTCGATCGAGACTTGGGCTGTACTGCAATCTCTCCAACGGTGCTAAATTGATTATCGGTACATCGAAGTGCTGAGGTGTTTGTACGAGAACGCCACAATGTCAGTTCGACTTCCGGAACGGACCTCGAGCTATCCTTCTGCAGCGGGGTGTGGGCAGGGAGAAATCGTTTCTCCGAAACTGTTTACAGCTGCAATGGAGGATGTCTTCAAGGTTCTGAATTGAAGTGGACTAGGCATTAACGTCAATGGCGAGTACATCACTCATCTTCGGTTTGCCGAAGATATAGTAGTCATGGCTGAGACTACGGAGGAGCTCAGTACAATGCTCGATGACTTAGTAGAGCTTCCGAAAGAATGGGTCTTAAAATGAACATGGACAAAACCAAAGTCATGGTAAATAACCATGTAGCACCCACTCCGATCAAGATTGGAGACTCTACACTCGAAGTTGTAGACGATTATGTTTACTTGGGACAGAAAATCCAGTTGGGTAGATCTAACTTCGAAAAAGAGGTCAATCGTAGATTCCGACTCGGCTGGTCAGTGTTCGGGAAGCTGCGCGGTATCTTCTCGTCCAATACACCACAGTGTCTCAAGACGAAAGTCTAGAAGTGCGTGTTGCCAGTGATGACATATATGGCACTGAAACATAGTCGCTTACAATGGTCCTCATCAGAAGGCTTACAGTCACCTAAAGGGCAGTGGAAAGGGCTATGCTCACTGACATAGCTCGAAGAATCGCCAAACTTAAGTGGCAGTGGACATTGCTCGTAGAACGGATGATCTAGGGGGCCGAAAGGTTCTAGAGTGGTGACCGCGCACCGGAAAACGCAGTGTTGGAAGGCCTCCCACAAGGTGGACCGATGACCTGGTGACAGTCGCGGTGGATACGAGATGCACAGGTCCTTTCGTTGTGGCGACACTTGGGGGAGATCTATGTCCAACAGTGGGCGTCCTTTGGCTGAAATTATGATAATGATGATGACATATTTCCTGGAACAAATGAGAAATATTTGAATGAATGACGGAATTACCGAATGCCACTAGAACGGTCAAGTATTATCTCATTTATCTCTTTTTTCGCGTTGTCTCGTAATCAAATATTGCGTTGGATGAACCAATAAGCTTGTATGGTTGACGATAGACGGGTCGGGAAGGGTCCTCTTAAAATAACTCTTTCTCATCTTGTCATATCCGTCTGGATGTACCGCGTTGCCGTTTACTGAAGATTTTAATTTAAAAAAATATACATTCAGCAGAACATAGAACCTTCTCCTTTTGAACTCGGTTAAAAAACAAGTTTAGTTCCAGTAGATTTCATGGAAGCAGTGCCATTGGACTTGACGGTATTAAACAGTCAATAATTATTCTATATAATAGTAAGGTTCACGCGTACTTAAATGCGGTTCTGTACCTCAGCCCCCTCTCAAATCTGTTCGAGGAAGAAGGAACGCCAGCCACTGCTATTAAAACCAATTTAGTCATTATAAGTAGATCAATAAACTGTGGAGGCCTACATTTAGAATCTAGTCCGTTGTCTCACGTCACGTACAACATACTTAATGGGCATTTTTAGCATAAGCCATGCTAATGAGGTGTACATATTTGACAAGTCAATGACTCCCGGCCGTGGTTTTTAGGCTTCGATTATATCAGTCGTAGATAACTGCTGTTACGAACCGTTACGAGGCGTGATTGGAATTAAGAATATGTCTTCGTTTTATTTTCGTGTGTATTATTTATTTATAATAAGCACACCAACAGCACAGTCACTTACAATTCAAATAAACTTACATCTAAAATTGGCATATCAGTAACCATGCAAATAACAGGTATGCATGACATTGACTAAATGAATATTAGAGACAAACAGAACAAAAAAGTGTGTCCAAAATACCTAAATCCAGAACACTACAAAGACAAAACACACCGAAATATAAAGACATAACATTATTCGCACTCTCACGAAACTCATTGAGAAGATATCGATAGGGTAACCCATCAAGTTGGACCTTTCATTATAAAGCCTTGCCATACGTGTAAGGGGGCTATTAAAAGTGATATTTAAGGTGGATGTAGGCAATTGAAAAATTCGATGATGTCGCTTGCTGCGTTGGCTAGCCCTGAAGTTAAAATAATTAACCAACTCCGCATCTATGGAACCATTTATAATTTTATGTAGTAAAAGCAAGTCAGAATGGATCCGCCTTTCTTTTAAGCTAACCATCTTATAGTGCCTTAACCTATCGCTGTAATCTGGTATAGCTTTTCGGATCCCATTCTTCATGCAAAGGTACCTAACAAAACGGGCCTGAACAGATTCAACATTATTATGTGGGTAATGTTCCGTTGTCGCTGTTGTTAGTGCCTTAGATAACTTATGTAGTAATGAAAGTAAATGTGTATGAAGATGGACACTAAGGGCTGAAACTGATTAAAGCGGGCGCCCGCACAGTTCCATACAAATGTGCTCCGATGCGGAGAATCGTGCGGGCACTTTTGTATGGAACCGCGCGGGCGCCCGCTTTATACACAGTTTCAGGCCTTACCTACTAAAAATATTATTAAGAAGGTACGGAGAGCATCATAAACTGATAACCTTCTTTTATATGTAAGGTTATTAAATATGTCTTTTAATGTGATAGTCGTACATAATTAATGCTGCTGTCTAGACACGGACTTATTTCAAAGTAATATAAGTGGATGGATCGATATCCGTGGGATAGATGGAGAGGGAGATTGGCCAAAAAAAAGATGGATGGATTCCGTGAAGAGTGATATGAAAGGAAATTAGTGATAGCATGACGAGTGACAGAGCAGAATGGAAGAAAAAAAAACATGTTGCGCCGACCCCAAATAACACGGGACAAGGGCAGGATGATGATGATGGCCGTTTGCCCACGCTTTCGTGTCATGTGGATTTTTCAGCTTATTCATACAAACGTGAGACCCTATTCCTCCCATTTAGGGATGCCTCTATCCTGTTTTTAAATTTATAAAAGTTCTAGCTTTACCAAAAATGTCATGAATATATTTTTCAGCAGTTGAACAACTATTAGGTAAGACGTAACATAATCTAGAATGCTTAACAATGCCTAAGTAAATACCTATAGGTACATATACATTTATATCTCTTGCTTTATACCAACAGTGGGACTTATACTTCACGGAGCAGTTGGCGGAGTTGCGGGCATCGGCAGGACTGTCGGCTGTGGAGATCGACGGCAACGCGCCTTTCGGTATGTAGGCAACGATCACCGTTTAGATTTAAAAACTACCTACTTTATTCACAGTTCGTCTTCTCGGCCTTCCAATACGACCTCTTCAGGTACGTTGTAGTCTCTTCAGGACGACGCTTGGAGAAAAGACCTATGTCCAGCAGCTGGACATAGGTCTTTTCTCCAAGCGTCGTCCACAGTTGCTGTGGACGTGTTTCGGCGGAAATGGATCATCATCATTACCTACTATTGTTTTTAGGGTTCCGTACCTCAAAAGAAAAAGACGAACACTTATAGGATCACTTTGTTGTCCGTCTTTCTGTCTGTTAACACCCTTTATCTTGAGAACGCGTGGAGGTATCGAGTTGAAATTAAAACCATACACTTAGATCTGCGGTTCCTCGAAGCTGTAAAAAAATCATACTTCTGAAATGACGAAAAAAAAAGATACAGCCGTTTATGTCGCAAAAAACGTATATTTTGACACTCTCGAGGAAATCAATATTCATAGAGTAGGTACTTCCCGTTGACCTAGAATCCTGAAATTTTACACAAAGCAAGGTGTTATAGTACAGATAGGTATAGGAATAAATCAGAAGAAAAATAGTTGTGACGTCACAAAAAAAATTGCGATTCGGAAAAATCTTCGAAATTCCATTCAGGAATTGAACTGTTTACAGGTAGGAAGATTTGTACAGAACCCTCAGTGCGCGAGTCCGACTCGCATTTGCCGTTTTTTAGAATTGTAAAGTAGTTTAGCTAACAATTGAGCCACAAGGAAAACGTAGATAGATAGATACGTTCCAAGTTATCACTAGCGTTACAATGACATGTGAGTTCACCGTTCAAGATCAAGGGCAATGTTCGCTGTCATTACTTTTTTGTAAGTGGGTCGAGTTAGCTGGCGACCGTTAGTAAATTAAATTCGTACTCTCTCAGCCTTGGGTTCTGTTGTCAAGAGCGAAATTCATTTGGAGGCCTTTTCTCTTTTCTTTTTTCAGTAGATAGGCGGGTCCAGGGGCGCCGACTCCGTGGGTGTTCGGGGGCTGGAGCTCCTATGAGAATAGACATAAAGAAACGGATCAGTACTCGCCTTTTAGGGATGGGCGTTTTTTCATTACTCGACGATCCGTTTAGAGCAGTGGTTCGGAGCGCCGGTTGAGAGTGTTGAGACGCAAAGGTCGCGGAATTCGATTCCCGCACCAACACAAATGTTTGTTGATGAAACAGATATTTGTGTTGGGTCTGGGTGTTTGTGATACCTTCGTTGTTCCTGGTTTACATAGTACAAAGGCAAACCTTAGTTTGGGACTAGGACAATGTATGTGATGTTGTCTCAATTTATTATTTATTAACGATACGGGCAACGGATGTCAGTTACTGAGTATCCGTTATCAAAATGTCGATCAGTGTGCATTTCTCTTCTCACACTTCGCCACTTTTTCGAGTGGGTTTGAGGTTTACCCATGAGGTTTTCTAAAAGCCGGCGCCCCTGGGTGGGTCTACGCTAGAGGTACCGAGCACAAGTTCGTGTATTGTGGACAGACTTACAAGCCTCGAACGAGCGCGCTTCGAGCGTTTGGTTCGTGCTCGACTGTGCTCCGCCTATTGTTGTCGGTTTTTTGACGAACACAGACAGTATTCCCGGAGGCTCGTTGTACTTTTACACTTGACATCAAGAGTAGAGCGGGTCGGCTTCTCTAGCGTAAACCGACCTTTATATCCACGTAAATAATCTAATTGTGGCAGACATGTTTTTTACGTACATAGATTTATTCGGTGCGTAGATACCACGGATATCTATGGTAAATATCTAATGGCATAATTTTCTAGGCCCCTACGTATTACATAACGTTGTTCTCGTAAATTCCTAAGCCGATTTAAGGGCCTATTACACTACACGATATTCAGACTGTCTGAATATCGAATAGTGTATTAGGCTCTTTAGATTTGGTATCTGAAATTGTATAATAACAAAAATTATGTCTTGATAATCAACACGAAGATATAGTCGGATATTATTACGAAACGGTAGTTTCCTTTATCCGTTACGTGACGAAGTTACTAAACAAAAAGCTTTCGTGAAGTCGTGATTCATGAATTCATGATACTTTGTCGTTTAATTGCCTCGGCTGCGAAATTGAACGTGATAATATACTGTGTGACGTGGAGGTTGCAGGTTTACTGATTGTTAAGCTGGGTACAGACTGCTGTAACATAACGTGCAATGTAACACGTAAATAATTTGCCCTCCTCATTGTCGCATGTATCATGCAGTGTAACAGAACTCAGTGTGGTGCGCGCAAAATCTGAGTAGGTACATCATGCTCACTTTTGAAATGCTCCTTTCATGTTACTTTACATCAGTATGTACCCGGTTTTATATTTTCTTTTCAGATAAAGTACAAACGAAGGTGCAAGCAGCCGTCATCGCTGCGCCGCACTTCGACATCGAATGTTGCGCTCAATTAAAAAATGTATGTGCCGATTAATTTACTTTATCCTTCTTTTATTATTATTTTACTGTACTCTTTTTGGGTAATCCGAAAATAAAAGATGATATCGTTAGAAAAATTTGTTTTATTTATGTACTCCTCCGTACTTCAATTGAAATTATTTAATTACTACATAATTATTTAATTATTCTGCTAATTATGAACTAACAATTCTGCAGTCTCAAAATAATTACATACATACATAGTTTAAGAACACTGAGGTAGTCTTCTAGATGTTAAGAGACTCGTATCGATTAGATGACAAGAATATGAATCGATAATGAGAAAGTCATGGAATCAGGCCTCTCGCAATACACACGCAAAGTATTACTTTCACTAAAAATAAAAATGCATCAATTTTTACAATTAAATTCACGCAACAGTCAGACCTGCGTGCGCAGCGGCAGAAACTCGATCAGATCTCGGCTCTGTGGCAGGCCACCCGCCGCACACGCCACACACACGCTACACACTCGCAGACATACAATAAATATACACAACACGAGCTAAAACACTCTGCATCCGTGTCCGGCGCAGGCTATGCGGCGTGACGTCACGTCGCGGGGCACAGTCTGCAGCGGTCGGAGATCACATTTGGCTATGATCACACGTTTTAAAGTCTGTTTGGTTACAACTCGTCTTTGAAGTCTTCCTCCTCACCGCCCGCGCCTGGCGGGGGCATGCCTCCTTGTCCTTGGTACAACTTGGCGATGATGGGCTGGACAACGTCCTCTAGTGATTTCTTCTGTTTCTTGTACTCCTCAGAGTCTACATCCTGGTTATCTTCGAGCCACTTGATGGAGGCGTCGATAGCCTCTTCCATCTTTGTTTTCTCGTCTTCACTCAACTTGGCACCAAGTTTCTCCTTGTCCTGCAGCTGGTTCTTGATGGAGTAGGCATAGCTCTCCAGCTCGTTTCTGGCCTCAACGCGCTCCTTGAGTCTCTTGTCCTCGTCGGCGAACCTCTCGGCATCCTTGATCATCCTCTCGATGTCCTCAGGTGTCAGTCTGTTCTGGTCATTGGTGATGACGATCTTTTCGCGGTTTCCAGTACCCTTGTCTTCAGCAGATACTTGCAAGATACCGTTAGCGTCGATTTCAAAGGTAACCTCGATCTGAGGGATACCACGGGGCGCGGGAGGAATGCCTGTGAGGTCGAACTTTCCGAGCAAGTGGTTGTCCTTGGTCATGGGACGCTCTCCCTCGTACACCTGGATGGTGACGGTGTGCTGGTTGTCACTGGCGGTAGAGAAGATCTGGGACTTCTTGGTGGGGATGACAGTGTTACGGGGGATCAGCTTGGTCATGACTCCTCCGACAGTCTCGATACCCATGGTAAGAGGGTTGACGTCGAGAAGCACGATGGCGTCAGTGTCTTGTTCACCACTGAGCACGCCAGCCTGTACGGCAGCACCGTAAGCGACGGCCTCGTCGGGGTTGATGCCTCGGGAAGGCTCCTTGCCGTTGAAGAATTCCTTGACCAGTTGCTGAACCTTGGGGATACGGGTGGAACCTCCAACGAGCACAATCTCGTCGACGTCCTTCTTGTTCATGTCTGCATCTTCCAATACCTTCTGCACGGGTTTGAGGGTAGACCTGAAGAGATCCATGTTCAATTCTTCGAACTTAGCCCTGGTCAGAGTTTCAGAGAAGTCTTCACCTTCGAAGAAGGATTCAATCTCAATCTTGACCTGGTGGCTGGAGGACAGAGCCCTCTTTGCCTTCTCAACTTCACGACGCAGTTTCTGGACGGCGCGATTGTCTTTCCTGATGTCCTTGCCCTTCTTCTTCTTGTACAGTTTGATGAAGTGCTCCATGACCCTCTGGTCGAAGTCTTCACCTCCCAAGTGAGTGTCACCATTGGTGGCTACTACTTCAAATACACCATTGTCGATGGTGAGCAGGGACACGTCGAAGGTACCACCACCCAAATCGAATACCAGTACGTTCTTTTCGCCTTCCTTCTTGTCAAGACCGTAAGCGATAGCGGCGGCAGTCGGCTCGTTGATGATTCTCATCACCTGGAGACCGGCGATGGCACCGGCGTCCTTGGTGGCCTGACGCTGAGCGTCGTTGAAGTAGGCGGGGACTGTGACGACGGCGTGGGTGACCTTCTTACCGAGGTAAGCCTCAGCAGTTTCCTTCATCTTGGTGAGGACCATGGCGGAGATTTCTTCAGGGGCGAAGATCTTGTCTCCCTGGGAGGTCATGACGGAAACATGGGGTTTGCTGTTCTTCTCAACCACCTTGAATGGGAAGAATTTGACATCATGTTGGACAGTGGTGTCACTCCATTCACGACCGATGAGACGCTTGGCGTCGAAAACGGTGTTCTCAGGGTTGGTGGTCAGCTGGTTCTTGGCGGCGTCACCGATGAGACGCTCGCCGTCAGCAGTGAATGCTACATATGAGGGGGTGATACGGTTACCCTGGTCATTAGCGATGATCTCCACTCGTCCATTCTTGTAGACACCCACACTGTGGACAAAGAAAAGATAAACTTAGAATTTCAATCTTTCACAAACCCTAAACATTGTTTTTATGTGACAAACAAATATTTGTATAGCCTTTATATATTTGTTCTGGGTCTGAATATCTTTTGTATCTAATTTTACATATTTGTGAAGGCAAACATGGAAATTTTCATGTTTATATGTTTTATTATTGTGCTTGCTTTTCAACTTATAAGATTATGATCTACCCCTGAATATACCTAGCCTCTAAAGATTTTTCTGCATTAAATATGGTTTGAATACAATAGAATGTAAAAATAAACCCTTTTTCATATTTAAATTGATTAAAGGAGTTTAAAAAAATCATTACTAACAGCTCAGGGCTAAATTATTTTTTGAGGTCAATCACCTTTCAAAAGATTCAGAAAGTGACAAAATATTTCCAATATATATGTACTGTTATATTTTGGTGTTTTATGAAAGATTGAAGACCTCAACTCAAACAAACACACACATTAAATTAAGTTCATTGACCCAAGGTATGCTAATTAAGCTCGAGTTATGTTATCATTGGCACTCGAAATTTAAATCTTCTTCTATGGTTTGATTTAAAAAACATATTTTTTATGTACATTATTTTGAACATTTATTGTGTAAAGGTATTTAAAAAAAAACTGCTTTAAATGATCATTGCCATAAAGTTAGTAATTTATAGCCATTTTTATCTTGTTTTACTGATAAAATATGGTTTATTTCATTAAAATTATCATACACAAAGTTTTGTTGTTATGAGCCATGGAAATTACTGGAAGATTTGATTAGCAACAAATTAATCAATGCATGTTGCATATGGTAGTTTTAATACATAGTTTTATCTTAATAAATCAGTAAAAGGGTTTGATGATCATGATGAATGAACACTCAGATGAAGAAACTAAAATACCTACTTAGAACGGTATAGAGTTAAAAAAAAAATGAAAAAGGGGGCGTGGGCTCAAAAATGTCTGAATTCAGCAGATACTCACCAGGAGTAGGTGGTACCCAAGTCGATACCTATGACGGTACCAATTTCTTTTTCTTTATCCTTCTTGTCGTCGGCGACTACCGCCGCGACCACGCAGGCCAACGCTAAAATACTCCACCGCATTTTCAGCATGCAATATTACTTTTCTGAAACAAATCAAGATAAAAATAAGTTAAAGAATCTTCCGAATATGCGTACGCGTCACTATGGGGCCGTACTCAAGTTAGAATCTCCAGATGACACTTCTTATAGGGACACGTAATCGTCATGGGGACACGTCACTATAGAGCGCCGGACCAAACGCTGCCGGTCTATGAAATAAAGAAAAGGAAAGTGTCTAGTCCTAACTATAACGGGATGAAACACCTAACGGTACCATTAACCGGCCACGGGAGATGTAGGACACGCCACCGGCCCACACTGCTACGTCGAGAAAATTCGCTGACGTTCCATGCAGATAAGTTAGATATTAAATGAATCTTATAAGAATTTACATACTAGGGCATTACATTAACCGTTTAAAACCAAATTATTATAACAACTTGAAGGGAAAACCTCGTAATATTCTTAATTATTGTCAGGTATCAAACCATGACGAGTGAGGTTACCAATTCATGGCGATCCGGAGTCTAAAGAGAAAGATAAAATGGAATCTAAAGAAAAATATAATTACCTGTTACTACAAATGATTAAATTATATTGAATCCCGATGAATATAGTTCACAGCCACGATACAAGCACTTTGAATGGGACACTTGATTACGAATTCACAATTACGTTGTTGCTTTGCCTTCGATTTTTCAAGAAGAACTGAAGTTTCACACGCCGCCGTCGCTATTATTTAGCGCTAGTATCCATCGTGGGCTAACGTGATTGGTCCACAAAGCGATGACGTTTCAAACGTTTCTCTACGATTGATCCGAACAAGAGTATTTGGCGCAATCTGATTGGCCCACGTTTATAACTGGCCCTGAATAGGACATTTCTCATACCGCCAAGTTTGAAAATAGGTTTTAGTCATGTTAATTATTGCGAAAGCGAGATATTAATATTTCTTAATCTTGTGAGATATTTGTATGATGAAGTTGAGATAAAGCATTACAAATGGTAAACAACAGCACCGATACACCGTACACACAAAGGAAACAGAACACCACATCTCATAGAAAGTCATCGGAATTATTCTAGAACCTCTTCTCTTATCAAGAAACAGTTCTAGAAAGGTTCTAGAAGTTGTATCTTATTAATCATTTAGTTAAATGGTCGGTTGGTATATGTATAAGCATTTCTGAAGTAATAAAGATGTGCTCAGCACTTATAGCTTGATTATAACTCATAAATGTTGGTAACATTTCTAGATGGCCATCTAGAATAACCTGGAATGTTCTATATCTTTACTATCTATTTTTTTCTAGATGTTTCAAAACCTTTCCAATGGTGGTTTATGTGTAGGTACATAATCTACAGCACATAATAAAGTTTATGAAACTTTAGAACCTGGAGCGAAACTTTCGAAAAGCGATAAAAACCGATTTATCGGCTCCGTAATCGATAACTATAAGTATGGTTGTTTAGATTAAACAAATTTTGTAAGCGATAAGGTACTATTCTGATGGGAACAGCCAATGTAAGCCAAGCTAAGCTAGCCCAGTCGCCTAGACCATATATTTTCAGGCCATTTAGGGTACAATGATCAACAAAGACATAATTATAGAAACTTCAAAACTAACCGCAATCTGCCGCAAACCATAATATTTGATTATTATCCAGTTAAGGTTTACGCAGGAGTTAAAATATACCACCAAAAACCTGTGATAAAAATAGAGGGAGGCCTATTATGCCCAGCCATTTACCAAACCTGACCAGTTTGTGTTCTTCATAATAAGGAAATCCTATGGGAAATCCTAAATCTGTTATCTAACTGAAAATAGAACTTTGTATTTAACGTTTGATCCATTAATCATACAGTTGATATTTCAAGGCCTAACCGTGAAGAGTTAAAATGACAGTCGTACGAGCAAGAAAGAGGGATGGAGCTATACACCCTATATAGCTCCATCCTTTTAACAGTTCAGTTCAGGTCGTGAAATGAATCGCGTTATGAGCTCTTGGTAGAGCCTCAGGCAATATAGATAGATAGTATAAAAGTTTTTATCTCTTTTCTACATTGCTTCGGACCCCCGTGATACCCTTATGATAAAAATTGCATCATTCATAACATTCTCGAAGTTGGGTTACTTTCTAAATAAATAAATGACGAATATAGCCACGTCAGCTCAGATAATGAATAAAGATAAGAATAATATTTCAATTATACTCGAAATAAATTAAAATCGGTTGAAAATATATTTAACTAGCTTCCACCAGCGGCTTCGCCCGCGCGAAAGAAGGTTTCTCCATACAAACTTTGGAACCCCGTCTCGTCCCCAAAGGGGTGAATTTTGGAAAATCCGCTATAAGTACTCGCCTACGCAATAAAAGGAAGCCTTGTGCGAAATTTCACGCTCCTGGTCCCATTAGTTTCGGCTGTGCGTTGATATGTCAGTCAGTTTCTCCTTTTATTTATGTAGATTAACGAACATCTGTTTCAATAATTAGGTAAGTATATTTATAACTAAATAAATAGTAGTTATAAAATATTGTTGCTCTATTTGTCCGATTGGATTTTTAAACTTATTTCTATTACCACCTAACCGATTTATATACGGTGTTCGGTGAATATTTTGAAAAAAAAAATCCGATGGGATTTTTCAGCGGTGGGAAACCGTGATTTTACGCTAAAGTACTTAAAAAAAAACTGGGTAACTACGAGTGGGACTCGCGCACTGAGGATTCCGTACAAACCACAATTCCCGAAATGATTCTCGAATATGTATCCGAATTGCAAAAGTTTTTTTTTTTTGTGACCTACGTAACAACAAATTTACTATTTTCAGATTTACTCCTATACCTGTGATTCCTTTGAGAGCTTCAAGGGGTCGCAGACCTGAGTATATGGTTTTAATTTCAACTCGATACCTTCACGCATTCTCGAGATATAAGGTTCTTGACGGACAGACAGACAGATGGACACAAAGTGATCCTAAATAGGTTCCGTTTTTTTTTTGAGGTACGGAACCCTAAAAACAGACGACAAAACAGGATTATAAAGGTTCAATAGAACTCAGTAAAAAAGAGTCGAGAATTTTACTGTAGTATTGGCTACCTCAGAGAAACGTGCCGAGAAGACTGACTCGACACATTTTCTGCCAAATACTGCAAAAACACTAGAATGTATTACATTCGAAAAATGACTGTTCTGTATTAAAAAGTAAAGACTGGCTTTTGCGTAGCCATAACAAAAAAAAACCGGAAAAGTGCGAGTCAGACTCGCGCACTGAGGGTTCCGTACAAACTTTAAAATACAAAACAGTTGAATTCCCGAATTAAGTTACGAAGATTTTTCCGAATCGCAAAGTTTTTTTCCGTTCACGTAACGGAAAAAAACTGCGATTCGGAAAAATCTTCAAGTCTACAGTTTTCAGATTTTTTTCATATACTTGTGCTATGAGACCTTGCTTCACGCTAAATTTCAGGTTTCTAGTGCAACGGGAAGTACCCTATGAATTTTTATTTAAGTTATAAGTTTGATTTTTTCACAGCTTCGGGTCCGCAGACCCAGTGTCATACCGATGGCCCCAGTGAATAGACGTGCAAGAGTTCTTACACGATTTAATTTATTTTTCATTTTTCGTTTTTTTGCCCATGTTGCACCTACTCAATTTTGTTTATGATATTTAGACCCAAAACACGCGTATTATAATAGTGTATTTTTTTTATTCTATTGAAATAATTTATTTAAAAATTATATGAATAATAGTTTATGCTTTTATTAGGACATGGTTTTATATCTCCACGCGTTCCCGAGTTAAAGGGTTTTGACAGACAGACAGACGGACGGACAGCAAAGTGATCCTATAAGGCTTACGTTTTTTCCTTTCCTTTTGAGGTACGGAACCAAAAAAAAGGATCCATAATGAAAAAAAAAACTGGTCAGTATACATACTTATTTTTTATTTAATAAATTTTTCATAATTTAATTCTATCACATAATGATAAAGACTTACATTCTAACTTATATACTCTTAACATCATATCCATTACCATAAAAGGTAAGTACAGACATACTACACAGATTTGACTATGGTGTCATAAATACATAAAGTAATATTATGTCAAGGAAGAGGTATGGTACAAGACAATTCGAGACATAAAAAAATAACAACCATTTCATTCTGAACTTAAAAACTACAACAACAGTTTGTGGTATGTGTACTTATTGTACCTAAAATGCTTGAAAATCATTTGAGCAAAGTATACAAGGGGTGATGCAGGATGACAGAAACCAGTTAACCACCAGTTATAATTAAATTATATAACATAACCAACACCCCAATCCCATAAATCATAACAATTTTAAATAAAATAGTCAATATTTATTGTTTCTTCGATATTATATCTAAAATCAATGGCGCGAAGTATGTTATGATGCAATCAGCTCCTGGAATAAGACAATACATCATTAAACTAGCTGCTACCAGCCGCTTCGACCGCGGGGAACTAGTTTTCTCCATACAAAATCTGGACCACCGTTTCATTCCGTTAGGGCCGACGCTGCGTTAAGCGGGCGCCCGCGCGGTCTCACACAAAAGTGCTCCCTCGTGGCTCGCCACGAGAGCACCCGTCGCGGACTACGTTATAATAAATTAAAGTTCTCCATCGACACGACTACATGCACACCGTTAAAGTTGTATTAGCGACACTGCGCAGGTAATAATCCGGTTTCCGCTACGCGAACGCGCGACGTCACGCGACCAGTGCCCGCGCGGGCTGCTTAACGCAGCGTTGGCCCTTAGGAGTGAATTTTGGAAAATCCTATCTTGATGCTCACCAACATCATAAAAGGAAGCCTTGTGCAAAATTTCACGTTCCTAGACTCAGTGGTTTTGGTTGTGCGTTGATATGTCAGTCAGTCAGTTTCTCCCTTTATAAGTAAGCATAAATATGAAGTATAGTTATGAATAACTGTATTGATTTATTACTTTTATTTATTTTCTGTTTTTCTATTATTATGTCAGTTTCAGTTACGGTTACGGCCGAAACTGTAAGAGAAGACAAACATTCGGTTACGGCTGCAGAGATAGATAGATTTCTTAATTTAGGAATGTGTTGTTAAGCATGACTCAGGGATTTTACTAAAAATAGAACAGCATAATCAGGTTATAATGTAACCACTGGGCTGGCTGGGCCACAGGAGCCCATTTTGCGAGTGGGTAACTGGGTATTAGCTGACAGGTAAACAAAATCCATTTCAACCCGGTTAGCGCAGTGGCTGAGAGATTGGTAGCTGAGCTGCGTGTCGCGGGTTCGACATCCGCAAGGGACAAATATTATATTTGAATAGCCTACATAATTATAGTTTATTTCGGATCCAACTTCTATGTACAGGCTTAAACATTTACACAAATGCGCCCACGATACAGGAAAAATTCCTATTAGAGAAAGGCCTACATTAAAAACATAAACTATAATGTAATACGAACCAGCTCTCCGGAAGCTCGTGAGCGTCTCCATGAGAATATTTTGGACTTCCGAGCTGTCCCCAGTGCGGCAGATCATAGCGTATTCACCCGACACCTGAGGAAAACAAAAAAAATAAAAAATAAAGAATAGCAATTAATCTCTTGGAGACCGTAAGGGTCGACGCTGCGTTAAGCGGGCGCTCCCGCGGTCCCTTACAAAAGTGCTCCATTGCGGTGGGGTCACGTGGGCACCCGTCGCGTGGAGCCGCGCCCCGCGCCCTTTTTGCTACGTAATAATACATTAAAGTTCTCCATCGACACGACTTCATGCATACCGTTAAAGTTGAAATACCGACACTGCGCGAATTCACGTTGGCCCTTACAAATAGCAGCTTTGGATTATCTGACCTGCTGCGGATTATCCGAAAGAGTTACCATGGCCCTCGTCAAGGGAAACTGAAAGAACACAGTAAAAATCTGACATTCCCTTTCTCTCCACCCATAGCGGTCACCTTTGCACCATGGTGTCTTTTGATTATTTCCAGTGTAAAAAAATGTATTTTCTGACGTTATTGTAAAAAGTATTTTCTGACATCATTGAAAATATATTTTCTGACGTCAATAAAAAATATTTATTTATTTATTTCATTATTTATGTACACAAACATACAGAAGAAGATATCTCATTATAATAATATGTTTTATGTTAATTTCTAAAATCTGCCACACCGGATGTAACTGGATATCAATACTTTACATGGAGCGACTGCCTGTCTTGCCTCCACAACCCAGCCATTGGGTATGACTGCAAGACGACTGCAATACAACAAAAACTTAAAGAAATAAAAAAAAAGACAACCGGGACCAACGGCTTAGCGTGCTTTCCGAGGCACGGAGGAATCTCAATATGTTAAGATGTTCACCCACCCACAGACAAACCTCCGCAAGTGTTGCTTAACCTTGGAGGTTACTGCTTAACCATGCGGCTGTAGTAGTTAAGAGGGCCCTTCCCGATTTGTTAATCAACGTGAGCATAGTTTAAAAGTATGTTGTTTTATCCAACGCAATTTTTGATAAAGAGGCTACACGAAAAAGAGACGTTACGTCTCTCACTCGAATATTTCACGAAACTTGTTCTAGGAAGTAGGTGTTTGTTTTGAAAACCTCCGGTCCGAGAGCTAGCAAGTTACAGAGCAGATAAGCTAAGGGCGGAATTCCCTAATAAAACTAATCGCGTTTTAACGTTTGGCTCGTATAATCGCGTTTAGCCGCTGTCACTAGTGTCATATTGTATGCACATAAAAATATAAAAATGTTTAAAAAATACAGTGATATCCATAATTTTAATACTAGGAACAAACACAAATTTGTGGTTCCTACAACCAGGCTAAAAAAAATAGGGGGCTCATTTAGATGCCAATGTATACACTTCTATAATAAACTTCCTATTCACATTCAACAACTAAGCCTTAATAAATTCAAAACATTTGTAAAGCGAAAACTTTGTCAAAAGGCTTTTTACTCTATAAAGGACTATGTTGAGGACGAAAAGGCTTGGGATTGACCTGCTCCAGTACGCACTACAACTGTTGTCTTATTTTTCTCTTTTATTTTTATTTTCAATTGTGCTCTTTATTATTATTATTATTTTACAATTTGATATTGTAGATTATTTTTATTTTGCAATTTGACTTTATTTATTTTTATTTTTGACATCAATATTTACTTTATTAAGTAAATTACATTTTGTAAATTATATATTTACTTTTATTATTGTGAACGTGAGAACAATGTTGATTGCCTTTTTTTTTCCTTTTCAGTAATTTTAACGTATGTCTGGCAATTTGAGTATATTCTGCGGCCTACCCAAATGTCCTTTCCTTGCTATTGTTCGTCAAGTCGTTGAGCTCCTTAGTAGTCCTGGGTTGAGCTTTGCGAATACTGACAAATGCTTGCACTGACTGGACAGGTCCACTCAAATTTGTATGGTTCTTTCTTCAAAAGACCATCTCAGACAAATCTGCACTGTTCTCATGTGATTTGACCATTACATATTAACTGTATGGACTTTAAAACAGACTTTGACCTCTGAGTTTGTTTCGGTGTTTCTTCTCAGGGTAGTCAGCTAGGAAACACCGGCCTCATCTAGTTTAAAATGACAAAAAAAAATTGACGTGTAAAAGTGTTTTTTTAAACCTACTTACACAATAAATATCATTTGTCACTTGTAAAAATACAACAAAAGAAAAATACAGACAAGTGACACTAGTGACAGCGGCTAAACGCGATTATGCGAGCCAAACGTTAAAACTCGATTAGTTTTATTGGTGAATTTTGCCCTAAGAGTTCTAAACTGAAATCTCACTAAAAAAGAAAAAGTTTGTGAATGTGTGGGTGACGGGAAAAATATTGACATACAGAATCTCGATATTTAAACGAGATTTTTTTGAAGTCGGTTAAAAATAGATTTTCAGAGAGTTTTTTTTTACTGGATTACTTTTTCAAAATTTATGTTTTGATTTCAATAGAAAGCTAGATAATATCCACAAGATATTTGTGCGTCTTAAATGTCTAAAAAAAGATGTCTAATAACGTCATAATCACTTAGGAGAATGTAAATCCTGAAATGTGTAGCGACATCTATGGAATCACATAAGAACTAATCCTGCATCGCCCAATTAAAGTTCTCCGCGCGATTAGAACATATAGAACAGCCCGAAATCATCTATCGGGCAGTTGCCTACCAGACATAACACCCGTCTGGTCAGAGGATCCTCCCTTTTCAACGGATGTTCGCGAGATAGTGACATCTTTGGAGTCACATAAGAACTAATCCTGCATCGCGCTATTAAGTTCTTCGCGCGATTAGAACATATAGAACAGCCCGAAATCATCTATCGGGCAGTTGCCCACCAGACATAACACCCGTCTGGTCGGAGGATCCACCCTTTCCAACGGAGGTTTGCGGGACTTTACACTCTGTTCCGCATACATCCAAAAATGTATCTCAAGTTGGGCGCCCTTAACGAAGTAGAAATGTGAACAATTGTGCAAACAACGACGCAGATGTAATACTAATTATGCATGCGTCCTCGAACGCGATTTCGTTTGAACTTTGGATATATTCACTTTAATATTAAATATCTTTAGAAAATCCGCTGTTCTGGCTCCCTTTCGCTATGCGTTATATATGCCTTTCGATATCCAGGATGCGCCTGTGTTCCTTCAGTTGCCCATTGTATTCCAGGACCGCGGTAACTCTTTCGAACATACCCGTGGCCCTGCGTGCCACTTCTTGGCTATAAGAACCCACCACAATATCCTTTTAAATATGTATGTACATACTAGCTGCCTACGGCTTCTTCGAAATTTATCCAAAGGGAACATGCTCCTGGGGGTAAAAAGTATCCCATATGCTATTCTAGGACATGGTCTACCTGGGTAGGAAGTCAGTAGTTTTTGCGTGAAAGAGTAACAAACATCCATACATACAAACTTTCGCATTTATAATAATATATAAAGTAGTATATTATTTAAAAGAATTATACCTGATACACAAATAACGGGTGGTATGGGTACTTGTCCTTTGTCTGCCTCACGATGTCCAGGTATGGCAGACCTGGCTTCACCATCAGGAAATCTGCGCCCTCAGCCACGTCTCTCGCCTGTAAATAAATTGGAAACACAATTTTAAAATGATTTTCGAATGAATTTGCCGCCAACAAGATAATATTTTGACGATTTGAGAAATAAAAACATTCAGAAATCTCAAATTCAAACTTTTTACGATGTTTTAGAAGTAAGAATTATAATAATTCATATTTGAATGCAATTTTTGTATTTGTTTTAACTGCAGCTCGGGAACTACAATAGGCTCCTAATAAACTATCGCAATTCACTACCAACGATTGCATCACTGCTTACCATCAGGTGAGATCGCAGTCAAACATTAGTTATCATTCGTTAGTCATTTAAAAAAATAAAAAATAAATAGGTGACGTATATTCTGTAAAGGTGCTCCACACTGGTACTATATTGGAACTCTGATGGGAAAAACCTGTCGGTTTATATAAATATGTATTTTGTGGGTGAAGGAGATATTGAATAACGGCTACTTACGGCAGCCCTAGCAGCAAGCCCCGCACTGCCAGGTGGCAGCTGGTAACATTTCCTATCACCTTCCATAGGAGTGCTGTTCATTGTATCCCGGAATGGTCCATACATCACCGACGCGAACTTGCACGAGTATGAAAGAAGTGACACCTGCAATATAAAAATAACTTTTTAACTTCCTGCATCAGATATATTCGAGAAACTCTCGCGTTTTTCCGTCAGGCTCTTACATCCACGACCAAATACTCCACATCTTCAGCTCTTCTGTCACCCAGTCGCAAAAGCACGACCCTGACGAATACCGGACACGGAAACACTGGTCGGACCGATCCGACACAACATTTAGAGATCTCACAGCTGCGACAATTCACCAGTTTCTGAACGAAAATTATCATAAAATGAAGAGTACCCAGTAAAGAAGGCCTTTAGCTATCCCGGAAAGGAGAAAAGGCAGAGGGCGCCCTCTAGCAAAGACCTGGAACGAGCTCAGCTGGACGCACAGACAACCCAGGATAGACTATCCTGGCGCCTAAAGACGAGGAGAGCAGACCCCGAATGAAGGGAAGAAGAAGAACTAGTAACCTGTCGCAGCTTCACATGTGTGTGCTGGTAGTCTTTGAAATTCTCGGCTTTTTTCTACTGTGTTATGCACTCTGTATATATAGTGAAAACGGCATGAAAATTCGTTCAGTAGTTATTTAGTTTATCGCGAACATACAGACAGACGCGGTGGGGGTATTTGTTTAATCCATACTTCCATACTAATATTATAAATATGAAAGTAACTCTGTATATTACGCTTTCACGGTTAAACTACTGAATAGATTTTCATGAACATGAATGGTACGGAGGCAGCTTGAACTCCAAGGATGGATATGGACTACTTTTTATCCGTTTTCAACTTCGACTTCACGTCCGCAATAACCAACATTCACGCGGATGAAGCCGCTGGCAGAAGCTAGTAATATAATACGTAAGGATTATCTATATATATAAAAGGAGAAACTGACTGACTGACAAATCAACGCACAGCCGAAACTACTGGGATTAGGAGCGGGAAATTTGGCACAAGGCTTCCTTTTATTATGTAGGCGAGCACTAAGAAAGGATTTTTCAAAATTCACTCCCTAAGGGGATGAAGCGAAAAAGAACAAAGTCCAAAGTTTGTATGGCGAAACCTACATTTACGCGAGCGAAGCCGCGGGCAGAAGCTAGTGTAATATAATATGTAAAGACGTCACAAATCGTCGTCTATCGACATTTCATTAGACCATAACAGTTTATGCATTCTTCATTTTAACAATAATTTTCAACCAGCAGCTTTGCCTACGAGAAACTAAGAAACTACCTCAATCCCTTAGACTGTTACAGCATGCAGGAGTAATAAACAAACACTCAGAAATTCTCACATTTATAATATTTGTGTTATCATTTTCATTCCTGAAACTATCAGGGTCATAAGTCTGTCGGGTCTGACTCTAAACTAAAAATAAATGTAGTCAATAACTTACTGTATTTTGTAGTTTGCAGGCCACCAAAGAATCTTTGATAGCTTTTATTCTGTTATCCATCATGTCGGATGGGGCAATTATTTGTGCACCTGTTCAAACAAAAGTAACATTTTTAATAATTATTGTATGTAAGCACTAAGCATTATATAGTTGTATATTATTAGTGTCATTTGCTATGCTGTCTATCCTGCACAACCACCTGCAGTTTTCAGGTTCTATACGAGGCCAATAACAGAGCCATACTGGTGAGAAAAAATTTAGTTAGAGTACATCAACACGAAAAGAAGAAGATTATTATAAGTAAGACTGGAGAAAATAAAACTAGCAAAATTTTAAAAAAGTTGTTTCTATTCTCAATTTAATTCATTAAACCCCGAGCGAACGCTGGTTGTGTCTCTAATTACGCTACTCAAAAGGTTAATTTATGAATATCAGCTGGTGTAGATATATTTTCCTCATTTTAATTTACTCAAATAAGACAGCAGATATAACAAGTCACAATTTGTATGTAAGTTGTATGTGGTCCATTGTAAAGATAATGTTCTAAGCAGGCCTTATCTTATTAATATTTATAAGCATAGTTCAAATGCCAAATCAAACTCCACATTATCTAGAAAGCATATCTAAAATTCTGAGTAAATGAGCACTAATTAACCATTTGAATACCATAATTAGAGACACTATAGAATGACAATGAGCAATGTTAAATGAATTAATTAGTTAAAAAAAAAACAAAACTAACCAGCTTTAGCGTAAGCCAAGGCTATTTCAGCAATCCTCCTTACTGATGAGGCATGGTCTATGGTTCCACCTGGTGTGAGAAGTCCGCAGTGCCCATGAGAAGTGTAGGGACACAGGCAGACATCACATGCTATGAGGAGATTAGGGAATTTCGCACGTAATTTAGGAAGAGCCTTCATTACCGGATTGTCTGGACAATCTGCTGATAGCCCATTTGGATCCTGTTGAAAGGTTATTTATTTATATCTTTCTTATATTGTTAAACTAAGTTGAAATGGCTAATCATTCTTTTTTTTATAATATTTACCTTTGGCAATGTGCGGACAATCCCGAAGATAAGTATGGACTTGAGTCCCTTTTTCACCAGTTCATCAAGCTTTGAGATCAGTGGATTGATACCATATCTAGAGACATTGGGCATACTCGCCACTGGTTCAACTCGATTGTCATCTTCCCTGTTTAGTAACACAGATTACAGGCATTTGAAGAGTATAGGCATTAAAAGCTAATATGAACAAATAAAATGGTTTTATATCTTTAAAGATTACAGGCAAAGCTCGGAGTTAACCTCTAAAATAAAATGAAATTGCAAGAAAAAACTTTGATTACATTTTTATCTTAGCTTAGAACAATTGTATAGGGTTAAGCGGCCGGCGCGGTATACTTACAATAAGAACACAGGGTACATAATATTGTGCGCTTCAATACTAGTATTTGGTTCCTGAAGTTTCCTTAGAGTCGAGTGATGGTACCCGCCTTGCAGGACATATTCAGGACTTAAAAATAATTGATTCATCTTGTCGTATCAATGCCCAAGCCAATCCGTCGTCGTTACAATGTTAAAAAAGAAAATGGCTGAATAAACCGGTAATTGATTTATTATCAGTAAACGAGCAATTAATTGTTAGCTATTTATGCATGAAAGTTGGAATACACGTATGTCATTGTTGTGAGTTGTCAATGAACCAATTGATTAATTGTTTTCAATCGTTATCACTCACTGAGATGAATTTACGTGTATGCTATAGGAGTAACCCAAACAACACACAAATAATGCTTTATAAGAACAGCAAACTTATAATGGAATGCGTTTACAAAACAAACAATATTTCAAAATGACAATCAGTGACAATTGACAGGTAACGTCAAATTCTAGAGACACCCAAATATTTTCTTAGAAGAATCTATGGCGTCCATTACACGATAGGTTTTGCTTCAGTTTTGCTACAGTCCAATATTTTGAGTGACGAAAAAACCTACCGTCTACTACGATAACGGAAGTTTGCATGAAGAAAACATAAAGGCGATAAAATTCCGTTATTCAAACATCATTCATGATTGATGGTTTTTATTGACGCTTGCATGACCGTATACTGGATGGATGAGAGACCTATAAAGCCTGATATTAATAAAACAGAACTGAATTCAAACAATACAAAGGTTTAATTAAGATAAAGTTGTAATGATCTATTATTAGTAAATTCTTTTATTCCAAAGATTAGGCTCAATAAGCTCGAGTGACCCACTGTGGAAATCAGTGAAAATTATGACAAAACAAGAGGAGAAGAGGAGGTTAATCCACAGAGTTATTTGTAAGGTCAATCGGACGTGTCTTGTCTTGAGGCCTATTACACTACGCGTTATTCAGTCAGTCTTAGTCTATCTATTTCTATGTATTTCATTGTTTTGTTTCATTCCTTTATAAGACATTGGCATAAGTTGCTCTTTTTCTTGTGTGACTCTACTTGGCCAAGACTGTCTGAATAACGCGTAGATTAATAGGCCCTTTAGCTTAGCTGTTGTCAGTCTATAGAGTATAGAGTGTCTAGTGTCTATGTCTTTAGTCTGTCTGTCTCTGTCACAGAGTTGCTGTCTGTTTTCGTTTGGTGTTATCACAATTTATTTCAATAATTATTTTCCAATAAATTCATGCATAAATGCGTATGATTGAACTATAAAATAGAAGCAAATCGCTTCATAAACAATTTAAAACATTCTAATAATGATGCCAGCGTAAAACTAACGGAGAATCTATTTAATTTGTGTTGTTTACTATTTTATAGTTATGTGTATTTTGTTTTATTTTATTTTTATATGATCGACGTAGTTTATAATATATGTTGTAAGATTCAGTGTACGTGTACTTTACTAAAATATAACGAAAAGTGAAAGAAGCCCAGCCTTGAGGATTTGAGACAGCCTTGAAGACACCATGAATGCGGATGAAGACGCGCCTACCAAGAAAAAGGTCGACAAACAATCCACCGAGAACCTAACAGTTACTGTGGACAAAATAGATGCAAAGAGATCTGAGAAAGGCGACGAGGAGCCTAAACCGCGCATAGTGTTGACGTTTCGATCGGAGAAGAATAGTGCAAAGAGTAGTAACATGAAGATCGTGACTCCTGAGGAGAAGCACGAAGAGGCGCCGCGTCGGTCGAGCAGAACGCGCGGCAAGTGGGAATGGATCTGCGACAGCGACACGTCACCCAAGAAGGAGAAATCAGGTGCTCAGACAACATCAGAGAATGATGAGTCAGACAGCTCCCACACCACGCCCAAGCGCTCGACGCGGCGTCGCGACGACTCCGACAACGTCCTCGCCAATGCTATCGCCCGAAAAGAGAAGTCTTATGAAACTCAGCAAGCCCCACAAAGGTTATCTCGTAGAATCAAACCCACAGCCAAAATACTTGCTAATGAAGAGTTACGCATTGGTCTTGAATCTCAAAACAATGCACGCCTTGGTATACAAACTGAGAAGTCTCCTGAGGAGGGAGTGAGGACAAGGCGTTCAACACGTCCAACAGTTACGGAGGTTGTAAAGAAGGAGGAACCAGAACCAATCTCAGTTGAAGACGAGGTGGTGGAGATATGTGAGGATGATGACAGCCAGAGTCAGAACACTGTGATGAAGCTGAAGCACTTATGTGAACTTGGATTGAAAGCTATTAACCCTGATGAGGTGGATGAGAGTGGGAATGAGAACAGGTAAGTAATATATTACATAATTGTCAATCATTCATTTTGTTATTGTCTATGTACCTGTACCAATCAATATTTGGGATAAAAAAAGACTACATTGTGGTAGGTGTGCACAATACTACACTTTAAATGGAATTAAGTTTGAGGTTGAGAAATAGTAGAGGTTGCCAAATACTGGTCAGAAAGAATTTAGTTAGAGTACATCAACACGAAAAGAAGAAGAATGTAAGTAAGATTCGTTATGATAGTAAAACAAAACTATAATTATACTAATATTATAAAGGTGGAAATGTGATTGTGTATGTGTTTGTTACTTCTCCATGCTCAAACAGCTGAACAGATTTTGATGAAACTTGGGGCACAGGTCGATCATATCTTAGAATACATAGAATACTCTTCCCCTGAGAGTATGTTGCCTGGGGATAATTTCATATTGTCACACGGGTAAAACCACTGGCAGCAGTGTAGAAAACTTTAAATTGTTTTATGAGAAGAACTGTTTTGTTGTATTTTCATTATTTTAACTAAGCCAAGGAACAAATCTAGGGCCTTTAGAATTTTTGTTAATGATTAATGACCTACCAAAGGTTGTACAAGATGCTAAGTGTTTACTGTTTGCAGACGACCTCAAGCTTTCCCTCCCTATAAAGAACACCAATGACTGTGAAAGACTGCATTGTGATATATACAGAGTGGTAACTTGGAGTAAGAATAATCTCCTGCAGTTTAACACATCTAAGTGCATGACCATCAGTTTCTCATGCTCACACACCCCCATAACACATAATTATACATTGGATGGGGTGCTCGTAAAAAGGGTCGCGCAATTTACCACTGAGCTAATGTTTTGAGATCACATAGTTAAAATATGAAAAAAAAAGCATAGGAATTTAGGATTTGTGCTTAGAATGGTTAAAGGCACAATTATTAAAGCTATAACAATATTGGATAATACTTTAGTAAGGAGCCAATTAGAATGTAATGCAGTTATCTGGACTCAGATGAAACTAAGTATAGTCTCATGTTGGAGCGTGTACAAAACGAGTATATTAGGTACAAATATATGAGAGACTACGGTGTATATCCCTTTTATCCGTTGATCCAACTCTATTTGTCTTGGGTGTGTTCAGATATAATGAACTGAGGGCCAGGAGGCAGCTTATACTTGTAACCTATATCTTTAAGATAATTAGAAGAAAGATACACAATGCAGACATATTGCGAAGGGTGGAGGTGGTCGTACCGGAAGGGTATGTGGGTAAGCGTTGGCAACTGCAGCTAACCTGCTGTGCGAGGTGCCGTTGACAAGTGCGCTCCACGCTCTCAACCTCATCGCCGATGACGTCGACATATTCTCTTGTCCTTTGAGTACATTCACTAGGATAGCTACATATGGAATTAGCTACGGTATAAACAGTGGCATTATTCAAAATAAGGAAACTGCAATATCGCATTGGGTCTAGTCTGAAAGGGTATTGTAAATTGTTGAAATAAATAAATTAAAAAAAAATCTACTTAAATGAAAATGGTCTGCTAAAAACTACTACACTAATATTACAGTAGTGTGATAATTTACTAAATAAATTAACACCTGTTTATTATTTCACAGAGAAGTAGAAGAAGAAGAAGAAGAAGACGAAGACGGAGAAGCAGAAGAGTTAGAAGAAGACGACGAAATGGATGACGATCCTGTAGTCATTAGCAAGCTGTTGGAGACAGACGAGGATTCCAGCGAAGACTTCCAGTGTACTGTCGAAGTGGCCGCTAAGAACCGACCGAGGAGATCTACTAGACTGTGTTCTTCATTTGGCATGAATGATAGTGATAGGTCTTCTCCTGTTGGCGAAGAAGAACAAAGGTTAGTTTTTTGACTTTCTCTAGATTACATAATATATTTTTCAGAATTACATATTTTCCTGTTGTAGTTTGCAATTTTGCAGAAAATCAGAAAAAAGTAACAAAAAATATACCTGACCCACCCCACCCTTCACGTCATCAAAATAAACAAAGTAAAAGATTGTAAACAAGGAAAAAGGCATTAAGGTGAATGTTCCGCTGGCCTGTTCATACATTTTTCGTTCGGGATATACTCCGTACATAGACACTTTTTGCTCAAAACGAACTACAGGTCCCAAAATACTACTAAAAAAACATATTCTTATCGGTGGATTTTGGGACCGCGCTCCGGGTCTAAAGAGCCCTAGACCCAAAGTAAAGACTCCCTCTAACTTATTTGATACTTACATAATACTGGAATACAATCCATCCATTGTTTCTCTGATCCTCCTACTCTTACTTCTACCATTACCATGTCAAATGACTGTCTGACATTATTTTTTGACAGCAGGTCACCACGCCGATCGTCCAAACGTTCAGCCAGGCACGCTTACGCGGAAGACAGTGAAAGGTAAGACTGGACTGACCTCTTTTTTCTTAGGGTGAATAAAATCTATGAATTAAATAACTCTACTTACGTTGCGGCAGGTTATACAGACTGAGGAGTATAATCAGCCTCTCTGTTTAGCGTTTGTGAACTTCGAGAAAGCCTTTGATTCGATCAAGACCTGGGCTGTACTGCAGTCTCTCTAACGGTGCCAGATTGACTATCGGTACATCGAAATACTGAAGCGTTTGTACAAAAATGCCACCATGTCAATTCGACTTTAGGGCCAGACCTCGAAACCTATCATTTTGCAGCGGGTGTCAGTCAGGGAGGCCGAAATGGAGGATATCTTCAAGGTTCTGGAATGGAAAGGGCTAGGCATTAACGTCAATGGCGAGTACATCACTCACCTTTGGTTTGCCGACGACATAGTAGTCATGACTGAGACTACGGAGGAGCTCAGTACAATGCTTGGCGACTTCAATAGAGCTTCCGGAAAAGTGAGACTTCAGACTCGGTTGGGCAGCATTCGGGAAGCTGCACGGTATCTTCTCGTCCAATATACCAGTGTCTCAAGGCGAAAGTCTATGACCAGAGCGTGTTGCCACTGATGACATATGGCTCCGAAAAGTGGTCGCTTACAATAAGCCTCATAAGAAGACTTAAAGTCACCCAAAAGGCAATGGAAAGGGGTATGCTCGGAGTTTCCTTGCGTGATCACATCAGAAATGAAGATATCCGCAGGAGAACCAAGGTTACCGACATAGCTCAAAGAATCGCCAAAGTCAAGTAGAAATGGGCAGGGCACGTTGCACCCAGAACAGATGATTGATGGGGATGAAAGGTTCTGGAGTGGCTACCACGTACCTGAAAACACAGCGTTGGAAGGCCTCCCACAAGGTAGACCAATGACCTGGTGAGGGTCGCGGGAATCCGATGGATGCGAGACGCACAGGGCCGGTCATTATGGCGACACTAGGGGAGGCCTATTTCCAAAAGTGGACGTCCTTAGGCTGAAATGATGATGATGAAATAACTCAAAGGGAGTTTGTTTTTTATTTTATTTTATTGGGAACAAAAACAGAAACAAAAATCCTTAAAACTAGATGCACAAACTTGTAACCCACACCAATTTGTAAGTGACGGACTGTAGTAGGAGTTTGCAGAATACAGCACCTTCCTCTTAAGTTTTATGTATAACAAAATCATTTATTTCTATAATCATAATTAATATAATACATCATTTAATTTTATTCATCTTAATTCCATTTAATTTAGATCAGTATTTTTACTCATAAATACCTGAATTCCTTCAGAAGCCCGTTGCGTTCCAGAGCCGTGTTGACGTTCTAACAATAACAAAGCCCTCATTATTTAACATTAACTTACCTATTGGTTTAATTTTTATTACCAGGAGTCATCGTAAACGAAGGCGGCACAGGTCTTCTGGTGGCGACGACGTACAGTCTGATGCTGAAATTGAGGAGACAAGGTAAACAGTCATGCATCTTTTTTTTTAACCCTTTGAACGCCAACGACGCTTATAATCGTCAAACGGCAAAATAAATAAAAATAAATATTTTCAAGCATCAAGGCCCTTAATGAGTTTTTTGAAAGAAAGAAAGAAAGAAAATATGTTTATTTGGCACACCATGATTAATTAATTTACAAATAATTGATTTACAACTAAAATTAAACTTAAATAAATAAAAAAATTAAATAAGGAGAAATAAAATAACCAATAAATAATCAAAATAATAATAATAATATGATAATATATAATAATGGAGGAATATAATATTTTTTTCTAACTGCTTACGGTTTAAGAAATTGAATTTACCAATGCTAGTAGTCTACTTAATGATTTCTAGTGAGCAAATTCTTCTTATTTGTCCAGTAACCCAGCGGGCGGTGACGAAGGCTCCGAGGCAGCGTGTCCGGCAGATGAATCCACAATCGTCGCGACCTGCTTCTGTGAGGCACCCAGCAATGTGTATGCGGCGCCTGACGAACTTACTGGTAACAACAGGCTTTATTGATTTGTGCCCTGTGTGATCATCATAATTTCAGCTTAGATGTCCACTGCTGGACATATGCCTCCCCTAAGTGTCGAAACAGTGGTTCGCACTAGAGACAAATTTAGGCTTTAGTCTAGCTAACAACCTCTCTCACGGTGCGCCACCGCTTGGAGATTTGGGGTAATTTTTATAGAGGTTTTCTTCCTCGCGGCCCGGGCGGTTAAGCCAAGATCCTCGAACCCCATTAAAAGTCAGAAACATGACCTTGGACAATCTCTGGGGCTACGAGACTAACGGAGGCAGGAGGAGCAAGCCTTCCTCCTGCCTGCCCAGTCCTCCTGTCGCGTCAATAACCGGTTCTGTGCGTCTCGCATTCATCGGATTCCCACGTCCCTCGCCACGTCGTCGTTACACTTAATGGGAAGTCTTCCAATGTTGCGTCTTCGGTACGTGATCGCTGCTCCAGAACCTATCAGCCTCATTGAACATCTGTTCTGGCCACTTAAGTTTGGCGATTGTTCGTGCTATGTTAGTAACATTAATTCTCGTGCGGATATCTTCATTTCCTCGTTTAATACCAGTATCATCGAGAGAACGAGACAATTTTTGTTTTTACTCTGCACAGAATCCGAGTTCTTTCTAGATTATGTAGGTATGAACCGTCTTATGAGCAAAGATAATTTTTGGGGTGGAAAATCATCTGATAATTTCGCCCGCTCTGTGTGGAGCGAAAGGGAGGGCCAGACTTTTGCTGACTAAGATCCACCCGTGTTCCTTCAGTGCCCTGGAGAGCAAGGGACAGCTCTCCAGGGCCGCAGTGCTTTATCTAACAATCCCGCAGCTCTAGATAACGCCGGATGAACAAGGACCCTTAGAATTAAATACCCAAAAAGTTTGACGTAGGACGTTGATCGTGTAAAGGACGTGACGATAATCGCGTCCTTTACACGATAAATATTTTATTTAAAAAAAACATGTAGTTGGATGTTTTCGTTCTTTCTTTTAATTCTTTATTGTACACAAAATGTTATGTTTTAGTATGAGAAAAAAAAATCTAATATAAAAAAAAAACTGTGTATCACACACACACAGTTTTTTGACAATTTATGTATGTACGAAGGTGAGCTTGAGGGCCAAAGCTGCGTTAAGCAGGTGCACGCGCGGGCACCTGTCGCGTGACTATGCGCGTGTATCATGTGCGGCGGTCCCTAGCGGATTATTACCTTGCGCAGTGTCGCTAGTTCAACTTTAACGGTGTGCATGTAGGCGTGTCGATGGAGAACTTTAATCTATTATTACTGGTGCCCGCGTGGCGAGCCGCGATGGAGCACTTTTGTATGGGACTGCGCGCGCGACCGCGTTACGCAACGTCGGCCCTAACTCAACAATGAGTGAAATTGTGTTTTCTTTCACAGACGAACGTGTAGGCGACTCACATATATTTACACAGTTTACACACTACACGTAAACAATAAATATATAAATCGCCTACATCTATTTATTTACATATATTTACACATACACATACATATTTATTTATATATATATTTCCAAGATGTCAACACACATATACACTAACACTAAACACTACGTATAAAATGACGTGACGCATTGGACACACGCATTGTCGATGACACGCCGGCGAGAGTTTTTCTTCTACCGCCGCGTTATTATATTCGTTTCTCACTAGTCACGACCTACGCTGCTAGAAAGACATACGTGCACTCGCGCCGATAAAAAGTTGTCGACACCTACCCGCGCTAACTCATAGCTGACTTGCAAAGAGTATTCTAGCTGTTATAATATACGTACTTGTGCTTAGCTTGCTTGCGCCTTCTAACTTACAGTGTTTTAGTGTTGTGTGTGAGAAATATACCTGGAGGTTCAGCAAGGACTTTCATTTATTCACCACTACCCAGTGAGTACCTACACCACACACACACACCGTCCATACAACCAAAAACGTATGTGCTAAATGGTAAAATAACAAAATAAGAGCAGTGGTGGCCGAGTGGTAACGGCCCCGACTTACAAGTTGTAGGTCGCGGGTTCAAACCCAGCCAGGCGCATTACTTTGTGTAATTTATTTCATCACTACTGCTCTCAAAACGGTGAAGGAAAACATCGTGAGGAAACCGGCATGTCCTAGAACCAAAAATTCGAAGGCATGTGACATCCACCAACCCGCACTGGGCCCGCGTGATGGATTACGGCCCATTCTCTCTCCTAGAGAGGAGGCCTGAGTCCCAACAGTGGGAACATTATAAGGCCGACTATGCTATGCTATGTTTATTTGTTGTCCTCAGAACCAGTATTCTGTCAAGCAATAGAACTCGTCGACGGCGTCCGCGTCGGTTGCTCTCACAGCGCACGCCGCGAGCGCAACTCTAGCAGTAACAGTAGCAAGAATAGTAGCAACACTAGCGGCCTGGCGCCTCTAGTGAGGGCGGGCCCGAGGGCGCCATACTTCCTGGCGTGTGCCTTGCATGCTGCGCAACTGGCTAAGCACATGTGCTGCCCCGCCTGTGGACTGTTTTGTACTCAGGTAAGATAATATAAGATTTTACCCTCCAGGTTCATTCAGTTCAACAACAATCTTTAACATCACCTGACGGGTTGGTAGAGTTGATGAGCACACCCATATTCCACTTTCTTATTTTCCCTTCACTTTTTGCATCTTTCTCGGCCCCTAATTCCTCCTTCCAGTTCTGGTGAAATCTGTCTAGATCGTCACACCATCTTCGTGGTCTCTTCGACGGCGCGTACTGTTTCACGTGCGCCTTAAGGAGATGTCAGTAAACCGTAGGGGCCCAGCAGGGTCGAAGCCGGAAAAGGAGTGGGTTTTAGTCAGTAAAAGTCTGACAGGAATGGCGGGAGACGTCATCGCCAACTTAAAAAAAAAAGTCCTAATAAGCTCAACAGAAACCTTGAAAATACTAATTCTCTTCTATCTTCCAGGGTACCTTCTACCAGTGCTCATCCGGCCACCTGTTCCACCTCGACTGCGGCCTTCCCTACAACGACGCCAAACTGCGGCCTGGCTGTCCACACTGCGGAGTGTTCTCGTACCGCTGGCAGCCCGCCAACGTGACCTGCGTGAAGGTCCAGCTTGAGATGAAGTGCAGCAACAAGCGGATTTTCTTGCCGGACCAAAGGGAACAGTGGTGAGTCTTTTTTTTTGTTGTCAGAATTAATCAAATAATTTTTCTCGCCCTGGGTGGAGCGAGAGGGGAAGTATCAGTCTTTTACTTACTAAAACCTACAAATGGATTTTCTCAGACCAGAGCGAGTAGTGGTGTGGTGAGTCCTTTTTAGGGTTCCATACTTCAAAAGGAAAAAAAAGGAGCTCTTATAGGATCACTTTGTTTTCCGTCCGTCTGTCTGTCTGTCTGTTCGTTTGTCAAGACTCTTTATCTCGAAAAGGCGTTGAGGTGTCGAGTTGAAATTAAAATTATATACTCAAGTCTGTGGTCCCTTAAAGCTGTGAAAAAATCAAACTTCTGAGTTAACGAAAAAAAAGATACGGCCGTTTATGTCGCAAAAAAACGTGTATTTCGACACTCTAGGGAATAAAAATTCATAGGGTACTTCCCGTTGATCTAGAATCCTGAAATTTGGTATGAAGCAAGGTCTTATAGCCATACCCACCATTACTTATTTAGATTACCCACCTAAAAAAACGCCTCAAATCATTATTACTAAAAAATTCTTTCAGCACACCAGCCTACCTAACATTCACGGCCCGGGAACCCAAGCCGGAGACAGGACCTATCATCCCCGAGGACCTGCTGCCCTCCCCCCCAATTGATCTGAAGCATTTGTGCGAGAAGGCCGCGGGAGCTCCCAACAAGTCTCCACAGCAGCTCTGTGATGCTATACTGAAGGGGGATACTGTTGACATGCTTATACCAAAGATTGGTGAGTATTTATGGTAAAAATTATATGTAGAAGGGCAAATTTTTTGTTTTAGTTCCAGAATGTATATTTCTGTTTCAAACTTTGTAAACAGGGTGTAAGGGATAGGTTTCTGCTAACTTTAAGGGCTCGCTCAATAGACGAAACTGAATAAACTTCCACAAGATTTTTTTCAGGAAACTTTTTTTTTTAATATTTTTTAAAAAGATTTGTTACAATTCTTTGACTTTGACGTTGACTGGCCTGTTGGTCTAGTGGTTAGTGCCCTGACTGCTATGCTGGAGGTCGTGGGTTCGATTCCCACCCAGGACAAATGTTTGTGTGATGAGCATGATAATTTGTTCTGTGTCTGGGTGTAATTTATCTATTTAAGTATGTATTTAAAATTATATAAGTATGTTTATCAGTTGTCTGGTACCCATAACACAAACTCTGCTTAGCTTGGAACTAGACGGCGTTGTGTGATAGTTGTGGAATATTATTATTATTATTTTTGGAGTAGAAAAAAGTTTATTCTATTCTAAAGACTTCTATGAAACTCCAGGCTACACATAGACAGTACTCGCATGCAAAAATGACCATAAATTCGATCCAAGCTCAAAGAAACTTGCATGGCATAAGAAGTTTCTTTGAGCTTGTATGAACTTCAAAAACGCGCCAGTAATGTTATTTACTTTACGCATTATTTTTTTTTGTTGGTGAAAAATCATCGAATTTTTTGTTTTGGGTCAAGCGAAAGGGAGTGTCAGATGTTTACTTACAGAAACCCACCCGTGTTCCTTTAGTTGCCTTTTGCGTTCCAGAACCGCGGTGACTCTTTCAAATGATCCTCTGTACCACTTTATACTTTTACAATCTTTTCTTCTATTGGTATGTTTCTTTCTGCAGTATCAAGTTCCAGCATCAACAAGGCCCTCCCCAGCCAGTCGGGCGGCACTTGCCTGCACGCGGCCGCGCGCACGGGTCACACGGGCGCCGTGTACCTGCTGCATTACGCTGGAGCTAACCTGGACGTTACTGACAACTATATGCGCACACCTCTCGCTAGCGCTATACTAGGTAAGAAAGAAAAAAGTGGAACTGGATTCCCAACTATGTTAGGATCGGCTTCCAGTGTGGGAACATCCTAAGATCTTAAGGCCTGAAACAGCGTCTGCGCGGATGGTCCCCGTCGTGTAAACCGGATTATTACTTAAGCAGTGTCACTAGTTCAACTTTAACGGTGTGCATGTAGTCGTGTCGATGGAGTACCTAATATATCAAAACGGGCGTGGGGCCCGGATCCCCACAACGGAGCACTTTTGTATGGGACCGCACGAGGGTCCATTTAACGCAGTTTCGGCAATAAAGCGTTAAATCCGCCTATATACCTTTATGTGCATAAAGTTTTAAATAAAAATCTCGCTATCTCTTTTTTACGTGCGTAACCTAATGTCCGTGTCGTCACATTACAGTTTGTTTACAGTTTCCCCTTGCACCAGACTTGAATGGTTTCTAACTTACTTAATTTTGAATGGATTTGAAAATGAAAATTGTTTCTGTTTGCGATTTTTGATAAAGTCACTTTTTGAGACAAACAATAATACAAAATAAGTCAAGTAACCAATTTAATTTTCTTTCAAATATTCTTAACTTCTAAAAGGTAGTTAAATGGGAGCTAATCTATAATAAAAGAGACACTGATAAAGGTCAAAGGATTGTAAGTGTGTGTATTTATCTGTATTTTTGTTATTTCTTCAAACTCGAACGGCTGAATGGAACATCTAAATCCATTGTCCTGTCCATGTCCTGGAATAGCTTATAGGATACTTTTTATCTCGAGAGTCCGTTCTCTTGGAATACTTTTCTAATTTCACGCGGTTGGATTCTCTGGCAGATATTCATCATCATCATATCAACCGAAAGACTTTCACTGTTAGACATAGGCCTCCCCCAAACGTCGCCACAATGAACGGTCCCGTGCGTCTCGCATCCATCGGATTCCCGCAATCCTTACCAGGCCATCGGTCCACCTTGTAAGAGGCCTTCCAACACTGCGTCTTCTAATACGCGGTCGCCACTTCAGAAGCTTTCGGCCCCAACGGCCATCTGTTCTGCGAGCTATGTGCCCTGCCCATTGCCACTTTTGTTTGGCGACTCTTCGTGCTATGTCCGCAACCATTGTTCTCCTGCGGATATCTTCATTCCTGATTCGATCACGCAAGGAAACCGAGCATAGCCCTTTCCATTGCCCTTTGGGTGACTTTAAGCCTTCTGATGTGGCCCATTGTGAGCGACCACTTTTCGGAGCCATATGTCATCACTATCAAAAACTTTCGTCTTGAGACACTGTAGTATGTTGGACGAAAAGATACTGCGCAGCTTCCCGAACGCCGCCCGGCCGAGTCGGATTCGACGGTCGACCTCTTTCTCGAAATTAGGTCTACCTAACTGGACGGTCTGTCCGAAGTCTGTCTGTCTGTCTGGCAGATATTAGTGATTAATAAAACTGCCTCTACAGATATTGTTATTTGTCAACCAATCCTTGAACCGACGCGGGGTAAAAGACCCCCACAGTAGTTTAAAACTCAAACATTTCTTTCAGCACTTCTCGAAAAACCCGACAAGAAAGCGAAAGAGAAACTCAAGAATGCCAGTTCTAAAGACGAGGTATCAGATGTAGAGGTGAAGGTAGAAGAAGAAGTAGGCTCGAGTGGGGTGAAGACAGAAGTAGATGATCCTAAGAAGGCGAAGGACGAAGATCTGATCAAAGTGATCCGGTATCTTGTGGCTGCAGGATGTGATGTGAACTTTCCGGTAAGCAACATGATTTAACTATACTCCAATCGCAATAAGATTAGACATTTAAACAAACCTTTTTACTGTCAGTTCAACCGATTTTGACTTCTATTCTGTAGGCATAAGGATGGCACTGAAAGCAAAAAAGGGATTACAATACTATTTACTGCAGGTGCTATTTGTCATGCCAGCAACGCAATAAAACTTCTCTGCGGTCCACATGCGGGACGCGGAAAACGGGGTACATCGTTCCGAGCGCGCGATTGGTCGGTCAGTCGATCGTTGTCCCTAGCGACGAATCCACGTTCCGTTGACTCGAAAACCTACTTGTGTACAGAATCTTGTACCCTTTGTTTGCGTTGAATTTTGTAACGAGTTTAAATTATTATTCGAAGTTCATCGTGAGATGATAAAAATATTTCTATGGGAGCATTTTGAGAGTATAACCTTTCAGTTAAAGAAAAAAAAACGGGCCACTATTGACCGAGAAATCGGTGAACTTATATAAAAAAGTACATACAGGCTAACATATATAATCTCCTCCTTTTTAAAGTCGGTTAAAAAAAAACTGTTATTATTGAAATCCTTAAAATGGCGTTTCCTTTACTGTTTCACCTAGGAAACGTTACATTGTATAATAAACTACAGATCCATTACATATTTTATTTATAACGCCTAATATACTTCACGAATACCTTTTGCTTTTTTTAACTATTCAAAACCAACATTTGTTTAAAAATAAATTATAGCAATAACCGTAGAATAGTGATAACAGTATTATAAATATAGTCGATCATTTTTTTTCCACGAACTGTAGCACGCGCGAACTTTCCCCCACCACGCCAAATCTTTGCCATGTTACGTGCCGGTGACAGTACTTCATTATAATATTATATTTCGAATGGAGTATTACTGGCGTAATATCGATTTATCTTTTGTATTATTCTGTAGGTACCTTTATATTTATATCTGACACCAGAAGTGATGTTATCATTGACGTGTTGATCCAGGGTCCAGACGGTATGACAGCGCTGCACGTGGCCGCGCAGCACGGCGGCGCGCACGTGGCGCGCGTGCTGCTGCCGCACGCGCACGTGGACGCGCGCGACCACGGCGGATGGACGCCGCTCGTGTGGGCCGCCGAGAACGACCACTATGACGTTGTTAAGTGAGTATATGTACTCACTGTACGTGCTTAATAAGGGTCGTATAGTCCAATGCCTGAGGTTTTAAACTCGTTTTTTTTTTTAAATATGAATTAAATTTAAAATGTGATTAGCAAAAAAGAAATTGTAAGTATAAAAAGTATTAAAAAAATTATGCCCTTTATTTTGTGGTAGATATCCCGTTTAACGATGAAGCTATGTAACATCTCGCTACGACCAATAGAAGTGGAATAGTAACTTAAGACGCGGGTGAAACCGCAGGGGACAGACAGCGTCTTGATGATTTTAACGCCTCAGGCACTGGACTAGTACACATATAAGCTCTGCACAGGATCAGCATCGAACTGTATATTCGCACGTGTATAGTTTATTCGCACTAAGAAAATAGTGACTCATCAGTGCAACTGCAAAATAAAGGCGTATTCATACTAGGGTAAAAATGAAACCATTATAAAATGAAAGCAAAGTTTTTTCATTACACAGTATTTTCTAATATTAATATTAAGTAATTATTTTAAAATTTAATCAGAATCGTCAAAAGTTTAATTAAAATTTATAATAAACGAATTCTTTTCCGCGAGTTCCATAACATTGGCTAAGTTCACATGTTTTTAGGGTTCCGTACCACAAAAGGAAAAAACGGAAGCCTTATAGGATCACTTTGTTGTCTTTCTGTCTGTCGATCTGTCTGTCTGTCAAGACCATTTATCTTGGGAACGCGTGAAGGTGTCGAGTTGAAATTAAAACCATATACTCGGGTCTACGGTCCCTTGAAGCTGTGAAAACATCAAACATCTAAGATCTTCTTCCTGCCCTTATCTCATATTACTTGGGGTCGGCGCAACACTTTTTTTTCTCCCATTCTGCCCTGTCACCCGTCACTCTATCACTATCTCCCTTTTCATTCCCCACATTTCCTTACACAATCCATCCATCTACATGTATTACTCCGAACTTTTAGTAAACAATTTGGATGGCACTTACTCAAACTTCTAAGATAACGAATAAAAAAGATACGACCGCTTATGTCGCAAAAAACGTATATTTCGATACTCTCAAAGGAATCACAATTCATAGAGTACTTCCCGTTGACCCAGAATCGTTAAATTTGGCATAAAGCAAGGTCTTATAGCACAGATAAAAGAATAAATCTGAAAACAGTAATTTTTTTGTTACCTATGTTACAAAAAAAAAACTTTTGCAATTCGGAAAAATCTTCGAGACTCATTCGGGAATTGTATTTGGTACGGAACCCTCACTCGCCCAGTTTTCCTTCTCTAACCATGTGGCCAATGCATTTTTTCTATAATTTTTAGAATCTATTGCGTCATAAAACTGCCTTTGTACATCTTTAAGTTGGAATATGGAGATGAGGCGAGGATTCATTTTTACTTCAACTGGCCAATGTGAACACGGTTTTCTAATTTACTATGATGATGGTCAAGAGGCGTGACTTAGCCGAGTGACAACGATGACGTTACTATTTTCTTAACATGAATAGGCTATAGTCCGATAGTGGTGGTGGTTAGTATTGTATTGTTTACTGTAAAATTGTAATGTACCACCGTTTTTTTTCCCAAATAAATAAATAAAATAAAATAATAGTCAATATTATAATATAGAATGGTCACTTATTGAAATGTATTCGTCAGGGTCCTCCTGGAAGCCGGTGCAGACGCTATGTCGTGTGACAGCGAGGGTAACGGCGTGGTGCACTGGTGCGCGCTGGCGGGCTCGGCGGCCGCGCTGCGCCTGCTGCTGCACGCCGCGCCGCAGCTCACGGCCGCCGTCAACGCACATGCTGACACTCCGCTGTACGTACTGACTGAAGGTAACGGCGTGGTGCTCTGTGTCAGGATATAAACAGGCATTACGTCAACGAAAAGGGACACGTCATTCTTCGTTTCATAAAGTTCAAATAAAAAACGCAACACTCATTGATCTTTTGACTGCCTCGTTGATCTAATAGGCAATTCAATTCAATAATGGCATTTCACGGGCACGTATGACTGCATGACAAAGCCCCCGCGTCGCGTTGAATTTGCGTAAACCGCATAGGATCGCTTCGCGTTCACAATCACATTGAGTTGTTTATAAATTATCCTCGTGTTATAGAGCAATTCACGAGTATGTAATCACTGTAATTTTAACCTTATTTCAGACATGTTGCTGCACGGCAGGGCCACTACGCTTGCGTGGTTATCTTACTCGCTCGCGGAGCACGGGTATGTATTATTTTTGTTTATGTATTGTGATTGTCTATGTATTTGTGTTTGTGATGATCTAATAACATAGTTATTTAAATAAATTTGTCTTTACTAACTCACTATTGGCCTCACTATAGCCCTTGATGCCTGAAAATAAAAGATTTTTCTTTATTATTAAAATAAGGAACAGTTTAGTGTTAAATATGTCGGCTGCGGATGCCGATTATCATTGAAGCTCTGTCCAGGGACTTTGCTTTATGGGCGATGGCTGGGAATCGAACAATAAACAATCTATTCCAGATCACACAACTGATTTATTATGATGCAAGCTTTAAGTATTCACTTCACACAACGAGCCGTGAGACAGTCCCCGAGACTCGACGTTGTTCGCACGGCCGCCGACAGAGGAAAGAGCACCGCACCTCTGAGGTCGGCACCTTTATCTGCTCGGTTCGTGCAAACGTCAACGTGGATTCTGTGAAATGTGGATGTGTCAATTTTCACTTAGCTCGTTCATTCGTTCTCAAGCTTCCGTACTATAGATTTCTCCTTCAAATAAATATCAAATTGCGACTGATTTCAACAAACACCTATCTAAACTAATACTAGCTGACTCGGCAAACGTTGTTCTGTAATATATAAATTATCAAAGAAATAAATGGGGGTAGGGGTAGGAGGGTAAAAAATAGCATACGCCCCATTTATTCTCCGATCTACCGAATATACACAAAAAATACACAAAAAACGGTCAAGTCGTTTTTTACATATTTTTTTCTAAAGATTATTTAGATTATAAAGCTGAAGAGTATGTTTGGTTGGTCGCGCTAACCTCAGGAACCCGTATTGTATATATAAAATACATTTTACTGTTGGATAACCCATTTATCGAGGAATGCATAGAGCCTGTCCTAAATGCTATACAGGGTTATTTGTAAAACACTAACAACCTTGCAGGACTGTATTACTAACATCATAGACAACAACTTTTGTTCTATGACTTTTTAAAAAACATAATTCATTTACCAAAAACCACCCTTCAAGATTTCGTTGTTCTATCTAACGCATTTCAACTCTGTATTTTGCTATACCTACCTACGTCTGTATACGAAGCAACGCAAGCGCATCAAGACTAGGAGCGTGAAATTTTGCACAAAGCTTCCTTTTATGACGTTGGCGAGCACTAAGAGAGGATTTTTCACAATTCTCACCCTATGGAGATGAAACGGGTGTCCAAATTTTGTATGATGAAAACGACTTCTTTCACGCGGGCGAAGCCACTGGCAGAAGCTAGTGGTTACATATAAATGTTACTAATCATTGTTTTGACGCAAAAACTTACGTTATATTATTTTTTGTGTACACAGACGGACGTAGAGAACTCGGCGGGCGAGCTGGCTGTGGAAGTGTGCACCGGACAGTGTCAGAGCGCTATATCTCTAAACATGCAAATGACTATCGCCGTTAGGGACAACGTGTCAAGGTTCAAATTGCTCTCCAGGTAAAACTTATCATTAAATATTTAAGTTTTCTTAAACTGCAGTACAGTACAGTCAGTAAAAATTATCACGTGGATTGCTAGCTCATGCCTGTTTTTATTTTTGTATAATATTTTGCACTAAATAACAAATAATCCTCAAAATAAATCTTTATCTCTAAAAATCACATCTAAATTGTTTATAAAATGAAGCAACAATAAAAAAAAAATCTCTTTTGTAACGCGTAACTTAATGGTTCACCACCATTAAGTTCGTCATGCCCCATTTTGGCCAATCGCCATTGTGTAAACGGGGTTTTCCAGTTTATACAATGCCTAAGTATGTTGATTGGCGGAGGCTGGGCCCACATGTAAACGGGGCATCACATTGTGGTTTGTGCCTTCTTTTTCTGTTAAGGGATCACCCTCATTATATTTAGTAAAATAATTTGACATATTATAATAAAGTGGAATGTCCGATTTTAGCAAATACCTTTTCCTTGACTTAATAATGTTCCCAAACACTAAAAATAAAATAAACCAAGTCTTGATTTGAGCTCCATCTAGCGAGAACATAACACACTTATACAATGATAAATGATGTTTATTTTGAAAATGGGTTATAAATATAACACTACTACATGTCTTTTTTTGCGTTAATATAAACTAGATGAGTTTAGAATTTCCTACGTGACTACTATGAGAAGAAACACCTGCGTAAACTCACAGGTCAAAGTCTCTTTTGAAGTCATCACGGTGTAATAATAAATCGCCTCTCATTCTTTATCTCTGTTTGCGTAGTGACATCTCAAACGGCCGCGAGACGTTCCCGATCCCGTGCGTCAACGAAGTGGACGACACACCGCTACCGGACGACTTCACGTACGTCACGAGACACGTCATGCCGGTCCACGTCCATGTTGATAACACTATCAACACTATGCAGGTTCGTTGTTGTACATTTTTATTCATTACTAGCCTGCGGCGCCGCCCCCCGTGCATTACTTCTTACATTTGAATTAATTTTAAATTTTCAACTGCTTTTTTTCCTATTTTATTTTTTTAACTAAATTAAAGTTAACAAAAACAAAACAAAATAAAGATCACACACAAATGCCTCTTTATTTCCGACATTACATCTTCAATAATATTTACCAAATAGATGCTGTGTTACTATCTTACTACCAACGAAAGTCATATTCTAATCTACTTAGCGCGTTATGCCCACTGCTGGGCTCTGCCCACTGCGTCTGTCTTCAACCATTGCGGGCTGGATATTAAATTTGAATCCACCACAAGATCATCTAAAGTTATATTTACAGCAAGCTACCGTTTGCATTCCACTCTGCACATGCTTTTCATTACTTTTTAAGGTTACCTAATCATTTTATATTCCCCACAGGGTTGTGAATGCAAGGAGGGCGACTGCACGTCAGGCTCGTGCGCTTGCAGCGCGCTGGGGGTTAAGTGCTGGTACTCGCGCGGCCGCCTGCAGGCCAGCTTCCCTTACCACGACCCGCCCATGCTGTTTGAGTGTAACCAGACATGCGGCTGCAATCTGGTGAGTTTTGTACAGATTTGTTTTGAATTTATAGGACAGGATCGGTCAATGTGACCAAACTTGGGCTAAATCGAGCAGTTTTGGCTGACTATCGATGGTCTTCTGTGTCTGTATATACAGGGTGTCTTTGACATCAACGCATAAACGAATACCATGGATCCAGTACATGATTCTGGACACCCCAGGGGTGAAATTTTTCGTCGGTTTTTCCTATTTAAAAAAAAAGTCTACGTTTTTGCCCAAACTAGACATAACACCCGTCTAGTCGGAGGGATCCTCCCTCTTCAACGAAGGTTTGCGAGACTTTACATTCCGTTCCTCTAAAATATTTTCATTCCATACATGTTTTTTACTTGGGAAACCATTGAATGCCTCCTTCCGCTCTGGGTGGAGCGAGAGGGAGTATCAGACTTTTACTGACTATAACCCACCTATGTTTCTTCAGTTACCCTTTGCGCTCCTCGTATGCCGCGGCAAATCTCCCGATCGAACCCGTAGCCCTTTTATTCCATACACCAATCTGAACGAGAGGTTAAGGTAGAGCGAACAAATATCTCACTCAGGCTGTCTCCAAGGGGGCGAAACCAATCTGGTGGGATTGCACAAGCGTGTCTGTTCACCACCAAATGGAGCCAGTTCACCTTGGCTCCTGCTTTTCGGAATGTATCCCTGGAGTGTACCGACCGCTTTCAGCTCTTGGGAGTTGAAATATCCTCAGACTTCAATTTTGGGCGGTTCATTGAGTCCAAAGACTGGGTAGCTGCTAGGAATCTAGGCGTTCTTGCAAAGGTCCGACGGTACTTCACGCCAGGACAGCTTCTAATGTTATATAAAGCACAGGTCCGATCGTGTGTTAAGTACTGCAGCCACAAATGGGCTGGTGCTGCAAAATGCCATCTAGCAGCTTTGGACTCGGTGAAAAGACGTGCGAAGAGGCTAATTGGTGATCCAGATTTGGTTAAATCCAATCTACAGAACCTCGATCACAGGCGTAGGGTAGCCAGCCTTTCGGTAGTTTTACAGAATGCATTTTGGAGAGTGTGCGCGCGAATTGCATGACTTGATTCCGCAATCTCCTATACACCATCGGACAACCCGACGTACGGCGAGTATCCACCCTTACGTTGTTGAAACTTCTACAGTCCGGACTAAGCGTTTCGCTTCGTCGTTTATAAAGCGTATATTTATTTATTTATTTATGACAAGTACATGCTGCGGTCTTCCCTTCACTGGTTATATCAATAAAAAAAAAACTTTACTTCGTTTTTTATCGTTATAAGGGTAACATTGAGTGGTGAACTGAGCTTTGTCTTCTTTACTGAACTTTCTCTAGTGTGTACTCACATACTTACTAATCTGAAGTAACCTGGGTGACGTCAGGCAGGGTATTTTAGTGTAGTATTGACTACCTCTATTAAGCTTGCCAATAAGGCTGTCTCGTTTAATAAAATAAAGAAAACTTGACATTGGTTAAACGAGCTAAGATGAATAAAAGCACGACACTATAACATGATACATTTTCCCTGTAGCGTCGCTGCGGTAACAGCGTAGTAACAAAGGCCGCAGGTGCGGGCTCAGTGTGCGTGCGCGCGCAAGTGTTCCGCTGCGGCGGCGCGCGCGGCTGGGGGCTGCGCGCGCGGCAGCGGGTCCTCAAGGGGGCGCCCGTCGCGCTGTACTGCGGGGAGCTGCTGCCGCTGCCGCAGGCCGACACCCGCCCCGCAGACCATTACATGTTCGCGTTGGATGTCAAGCCGGACCTGCTGGAGGTAAATAGAGATAATGAATAAGCTCAGGCTTATTTTTGCGAATAGTCGTACACACACTTCTCACTTGTTTTTGATAATTCCTGGCGAAGAATATCATGAATGCTCATTGTTTTTGATACTTTGTACTCTGTAGCTTTGGTTACATAAATCGTTAAAACTAGTAAAATTAAATAGGCAAAATATGGTTCTACCAGTAGCATGACCTCTACAATAACTTAGCATTATCACACTTTATAATTATAAAGGCGAAAGTTTGTATGTTACTTTTTTACGCTCAAAATGGTTGAACGGATATGGATGTAATTTGACGTACGGATAAACCACCTCCTGGACTAGTAAATAGGAAGCTACACATCTCGGGACTCCGGACTCTTGATATAATTTTCTATTATCACGCGGGCGAAACTGCTGACAGAAGCTGGGTGTTAATAAAACCCACTTTAAAATTACACTTAAGTGCCTATTACACCACTCGATATCCAGACAGTCTTATTCTATGTTTATCTATGTATCTCATCGTTCTGTTTTATTCTTTTACACGACATTGGCGTAAGTTGCTCTTTTTCTTGTGTGACGCTACATAATAATATGTTTATAATATCATCATCATCTTCCTGCCCTTGTCCCATCTTATTTGGAGTCGGCGCAATACGTTTTTTTCTTCCATTCTATCCTGTCAACCGTCATACTATCACTAACTTCCTTTTCTTTCATATCACTGTTCACACAATCCATCCATCTTTTCTTTGGCCTCCCTCTCCCTCTCCACCCATCCACATGTATACTCATAACTCTTGTTTCATCTCTCCTCTTTACATGACCAATGATGATGAATAATATGTTTATAATATAATATATTTATTTGTATCTCTCATAAAGGTACAAAGGTTGATAATAACTAATCATAATTTTGTAACAGTCAATCCTTTGTGAGAGCTGGAGTCTGTACTGGGTACAGGACCTGAGCACTTACGTACAACATAAGTGCAATTAGAATTGTAATTTCGAAGGTGTGAGCCTGGAGTCTTGGAGATCTCACATAGACCAAAACTGTCTAAATATCGACTCGTGTAATAGGCGCTTAAATGTTCTCGAGAGTGTATGAAAACGTGACGGTAGTCAGGTGAAAATGGAAGAAGAAATCGTATCGGGCGCACCCCAAATACTAGAAGGAGGGAAGAAAAATGATAATAACTATTATATTTCGTTGATTAATACTTGTTCAAATGTCCCCAGCAATGTTCCGAGCAGACGCAGCTGTGCGTGGACGCGGCCCAGTTCGGCAGCGCGGCGCGCTTCATGAACCACTCGTGCCGCCCCAACCTGGCGCCAGTGCGCGTGTTCACGGACAGTCGGGACCTCAGGCTCCCTACCGTCGCGCTATTTGCCATCACCGATATTGAACAAGATGAGGAGCTTACGTGAGTGAAAAGAAATTAAGACTGTACATTAAAAAAAAAACTATTTTTATTTTTCTCTTAATGCATGGACGACGGTGTCAGTTGGGTGGTATTAAAAAGTTATGAATAAAAAAAAAACAAGGACATTCTGATTTTGTACACACACCAAAAGATTGCAAAAGTGTACCACGGAACTCTGGGACGAAGGCAAAGAAGGAACAGGAGTGGGTTTTAGTCAGTAAAAGTCTAACACGCCATCCCACTCCGCCCTAGGCGAGAGAAGTCATTGGATCAAATGATTCATGTATTACCATAGTGATAGAATACTCGCATATATACAGACCATAGAAAATGACCCACAAATAGCAAAATACAATGACAAAACGTCACTTCCCCGCCAAAAAGAATTCTCTACGTTCTAATAGACATTGTGCATACAGCCAAAGGTCTGGCTATATTTTAAATCTGAGGCGTCGGGTCGTACATTTTTTATGGTCCATTTTACTCGCACATGGAGCTCATATGATCAGGTAGTAAACTATCGATAAGAAGCAAGGTATTTATGGCCCAACGATTCAGATCTAAACGCTTTTTGTAATATTAAGGGCGGAATTCACCAATAAAACTAATCGCGTTTTAACGTTTGGTTCGCATAATCGAATTTAGCCGCTGTCACTAGTGTCACTTTTAAAAATACAACAAAAGAAAAATACAGACAAGTGACACTAGTGACAGCGGCTAAACGCGGTTATGCGAGCCAAACGTTAAAACACGATTAGTTTTATTGGTGAATTCCGCCCTTAGTTCACCCAAGTTTCGTCTAGTTTATACTTATCATGTTGCTAACAATTGTATTTCTGACGAAATTATTTTCTGTCCCGCAGATTCGACTACGGAGATAAATTCTGGTCAGTGAAATCAAAATGGCTGAAGTGTGAATGTGGGAGTGTTGACTGTAGATATCCTACAAAATCTGAAGAAACTGAGTCTTCTTGAATATTATGTAAATAATGACCGCCTTTAGTTTTATTTATTGACAATTATTATTGTATCGAATCTGTAATCATCTGTACTGTATAATTATATTGAGAATTTATAATAATGAAAACCTGGTTTTATTTTTAATCCCTCTTAGATAGAAGCAGTTTGCACATACTTGGCACACACCGCCATCACCATGACCATGAAAAAAGAAAACAAATATTTGAATATATTATAAACTAAGAAATATTTCTATTTATGTCCAGGTATGTTCGATAAAGACTGTCCCAAAGAGTATCTTTACCCCCATTAATTAAAAAGCAATATTGCGAAGATAGTTTTGTACCATTAAAACGATGCGATGCGATAAAAATAAACTAATGTGTAGGAGATAAGAATGACCAGTTTATTAGATAGGCCATCATTATAATGAAATCTTCACAATAAAACAGGTTACTGTTGAAATGTTTGACCTAAGGTCTTGACTATTATTGAAGAGGGATATAATAAAAACCATATTATGTCTCTCCATTAATTAAATGGTAGCGTAATCCTTGGTTCTAGTCAGCGCCTTAAAAACGAGTGAGATTTAACCTTGAAAAACCTACAAGTTTCAAACAAAAAAAGTGCAGGAAAAATATTATTGGTCGTTTTTTCTTTAGATCTAAAACTCTTTTTATTAGTAAATCGATTTTCTGTGATTAATATAAGGACATAATCGACTATTTTTTTTTATCATGGTAACTCTAATTATAAGCACAATATTTTGCTGTCACTCAAAAATCTGTCAAATGTTCAAAAGTTCAACGGCTAGTTTGAAAGTGCGGAAATAATTTAAAAAGTAATTACATATTGTGAAAAGAACTAAGTGGAAACTGTGTAGTACGACACGTGTTAGGGGGCAGGTATTAAACACCGCCAAACATGAGTGGTAACACGGAATCGACGTCGAACAGCATCAAGTTCGCTCCGATGCCCATGTCGGCGTTGCTAGCTAACTTGATGCCATTCCAGAATGCAGAACAAAGCCCTGACGCCAGCTTCTCCTCCGGTGACGATAGCGATAACTCCTTCAGCGAAACCGTGGCCAAAAAGCCTTCTCCTGCTAAGAAAATAAACAAAGACTTTTACACGCCCACGGTCAAACCCAAACCGAAAGACATAAAAGCGTTTGCGTCAGAGAAGAAATTCATCTATAACGATCACGACAAAGAGAACAATGCACATGATAACTGGGCCCCAAATCAAACATATCCTGCAAAAGATAACCACAATAATAACATTAAAAGTTCACATAAAACTATAAGTACGATTGCTCATTCAAATTCAGAAGTGAAACCGAATGTTGATTCAAATTCAGAAGCTAAAAAACGTAGCGTTTTAATGCAACAGAATAATCGTAACGCAAAATCACAAAATTCATGTGTGAAGAAGACTCCAGAGATTGTTAAAGTACCAAGTAGTAGTCAGAAATTAAAATCCGCTACACCTAAAATAAAGTCAGGTATCAGAAAGTTTACTCCTGGATCTAAACAGAGTCATAAGAAGACTCCCCAGAAAGCTTTAATCCAGAATAGGGATAGAGTCAGAGTCGAGTTATTTTCTCAAAACCCTTCAAAAGATAAACCACAGTGTCCTCCGCCACGGGCAGAGCCAGCTCCTGTCCACGTCCCAGTGCCAGAGACCCCACTGAACAGAAAAGCAATGCCTGCATCATATGTGGCTACACCTTCGTACCCTCAGGGTGTGGTCAACCACTCTAACAAAGTTTTGTTTAAAACAACATGTATAAAAGATAAAAAGTACATGTTCATCAAAAAACTGGGAACTGGAGGCTCCAGTGAAGTTTATAAAGTGAGTCTTATTGAATTAGTCATAGATAATTTTAAATAGTTGGCATTTTTTTTAAATAAACCTTTTTTGTAAGCTATGAGGCCTTGGCATACATCCCAGTGTGAAACAAATATAGTAATCTTAATAAAAAATAAACTTGATTAGCAAGTTCAAGAAATGATCACCCCTCATTTAAATATTTCAAGTTACAACTTGTCCAATCTAAACAGGATTTTAGCATTTTGCTTATGCACAAGGGTGATCTGTTTGTTTAATCTACATAATAAACCCTTAGAAAGCAAGGGTTGATGTATTATTGTCATTATAATTTGCTCTATTATTGTGTTTTAAAGTTTTGTTTTATTAGACACTAATGACTTGCATCTCCACTTACCATCAGGTGGGATCGCAGTCAAGCACTGGTTTATAACAATTAAAAAAAAAAAAAAAAGACTTGATAAGAGTGCAAATTATATACTCAAACTTTTCCTATTGCTCATTCAATTAGTGAAAACTGCATGAAAATCTGTTATGTACTTTGGGAGGAGTTAAAAACAAGCATGTTGCAAGGGAAAAAAATGTGTTGCGCCAACCCCATGTAATATGGGATAAGGGCAGGAAGAAGAAGAAGAAGACATTGGGAGGATTTACCAGATACACAGACACAAAAAGCAACTATTAGTATTTAAACCCGCATAAGAAAAAAACTAAGATTTCCAAACTGTTTTTGATCTAATCTAACTCTAAATAATTTCTACTAATTAAAATCCCATCCTTCATATTACAGGTGTTAGAAGTAGGCACATCATGTGAATATGCCGTGAAGTGTGTGTACCTGGCTACAGACCCTGAATTGGCCCAAGGCTATATCAATGAAGTGCGCTTGCTGAGAGAACTGCAGAATTCTGATAGAGTCATCAGGCTGTTTGACTAGTGAGTTTTAAAATCAAATTTAAGTAATAAGCACTAAAAGGGAGGGCAAAGGAGTGGAGAGAGGCCTTTACCAAGGAGATCAAAAAAAGAAGATACCAAAAAAAAAACAAATGTGTGTGGTACGTGGTAAATATGAGTGGTCCTTACTCTCAAAACAAACAAAACAGTTAATATCAACACTTGAAAGGCAAAAATTACTAAGTGAAATGGAGTAAATTTTACAGGAGAGTGATTAGTGAATTTTTTTTTTGTTAAAAATGACGATAAAATGAGATTTCAATATTATTTAGTTTCACTTTTTTTTGGACTGACCTACATTTGACTATTCAAAAGTGCCTGTAAATGGTCTATTTGAAATAAATGCTTTTGACTTAGACTTTATTAAAATCATGGTAATAGTATCTAAATCTGACTTTTTTTTAACTAACAATGTTTTTTCTTAAAAAATAACTTTAAATCACTCTACTGTAAAGTTTACTCAATGTTGCTGCATCAATATTATTCTGGTAATGGTATGGTTCATTATTCCAGCAATCCAAACTAGCACTTGATTGCAACTGGAATAATCTGAACAGGCACTGAAATGCACTGCAATGAGAGGTACAAATACAGATTGTTGAATTAATTAACAATCCAGATAACATTCTAAAGGGCAGTAAATAACATTTTTTACAATCAAACACAAACATAATATTAAAGAGATTCTAATGAATTCATAAGGAAAGATTTAACAAGTGGGAACCAGGATAGTCACAAGAAATGAGTCTATCCATTTCTTTGTTCTTCTTTTTAAAAGATGTTGCCCACTTTAGGAATTACTTCTGTTATTGTGGGTGTGTTTACAAATATGTAAACTTATAAACAGAAGACACCCAGGCCCGGAACACCTATCTCTAGGCCATAAAAATTTTTGTTCCGTACGGGAACCGAATTCGCGACCCGCAGCGCAGCAGCCGATTGCTCAATCACTGCGCCAACTGTGCTGTCGTATCCATTAATTTTAATCTAATCTTTTTCGACCCCAACGACCATCTGTTCTGCGTTCAATGTGCCCTGCCCACTGCCACTTAAGTTTGGCGATTCTTCGTGATATGTCGGCAACCTTGGTTCTCCTGCGGATATCTTCATTTCTGATTCGATCATGCAAGGAAACTCTGAGCATAGCCCTTTCCATTGCCCTTTGGGTGGCTTTGAGCCTTCTGATGAGGGAGGCCCATTGTGAGCGACCACGTTTCGGAACCATATGTCTATCATCACTAGCAACACGCACTGGTCATAGACTTTCGTCTTGAGACACTGGTTGGGGCCGAAAGGAGTGTTGGAAGGTCCTCTACAAGGTGGACCGATGACCTGGTGAAGGTTGCGGGAATCTGATGGATGCGAGACGCACAGGACCGTTCACTGTGGCGACACTTGGGGGAGTCCTATATCCAGCAGTGGACGTCTATTGGCTGAAATGATGAATGAATCTTTTTGCCCTTAACTTTTATTGACTAATTATTCTGTGTTCCCGCAGTGAGTACGACCGCAACAACCAGTTCCTGCGCATGGTGCTGGAGGTGGGCGAGACGGACCTGTCCTCGTTCCTGAAGGCGCGCGGCGCTGGCCTGCCGCCCGCGCTCGTGCTGCACTACTGGGAGGAGATGCTGCATGCTGTGAATTATATTCATGAGCATGGTGAGGAATTACGATTGTATTTACGGAATATATAATAGTTGTGGGTGGTTTTCTATGAAAAATTTAGTTGTCATCTTAGCTTTCCAAGAAAAAATTGCGCAAATGATAAAGCGATGGTCCGGCTTACCAATTTGACCTTCGCCTCAATATTGGCATGTTTGTGGAAACCTGGAGCCCCAGAATAATAGTTGTTTCTTAGGATTTGTGTCATATGCAAGGAGTTGCAATCACCACATGATGTTTTTAATTAAAAATTTGCTCTTTAGGCAAAGTTTGTATAATTCTGAACTAAGATGTTAGATACTAGATTGTGCCCGCGGCTTCGCACGCGTACATAAAATATAGCATATGTCACTCAGGAATAAAGCAGCTTTTTGACGGTGAAAAATTTTTAGCAAATGCTAGTACTTTCAGAGATTACCTCATACAAACAAAAAACAAACTTTACCTCTTTATAATATTAGTGTAGAATTAGATCCTCTTCTACTATTCTCTAATTCCTTTGACCATAAACAATTCGAGATTATTCTAGGGCTTTATATTCACAATTTTATTTCTCTTTAGGCGTAATCCACGCGGACCTAAAGCCAGCAAACTTCCTCCTGGTATGCGGGCGGCTGAAGCTGATCGACTTCGGGATTGCGTCGGCCATCAGTTCCGACGCGACTTCCGTGGTTCGCTCGCAGGCCACCGGGACATATTCGTACATCAGCCCCGAGGCGCTCATGGGCGGCGCCGGAGGGTACGGCGTTGCTAATGGCGACGGCAGTGCTCCTATTAAGGTAATGAACTATCCAGCTTCATACTTATTTTCTTCTAGTAGAGACTATTGAGACTTGTGGCTAAATAATAACGCGGCCATTTAGAGGTTAAATTACGATTGCCGAAAAAAAAATCTGGGCAAGTGCGAGTCGGACTCGCGCACTGAGGGTCCTGTACAAACCTACCTATGTAAACAGTTTAATCCCTGAATCGAATTTCGAAGATTTTTTCGAATCGCATTTTTTTTTTTGTGTTACCTAAAAATAAATTTACTATTTTCAGATTCATTCCTATATCTGTACTATAGCTTTATGCTAAATTTCAAGATTCTGGGTCAACGGGAACTACTCTATGAATTTTGATTTCCTTGAGAGTGCCAAAATATACATTTTTTGCGACATAAACATCCTTATCTTTTTTTTTTCATTAACTTAGGGGTTTGATTTTTTCACATCATCAAGGGACCGCCAACTTGACTTTATAGTTTTAAATTCAACTCGATACCTCCACGCGTTCCGGAGACTAAGAGTCTTGACAGACATACAGGCAGATGGAAGGACGGAAAACAAAGTGATCATATAAGTGTTCCTTTTCTCCTTTTAAGGTATGGAACCCTAAATAATAGCCATAAACCAGAAAATCTGGCACCAATCTTTCTAAGGGGTATCATATTATCCAGTTACTGGTTTTTGGGGTTCAAATAGGCAGTCGCATCTAAAACACTGGTGAGATAGATTTACATGCTTTTAGACTGGAAACCGATGCCGATAATGTTGAGAAAAGGCAGGATAAATTGAGTAATAACTGTTGTGTGTGATTATACCAATCGCCATCTTTGTGGCGGTTACAGTAATAAAACGTGGGAGAGAAATTCAAATTCCACGAGAGTATAGAGCTTTTAAAATCCATGCAAAACATTAATTGTCCTACTCGCACGTTTCGAGGTCACAACAGCTCATAAAGTATAACGCATGTCTGTTTGTTGGTCACCTCGTTTCGTCTTAACGACTGAACGAATTTGGATGAAACTTGGCACTCTTGTAGTCCGTGTCTTTTTATTTTTTTTTTTATTCTTGATAGGTTCGCGCTTGACAGCTATCTCACCTGATGAAAAGATGTCTTGATTTGAATATAGTTTAAATTTTTATCTCAGGAGTATATTCACTAGGGATGGCTTCCAAGTTCATACCGGCGAGGCCTCTGGCAGAACTTCTTTTATCCTATAACCGTTTGATGGTGTGTTCTAGATCTCGTTCCGTTCGGACGTGTGGTCGCTGGGCTGCATCCTGTACAGCATGGTGTACGGGCGCACGCCGTTCGGCCACATCCCCAACCTCGCCAAGTTGGCCGCCGTGCTCGACCCCAACCATCGCATCGACTATCCGCCCGTTGAGCGTAAGTCTACGATTATGCTAACTAGTTTGTACCAGGTTTTTTTTTTCAACTGTCTTTTAATACTGTTTTAGCTTTAGTTAATTGTGACACCAATATCACCACATCTGCAGTGTGTAGTACTTATAGCCACATTTAGTCTCATGTGAGGGAATCTATTCCAAGATAGCTAACTTGGGTAAACTCGCCATGTTTTACCGGACTGCGCCAGGAGGGTTATGTTTTTCGGTTGTATGTTTTCTTGGCACATCCAAGAGCAAGGCTTGTTGCCTTTTATTTTGGGAGTGATTATTGGTGGTTTTGTTACAAATTATATGTTTTTCGTGAAATGTAAAGTAGCAAAATAAAGGGGTTGAGGAGACAATTTCAAAACTGTTACTCAGTAAAATGTAGGAATTAAAAAATGTTGAAAGTGTCAAAAATCCTGAAGAAAAAAAATGGTTAGAAATAAGTCACTTTAAGCAGTTGATAGAGTCAAATCTATGGTTGACCTAAAATAAATTCCGCAGCATTGGACTACTAGTCGTGTGTCGAACTTTTTATTTGCTTTTTTGCTGTTGGGTTTTTACCCTATTAACTTTTTATACTATTTAATTAGTTATTTATACAAGTACTATTCTTATCCTAACTCCACATTACACTATGTTCCCTTATTGCAATGCAACTGTTATATTTTTTCTTGTCTATCATCACAGTCTTCTTCCCCACAGACCTCCCTCGATCACTGATCGCAGCGCTGAAGTGGTGCCTCACATACAACGCGCGCGCGCGGCCGTCCGTGCGCGAGCTGCTGTCCATCCCGTACCTGCAGCTCGCGGACAGGGCCGCGCTGCCGCAGCAGCTGCTCGACAAGCTGCAGCCGCTCGTCACGCCGCAAGAGTTCCGCTTACTGCAGAGGGCGCAACTGTAGCACATCATTATAATATTGTCTAGTGACAACGTGAAACTTAATCTAACAATGTTGGAAAACCTTGGATGGTGAAGATTTACCTTTCTGATGGTAGAAATGGTTCACTTCTAGGGCCCCTTGCACCACTCATTATAAAATGTGTTTCAACACTAAACGAATTTCGAACAATTTTCTGTCAATTATTAGACAGAAAATTGTGATTGGCGATTTGTGGCGTAATTGGGCCCTAGAATCAGATCTCGTGTCTTTAGTTCTGGAATTTATTATTCCAACTTAGCTACTACGCTTGTTCGTGTTGGTCGTGAATATACTTAATTGAGTTAGATAATAAGTGGCTTCGTCCACAATATTCTGTCGTTGTAAATATAATAGATTGTCTGTTACGTGTGTATGCTGTAACTAGTCGCCTAGACGGCGATGGTACGATATTCAGCCTTACTTATAAATTATAAAACTCATGCTTTAAATACTGATTAGTGGATCCTAAAGCGCCTATTACACCACTCGATATTCAGACAGTATTAGTCTATGTAGCGTCACACAAGAAAAAGAGCAACTTACGCCAATGTCGTGTAAAGGAATGAAATAGAACGATGAGATACATAGATAAACATAGAATAAGACTGTCTGGATATCGAGTGGTGTAATAGGCGCTTAAATTCAAAATTACGTACGTCCCGCCCGTCACATTCAATTGTCAAGGAAAAACCTTCAAATGAGTTAGTACTTTACCACCCACATGCTTCTTACGGGAAGATAATTTTGGATAAATAATTAATACTAATCAGTGTTTGAACTAATCAGTTTTTTCAAGAGCCTTATGTTTAACTAAATTTTAGTATAAAGTAATCGTAAAAATTCTTAGTCTGTAATCTAGGACACTCAACTTTTCGTAAATGATTTTAATTTTAATACCAAAGTATGTATGTAACTTCTTGTAAATATGTAAAAATACTAATGTTCTAATATTTTGCTTTGATACTAAAAAAAGATACTTATAAATTACTTTTAATCTTGACAAAATTTTAAATAATGTAAAAAAAATACTTTTGGTAAAATTGATATATAACCAGAAATGTATCCAATTATTCTATGTGTGAAACTTGTATGATACGAATAATATAAATGTATTACAGATAATTTATTACATAAATAATGTACTGTATAAAATGGAACATTCGACTTTTATTAGAAAATAAAAAAATAAATTTGGGAATAAATATTTATTGAAAAGATAATAATTGGAGAATACAAAAAATAAATAGCATCTTAGCACAATTACTAGTAAATGAATAATAAAATAAGATTTGTTAATCTTAGCTTACAACACTATGTAGCAAATGATAAAATTTTATGAAATGCAACAAGGTCAACATTGAAAATTCAAAGAGAAAGTTACGGATATAAAACGCTGTTAATAGATAAAAATACTGACATCAAGTCGTAGAGACTGGCAGCTTCGTATTTCTCTGCTGGCGTCAGAGAAAAGGAATTCTCACCCTCACTACACATACCATAAGGTACAGAGCAACTACGCAAGTAGCGTCTCGACATACTACACTGTTCGCCCGGGTGCGCTTGCTCGACCTACGAACACAAGCACAATCCTCCGAAACGACACGCACTGACATCAGTTGATAATGAATATTTTCCTAATTTTAAGTCCATGTTGCAGACTCTAAAGCTACCATAATGAATTGATTGAAATGCTTTTTTCTTTCAGTCTATATACTTTTGGAATAATGAGACATTGAAATAGTGCAGTATAATTAGTAATACAAGCTGATCGCGCGACCGACCGCGCAGTACTGTCGCGTGGGGTGGGACACGGCACAAAAATAAAAACGAAAATGTTCTTTTTGATTTTAATGCGTTACGTAAATAAAGCTAAGTAGTACTGCGCGTGCGTCGTGCGCAGTGCGCGCTTAGTTCTGGAACAGCGTGCGCGTGAAGTCGATGTAGTCCAGCGCGTTGGGGATGGGGCGCTCCGTCTTGGCTTCCACGAAGGGCTTCATGCGCGCCACGCAGTAGTCCGCCATCTCCTTGGTGAGGTTCTGTGAACAGGATAATAGGTTAGCAGTACTAGGTTTGAGCTGATGCTATTTCAGATTGTAAAAAGACCAATGAATAACATTGTGAATTTTTTTGTGTCTGAAATCATTGTTTACAGTAGCGAGCATGCAATCCAACATACTCAAAACATTGTGGTTATGGGGGGACTACATTTCGTAAAACACCTATAATAATCCCGTAATCAGAAAGATGAAGATCGTAAGCAACAGTTTGCACTTTTTGAAGAAAGGGAGTTTTCCTTTCATATTTAAAAAGTATTTATTGTAATATGTTAATAGGAACTATTCTAATACATCAGTAGTTGTATAAAATAATAATCAAGTTGTATTAATTAGTAAGAGTGAATTGGCTCTTAATAAACTAGCGTGCCTGACCATCAATGATTGCATTTACGCTTACCATCAGGTGAGATCGCAGTCAAGCACTGGTTTATATACCTTATTACCTCATTTCAATACTTTTTAATAATAGGGGAAAGAAAACCCATTCAGGCAAATTGTCGCTTATGATGTTCTTCCTAAAAAGCGTCGGTATAATTAAGGTGTAGTATGAGAGAAACAAATGGTTCTCGGCTTCGCTACTCACGGCATATAGCTCATCCTTGGTGACGTAGGCGCGGTCCTGGTGCGCCGTGATGGCGCGGAAGGCGTTCTCGATCTCCTCGGACGAATGCACGTTCTCCGTCTCCTTGCTGATCATGAACGCCATGTACTCTTGCAGGGAGACCTGGCCGTCGCGGTTCGGGTCTACCACATCTATAAGATAAATTAACATTTAAAACATCTGGATTGTATAGATATAATTTTTATTTTATTTTGTTTGGTTATAGATCATCTATGTAAAACATTGGTTATTATATTTCTGACGTTAAAGACTCCGCAGCCGCAGAGGCAGCACCAGCATGGCACGACGATTTATGAAGATGAGATGGCGCAAGAGTATGACAAAAGTACCGTACCACTGATGATGGTGGTAAATTTGGTGCCGTATGACGTAATGCAAGTATGTCTGCAGGATTTTTCTGTCCTATGCACCAATCATTTTCCCACACCACTTTGGGATTAGAGCAAAACGTTTTTTTCTTTCCATTTATCCTGTCAGCAGTTACGCTATCACTCTTTTCTTTCGTTTCAGTCTTCACACAATACATCTATCTTTTCTTTGTCCTCCCTCTCTCTTTCCGTCCATCCAAGTCGTATTGACCAATATTGTATGTAAAAAGTAACCCTTGGTATATTTGAGATCCATTCGATTCCGGTAAGACATTAAGACAAGACAATGATAATAATATTCCACAACTTTCACACAACGCCATCTAGTCCCAAACTAGGCAGAGCTTGTGCTATGAGTACTAGACAAGTGATAAACTTATATTTATTTCTGAATACATACATAACAGATAAATTGCACCCAAACAGGGTAGGAATCAAACCCTCCGGCATAGCAGTCAGGGCCACTAATCACTAGCAGGCCAGTGTTTAATATGTAGCAGTTAGATGATGAGTTGAGTACTCACTAAGTATAGCCTCGAACTCCGGGTCGGGCTGCCCCTCCTCCACCATGGGCAGATCGTACCCGAGCGCGCGCAGGCACGACTTGAACTCGTGGTGGTTGAGGCGCCCAGACCGGTCCTTGTCGAAGTGCTTGAACATCATCGAGAACTCCTTCAGCGCGTCCTCGCTTACACCTGCCGAACATAACAACTTCTTATTCAAATGATCACAATGCACAAAAATGAACATCTATACCCTATTCAGAGAGCCGTGAGATAAAAAGTAAACAAACCATTTATATACTAAATTATAGACTGCAAACATTTTACATAAAAATGTGACGTTTTATCTTCAGGCAGGTTATAATTCGCAATCTTTTTCACTATCGACCAACTTGTTGACATGAGATATTTTCGTTGAGTTCTTATTATTCGCTGAATAAAAAACGTGGAAAACGCCAATGCATTCAAAAAAACTTGGTCGAAGGTACCTACATTGTTTTCTTTGTTTACATTTTGTCTCAAGCCCAGATGAATAAGGAATAGTTCAATTTATTGTCTTACACTTCTTCCCGTGTTCATTTTTATACAATAATTTGTACTAAACAAATTACACTAAACATAAAAATATTTTTGAAAAAGCACCAAAATCGGTCATCAATAAAGCAGCAATCACAATTTCTAATATTGGTTTGTGAATGAGATGATAAAATATAAAAAAAGATTTAAAAATTATTACACAGTAGCTGTTTCATTTTATTCGTATACCGTGTTTGTGCGTTTTATTTCGCCAAACATTTATATATCGCACGTACATATTGTGTAAGATAAAATAACACTCTTTTTTTAAGGTTAAAACGTGTTCTCCTCTATTTCTTTTAAACATGTTTTTTATGTCTAAAGTTAGGCAATCATGTGAAGACAGACGGACATATTTACTTACCAGAGTGATTCCTGGCCTGTATCTGCTGCTCCAAGTTGTGCTGCATGCGCATAGACAGCTGGTCGAGCTGATCCCACTGCTGGGCAAGCCCCACTGTGCTGTGTTCGGTGTACCGGTTGTCCAAGATCAGGTGTTCCTCTAATGCCGCGCCTGGTAACAAAAAATCGATAAGTTAGAATAATATTATTGAGAAAAGCCGAAATAAAGATATCTCTTACTAACGAATGGCCCTGCTCAAATCCGTAAGTTAGGGATGAAAAGTAGGCGTGGGCAAAGTGTGTCATCTTTGCGATTGGAACATTTGCATCTGAATCATTGATATGTATTGATACTCATTTGGAACGTTGGCTCAAAAGATACAAACGGAACTTTTGGAACATCGGCTCAAATGAATCGTGATCAGTTACGTCGCGTCATAGTGACACTGAGACAGAAATATTAGATGATATGTATCATTTGGAACAACGGCTCAAAAGATACAAACACTGACTGTTGTGAATCGTGATCTGTTACGTCGCGTTATATACATTAAGTTTCATTTAATTGAATTTTGATTTAACAATAATTGTAAGCAGATGATTTTAGTTCAAGTCATTAATTATATTTACACTATTTACGTTTTAATTTGAATTTTAAAAATGCTGCTGATCACTTAAAGTAAAGAGTGTTTCAATGTTCCAATTGTTCCAAATGATGCATTTAAAACATTACTGATGTTCCAATCTTTCGGAACACTAAAATGTTTCGGTTTAGTAAAGAATTACACACGCATAAAAAGAGTAACCGCGGCCCTTGCACGCAAAGGGTGCCTGAAGGAACACAGATGAGTTTCAATCAGTAAAAGTCCAACATCTCGCTCTACTCCATGAGCGTGAAAAGTTATTTGATGATTACTCAGCACAAAAATATTTAAAAAACTTTTATGTGCGACTCACCTAATTCTTCAAGGCGCCTGAGGTCAGCCCTGCGCGCGCGCACCTCCCCGGCGCGCTGCCGCAGCGTCGCCAGCTGCTGCTCCAGGGAACCGGTGCCTTCCATCATTGATGTGCTGTTTGGGGATACAGGAGTATTGCTTAGTTTTATATATTGGCATGATATGAAATATTGAATGCAGGTAAGATTTGGCTTCCTACTAACATTTATGATAGTTATTGTAGAATTAGAAATGTTACAAGTTTTTGAAAGTACCACCGAAATTATTTAGCAGATATACTTTGGTATCATTAGTCTTTAAAGGTTAAAAAATAATATCAATTACAACATCTAGAATATTTTTGTTAACGTCAATTGAAGATGAATCAGAAAATTTTTGCAGAAAAGAAACATCTAAAAATAAGAATAATTAGTAGTAAAATAGTGATATGTACAGGTCACTATGTATGTAACAGTTTGTCATATAATATAACAGAATACAATTGAAACAAGCCAATCATTAAGCTGCACGGTACAGACAGACATCTAGAACGTACGTGTACAACGATAAAGTTGGGCTTGACGAAAGTTATATTTTTGGCAAGAGATTACAACTTTTTGTCAAGCCACAAAGCGAACCGTTTTATAATTTAGTAGGTATACACGCGACATTCTGAATACGTTACCCGTCCCAGCCTAGCAGCCGTAACCTGTATACCAATCAATATGTCAACACCTCCAATTTTGGACAATTTTTTCAGATTATAACATTTTTTAAATTTCAAACTTAATTTTCTATTTCACATATGTCTACAAGTACACTTGTAAAACGCTAGAAGCTAGTGCAGAATGTTGTGAGTGTTCTGCCAGCAGCTTCGCCTGTCTGAGATTAGAAAATATACAGCCTTTCTATAAGAATTAAGTATCAATTTATTTTAAAATTGTATACAATTTGTCCACACTTTAACTAAATTACTATAATCTAATTCCCGTCAAGAAAATAGTGACGTCGTCGTTGTCACTTAGCTTAGCCATGCCCCTTCACAATCAGATCATAGTAAATTAGAAACTCGTGTTCACACTGACCAGTTGAAGTAGAAATGAATAACTTCACCTCAACTGAATATTTAAACAAATGGAAGAAAGATTGTGACCACGTGATTAGTGAAGAAAAAACACATGTGGGACTTAGGCAATGTAATGGAACACGCGCAATTCTTAATGTTAATAAAAAGACGATTCTGATTAAAATTTAAGTAATTACTTAATATTAATATTTGAAAATATAGTGAAATAATTTTTTTTCTTCAATTTTATAATAGTTTTATTTCTATCCCTGAATGAATATGCCTTTACTGTGCAGTTGCACTGATGACTCACTATTTTCTTAACGGGAATAGACTAGATTTTTTGGACCCAAACTACAAGTAGTAATAGTATAATTTACTTGAAAAAAATTCATTCAACGTATTGCGCCGACCCCAAATAAGATGGGACAAGGGCAGGAAGATGATGATGACTTGAAAAAAATTCATACCTAAAAAAAAATTGTAGGTTAAGCCATTAGTGTATGGTTTACGTACCGTGTCTCAGTGAGCCACTGGTGGAAAGCGTTGGCGTGTTTGGCGAACTCCTTACGCAGCTTGTCGTTCTCCTCCTGCCTGTGTGCTTCCTTGGTCAGCTCTACGTCGCGCTCGGCTGTACAAAAACAATACAACATTCATTTTATAGGACTTAAAACCTGTTAAAGGTCACCGGGGCTCTGGAACATAAAGGGTAATGAGAGTAGAGAGAGAGTAAGGCTATGGACGCGTAGCTTTATAGACGCATATTCGACATTATACGCTTAACGTCGGTAACGTCGTGCCGTTGTGTCTTTGCCGCTTCGTCGACAAAGTTTCATAGTTTTATATGTAAACTTCACGCAGGCGTACACTATGCGTATAATGACGAATACGTGTCTGTGAAGCTACGCGTCCCCAGACAGTAGGTCTCAGAGTAACGAAGGAACACGGGTGTGTTTTATTCAGTAGGTTTGACACTCCCTCCCTCCCTCCCTCGTTCCAACCATAGCGGAAGGTGCTTTTTGGTGTTTAATAACTGCTATTCTCCCAGAAGCTGTGAAATTTTCAGTCTAATTTAGAGCCAGTTTTCAATACATCAGATACAGAAAGCTCTGCAATCACTTTCGTGTGAACAAAAGTAAATCTGGAGTTAGTGAAACTGTCTGAGGTCTTTTAAATTCGATTCTTTGAACTATGGTGAACTTGTACAGTAATTCCGAAGAAGCACGCGAGTTCATAGCATCGCCGCACCGCACTCTAGCATACGCAGACAAATTAATCATATGTAATTAGTTACTTTACTCATACGTGGAATAGTAGTCCATTTTTAAAAGGATAAAATGATATATATTTTTGTATAAACTAGTAATTGACTGCGATCCCACCTGATGGTAAGCAGTGATGCAATCGTTCACGGTGAGGCGCACAAGTTTATTAAGAGACTATTCACTCTATCCTTGAAGATACCATTATAACATCTTACCGATGATCTTGCGCAGATTGCGCCAGGTCTCCTCGAGAGCCTCCATAGTGAACCAGGTGTAAGGGTTAGCGCCCACGTTGAACGACTTGATCTGCTCGTCCAAAGCTGCCAGGGCTTCGAAGTCACTTTGTGCCGATGATAGCGAAGCCTGGTGATTGAAAGTTGGGAATAAGAAAATTAGGTAATACTATAAAACAAAAGAAATCGTTTAGGGAAGTCGTGTAATTAAGCTTTTGACAAAGCGCCAAATTATGCTTTCATCCTTTAATCTGTCATGAAGTCGTGACCGTAGCGTGCAAGACACATTTTGCTTTTATATATCGTACTCTTAATGCAAAAACCAACTAAATGCACCAACATTTTTGTATTATTACATATATATAAATATATATTATTATATTCGATTAAATCTGTAAGTTTGTTTGTTACTTTTTGCCGAAGCTGTCTTTGTAAGTAAGTGTCGTACTTAATAGCAGGTTTTACCTGTAGATTCGTCTTAATGAGACGAATCCATAGCTATAACTATTAACTTAATTTGGGTATTTGCAGGTAGTTGGTTGTTACAACAAGGGTACGATATATGTAAATGAATGTAGCGGTCCAAAAGTAAAAAAAAATAAAAGTGACGTATTAGTTGAATACTAACTTGGAACTGTGCATGTGCATCTCTGAGCGCGCGGATCTCCTCGATGGAGTTGCAGCGCACCGGGTCCGTCAGGTCTTCCTCCGCGTTCTCGAACCACGAGTTGAATGCTGATGCCTGGGGAGAAACACCATCATTTACTATGTTTACTTTATTATTATTCATTTATTTCAAGTAACAGACTCATTTTAGTTACAAATCATTAACATACAGACAATACAAATCATAAATTATATAAAATTAAATTAAATTGCAATAAATTATAATTATTGCTTGCATGCTTGCGTCGTGGCCCGACGAGTGTTTTCGTGTCTTATTCGCCATGGTCGTAAGTTTGCGACTGGGTACTCCATCTTGTTTAGCTCTTCAATCCCCATAAGTAAAAGGAGAGAGATGAGATTAGAGCAGTGGTGGCCGAGTGGTAACGGCCCCGACTTACGAGTTGTAGGTCGCGGGTTCAAACCCAGCCAGGCGCATTACTTTGTATAATTTATTTCATCACCACTGCTCTCAAAACGGTGAAGGAAATCATCGTGAGCTTTGTAGGTTACCTTCTTGGCGAAGGTGAGGTAGAGCTCCTCGATCTGGCGGAACTGGTCCTGCAGCTGCAGCAGGCGCTGCTTGCGCGCGGCCGAGTCGGCCAGCAGGCGCTGCCAGCGCGCGATGACGTCACCGTGGCGCTTCACGATGGCCGGCGTCTGCTCGTGGTTGGCCGCTACGAGCTGCTCCTTCAACGACGTGATGTTCTGGATGCCTTCGTGCTCGAACGCGGCTAGGCCTGGGAACGGAAAAAAACATTTTACACACAAAAAATATTGATAAGTATAAAAAATTGACAAGTCTGTAATGGAAAAACGGCTTTGCAGGACGCCCTTTTAAAACATTTTCTTCCAGCTTAGAACCTAGATTCAACAGAGAAAGCCGCGTTAAGAAAATAGTGACTCATTGTTGTTACCAGACTTAGTCACGATACTTGATCAATTAGATCATAGTAAAATAGAAAGCCGTAACCACAATTACCAGTTGAAGTAAGCCCTTCAGACAACTCAACGTCTGAGCTGTCTGAATTTAAAAATGAATACCTCACCTTTTCGTTAAAATAAAAGTGACAATTCTGTTTAAACTTTAAAACTTTGTGAAAACGTTGTGAAAAGTTTGCTTTAATATTAACTGTCTATTTACCCCAGTATGAATACGCATTTGCTTTGCAGTTGCACTGATGAGTCACTATTTTCTTAAGGCGAATGTACGATAATTCTTTATACGCCTCTTTTAAATAATTATTTAATATGATTATTTGAATATACTGTGATGTAAAAAGTTTGCTTTAATATTAATAGTCTCATTTTTATTCCAGTATGAATACACCTTTACTTTGCAGTTGCACTGATGAGTCACTATTTTCTTAACGCGAATGTAGTTCTTTATACGCCTCTTTTAAATAGGTAATTACTTAATATTATTATGTGAACATACTGTGTTCACGCACGATGTTGACGCGTACCGCGGCGGCTTAAGTACCAATCGCTAACGCGATGCGCAACTATTTGATACTATATTGACTTACTTCATTTTAAAGTTTTCCAATACTTGCATTAATAACATTTTTGATTTGCGTTATAGTAGGCCTAATGCAATTAGTATCGTAAGTAGTGCTGTAGGGACACATATAAGCACGTAAGGCAGAGTGCAAGTTTAGGTTAATTGTATGTGCGTGTGATGTACGCTTTGAAACGATCAGTTACTGTGCACTTATTCGGGCGAACGGTTCATCCTTGGATCACGCGAAATATATTCGGTTAACGCAACCCGATTTTCATTGACTCCAGATCCCCGATCCAGAAGAAGCAGCACTCGAAGTAGGGATCACCGTGAACATTCACACCTGTCGCATAATCCCTAAAGTGCCTTAGCTTAAAATAATGCCCATGACTACAATTGCATCCTGTAGATTTTTATAAACCTCTTTTTTAAAGTAATATAGCGGTACTGACCGGCATCGAAGGTGTCCTGCTTGGTGAGCAGCGTCTGCACCGTGGAGAGGTCGCGGCCGAACTCGTCGGAGCGCACGTGCGTCTCCTTGTCGGCGATCCAGGACTCCACCACGTCGGCCTTCCACAGCAGCTGCAGGTACAGCGAGTTGTCCACCAGCGCCGCCTTGCGCCGCGCGGCCAGCCCGGTCAGCTTCTCAAGTTTGGCCTGGGTAAAAGAATGCATTGATTAAATCAAGTAAAATATACGATTTTAAATAACATAGGATTATGGGATATAAAAATGGTGTGGCAATATGGGTAGTAAAACAGTTTTCCCCGCGCTGAGTAGTACTCATCAAGACCATTCCTAACAGGTCCACGCGATTTTATTAATTGTATTTAAAAAAGTAATCACACATCCTAGCCAGGATAAAAACCAGATGATTTTGAAAAAAATGCAAGCTGTATTTAGGATAAAATATCAGAGAATTAATGGCTTTAGCCATACACGCCCACTTGATAAATAAACCTGTCTATTGCATCTTGGAAATCACAATTACGGTGGACGATCTCCAAATCAATTGATAATCCTTAACATTAACCAACTGTGTAATTGTAACTTTGTTTAACTAATTTAAGAATTACAAAGAAAGAACGGCAAAATTCATAGAATGTCTACATATAGCAGTCTGTTAATAGTTTAAAAATATCGATGCGGTAACTTAGAAATAAACGGGTTCATACATTATCAAATTGCTATAGTGTATTCCCGTTAAGAAAATAGTGACTCATTGTTATCACTCAGCTTAGTAAATTACAAAATCGTGTTCACATTAGTCAGTTAAAGCAAGCCCTTCAGAAACTTCGGATGCTTTAATTGTCAATTTTAAAAATGAAATTTACCTATCCGTAAAAAACAAAAATGCAAATTCTGACGATTATAATTTTAATAAATAATAATTTAGTATATATGAAAATACTACGTAATAAAAAGTTTGATTAATATTAGTAAAGTTGTCAAAAAATAAAAGGTCCGTTTTGTTATTTGTATTTTGACTACCTAGCGGCTTGTCCGGTGTAGTGTAGCTACTATAACACTGGTCCCCTAATTATTATTTTATTGTTTCTTTCAGTTTCGTTCCAATTTACATTCTAGGGTTTTTCTCAAATGTTAAAACTGGCCTTTTATTTTTTAACGAGTTTATGAATACGCCTTTAGTTAGCAGTTGCACTGATGACGTCACTATTTTCTTAACGCGAATAGACTGTAGTATTAAATCTGTGTCTGTTATTTAAGTTACCTGAAGAGCCCTGATGCGGTGCGATAGTGCATCAGAATGCAGGTTGCCGGCAGCCAACAGCCTCTCCCCGTCAGCAGCCAGGTCCCGCACGCGTTCTCCTCGCGCGGCCAGCTCGGCCTCCAGCGCCTCGTGCTTCTTCAGCAGACCCTGGACGGCCGCCATGCTGTCACCGCATTCTCCGACGACCACGAGTTGTTGTTTCTCGCTGTGGAAGTAAGTTGGAGTTACATTTGGGTTGATTCAAATAACCTAGCGGCCAATACTATATTATTATTATTATTAATGTCGTGTAATAAATCATCTTTCCGCCCTTGTCCCGTGTTATTAGAGCGAAGCGCATGTTAGTTGATCGCGGCAGGTACAAAACAGTACATATACTATTTTGTTACGAAAGAAGGAGTGCTCAATAGGTACAATCATTGTTCGTTTTCTTGATTGGTGAAGTCACCTAAAAAATCTTCTAAAAATAAAACTTGACAACACTATGACTAATCCTCGATTTAAATGTGATTTAAACAAATGGTTTCTCTTCACCCATTATTATTTGACAATATACAATCTCCAATAAACTTAGTTCTTTCTTACCTGATCCAAGCTTCCTCCTCGTCCACTTTTGCCAAAAACTGTTGATAAGCCAATGACTGCTGCAGTTTAGTTCCTCTCTCAGCAGCCAACGCCTGAAGCTCGTCCCAAGCCAGAGACAATGCCTTTAGCCTTTGTTCGATCTCTGGGACTCCTATATTATAATCATAATTATTAAGAACACGATGACTGTAATGTACCAAGAACAGAGAAAAGAGAGTGATGGATTGTATGATATTGCGTACATTGAGGGTGACTACCGAGATAATTTAGCTATGAGAGGCGACGAGGTCTTAACGCAATACATTTGACGACTGAACTGTTAAAGGGATGGAGCTATATCGGGTGTATAGCACCATCCACTTCATGGTAAAGGGGTGACCAGATGGTTGCAAACCAACTTCCCAACCAAGTTGACCTTGTTAGTTTCAATGCGTGTAGACAGCAGTTGTAATTCATGACCTTCAACGCCTTTGTTTGGGAGGCGCGTTTCCCCAACCACCGAACGTGTTGGCGCGTGGTTTACATCCATTTAGCCGCAACACAAACCAAACACGTTAAAAAAAGGTCACTTTGGTTGGAACGCTAATTTGCAACCTTCTGGTCAACCCTAAAGGGGTGACCAGATGGTTGCAAACCAACGTCCCAACCAAGGTGTCCTTGCTAGTTTCAATCTGTGTAGACAGCAGTTGTAATCCATGACCTTCAACGCCCTTGGTTGAGAGGCGCGTTTTCAACTACCGAACGTGTTGGCGCGTGGTTTACATCCATGTAGCCGCAACACAAACTAAACACTTAAACCAAGGTCACCTTGGTTGGAACGCTAGTTTGCAATCGTCTGGTCACCCCTTTAAGGCCTTAGAAAGTATCGTGCCAACTACAAGTATTTCGAAAGAGTCCCGAGAGTTGCCCTGGAACGCAGTTAACCCGTAATTGAAAGATCACGGTTGGATTTTAGTCAGTACAAGTCTAACAGGGAATGTTACTTTTAGGGTGCGTTTCCACTGACGCGGAGTTGGGCGGAGCAAAGAGGAGGAGGCTGTAAATTGGCCAATCACTGTGCTCGAAATTTTAATTCCGCAATTCAGCATATAAAACAAATGAACATGCGGGCTGCGGCAGCCTCAAGCCGGACAGAACGGAGTCGGGAGTCGAGCGGAGAGCACGAAGCGAAGAGTAACTTATCTCCACTCCACCCCGTTCCCCTTCAAAGGTAACACTTGCCACTTTTCACTGCTCTTCTCCGCTCCACTCCGTCCAGACTGACTAAAATCTCTCCCTATTCTCGCTCCATTTAATGAAAGGTAAGACTCGAGCAACTGAAGTACTATGTTTGCATGCTTTTATTATAAACTACGCTTTACCAATGTAGTAGGCGGATCTTAAAAGACATTGATTGATGAGTCACTATTTTCTTAACGCGAATAGAATATATTTGTGTTAGTCCGAATACTAACTTTTGCCCGCACAATATTATTTGGCCATTTCTCAAAAATATTTTTTTTTTTGTTTGGGACCATTTCTTTTACTGAAACAAAAGTAACTCAAGTTTTACGAGTCTAAGCAGACAAAGTCGCGGGCAAAAGTTAGTATTCACCATCGGGCTATCAAAACTATAGTCTATTCGCGTTAGGAAAATAGTAACTCATCAACGTTTTTTAGGCAGGTATTTCGTCCGCGCCAGTGGCGTGCCTAGGGTTTCAAAATAAGGCAAGCCCAATAAAATTTGAACCAATTTCAAAAAAAGAAAATTCAGTTTTCGACTGAGAATGTAGGTACCTACGTATGTATCATCGCAATTTTCTCATAAACTACTGGTTAGGTACAATAAATTAAAAGTGAATTCATCCATCTTCTTCTTTCCTCTTCTTCAATTTCACTCTTGCTTGTCGTACGGTGAATGTGGTAACCAAAGCTCACTGAAAACATGCTAGTGCTAGATTGAATATAATAAACATATCTGCAATTGCATACCTCCGGTGGCTTTAAAAAAAGCTGTTTGGTTTGCTTCTTTTGCTTATATTAATTGCTTGAGGGAACAAAGTTATGGTAAGTAGTTGCTTGCTTTGTAACAGGACTAACGGGTTACAGACAAAAACAAAACAGAAAGTTACAAAACGAAAGTTAAAAAATAGCTAGATAAAATGTAATAAGGAATTTAAATAAATTATTTATATTCTAATTGGAATCGTCTATCTTTATTAAGAAATGATTTAATTACATCAGAGTAAAATGTTGGTGATCGTTTTAATTCTACCAACAGCTGTTTTCAATAGCTATCATTGATAATTCGGAAAGACGCTCTTGACCTTGTGTATTTCTCATGGAAACGTTTAAGAGACGAAAAAGCACGTTAAAATAGTTACAACAAGATACGCTAACTTTAACAGCTTGAATAAATATGCAGCACCAGCAATACAACTTAATAGTGTGCGAACAGCCAACAATCCAACTAGTTTTATACACTGATCTATTTTTCGTTTATGCGATTTACTAGTCTGAGAAATACACAGATTAGGCGTCGTTTTTAATGAAGAAATTAACTGTTTTTTCTGAGCAAAGTTTAAAGATTTTACCTTATCTTCGCCAATCAAAACTAGAACGCATTTTAAATCCTCACAAGGTACAATTGTCTCCATTGTTGTAGGTAAGTCACCAAAACAACTGTATCACTGAGAAAATCTAAGTAAACACGAAAAACAACAAACAACAAAAAATCTATTTTCCACTCAAGTAAATAAAACTGAAGTGAGTTGCAAACAGAGTTGCAGTGTTGTCATTTAGGCAAAAAAAAGTCGCCAGGTATATGAAAAATCTAGCAAGATGTCGCAAATTTTTTATTTTTAAGATATTGCTTGAATATTTAATTTCATTGTTTTAAAAAGTCGCTAGTTTTATTGTTGCTAAATCTTAAAAAAAGTTTCCAAACTCGTTAAAAATCTCCAAGATCTCACAACGTTGCTAAAACGGCAACACTGCAGAGTTGGCAATGTGACGAACTTCATACGAATGCCTGGCTTAAATCTTCCATACTGATCGATTTGTAGACGCAAAAGGTCCTAACTCCTTATACGGCACGTCGCCATAGGTGCGAAAGAGGCAGATATAGTATTTGAAAGCCCGGCAAAAGCCGGTGCGTGTAAGCGAGATAGCTATATGTAGATGCTGCAAATGCGAAACTCTGCGCGCGAACAATCGCGATGTGTACTAGTGTGGCATAGGTAGATACTTTATGTTATTTTGATAAGAATTAAGCGCGCGAACTTTTAAATAGTTCGGGTTTGATATTGATTCTCTATCGAGCATTTTAGTAAGGCATGCCGGGCTTCTCGGCATGTATGAAAAAACCGCCACTGGTCCGCGCCAGAGTAACTACGACTAAATAAATCTAAGTTACCTAAGTTGGAGACGTCCATGAGCTTCTCGCCGGCCTCCTGCACGGCCTGGATGGCGGGCTCGTGACTGGCCAGCTCGGCATCGAGGCGCTTGTGCTTCTTCAGTAGGTTCTGCACACCAGTCAGGTCACGCCCGTAGTCGTCTGACGCCACGAGGAGTTTCTTTTCCCTGTGCAAAGAAGACTTATTAGAGATTTGCGTATTGATATTATTAGTGTCAGATCTACTGAATGAGATGGTGAGAATGACTGGAAAAAAAGTTTTAAAGTTCCCAGTGATTGCAGCCAAGTTGACTGACATTAGATTAAGATTTAATTTTGTCCAGCTATTCTGTTCATTAAATTTTTCCCTCTATATAAATTGTATATATTTTTCTTAGTCTTTATTATTTCACTGCTGGAAAAACTAGCACCGTCTCGAACCGGTAGTATATAATGTATGGGATTTTTAAAGAGACGTGAATGGCTAAATACGAAGTAATGAGGAAAATCGAAAAATATTCGAAGAAGTAAATGCAAATGGACAACACATATTTTTTTTTAATATCAATATAGGTCAAAAATATTAGTGGGTTAAAATTAAACCTAGAAGAAAGAAGAGCACATACTTGATCCAAGACTCCTCATCAGCGATGTCCCGGAAGAATTGGTGCAGCGTGTTGGCCTCGTGCAGGCGCGCGCGGCGGTGCGCGGCCAGGTTGCGCACGCGCTCGAAGCGCGAGTTGATGGCGGCGCGCCGCGAGCCGATGCCCGCGCTGTCGAACTGCCCCGACGACACCAGCGCGTCCGCCTGCGCGTTCATGTCTGCACACGCACAACATTACTTATACGTCACATTCAGACACTGCTAGCGAAAAATGCTGAAAAAACTTGATCTCTAACGAAATAGAAAAACACTAGGCCGAGAGAAAGGAATAAATAGACTTGATTCCATTTCAGCTTCTTTTTGCCGAAAAATCAATTATAATATACTGTTTAAATCGAATAGTTGATTAGGTATTGCACAGTGTATTTCAACTGAATGAACTGTACTGAAAATTGTGTTAAGAAGCGAGCCTAAAAGATTATCGGCAATGATACACTTGTCAAATCAAAACTCCAAAGTCATAAGCATCGACGACGAGTAGTTAGCCTGTCAACTTTCTATCGTTTACGTTTCGGAGAGTCATCATCATCTTCCTGCCCTTGTCCCGTGTTATTTAGGGTCGGCGAAACACGTTTCTTTTTTCCATTCTGCCCTGTCACTCGTCATGCTATCACTAACTTCCTTTTCTTTCATATCACTCTTTACACAATCCATCCATCTTTTCTTTGGTCTCCCTCTCCCTCTCCACCCATCCACATGTAAACTCATAACTCTTTTAGTCACATGTGTTTCATCCCTCCACCAAGACAAACGATTCCCTTTCAACTTTTCAGTCACTGGCGCCACTTTCAAACTTCCCCTAATATATTTATTTCTCACTTTATCTTAACATTCTCATCTCCGCTACGTGCATTCTTTTTTCATCCGTCTTTTTCACAGCCCAACATTCTGATCCATACAGTATGACAGGCCTTTACAGGGGTTTACGTTTCGGAGAGTGTGCATTAGAATTACACAATTTAATTCCATAAAGTCCATTCCCGTTTTAGACTTGGACCTTCAAGACTTCTTTATCAGATTTTCAATGATTGTATATTTTGTTGTTGTTAACTTACCGTTGATCCTGTCCTCATGAGCCTGGATGTCGGCTTCAACGAGCTGGTGCTTCTTCATCAGATTCTGAACGGATGCCAGGTCCTTCCCTGAGTCTTCGGATGTTAGCAAGCTTTCAACCTAAAAATATACAACAGAACTTACGAAATATAAACTTACGACCACATCATCGCTTACCATCAGGTGAGATGGTGGTCAAACGCGAGCCTACAATTGAAAAAAAAAAAATGTCGCACATCACACTAACATTATAAATGTGGAAGTTTGTATGTACGTTTGGCATTCCTTCACACTCCAACGGCTAAATATTGTAATATTGAAAGAGGTCGCATGCTGCTATTGACTGCTCTTATTGACTATCAAACTGGCAAGAAAATGATACTTTTTAAGGTTTATGCTTTATATAGCATAGGTGTTTGAATTGAATAGAAAGAAAAGAAGGTTTTTTTTTTATATTTCTGTGAAGTCAGGTCGGCTGTCAAGCCAAAAGGCGGATTAATCAATTTTATAAATATAACTTAAAGTTCTTCTAACAATATAGATAGATAATACAAGTAAACAGAAGCCTTTCGTTCTACTTCCGCTATCACAATATATTGGGTGAATTTGTGACCAGGATAGCTAGTACTTGGGAAGCACTAATTTCACGCAGATGGAGCCAAGGGCGGAGGCTATACGTGGCTCTGAAAGCATCTTATGTGGATCAGGGATGTCACAGAAGTCCGTAACCGAAACGGAAACTCGTGGTAGGGCCCCAGGTAAGCATTAGTCTCTTGTGGTAACTGTATCTTACCTCTCCGAGCCAGAAGTCAAGATCCTTGACGGCGGCGATGTAGGTACGCTGTTTGTTGGCCTCCTTCAGCTTCAGCGACTTCTCGGTTGTCTTCTGCGTCAGGAACTCCCACTGGTCAGCGATGGATGCTAATCGAGCCTGGAGGAAACGGATAAGTTGAAAATTTTCATTGTTTAAGTGATTAGAATTAAAATTATAATTTTACCTGCTTATATTTTATTTTAGGTTTTAATTTGATTTTTATTAATTTTATTATGAAGCTTATAATTATTATTACTTTTCTGGGGCATGCGGTGCTAAACTATCCAATTGTATCTATTTCGTTGTAGTAGATTTTAGATGGAATACATATATATCTGTGTATACAAATGTTGGTTGGCCAATAACATAAGTACATTATGAACAATATTGGCATATTTGTTCACGCTTGAGTAAAATTTACTAGAAAAAAAATCTTCTTTATTCTCAACCTATTGTATCCATGTTAGAGAAAAATTAGATTTCAACATGAGTCTGATCCAGAGGATCTTTGGTAGACCAAAACTATGGTAAATGGTATTTATTTTTCAAATATTATGTTATGTTAAACCAGGTACACATGCCCCACTTGCTAAACTAAGACACACATTTTAAATTTAGTGCTTATTTGAGCTGATCTGGTTAGTTTATAAATATGACGGCGATGAACAAATTATGCTTGGAAAATAAACTAGATAAACAGATATTTCCTAGCCGATTACCAAGACTTAAAACCAGTTTTTCGGTTTGAATTTAATTGTAAGACCAAAAAGGTACTTTCAAATGACATTTATCTGTAATCTGTCTGTTTAGCCTACTATTATTTGAACATGAGGTGTTCCTCAGGCAGGTGTAGGCTTTTGGTAGTCCATAAGTGAGAGTGATTTCATAACGTTACCTGCACGGCGTCCTCGCTGCCGCTGCACTGCCCGCGCTGCACGAGGTTGCCGCCCATGGCCAGCACGGACTGGATGCGCTCCGCGTTGGCCGCCAGCTCCGCCTCGAAGGCTTGGTGCTTCTGGTGCTTGGACTGGATGTTGGCGGGGTCCTGCGAATGTAACAAACAAGGTGGAGATTGGTATAAATTATGTAGCCGAGCGCCGTCCGCCGCTAGTGGCGGAAATACCCGAACGCCCAAACGTCGGGAGTCACCACCTCGCCATTCATCCCGAGTACTCGACTCCGAGAGGCAGCGCGCGCGCGTCCAGACCACCGTTGCCGGAGTCACGTACGTACTCGCTAATTATTGATCATGTAATAACTATTCGACGAATTAAAGCTAATCTCGATCTATTGTCGAGTTGAATCGTGGATTTGTTGTCGACTTTGCCCACTACAAATTTTATCAGTGTCATAAACTGTAAAGTTATTTTAACATGAATAAAGCACATATTCAAAAGCTCGTCAAGTTTTCTCTAGCACAATTGTACGGTCAGAAGGTTCCAGATCACTGATTATTAACTTTTTTATTTTAAAACATTTGAAAGTTTACTTCCACAGCCTACATGAAACTTTATAACTTTCTCTTTAATGTTGTTATTGTTTTATTTTTATTTGAAGTTATTTAATGGACAATTTTTTTTTAAATTAGTATAAACTATTGTCTGACTACGATCCCACCTGACGGTAAGCAGTGATGCAATCTATGTTCTTATTTTCTTATTTTTTCCTTCTTTTAAAACTAAACTAACGTGAACAGGTTCTACTTAGGTGCTTAACAATTATGGTTGTAATTGATCAATAAGGGTGAGGGCTCTGGTACCCATAACACATGTTGAATCTTTATTTGGGTAAGTGTTAAAAAAAATTAGCACTTTAAACAATAAAAAATAGTCTTCTGTCCGTGTATATGCTGTATGAATCAATTGCAATAAAAATATTATAATTATTTTATTAATCGTTGATGGTAAACCCTATTCACTCTAGCCTAGAAAACACCAAAATTATAATCGGATGGGAGGAACGCAGCAGGCTAATTGTTCGTTCTTCAATGTACGCGCTCTATACGACGAGGCAAAACGGTTAGTCCGTACCGTAGAGGTGTTAACAATTTAAGGGTGGATCCTCGCCGTACGTGGGGTTTTCCGATGGTAAAAAGGAGATGACGGAATCAAGTCATGCAGTGAACATTTTGTTTGTCCTGTGTGAGACTCAAATAAATATATTTTCTTCCTTTTTGAAAAGATTATATTTTCATTGTAGTTACCTTGTAGCTCTCCTCGGTAGCGAGCTGCAGTTTCTCAGCGATCCAGTTCTCCATCTCATCGGCATCGCGTGAGAACTGCTGCAGTGTCTGTTCATCTCCCAGCCTGTGCAACAATTTTGCGGTTAAATAATAATTTCAGTATACATCGTTTAAAGTATCAACTTTATTGGTAAACCTCGCAGGAAATAAGACAGTGTAGATCGTGATACAATCTCTTAAATAAAGTCTGCCTACAGCTAGCCAATCTTATGAGTTAAGCACGCGTATGTATACTATTGCAAGTGATTATGCATACAATGCGTTCCAAATAAGAATAGGATCGATTGCCATGTTGTGACGTCACGTCATACTGTCAAATCGCAAGACGTTGGGCAAATTTGAAGAACTCAGAGATGAGCAAAATTTAAGAACTGTATTCTGATTAAACTTTTTTCGTTCACAGTTGGTAAATAAATTAAAAAAAAAACTTGTTTTGTTCACCATAATAATTCCTCGATTTGACAGTATGACGTGACGTCACAACATGGCAATCGATCCTATTCTTATTTGGAACGCATTGTAACTAATAAGATTCGCATGTTTGTCTAATAAGATTAGCTTTCTTAATTTCTACTATGTGTACACTATATAGTTGACAGTCACTGATAGCGGGTCTGTGTAAATGGTAGTTATAATGACTCGCTCGATGGTCACTCGAACCCAGACTTAAAAACCCCGACAACCCAGGTACCCTTTGCGAAATGGTTACTAACATCAAAGCGCTGCTGGCCTTCCTTGAAGAGTGGTTCGAATGACCCATTTTTCCTGGCCTGGGCACATCTCGTTTTTTAAACGCACCGTTGACGCACGTTTTAGAAACGTGCGACGACAGCGCGCTTTTATCATATTAGCGGTGCTGCGTCTGACTCGCGTGTGTATCGCTACAAATGCGCGTCAATGGTGCGTCTAAAAAACGTGCTGTGCACATGCTCTTAGACGTGAAATTGTGGAGACAAGACCGACATAAAATAACCCTTCTTGCAGTCGGGTAAAAATACAATACAATGACTTCACGTTAGGTCAGACTTAACTCGTTTTCATTACTTCCAGAAATAAAACGCAAATAAAAAAAAAAACAACTTAACTTATCCCTTAGCTAGAAGAAACTAAAACGTCACAATGAGACGAATAGTCAACTCGTATTATAATAACATCTATTTCAAATTTATTGATAGAGTAACGGAGTATAATACCTGGATCTCTTCTCAATGAGCGCCTCCTTGAGGTGCCTCCAGCGGTCAAGCACCTGGCGGCGCTTGCCGTCGATGTCGTCGGCCGCGTAGTGCTCCGACGCCATCAGCTGGTCGGCCAGCGTCTGCAGCTGAGCGATCTTCTCCTCCTGGGAAGTCATACAAGACACGTGAACACTTGGGAACAAACACGGATATTACGGAATTCAACTCAAGTTGTACTGCACGATCAATATTTGACTTCTTATACTCTAGTCACATAAATCTGTGGTTTAGCTTTAACACCCTGTCAAAAAAGCAAAAGCGTACGAGCACCAACGGGCGCAACTCGGCGATTTCATCCTTTCACAACACAAATAAGAAAAACAATATTTTCTTATTAGATTTATTATCGATTATGCGTTTCTGACTGGTCGTCTCTTTGCTGCCAGTGCAAATTTTTTATAATTAAAAATTGAAATTGAGTTAAGTCACTGGTAGCAATTTTTATTACTTATCTACACTGTGCTCACATATTAGAAGCGACAAGAAATATACAACCAAAATTTATGTAACTTATAATACGATTTAAAAGACTGTCCATGGAATTTTTTGCACATTCTTCTCCATAGAGATCTACGCTTTGGAACATTCAATTTAGCTTCACTTTTTTTGACTGACCAACATTTTGACAATTCAAAAGTGCCTTGTAATTGGTCTATTTGAAATAAACGTTTCTGATTTCTGGAAATGATACAATTTCTATTTGTTAATTCTTCTACAAAATTTCGACAGATTCTGGACTTACGAGACGCTTGATAGTTTTACAATTCAGTCGAATGACACTTACATGAGCATTAATAGCCTTATCGAAGTCCTCATGCTTCTTGATGAGCTGCTCCACGTTATCTGGCTGAGCTGCGTCGGCAGCCGCGTCAGCATCCGTCTGATCCTTGGCGGAGGGCGAGAGGAAAGCTTCGCGGGCACCCATCCAGCCCTCGGCCTGTTCGCAGTCGCGGTAGAAAAGTTGCAGTTCCAGGTTCTGGTCGAGCTTCATGCGGCGTCCTACCCAGGCCCTGAAGTGCAGATGATATAAGATTTGCAGAAATGTTGATACTTTTAAAACAATTGATCGAACAATTGAGTAGTTGAATCCTTTAATTCTCAATAAAAAACATTATTTTGCACTGACTGATGACTGGCTTTCTTATGTTGACAGAGACTTAGGGAGACCAAGAAAGGTATGCTGGAAGCTAAGCTAAAAAAAAGTAAAGTTAATAAAAAGATTGTTTCGAAGGTACAAATTGTAAACCATGATTGAGTTTTGCCGCTAGGATATTTTGTAGCTAAAGTAATAGTTGATAAGTGTACGATGGAATATATTCTGGGCCAACTACGAGAATCAAATCGGATACATGCACAAAGATGATGAATTATAACACAGTTCACTTACTTCTCAAGATCCTGGCGAGCATCGCTCATGTTGTTAAGCTTCTCCTGTATATCGACGCTGGCGTAGTGACCGCCTTGGAGCAGTTGCTGACCAAACAGTTCTAGCGCTTGGAACGTGCCGGCGCGGGCGTCCATTTCAGTGCGATGTTCCTATATCGTACGAAATAGTTTAGTAGGAGATCGAAACAAATGGAGGAAGAATAATTAAATACCACACTAAGCCAACTATACTCTTACTAGTCTGTTATGTTACGATATTTTCAACAGTGTTGTGAATACATAAAATATTTAGTACCTAAAACTGTTTGATGGAATTATATAAGGTGTCAAAAAAATAACTTTAAGAATTTCGAGAAGACATTGTACTCCTCATTATGAACAACTTTTACTATGGGACCAAACATGAAATCGCGAAAAAAAAATCAGCTGTTCCCTACGTTTATGTTCGCATAACTCGTCATAATGTATGGAGCAGCTGAATTTTTTTTTCGCGATTTCATGTTTGGTCCCATGGTAAAAGTTGTTCATAATGAGGAGTACAAAGTCCCCTCGAAATTCTTAAAGTTAATTTTTTAACACCTTATATATTTACTCTATTAAGGCCATGGGGTACAAGTACTTTTCAAGCTGTTTGGGATATCAGCAAACAGTTTGACTCTTCATGGGCTTTTCTTAGGTCAACGAATCAGCATTACTAAATCAACGTGGCAATAATGCCCGCATTTTGGGCACTTTTCTCATTAACAACAAAATCGATAAATTTTTAGATGCCCAATGAATTCTTTTTAGACGCGTTTATACATAGCAGTATTTTCATTTTGATATACCTATTAAGATATTTAAGATTATTGTATATAAAAGAAAATTGTATTATGTTGTCGCCAATGGAGATATTTCGCGAATTTTAAACTCAAAATGTAAAAAATCTAGTTCGTCTGAGGAACACTAGAATAAATAAATAGGATGAGCCTGATGTCAATAGGTATTTTCAAACACGTTCCCATACATCAATACCTTTTAAAAGACACAAAATACACGTCGTGGGCCGTGAATAGAATAAATATTTGATTTCATTTTGTTTAGTATATAAAGCTGTACAACACACCAAGAATGAAATAACGGTGGATAGTTTCAAAACAGAGTAAAATCAAATAATGAAAGATACAGACTGTACAAAAAGTAAAAATTCACACACACTAAAACATTTAGGACAAACTGAAGACACCTTGAAAACACACGAAAAACTAGTACCGTCAACTTGAAAAGGCAATAAAACCCAATATTTAAGTAAAATAAAAACCAAATAAGCTTTCGTTGTGAATATTTTCTGTGAAACATTCGCGATTTAAATCGCAAAAGAATTCGCATTTTAAAAATACAAATCTCTTACTCATTAAGCTACGGAACTCTTTTTTGGTTGACTGTACTTTATCACAACATAGAAAAAAAAAACAACTAAAAAATAAAGTATAAAACAATTAAAACTGTTAATAGAGTTGTCGTGTTTTTGCCTGTAAGTTTTTTATAGTTAAACTGTTAGGGTAACTACCCCGGCCACTAAATACATTAATTAAAATAAATTAGATAGTAAACAGCACATCGAGTGAAGTGCGTATTATTGCGTATTATTTGCATACACGGGTGTATATTATGGAGTTCTTGCAAGTCATGACGACATACATTTTGTAGGGCCTGTGTTTGGATACTAAAGATCTGGTAAAAGCTTAATAATGATGAAGCGAGCAACGCATGTCTGGCGTTATTTTATTTTAAGGACCTTAAAATAGAATTATGAAATGTTAAGAGCGGCCAACCTGAGGCACATTTTGCTACAGCGGCTCTTACGTGATAGTGATGTTATCACACATCTTTCTCCAGATATTTTGGATACACCGATATCTTGTGGATATTATTTATGCTTCTATAGAAATCAAAATATAAATTTGTGTAAAACTAATCCATTGAAGGCCTCTGAAAATCTGCTATTTTACGTGAAATTTGGCCATCCATAATATACTCATATATTAAAAATATAAAAAAGTGCATCTATAGAAGCCTTGCACATTTAATCAAGATTCTGAATGACGACAATTTTTCTCAAAAACTCTCAAGGTTTTATATAAACACGTAACTCCTGGAACAAGTTTTGTGAAATATTCGAGTAAATCACCGAATTACCAAATGCCAACAGAGTTTTCAGATCTTTTTATCTCTCTTTTTTCGCGTTGCCTCTTCATCAAACATCGCGTTGGATTGCGTTAGATGAAGCAACAATCTTTTAAACCATGCTCAACGTTGACGATAGACGAGTGGGGAAGAGCCCGCATAAGCGCAATGGTAAAAGACTTTTTTATTGTTAAATTCATTGATTATATTATAAAATGTAACTGAATGTTGAATTGGTGGCGTAATGGAGTCTTTTGCCTAGGAGAGGGATAGTTTAGACAGATTAAAAAAAAATATATTAAAATTTTCACGGCGTTCAAATTTCATTGGGCGAACTGCGAAATATTATTATATTATTATTACTACTTCTCAACAACTAAAGACTCGCTTAAATTTCGTACGGATGTTATAAATCTATGAAATTCTCAGTTTGTATTTAATATAATTCGCATTTATTACCAAAACCTTTTTCATGAATCACTCTGTCTACAGGTAAACACCGCATGAAAATCCGTTCATAATTTTTTGACTTTATTGCAACCAGACAGATGGTTTTATATTATTAATAAGGCACTACGTACAGACTACAGATCTTTACAGTTTCGCACAAGCCCTAACAAAAATGCAAGAAGCCATGAGCGGCAAGAATGGTAGTAAGGCAGGGGCACACATGCGTGCAATGCTTCTGACCTGCGGCATAATGCCGTACCGCGCGTCTATCTCCAAGCGCTGGCTCTAGAAACACACTCACCATGTGATACTTGCTCTCCAATACCCAATAATTTTGGTTACCAAACAACTGAATAGATTTTTTCCCCCAATTTATAGACTTTTATTTTGGAGTTTTAAATAATGCCAGAATTGCGTAATATTATGTGGTGCTATACTCCATTCGCATTAAGATCAAACGTTTAAACAAACCTTTGTTACCGTCCGTTCAACCGATTTTGATTTCTAATCCGTAGGCATAAGGATCGCATTAAAAGCAAAAAAAGTGGTAACAATACCAACTATTTACTGTAGCCGCTATTTGTCACGCCAGCAACGCAAAAAAAGTCAAAATCTATCGAACGGACTGTAAAACAAAGTTTGATTATATGTCTAATCATATTGCGTATGGTGTATAAATCCTTCTTTTTTGGCGACAATGTTATAACCGCCTAAAATGCCAAATCCATATTCACGTTAACAACTGATAAAATATTAGAACGATTATAAAATTGAAGCACTGAAAAAAAAAAAACTCTGCTTTTGGATATTTTAATTACAGCAGTCTTGAATATAATGTAACTAATCAACTAATGTCACAAAACTTTGTACATTCAAACATTATTAATGACATGTATTGACTTCATTCTATTAGTTACTTGTGGACCAAACGGGAATATTTTACAATAAACATATCTATAAGTACTGTTATTAGCACATAAAACAGGATATTTGTTGAAAATAATGTTTGTAACTTTGAAAGAAAACATTGCGAAAAAATCGACATGCCTTGAAATGAGATGAGTGTGCCATTCACTAACCCACACTGAGGTCGCGTGTTTGATTACGCCCCAGTTCCTCTCACAAAGCGAGCAAGTCTCGACTATAGAATCATTTCTAATAAAATAATTACAAAGTAAGACCTAATTCGAACTAGACCTGTAGTGATCGGAGTAGGTACATTGAATTGGGGTCACTGATCCGAAACGTATATATTAACATGGACATTCCTCCGGAATTGGTTGATTATTAAAAAAAAAACCAAACTTAGGTAGGAATTGTGTTAAAATGAGCAATATTAAATATATTCTTCATAATTATTTTTAACGGCACACAGTCACGATTTGACACAACCCAACGACCAATCAGAACATTATACCTTCCTTTACATTTTGAATTGAATAGTAATAATATCACTACCAACATTAACAATATTTAAATGAATCCGGAAATACCGGAATTACTTTTCGGAAAAATGGCTTATCCATGTTATTCTTTCCGATACAAGTAAGTAAGTAATCAATCTAGCTACTCCGATGACTGAACATAATACATAGGGCATAAATAGTATAACTCAAGCATCCTCTCTAGGAGAGGGAATGGGAATAATTCAACCAGGCGCGGCCGGTACGGATTGCTGGACGTCACATGTCTTCGAACATTACTTTTTTATTTTTTTATTGGTAAAAACCAGAGCTTGGCAGTGATCCCACCTGATAGTAAGTGGTTTCCTCACGATGTTTTCCTTTACAATTTTTGAGAGAATTGTGATGAAATAAATTACACACACTAAACAGCTTGCCTGGGATTGAACCCACAAATGGATAATACATCTCCCATTTTATGTGCTAACAACAGCGTTAGTGACCATATCAGTCATAATTATAACGTTATCATAACATGGACATACCTGGTGTCTTTCAAGCAGTGCTTCGGCGCCGGTGACGTCGTTGGCGAGCTCGTCGGAGCTTACCAGAGCCATCATGGAGTTGATCCATGCCATCAGGTCGCGGTAGTCCGATAAGAACCTGTGGAGTTATTGTATATAATTATGTACAGAGTTTTAGGAGTTCCAGGAGTTTTTGATCAGTTAAAAACAGAAAAAGACTTGCGTAAATAATAAATAAAGTGGAAATAGTTCAGTTTAGTTCATGTGATAGGTTGACCCATAAATTTCTACAAAAATCGCTTGAAACATCTACTGCGATTCTTGAATTCAACAATTGATTGTTTAGTCGTACAAATTGGGGATAATTGAGGAAAACTAGTACTTATACTACTACTACTACTACTAGGAAAACTAGTATTACTACTTGTATAACACATTGATAGTCAATAGTTGGCGGAAGAGATGAGACCTAAAACCAACTATTGATAAAAGCAGTTGAATCTCAAAAAAGCTAAAGAATCCTTAAACAGAGACCACGAATAGACAAGCGTAGTAAAGACGCTCACTACTACATGGTTCGAAGATATCAAAATGGTGGCTAGGTTTAAATGAAGAACTCCAATATAGTATTACTTATGAAGCGGACGACGAGTATAAGTAGCTCGCCGTCCGATAAGGACCTAACCCGAGTCTACGGCACGATGTGCTACATCGCGCCTTAAAGAGATGTCAAAAAAGCTGAAAGGACTAAATAGGTCTGATGTTTGCGGGGGAGGGAAGCGGGAACGTTTGAAAGAGTTACTGCGGCCCTAGAACGCAAAGGGCCACTGAAGGACACATGTGGGTTTTAATAAGTAAAAGCCTGACATCTCTCTCGTTCCATCATAGAGCATAAAAAAAGTGAGAGGGCTATGAGCGCTATGATGGAATATGTGTGTTACGGTAGGGTGTTGCAATATCAGTTGTCTTGCGGTGAAAGTCCTTACCTCTGCAGATCATAAGAGTCAAGCAGCTTCTCCTTCCTCGCGTTGGCCCTCGCCTGCAGCTGCTGCCAGGCCTCGTTGATCTCACGCTGCTTGCTGTAGGTGGCATCAGCAGAGTCGCCGTGAGTGGACATGAGGCGGTTAGCCGTGTCGTCCAGTTGACGGATCTTATCACCTAGGGCAGCGAGGTCGCGTTCTAGACCTTCGTGTTTGCCTGTGAAGGAAGTGGTAATTAGTTTTCATGTTAGGTTTTTTTTTTAATTTATATAAGTTACTCTTTCTAAAGGTCAAGTGAAGAACACTTAGAAGGTAGTGTTAAGTGAATATTTATTTTTGTGTAAGATAACAGGGCAGAGTGGAAGAAAAAAACGTGTTGCGCCGACCCCAAATAACACGGGATAAGTGCAGGAAGATGATGATGATGATGATAATGTGTTCTGTATTATTTTTGGTAGTGAATAGTTATGAGTTGTTGTCAGCAATGCTGAGTCTGAGGCCAGACTGTTAAAGGGTAGTCGAGCTGTAGGAGTATAAGAAAAAAGGAAAAAAATACTAATCTTGTCTATACGCTACTCTAGGTGTTGATCTTTGAAAATGGCATGGCGGCCGTTGTAAATTTATTGTGCGAATGGATTGTGGAAAAATTAAATAAAATAAGTGGTGTGTGCACTTGGCGACTTTCATTTGCTATCTCATCCTACAAATTTTCATAACAACAATATCAGAAAGAAGAAGTATTTCCCTTTAATGAGCTTAAAGTATTTAATTATTTATCATTAATCATGGCTAAGTAAAGCTAATCACAGTGATTTTGGAGCCATTTTTACCCAAGATATTTCACTGTGTCTGTCATCTGTGACAGTTGTTACAGATAGTCTGACCCAGGGTTCTATATGTATTATATGCAGGCGCTCCATATAAAGTCTTAATATTTGGTTGCATATGGTTAGACTGGAAGCCGACCCAACTTAATTTGGAAAACAGTTGGAAGATGAGGTAATTTTATTTTTATGTAGCTAGTGGAGCTGCCAGGAATCCTCTACTTCTGAGTAGACCTAGGCTGGCTATGTTAACAAAAATTCACAAGCATGAATGGTAGTGTAAGTGCGGAAAATGGTATCCAGAAAACAATACAACAAACATTGGTTTTACTTACGTTGCAAAGTCTGCACAGATCTCAAGTCCTTGCCCAGGTCATCGGTAGCTAAGGCGGCCTCCTTCTCGGCGATCCAGTCCTTGGTCTCATCCACATCACGGTGGAATCGTTGTACTTCGTGCGCGGACCCCAGCTGGGCGGCGCGCTCGGCTGTCAGTTGTTGGAGGGAGGTCCATTTGGAGTTCAGTTCCTGTTGTGTGAGAAATTAATTTTGATTAGTTTGATGAAGGGAATCGTATAGTGCTACCCATTAAGATGCGCCTCACTCTTCCTCCTAATAGATTACAGTAAAATACTTGCACCGTAAGCGATTAGGAGTGTAGCAGTATCTATGACAACACGTAGGAACTAAAATTCAAAATCCTCTATCGCCTAGGCCCACTTTTGATTTGTCGAGCCTAGTGTTACACGTGACTTACGCTTCTGATTACAGTGGAACTTGCAGACAATACTCGAGATCTTATTTAAAACAAGCATAATGCTTACAGGACTAATATGTTGTGGTCTATTTCTGTCAACTGACCCCAAACACAATCAAGGTTTTTAACTAGCTGATCCGATAGACGTTGTCCTATCTTAGTTGTGAACTGTAACGCGTGAAGATTTAACAGTTCTGAAATTTTCTAATTTACTGTGCAACTTTCTTAATTTTTTCTTTCATAAGAACCTTCTCCTGACAATAAAAAACAAAACAAAATATAATTAGCGAAATTGGTTTAACCGTTCATGCGTAGTGACGTGAACAATTTAAATAGCGATTTTTATATATTATTTGAACCGGCTTTGGGATGATTTTCCTAATCCCCTTCCTGTACCTCCCTTGTTTGAATTCGCCGCCATTCGCACACGCTTCGCGCCGCCATCTGACGGCGGATTGAAGAAGCCCCAGTTCTTAATAAACTAGTGCGTCTGACCATCAATGATTGCATCTCCGCTTACCATCAGGTGGGATTGCAGTCAAGCACTGGTTTAAATCAATTTAAAAAAAAAGTTTGAACTCAACAGCACGTCAACCGCGCGCGTGGTTAAACAAAACTTAAAATTTCGTGAAATACTACTGCTAGTGATACAGTTTGGTGATCTCCCGGCTCCCAGCCTCCTGTGAGTACCTGACTACTTCCAATTTCTATTATCTTTCAGCCTATTCATTGTAGGAAACTTAGAAAGGCGTCTCTGGTTGGACGCAATAGTTATTCATGATGTCATTCTTTGCCAAAATTGGCTTCGTCAACTAAACGTCATACTTAGCATCTGTACCGTTTTATCGCTCAATATTCTAACGGCTAATCCCTAAAGTGGATTTATGGTTCAACACCTATTTCCATATTGACAGCACTATAAGTTAATTGCATACACTTTGTACAGCTAATTCCACGTGTTTGTTTACTCTTATCAAAGTGGAAAGCCGTTAGCTTTTACGCAATACGTACGTAATAGAGGAAGCGTTACTATTATAATTATGTATTAAACATGTAAAATTAAATTGTGATATCAGGACTGTGATGTCTATTACCACTTTAGAATGTAAATATTTGCTCTAATGCGTTCCGTGTTTAATGCTTGTGTACGTGACATTTTAAGCGTCGGTAATATTATTATAATGCGAAGCGATTTTTTTTTACAATAACTACATTAAACTATGTTCCTGAAATACTCGTATTTCATAATTTTTATAAAATTGAGTGTACCACATCAAAAATGTTTTAGAATTTGGAATTATTTTCTCCACAGCAATTGTAGATTATGTCGCGACATATTATCGATAATTTTTTATGACTCGAACAAAGCATCTATCTCTATGACATCGTCACATCGGACCACTCTGGGCATATTTCAAGGGGGGGGGACACAGGGGGGAAGGGGCCCCGTTACTTTTTAAAATACCACTCCGGAACATCTTCATGCGACGCTTGGTAAGGCACATCCCTAAGGAGACTGTAAAAGGATCTCCCCTGAGTGTCGCTACACGGCAGCACGTGTTCACTGTACCACCGTCTTCCCTTAAATCACTCAATGGGCGAACAGTCTCCAAAAATGTGAAACGCTTCACGATTTTGCTTGTCATCCTTGCGTAGGGGCCAGGCTAATCTTCTCTGTATCGTACCAATTTTAGTATATGTACTGCCGAAGTAAATACAACTCAAGACATACCTTAATTGCAAAGAAACTTTAACCTAAACACCTATACTCCATTCGCAGTAAGATTACACATTTATACAAAACTTTTTACTGTCCATTCAAGCGATTTTGACTTCTATTCCGTAGGCATAAGGATGTCATTCAAAGCAAAAAAGTTTGTATTTTAACTTTATTTTTTGTATAACTCTAAATTCCTCTCTCTCACCTGCATCTGCGTCTTGATCTTGAGCGCAGCTTCAGTCTGGCCTACAGTCATGAGCTGCACGGCGATCTCGTTCATCTCGGCGAGCCGCACCTCATTGGCACGCAGGTCGTTCTGGAAGTCATCGAACTTCTTCTGCATGACTTCCACTTGTTCCAAGTCTTCGCCCACGTCTTGGACTTGGGCGTGCATTTCCTGTAAAGAAAGAGTATGTGTTAGATAAAAAAAAATTACACTCATACCGAAAGGATGTAATCCAGTATCAGAATACTGGATTTCATATTGCCTCCTGAAGTTCAGAAACTTCAAAGGGGCAATTTGGGTCAAATAAATTCCCAGAAAAGAATGAGATACAAAGTTTTAAATCTTTTTTTATACATGAAAAAGTTATCTAAAAACGATTTTGAACGAAGCTCAGTACCATCAGTCACTTCTACATTTAACTCGACTGTGGCGAAGTCTAATAGCAAGATAATGTTTTTAAATACAAACATTTTCAAAGCTTCTCTTCACGGAAATCGAAGACTGAGAAGTAAGTACGAGACGGTTTCCCCAAATCGTTTTGATGCCTTTCTGAATTCGCCTTTACTTTGCAGTTGCAGTGACGATTATACAGACACTATTTTCTTAACGTGAATAGACTATAATTTTGACCGATACAAGTAGAAGTAAATAACATACCTTATCCTTGATCCACGTGGCGAGTTCGGCGGCCTCACGCACCAGTACGTATGCCTTGACAGTCTCATTGAGCTTGTTCTGTCTCTCGCGAGCCAAGCCAAGGAGGTTGTCATACTGACCCTCGATCTGAGAACAAACGGTTTAGTTAGTATAATAATAAAGGAGCCTTACTAGAAACGTGTTTGTTACATAGTTATTTTTAAAATATTGTTATCATTGAGTTAAATAAATATTAAAGGTATAAACTAATTTTATTTTTAACCGACTTCAAAAAGGAGGGGGTTCTATGTTAGGCTGAATGTATTTTTTTATTTATGTTCACCGATTTATCAGTCAATTGTGGACCGATTTTGAAAAAATCACTGAAAGTGCAAAATAACTTTAATTTCGGAATTCGGTGTTAAATAACAAAGAGACAAAACTATTATAGAAACACCGACATCCGAAATTAAAGTTATTTTGCACTTTTCAGTGCTTTTTTTTTACATTGAAGTTGGTTGTATTTTTTTTTTTTTTGTAAAAAGGTTTTTATTACTGATTTTGTGTGTTTGCGTGGTCGCAACACTAGCTACTCTACAGAACAACACTATGGCTGCTGTATGTACTTGTATGATCTCGTGGTGTTAAAATAAACCAAAGTTTATACATACATAATTATAACTCAGTTTATTATTAAAGCCCTCTCCCCTCTTAATAGTTATTAAGGCCCCTGTCCTAGAATCAATATACCTTCGAATATCTGCAGTGCAGGCTTTGCAGACATTGCCATTCGAGACACGAAGCTATATGCCTTTATTTATACAAATGTTTAAATACTTTCAAACAGAGCAAAGAGCTCTCTGACGACAAAAATTGGTAATGCTTTGACAAACTCCACCAAAAAATGGGAACAATGTTACAATTTTGTATTGCCCATTTTTTGGTGGAGTACATACATTAATATGGGATACTGTACACACCTGGTTCTGCCTGGCCGCAATAGAGCTGGAGTCAGCCAAGTTCTGCTGGGAGGAAGACAGACCGGCGTCGATCTTCTTGACGTAGGCAGCAGGAACGAAGCCTTGACGGTCGTTGACCTCCACTTTCCACCAGTCCTGTGAACGTAAGGGGTTGATAAGGCACTTGCTTTTGGGCCGGTTACACTACTTCCTAACTACTATTGACAAATGAAAATGCCGACGTTAAGTGGTGGAAACAGAAACATCAACAGAAAAGTAAGTAGGTACCTAAAAATGTAGTGTTAAGTTGTATAACTTTGGCCCTAGCTTATTAACCGATAGAAACACAGAAAACACTGTATCCGGTGTTACTAATGAGCCTACCACATGCGCAAGCTTAACCGTTTTGGCTACACAAGCCGGGTTGTACACGAAACACCGTGTGTGTGGTTGACAAAACTCATACAGCCTGTGCAAGCACAACTGTGATAATGCTTGTGCGTGTGGTAGGCCCATATTGATTAATGAATCATCATCTTCCTGCCCTTATCCCGTGTTATTTGGGGTCGGCGCAACACGTTTTTTTCTTCCACTCTGCCCTGTCACTCGTCATGCTATCACTAACTTCCTTTTCTTTCATATCACTCTTCACACAATCCATCCATCTTTTCTTTGGTCTCCCTCTCCCTCTCCATCCATCCACATGTAAATTCATAACTCTTTTAGTAACATGCGTCTCATCCCTCCTCTTCACATGACCATACCAAGACAAACGATTCCCTTTCAACTTTTCAGTCACTGGCGCCACTTTCAAACTTCCCCTAATATATTCGTTTCTCACTTTGTCCATTCTCGTCACACCACACATCCATCTTAACATTCTCATCAAAGTAATACGACATTAATGTATTTAAATTAATCTTAGATTCGCTTTCGTATTATAATTGTATACAAATATTTCCTAGGGTTACCAGTTACCATCATTATTCTGATATTTTTATAAGTTCAATATGGCAAAATATATGCAATCTACGCTTATAAAGATGGTCTATATACTAAAAATATCCTACTTAACATTACGAGGCCGTGCATGAAGTATTATGTAAATGTATCAAGATTGCACACATGTTAGTCTAATTTACTCTTTCTTTCGGCTACATTATGTATGTTAATTTTCAAACAAAAAGTTATATACATATCGACGGTTTAGTATCAATATCTAATAACTACAAAACCAATATTTTACAGAGAGAGAAAAAATGTTTAATTTCCTTTTCAGTTTCGTTAATTTTTGATTCGAATGTTAAAAACTATAGAAATCAAACGCTTTTTTTTCGCCTCCTGTAAAAAAATGGTTTTCTATTTATTAGATATTGATACTAAACCGTCGACATGCTGTTTCTTAATAATAGCGGCCCATTTTCCCTGGTGATAAGCTAACTATATTAGACCGAATTGATTAGGAATGTCAATAAGTTTAATAGTATATATTTGGTAATCTGGCCAAATGGGGTATCCTTGATTCATTGCAAATACAGTGCCAGTGTGAAGCCCCTCCCCAGGATAAGCGTCACCTCCATTCCTACCCAGCTTGCACACATACCCACACCTTCCACGACTTATGCAAGGATTTGAGTCAGATCGACACGAAAGAAGAAGGTATTTTAGAGTTAGTTACTAAGCGTATAGATTACGATAAGATGTAAAAATCCCAGTATTCAGTCACTGAAAACTGACATAATCCGTATAATAAAAGGAACAATAGGTCCAAGACTTCCTGTCATTCTCTCGACCTTGCTTCAATTCAAGCTGTAAGCGAAACAACACGACAATCAATCAGGCCAAACCCAGGACTTAAAGACAATGGTGGATATAAATTAGCGGTATCGAGACCGGCGATTGAGAAACAATAGCATCGATATGTCAACGAAATTACAATGACGTAATCAGTTCCCGCACTAGGAATTACTCCTGTATTTTGGGCGCGTTCACATGCATGTAAACTCACATACTCAAGAAACAAAAGCTGTACAAGCTGTGCGCCTTTGGAATTTTCTTCCGCAGACATTAACCCCTCGAGCGCCGATAGTACTTACGTCTGTACTAGGCTAGTCCCTCGTTAGAGATCTTCAGGGGAAGAATTAGGGAACATTTCATGTCATCATGACCCATAAATATATATGTAGGTATAGGTTTTATTTATTGTTTATAGTATTTTATACGTATTGTGTGCTGTGCGCGTATGTTAACTTAGATTTTTGTTGTGAATTTGTTTAAGTTATCCTCTTATATAAAATTTCTTACAAATATATTAAAGTTTGCTGTAAGAAAACCAAATTTTGGGTTAAGCTCGCCTTTGTACATCAGTTATACAATTTTTTTAATTTATTGTAAACATAATTTTACAATAAAGAATATAAGAATATATATGTTACGTGCGGGGTTCGAACCCGCGATGCGTGTCGCGGGTTCGAACCCCGCACCAAAAATAGTGTAGCAGCTAATGCTCAACTACTGTGCTAACCGTGCCTTCAAATCAATATAGGTCTACAAATCTGAATCTTTGACTATTTGATGGTGCAGAGATTGAGAAACTGGTTCCTGAGCTACTTGGCCACGGGTTTATTCAGAACACACTACAAACTATGGACAGATTATTTGATTACGAGTTTTTGAATCTCGAAGTTCTTTTTAAATAATTATATAAACTAGTGCTTGACTGCGATACAACTACTAACTCGATATTTAAATAAATCAAATAGTACAAACAAATTAGATTTCCGGCTATAAAACAATGATACGAGATTATATCCGGTATCCCGCGGGAGTGAGTTAGTAGGGGGCCACCTTTACAGCAAAAATAATATTCTACACTTTGGGTAGCGCGTAGGTATATTTAACATTTTCATCATCTCATCGTCCTGCCCATGTCCCATCTTATTATATTTTTTTCTTCCATTCTATCCTGTCAACCGCCATGCTATCACAAACTTCTTTTTCTTTCATATCACTTTTCACACAATCCATCCAGGGTCCATTAGGTTGCCACTTTTATAGCGGCGTCAGTTTGGCGTTTTCTAGGTCCTCCAAAGTGCAGATGTGACATTTTGGTCAGGAGCACCGCAGTCACACTGAGTGTCGAAGGGGTCTATAATCCCCCTTTTCGCCAGGTTGTTTGCAATGGGCTACTTAGGTACACAGTCTATTGATCGCTTTCCATACAGGCCACAGCAGATCGCACCCGAGTGACAGATCAAGAAACTTAAAACAAGCATAAATACATTATTTGGAGAAGAAAATAAGAACGGCTATTTACGTCAGTCCTGCGTATTTACCAAAATTGTTTTGTATAATTTAGTAGCTTAGGTACTTATGGAAACAGATTATTTTCATACTCGACTATTATTACGTCAGTTTCCCTGTTTATGCTGATTTGAGAATGAAATCTCTTAACTCACATTTCCCCTTATCATTGCGGAGCTCATTCCGACCGCCATTCACAGGGAGTAAATAAGTAATATTTAATAATAATATCTTCTTACATTATTTTGGAAGTTTTACTTATTTAAGAACGTGTGAATCGTCTTTGTATGTTTGGGTTTGAAATACAATACACTGGGCAGTAATATTATTATATACGTGAGAAATGAAAAGACGGTAGCGTGTCAGTATTCTTTGTGAAAACATGAAGAAAACTGACACGCTACCATGTACCGCATACCCTTACGCTACCTACGCCGGAGGTCGTGGGTTCGATTCCCACCTAAGACAAATGTTTGTGTGATGACTACGATCATTTGTTCTGTGTCTGGGTGTAATTTATCTATAATATGTATGTATTTAGAAATATATAAGTATGTTTATCAGTTGTCTAGTACTCATAACTCAAGCTCTGTTTAGCTTGAGACTAGACTGCGTTGTGTGATTGTTGTGGAATATTATTATTTAAAAAAAATATTTACAAAGTTTTGCTTTAACAGTTTTGTTTAGGAAATTATGTTGAAACTATGCAAATTTGAGCGAACACCTACAATTAATGATACAAATACATATAAATAATTTCCTTACACAAATTAAGTACTACATCTAGTGGTTAAAGTGACCTTTTAGACAAATAGTGCCCTAACACATTTATTTTTTTTGCAACTTGTAGTAAGATGCGCAAGCGCCATTTGTTAGTATCTATTGCAAAGATTGCCATTATAATGTTCTGGGGATACTATTCATCTCACATAAAATGACCTTCAATCGAATTTTAGATGTTTTCCACCAAACATCAGCAAGTTAGCACTGAAATGACTATCTAATTTAATGAGTTCAGTATTAATCTTTTTCAAGTATTGCGACTAATTGCTACTTAAGTCAGCAAATCTCAAAATCTTCACTGAGATAAGTCAAAGGTTTGATCTATTCTAGTTAGGCTAAGGGCCGGTTTATGAATTGATTATTTTGAGTTCCGAACGTGTCAAATTATCACGGTTGGCGCAGTGGTTTAGCGATTGGCTGCTGCGCTTCGTATCGCGGTTTCGATTCCCGCACGAAACAATTATTTGTATGGCCTACAAATAGTCCGGGTCGGGGTATCTTCTGTGTGTGAGTTTTCATGTCTGTAGACGCACCCACGATACAAGAGTAATTTGTAGTGGGGCAAGACACACACATTTTTAAAAAAGACATTACTGAAACGCTAAATGACTGGTTTTCATGCTAGAGTTTGAGAAATAATCAACTTTAAATGCTTAAATCAAACATCGGAGGAAAAAAAAATGCGGGCGGACATAACTCACGTTTTCTTTTAACTTCTTATCATTCTTTCTGTCATGTACAAACAGGCGGTCTACCAACATGACGGCTAGCCAACTTAACACTATCATTTTAACACTAGTATCACTTCACTATCACAGAGAGATTCACTGGCCACTTATAAAAAAAACAAAATTACATTTTTATTTAACAAATCCACATTAAATAAAATTGCCTCATTAAAAAAAAACACAATTTTTTTTTATTACAGGCTCAGATCTATAGTTCGGAACTGGCACATTTTTTTAATTCTTTTTATAAAAATGTCCTATGATATAAGTGCGTTCGTCCTCTTTCGTGTTTCATCGTTGACTGTTCACGAGTTCACGTGCGCCATTTAGCGCCAGTTACATAAGCACAGTCGGTTCGAACCAGATATTACAATAGCTGGAACGGATCAGATCTGAGGTACTTGACTATTCAAATATGGTATTGACTTTCGTTTTAGTATTGTGTATTGTTTTTAGGATTTTATGGTTATTTGAGCAGAATATAATAAACAATATTGTCTGTAAAATAATCGTTCTTTATCACATAACTTGACGAGATGTTAAGACAGCTTCATTCACAATTGAATATTTTAATTAAGATATTCATATTCATAATTCATATTCATAATTCATAATAATTTATTTGCTAATATGGGGAATTACGTAAAGTTCTTAAAAGTATAGCACAGTCCAACCATATTACACCTTGAGGTATGCAAATCACAAGCTTCTTTATTGTTATAATGCATGCAAAAAATTTTACAATTAATATTTCAATTTAGTTCACAATGACAAACAATAATGTCAATAGTTAATTACAATTTGAAATGTCATGTATTAAATGAGAATGTCAAGATGTATTTTGCTATCTTCTATATTATATAGAATGTCGATATGTTTCATGTAATATAATTCTATCTACTATGTATCTCATATAAATACAGCAGTCAGTTCATACGCACATATAGTGTTTTTGTTTAAACCTTAGATAACACAATGATATAAGAATTACTCGTATCAAGTTTATTATTAGATTTCATTACAAGGACAATGTACATGTGTACCGAATATTCTTTTTATCGATATGAACTGTTTTGCGTAACAGCATAATCGATGTAGTGTAACGTCATCGTATTGATTCTAGTTTCTGTTTTTTCACATGAATAAAAGTATTTACTAATCTACACGTCATTTAAATATTAAATACCGACTTCTAATGTAGAATGTTGTCTTAGTTATTTAACTCTTTTTTTCACAAACAGTATGCGACGCCTAAATTGATTGGCCTGTTGGTCTAGTGGTTAGTGGCCTTGACTGCTATGCTGGAGGTCGTGGGTTCGATTCCCACCCAGGACAAATGTTTGTGTGATGAGCACGATCATTTGTTCTGTGTCTGGGTGTAATTTATCTATAACATTTATGTATTTAGAAATATATAAGTATGTTTATCAGTTGTCTAGTACTCATAAAACAAGCTCTGCTTAGCTTGAGACTAGATATTATTATTATTATTATATATTATGCCTGAAATATTAGTGCACTGTTAGGCAGCGCGTAAATAGAACGTAGTTATTTAGATTTTACAAAATGTCTTAACGGTTATCTCAAGAGGAGGGTTAAATCGCATGTAATGTATATTACAAGAGTGAACATGTGAAAAATATACGACGGATTGTGTGACGAGTGATATAAAAGGAAGGGGAGTTATTGATAACGTGACGGTTGACAAAACCGAATAAGACATATTAGTTTTGGGTAGACGCCTAGTGACATGAGACAAAGGCAAGAGACAGAGGACAGACTTGCTATACTTACAGTATGTAATTAAGTGTATAACTTTAACTTATACTAAGAAAGCCAACAATCAAGATGGTGATATAGGTTTCACAAAATTAGTATGAAAGGTTGATATTTGTTTTTGAGCATACCAACCACAATTATTTTTGATTGTACGTCCACGTGTTTCAGTATATCTATAAGATTCGGGCGGCAGGATCTGGCCATAGAACACAAAGGGCAACTGAAGGAACAAATAAAAGGCAGGTTTTAGTCAGTAAAACTCTGACACTCCTCACACCACCCGGGAAAAGTTAGGTATATGATGAAATTCCTCCTCAAAAAAAAGTATAACATCTTTTACAGATATAGCGTGTTATGGCCGACTACAAGATTTGCATCACAATGTAATCTACTAGTAACAGATGTATTGTTACTAGCTAGGTGAAGGTGAACTGTCTGAATCTTATCTATTGTCTCTTCTAAAGAAAGTCTAGTTCTAATCACACACGACACACAAAGATTTCAAGCGCCGCGTGTCAGTGCAATTTCGGGTTTATAAAGCTGTCATTTGCTAGGATAGACAGAGTGCGAAACGACTCCATACGGAGCAGTTTTAAAAGTCACGCCTAGACAAAATGACTCCGACTTTGATGGTATGGCCATGTGATTAGACGTAACGAAGACCATGTGGCAAAAATAGCGCTAAATTTACCCGAATAAAAGACAGGGTAGAAGTAGCCCGCCATTGACCTGGTGGATTAACATCGAGAGAGAGGTCAAGCAAGCTCAATTGTCAAAATCGACAACTCAAGACAGATGATCCTGGCGCCGTAGCGCAGAATTATGAGGAGAACCGACCCCAGATAATCACATTTAAAGGGTCTCTGTTACTTTCTTTTTAGTAGCAAATCAAATCTAAAAACTTGTGGATGAAAAAGAGAGAGGCCAAGAAAAGATGGATGGATAGTGTGAGAAGTGAAATGAAAGAAAAGGGAGTTAGTGATGGCATGACACTCGTTACGCCAAGACAAAATGGAAGAAAAAAAGACGTGGCTGGTGACCCCAAGTAAAATTGTACAAGGATGAAAAGATGCTGAACAAATTCAAATACTTAAATCGATCAAGTCACATATACCAGCTTTATAACGTAGCACGGAGAAACTCAACAGCGCTTCGAACGAAATTTGGATTGGTCTTAATCGTGATCAATTCAGTTTAAGTTTCGAGCCGGACTCTAATAAATAATGAGCTAAATTAAACATGGTTAATATGTCAAGTGCCTTACTGCCTCATAAGTTGATCCAATTTTGATAAACTTTTATCGGAATTGGGTAGTTAGTATCCACACTAATAAGGCATTTCTATTTTTCTCAATTACTTAGTATACCTAGTTCACTCACTCACAAAGTATTCTTAGTTCTCTCGCAAGTATTCCCAATTCTCTCACTCACAAAGTATACCTAGTTCTCTCACTCACAAAGTATTCATACTAGTTCTCTCACTAACAAAGTATAACTGCAGTCTTACCTTGTTGTTGGAATTAAGAAGCGTGAGAACGTCACCCCTCTTCATGGACACTTCGCGCGGCGACTTCTCCGCGTAGTCGTACAGCGCCACCACGCACTCCTTGCCCGATACGTCCACCACGGGCGATTCTTGTTGCTGTTTACAAAAAAATATTATGAGTATTAGAAAAACTTAAAAAAAAAAAAAAATATTACTTAGTTTGGTTAACAGGTTAACAGGGAAAAAAATAATTAATCCAAGGCAGGTCAACATGTCTGTGACACTAAACTTCACCAACTTAAAATCTATCACAAAAAAAGAAACTTAATTTTTTATTATAATTACACTCGAGTGCAACACCAGTAAAGGAGCCTAGTCATCATAAGTCACTAAACCATTATCCAATGTAATTCGACTTTGTAAAAGAATATAAAGCAGTTCTACAAGAATACGCTATAGCCGAATGTTATTGGGTTGCTACTAACATTTTTTTATAGCTCTCTTTATGAGAGAGATATCAGTTTTGAAATAAAAATAAGATTACAACTACATCTAAATACAACGTTCACTTAATCTCTCTATTATGCACACCTACAGTGCAAGTACAATTATTTGCCAGACTTTGTGTTTCTTTATAGCTTTTTTTTTCATTTATTATCATTAATACAAAAGAATACAGGATTTTCTAAGTTAAATAGCAACCAAAAACCACTAAGGTTTAAACTTGTGCTATCATTAATCTATTCTCAATATCGAACAATTTATTAAAAAGTTTAGATCTTTAAGTAAGTAAAAAAACATTCTTAAATAATACTTAAGTGAAATTGCTTAAGTTTGCATTTGATATTTTTGTGTGTAATATTTTTTTTTATTTCTAAGGGTAAACTATTAATAAGTCTCGGTACAATATACCCGGTAGTTCGCTCGCCATACGTATTGTTGGCGCGCTGAGTACGAAGCCAGAACCTGGAAGTCCTGAAGTCCAAAGCGTGCTCCATCGTCAACCACATCATAATAAAAAAATCTTACCCTGCATCCATCAGCTTGCTCTCTCAAACTCTTGATAGTATTGCCGAACGCTTCCAAGTCTGACAGCAACGCCTCATGTTTCTTGAGCAGCGCTTCAGAGGAATCCTCGTCCTTGCCGTAGTCGTGCGTGTTAGCCATGGGCTCCTTCTCGCGGATCCAGGACTCGGCCTCGTTGGCGTCGGCGAAGTATTGCTGCGCTTGGAGCGAGTCTTCAAGATCTTGTTTACGCTGTTGGAGAAGACAGAAAGGTTAGTTTTGGTGAGTAGTCTCATATTTTTAGGATATGAGTAGTGACGTTAATGATTTTGAAATATTAAATATTGAGAAATCAATTAGAGAATAAGATATAAATGTATTTTTTGTTTGAGATTTATAATGTCTCATATCTCTAAGAACTGATAATGGCGATATTTATATTGTTCATTAATTGTTTTTGTATAGTTTTACTAAACAACATAGCTTGTTAAAGTAAACTGTTAGTAAAACTATGAGTTTTAGTATTTGACGTAAATGATTATTTTTGTTTATTCATTTATTATTCAAATATAACTATAAGGTTGTGATTATTGTATGAGGATTGTCGTGATGGTCCAGTAGTTAAGGCACCCGCCTCTTATGCATGAGGTTGTGATATTTTTCTAAATTTATCTAGAACATTACCGACACCACGTGTCTCGGAAAGCACGTAAAGCCGTTGGGCCTGGTTGTCATTCGTAGATCTTTGACAGTCATTTCAGATAGTCAGATGCCAGAAAGTTTGATCATCAGTCTATCCAAGGAGTATTGTATTGCCCAGTATGGTTGTGGAGATGATGGTTTAGTTTAGGAGGACATGAAGCCTACCTGCAGTGCCTTCTCCTGCAGCTGCGTCCACTGCTGGTGCAGGTGCTGCAGGCGCTGAGCGATTTCATCGGCGGCGAAGTGCCCCGCATCCCGCAGCGCGGCGCCGGCAGCGCGCACGGCGTCCACGCGCGCCTCGTGCTGCGCCATCTCGCCCATGACAGCCTGGTGCTTCTTCATTAGGTTCTGCACGCCGATAAGGTCACGACCTAGGGACAATTGTGTCATTAGAAAAAGAATACCTCATGTGTGGTGCATTGCAGATCACAGTGGCAGTATAAAATCACTATTCATAGACAGCTGTACTCATTAGCGATCATTCACGCTGTATTCATAACATAAATTACACAGTAGTTATCTACTATATAAAAATAAGTCGGGTTTTCCATCCTGACGCTATAACTCCAGAACGCACGAACCGATTTCCACGGTTTTGCATTCGTTGGAAAGGTCTCGGGCCCCGTGAGGTATATAGCAAAAAAAAAAGAAATGTTACATAAAACGAAGCCATCTGGTGGCGAAACGGAGTTCGCCGGGTTTGCTAGTATTCAATATATTAGTGATTATCATTAACATCTAAGACGCGTAAGATCCGTGCAGTACATACAACACAAATTAATTTTGGCAAAAATATTGTCAAGAATACCTAAATAATTTTTGGCACCAACTCTATTATAATTTCAACAGTTTTAAGTATCGTAATCAATGATTATGACAAAAATACCTCCAAAATGGGACAATATTACAATGAAGATGAAGTGACAATAAACTATAGTGTATTCACATTAAGAAATAGTGACTCACTCACGAACAACAAAGTAGGACTGCAATGATACTTTGTTAGTGAGGGAACTAGTAGCAATACTTTGTGAGTGAGAGAACTAGGAATGCTTTGTGAGTGAGACAATTAGGAATAACTTGTGAGTGAGAGAAATATAATGAATTTACTTTAAGAAAATCGTTCTCACTCAGCTTAGCCACGCCTCTTGACCAATTAGATTATAGTAAATTAAAAAGCCGTGTCCATATTAACCAGTTGAAGTTAAGAAAGTACGGACGCGTCTTTTGTCAATTTAAAAAATGAATAAACTCACCTATTTTAAATACAATTATGATTAAATCACAAAATAATTACTCCACCATTTATATACTGTATATATACTGTATAATAAAACAGTTTGCTTTAAAATTAATGGTTTAATTTTTACCCCAGTATGGGGCAATTAGCAATTGCACTGATGACTCACTATTTTCTTAAGGCGAATAGACTATAGAAATCATTGATTGCCAAATAAATAGTTAGTTTTCGGATTATAGGTGTTTGTAGGAAAGAGGTAAATGTAAACACCTATAATTTACACATAAATAATGTTGACTAAACTGTCTGATTATGTTTTTTTAGGGTTCCAAACCCAAAAGGTAAAATGGGACCCTATTACTACGACTCTGCTGTCTGTCTATCTGTTCGACAGTCACGAGGCTGCATTTCCTGAACTGTGATAGCTAGAGTTAACATTTTCACAGATGATGTATTTCTGTTGCCGCTATAACAACAAATACTACATACATCTCATACAACATACGTGATTTGTTTTTTTGTCGTTTTTTTGCTATGGACGGTACGGAACTCTTCGTGCGCGAGTCCGACTCGCACTTGGCCGGTTCTTTTATATTTAAGAAAACTCTACAAAACATGTTTTTTTTTTTATTGAAGATCTGAATAGATTGTTGTACTCACCTCTGTTGGTAGAGGCAATGATGGGTTCCTTCTCGCGGATCCAGGCGGCTTCGTCATCCAAGTCCCTGAACAGCTGCTGAGCTTGCAGCGAGTCTAACAGGCGACGCTTGCGGATAGCCATCGGCTTGTCGAGGGCGGTGTAGCGACCGACGAGGCCGTCCTGATGGACGAACAACATTTATTAGTCTTGAGATACTTTTCTTTAAACGCTGCCTCACACTAGGAATAATGCCATGTATGATGCATTCACAGACAAGTAGTAAATTCACATAGACAAATTTTTTATGATTATTTCATTAAACCCCGAGCGAACGCCGGCGTTCGCTCGGTCATTGTCTTTCTATTGTGTCTCTAATTACGCAACTCAAAAGGAGGTTAAATATGGAAGGGGTAGTAAATAAATCTTATTTATTTTTTAAGGTCTTGATTATATCTAATCAAAAGATTATATCTAGTTACTATTTTTATAACCTAGACTTATCAAGTACCGTCAGTGACTGCTGCTGGCGATAAAAAGGCAAAATTAAAATAAAACACTGCGATTGGCTAGCGTAGTAGTACTCGAAAGGGTCGTCAGTATAGAATACGCAATGCTCGATCGTACCGTCGAAATGCTCGATCGTACCTCGTCCATTAGGACGAGGAATCACCCGGTACAAATTAGTACCGTCAGTTAGGAAAGGGTTAATACTGACCCGCTTAGTCTTGATGTTATCTGCATCGAAGTGTCCCCTCTCAATAAACTGTTCCGCTTGAGTGCGGATAGCGTCAATCCTTTCAGCGTGTGAGCTGACATCCGCTTCTAAGAGAGCATGCTTCTTCTGGAGGTTCTGGACGCTGGTCAGGTCCTGGGAAGAAGAATTGTGATGAGGTTTGAGGCTTACTGGTTAAAATGGCCCTGAATCTAGTCTTACGGCTGTCAGACACTACACTAATAAACTATCAGATGGTCTGACAGAAGATTCCAATTTTTCATACATAAAGATAATAGAAATAATTATGAAAGTCAATAACCATAATTTGCTTTTCGCTGCCCATCCTTTTCGAATTTATGATCAACGGCAAATTAAAGCAGCTGGTCACATTACTGTGTTGTATCGAGTTGCTTCGATTGGTTACTAAACTTGTTGAAACGACGTCATATAGGTTTAAGCGGCGTTTGATTGGTGTAACCCGTGACACGAGACACACCGACACAGTGATGTACAGTCCCAAAGTCTATTCGCGTTAAGAAAATAGTGAGTCATCAGTGCAACTGCAAAGTAAAGGTGTGTTCATACTGGGGTAAACATTAAACCTTTAATATCGAAGCTTACTTTTTACTACACATTTTTTTCAAATATAACAATTAAGTTACTTTATTTAATCATGAAGTATATTAATTTTTTGAATTAACAAAAGATGCGTCCGTACTGCCTGAAGGGCTTACGTCTACTAGATACTGGGGACAAGTCTAATTTACTATGATCTAATTGGTCAAGGGGCGTGGCTAAGCTGCGTGACAACGATGGGTCACTATTTTCTTAACGTGAATACACAGTAGTTTTATGCTATATTGCTATCCGTATCTTATTTCACTGACTGAAAAGGTATACCAATGCCCACTTCGAGAAAAAAGCCGTTATGTTTAGTTACCTTGCCATAGTCCTCGCTAAGCAGCTGTCCCTCCACCTCAGACAGCCAAAGCTCGATGTCCTCAACAGCCCTGTTGTATTGTTGTTGAGCGGCCGCCTCTTGAAGTTTGCTGCCTTTCAGTTCAGAAGCAGCTGCCAGCTTCTCCCAGATGCCAGCCAGTTCGCCAACACGGGACTCGATTTGAGCTAAAGGTGCAGATAGATGGCATGAGTCAAAGTCCAGTTATCTGGTTCATTCTTTGCCCAAAAAATTTGCATTGCCATTAAATGTCAGTGCTGCCAATCTTCTGGGCACGGTTTTGTCAAGCCCAGATAACGAAACGAAACGAAAAGAAGAGTACTTTTTAGGTTATACATATACGTAGTTAATTAATATTTCAAGTAAAAATGCAAGGATATCCCGCGAAATACAAATTGTCAAGTTTTTTTTGTATTTTGCGGGTCAGTTTAAGGTTCATTAAGTTTTATGTTCATTATGATTTGCGATCTTAACAAATATGGATTTTCTGAGTTATAATCATTAAATTCATCAATACAATATACAATCCACTCAGTTCAGCTAACTAAATTACATTTCGCGAACTAACCTGAAGCATTCATCTATGCTTTTGATTTATTTAGTATGCATTATCTAGTCTAGTCTAGTCACGCGTATTATTTCGTACATGACTTACGTTTAGCGAAGTGCTCCTGGTCCAGCAGCCTGGCGCCGGTGACGGTGATCTCGTCGATGCGCGGCTTGTTGGCCTGCAGTTCTTGTTCAAAGTTCTGGTGCTTCTGAACCTTGCCGTTGAGGTTCGTAGGGTCCAGGTATGAGTCGTCTGTCGCGAACTTCAGCTTCTCGTTGATCCAGCCTAAGAAATACACAATTTTGTTAGAAAACATAAATGTCTAAGAATGACGCCAGGGTTTCTATGAAATCTGGTCCCACCTGCCAATAGCTATGTGTGTATTACCTTTGGTCTTTACTAAATTATATTGTAAAAAAATAATTAATATTGCCTGTCGAAAGAGACTGGATCCTGCTACACATCCGACGTATCCTAGTGCGGGATCCAGTGTAACATTTAACTTTGTAACACTTTATGTAAATAAAAAAAACCTTAATTATTATTATTATTATATATAAGTTAGGTATTTTTGAGCTTAATAAAAGTTACTATGGCGCCAAGCTCCAAATCATAGTCTGGGCCCAGGATTTCAAACAAAGCACGTTTATTCTACCCGAATAGACGCACAATAAATCACACAAAACAAAAACCAGTTTCCCTGACAAGCCATGTATAGACCGGGCATATCTATGTAGCACCATAGACTGAACACAGTTGTCTAGATTGTCTATGCCTCTCAGTCACCGGCCGAGACCGACAGACTTGCATCCTCCCGTTACCACTTTATAATGTTCGTACAGATAAGATCGGGAATCCGATGGATGCGAGACGCACAGGACCGTTCATTGTGGCGACACTCGGGGGAGGGCCTATGTCCAACAGTGAACGCCTTTCGGCTGAAATATGATGGTGATAGACAAGATGTTACCCTTAGTTTCATCGCAGTCGCGCTCGAACTGCTGGTACTTGTAGGCATCCTCCAGCAGGGCACGACGTTGACTGGATTTCTCCAAGAGGGCAGCGCGGCGCTCCAACAACTGTCAAAAAATATTTCTATTAGAAAGAGATTCTAATGTTCGAAATAGCAGCAATTTAATGGAAGTGCCCTATAAACTGTACGAGGCATTAAAATGGTGGGTTCTCAAAGTTATTAAACCCACCTTTTTTTTTGAGGTGGTAAATCATCAAATGACTTCTCCCGCTCTAGAGTGAAGCGAGAGGGCGTTAAACCCGCCTAGGTTTTAGGACGAAATTATGTCAAAAAAGCAAACGGATTCTTATAATAATTACATACTATAAAATACCTTGTCAGTACTATAAAAGAATCAACCGAATTAAAAAACTACAAATTATCTTTTAGTTTAAGAGCCGTATCTCAATGGGACACCATGGCGTATCCAGGTTATGACGCCAAAAAAGCCAATTGCCAGGTAAAGTACACACCATAGAGCTGTATGTATTTTCTTGGCTGCGCGAACTGGCAATGCTACCATGGCATCCTACTAAGGCACGGGCCTAAGAGTCTTCACTTATCAACAAATCTTGCTATGAGACAATACATACCATCTCCCTCCTCTGCGCGACGTCGTCAGCAGCATAATGCTGTCCCTCGATGAGTTTGGAGGCGAACTCGTCCAGAGCCTTGATCTTCTCCTCCTGGGCCACGAGGGACTTCTCGAAGTCCTCGTGTTTCTTGAGGAGTGCTTCAACGGAATCTAGGGAGTCGCCCACGTCTTCGTTGGCGAGGAAAGCCTGGTTGAAGAAAGAAGGATTGTATTTTAGACGTTTATTATTAGGAATGTTTCTTTCGCAGCGTAAATATGTATTTTTTTAGAACAGAATAGAATAGAATCGTTTATTTCTTAGTACATGGTATATGAAGATCTTAATATTAGATGGAATCACATATACTACCTTTGCCGGTGTAGAAATATTAAAAGATTATCTAATTTGCAAATTCACACAATTATAGAACATGCAAAATTAAGTTAAATTAAAAAAATAATTTTAATTAAGTTTTTTTTTAATTCTTGGACACAGATAAATAAATTATGTTTTATGAGTGAGATAAGTAGTTTTTTGTCTTTATGAAACATGAAATCGTTAACACAATAAAAAGTTAAATGTATATTTGTCTATTGTAGTGATTAATTTCTAAAACTGTTTTTTTATCTCAGAGACACTAATTTATTGAAGAAAACAAATTGCAAAGTTAGGATATCTTGATATTAACTGTTTAATTACCTATATCGGATATATCTGACAAACACTCTCGTGTTTCTTCCGCCAGGGTCGCACATCTACGACCAAATACTCCATCTCGTCAGATTTTTTGTCACCTATGGGGATTGAAGAGCTAAAAGAGATGGAAATCGCAAACACGCGACCTTGGCGAAAAGGATATATATGAAAACACTCGTCGGACCGATCCGACGATCTCGCAAAAGACAATGACATAAAGATATAATCACCTCTTGCTTATGCATCCAAGCATCAGCCTGCTCAGTGTCCCTGTAGAAGAGCTGCAGGTCCATGCACTGCAGGTACAGCACTCTCCGCTGCTCCCACAGCTGGTGCAGCGCGTCGCTCTCGCGCTGCAGGTTGTCGAGCGCCGCCGACACCTCCGAGGAGGCGCGGTGCCCGCTCTCCACGAGGGCTTGTCCTGCTGCAGCGCACGCGTGGATCACGTCCGAGCGCGCGTCCATCTCGCCCTGGGAATAGGAGTGCGTCAGTCAACAACATCAAGATATCATTTAAACATTTTTTACTAGTAATATTAACAATAATATTTTTTTATTTTCAGTCAACTAAAGTCCATAGACAGGATACATAGAAAATAATAGACTAATATATATTAATAACATAAAATAACTAATCAGCAATCGACAACTGAAAACTTTAATGTTGTCAACACAGATGCCAACTAATGACCTGTCACCATCTAGACCCACAGTCGATCAACAAATAGAGACGCAGTAGATTCGCATTAGTGCCGTCCAGTAACGATTGCGACATTGTTCAGCGCCCCCAAATAACAAATCATTGATGATCCACTTTTTTATCTGAACTTTTAAGAAGTCTTCTCAAAAACTATCTTATCTTCTGTTAGCCTATTCTTGGTCACGACCTAGGCTATTCGTAAGCGATCGATGAGCTCTGCAATGAGACACACTAGCTCAGAAAATATACCTTGTGCTCCTGATGCTTCTCGAGCAGAGCCTCGGCGCCGGGCACGTCCTTGGCGAGGTCGTCGGCTGCGATGAGCGCGCGGATGTCGCTAACCCAGGACATCAGGTCGCGGTAGTCTGCTAGGAAGCGATGCAGTGCGTGCGACGACTCCAACTCAGACCGACGTTCCTGTGGAATGGACAATAATTAGACATTTTTGGCAATTCTGGGACTAAAAATGCAAGTAAAAGTCGATATTAACAAAAAAAAAAGTTATAATCCCTAAGGGCTACATTAGCATTAGAAAGGTGACATAAAAAGACGAGCCTGAGCGTAAATTTACACTTTGCTTCGACGAAGTCTAAACATTTTGGCAAAAATTTGACAGAAGCACAAGCTCTGCATTCAATCCTAAAACGATTTGACTAATGACCACTTTTTGCATGAACGGCTAAAACCTTATGTAACAATAAAACTTGGAGAATAAGGTTTTAGATCATAATTGGCGATTGATGTGGTCACATACTGAGCCTAAACGTTTAATTAAATCTGTAAAAGTACAATACATTTGAATACATGTCTGGACCTATTTAGTGCAGACGTGAAACACACATTGTGTCTGTGTTTCTTTTAAATTTAAGTTTTCAAATGTTGTTTCGACAGTGCGTGTATCTATGGGTGCCAAAACAAATATTATTTTTTATTTTCATTCTTTGAATATTCAAAATTCGTAAAGCTTGTTACCTTAGCCTTCTGCACCAGCTTCTGCCAAGCGAGCGTGATCTCGTCCCTCTTGGCGTGGATGGCCGGCGCGTGGTCGGCGTGGATGGCGGCCAGCCTGGCTGCCTCACCGTCCAGGGTCGACACCTTGTCTTCCAGAGCGGCCAGGTCGCGTTCGACACCCTCGTGTTTGCGCTGAACAGGGTTACAAGAAGACATTACTTTTGCAACATTATGATGTAAAAAAATTAATTGTAAAAAGGCTCTAAAATCAACCAAAAGTAAACTATTCATAAAATTAAACTGCTTCTATACATTTACATTAGGTTTATTTATTTTTTTATTAAAACTTTATGCACCAGTAAACACTATACAAAGGCGAACTTAATGCCTTATACATTTTCTACCAGTCGACCTCTTCGTCAAATTATTATAACTTGACTTTTACAAACTTCCAAATTTTTCGGTCTCATAGGATATGGAAATGTAAGTTTACCTGTAAAGTCTGCACAGTAGCGAGGTCCCTGCCGTAGTCGTCAGAGCCCAGTACCACGTCCTTCTCGGAGATCCACGCGATGGTCTCGTCAGCGTCGCGGTTGAAGCGCTGGATCTCGTGCGCGCCGAACAGACGCTCTTGACGCATCAGCGCCATCTGGCGCAGGCGCTGCCAAGCCTCGTTCAGCTCCTATGAAACAGATATTATGTTGTAGATCATGGGATAGCTTGGTTTTATGACGATGAAAGTTTCCAAGCCTTTTGAAGTAAATTTTGACCCAACCGAAAATATGGCGTATGACTAAAGAGCGTTGCCTCTTTCTAAAGGTAGATTTGTCATTATTGTGTGCTGGTTGTCATATCAAATTAGATGTGTGGCAACATCAATGATTAGCAATTATGCTGGCCATTACTAATTACTTTTACGTATTCTTACTCGTCCTCCGCTATTTCACCCGCGTCTTTATTTACTGCTCCACTTCCGTGGGCAGTAACGTGATGTGTAATAATAGCCTATACAATTCCTTATGAATCTAGCTATCCCATACATAAACATTTCTTCCAAACTGACCAGTAGTTTCAGAGATAAGCGCGTTTAAACAAACAACAAAACACTTCCACTTACTTATATTTTACATTTATTAATTATAATGAGGCATGACTGCCATAAAATTAGTATAATATTAACGTAACTAACTTCCTTGAAAACATTTTACATTACCAAAGCCATATTATTACTGAGAGGGTCCTTCCCCACTCGTCTACCGTCAACATGAGTATAGTTTAAAAGCTAGTTGCTTCATCCAATGCAATTCTTGATGATGAAGCAACGCGAATAAAGAGTTATCCTCGAAGTGCCAAACACTGGATTAGTTTTACAAAAAATTATGTTTTCATTTCAATAGAAACCTAGATAATATCAGCAACACATCTGTGTTTCCAAAATATCTGGAGAAAGATGTGTAATAACGTCATAATGACGTAAGAGCAGCTGTATGGACACGTATCTCAGGTTGGCCGTTCTTATTGTCAACATTTCTGTAATGATGCTAACCCACAATAAGTCTCTCCAAAGGGAGAAACTCTTCTTTTTATTCTCTCTCTTCTATTATGATATCTTTTAAACTTACATCCTTCCTCTTAACAATGGTCTCTCGCTCAGGGTGCCCCTCCAGCACGAGTCGCTCGGCCAGCTGGTTGACCTCGGTGACGCGGTACTCTTGCGCAGCCATGTCCTTCTGGAATTCGTCGAACTTGCGCTGCAGTACCTCCACGTGCTCCAGATCCGAGCCGAACTCGTCCGCGCACACGAATGTTTCCTGCGAAGGAGATAGAGATTAGAATATGGTGAAGTGTTACAACGCGCCGTCGACTCAGGCTTTATCTCTACTGGATCACCGGTCAGCTATCCATTGCTCGCCGTCCTCAAGCCTGCGCTTTCGGTGGCGTGGAATAGCCCAGCGACTGATATAACTGCTACTAACTACTTGTATTATTATCGAAAATTAGCCGTTAAGACTGATTCCTGACAGTTACAACCTGAAGGTCTTTAAGTAAAGAGTGAACAGGTTAATAGGCAAACATGTTCCACCATCGACCACATACTCTCTTGCTATCAGGTGTGAAATATAATAATTTAACAAAAAAAAACTTTAATATACATTTTAAATCAATAAATATATCTAGAAAAACATATTCAGTGATGACTTCATCACGATATTCATTCACAACTCTATGAAAAGAATACATCATCACAGTGTTTCTAAGTGCTGACGTCATTCTCCTATATTCAGTTGATATCTGGCCAGTCTTTTGGCAAAGTGAACAATATCAAACAATCTTTATAATGTACTGTACTGTTTAGTTAACTTGGCCTATTTCTGCTATATCGTCGGCGATACCGAGTCTACACCCAAGATTGTACTAAAGTAGGCTACGCCCACGCACAACCATCATTTTACGTTAACCTTATAATGTGGGATACCTACATGGTACTTTTTCAAGTTTTAAAAGTTTTACCGAGTCCACGCCCAAAATTGTACTAAAGTAGGCTACGCCCACGCACAACCATCATTTTACGTTAACCTTATAATGTGGGATACCTACATGGTACTTTTTCAAGTTTTAAAAGTTTTACCGAGTCCACGCCCAAAATTGTACTAAAGTAGGCTACGCCCACGCACAACCATCATTTTACGTTAACCTTATAATGTGGGATACCTACATGGTACTTTTTCAAGTTTTAAAAGTTTTACCGAGTCCACGCCCAAAATTGTACTAAAGTAGGCTACGCCCACGCACAACCATCATTTTACGTTAACCTTATAATGTGGGATACCTACATGGTACTTTTTCAAGTTTTAAAAGTTTTACCGAGTCCACGCCCAAAATTGTACTAAAGTAGGCTACGCCCACGCACAACCATCATTTTACGTTAACCTTATAATGTGGGATACCTACATGGTACTTTTTCAAGTTTTAAAAGTTTTACCGAGTCCACGCCCAAAATTGTACTAAAGTAGGCTACGCCCACGCACAACCATCATTTTACGTTAACCTTATAATGTGGGATACCTACATGGTACTTTTTCAAGTTTTAAAAGTTTTACCGAGTCCACGCCCAAAATTGTACTAAAGTAGGCTACGCCCACGCACAACCATCATTTTCCGTTAACATTATAATGTGGGATACCTACACGGTACTTTTTCTAGTTTTAAAAGTTTTTGGATAGAAGTTTATTAAAGGGTGGACCTGACGGTTGCAAACTAGCGTTCCAACCAAGGTCACCTTGGTTGGAACTTGGTTTGTGTTGCGGCTACATGGATGTAAAACCACGCGCCGACACGTTCGGTGGTCTAACATTACCTGTTAGACTTGTACTGAATAAAATCCAACCGTGATCTTTCAGTTACGGGTTAACTGCGTTCCAGGGCCGCAATGACTCTTTCGAAATACTTGTCGTTGACACGATACTCTCTAAAGCCTTTAAGGGGTCACCAGATGGTTGCAAACTAGTGTTCCAACCAAGGTCCCCTTGGGTGGAACTTGGTTTGTGTTGCAGCTACATGGATGTAAACCACGCGTCAACACGTTCGGTGGTTGGGAAAACGCGCCTCCCAACCAAGGACGTTGAAGGTCATGGATTACAACTGCTATCTACACGGATTGAAACTAGCAATGTCACCTTGGTTGGGACGTTGGTTTGCAACCGTCTGGTCACACCTTTATTCGTTTTTATAATGCTTCCATGTTAATTTGTGTCTTGCGAATGAATTTTAAAATAGTTACCCTTGACCAATTGAGCTGTTATTTTGCAGTTCGGTTTGGATGATTGTCATCCAAAGTCATGCTTGCATACTTGGCTAAGTGACGTCATTCTGAATCCATTATGGCGGATTCCTGATGGTGGATTAGTTTTATATGCACCCCCATGATATAGGTTTCAATTAAAAGGGTCTGTTGAGAAAACGAAAAAAAAAAAACTACGCCACTATGACGGACAATTTTTTAAAAGCTTGTTTTTTAAAAATGTGCAGTTAATGATAACTGCTACCTACAATTAATAGCACTTGTAAGACTTCAATCGGTTCTAAACCATCTTTTAGTTACTGCAGTAAAGCGTAGCGTAGTCAATAATGACAAGGTGATCGACGGCGATCTTTACCTCAAACATCATCGTTATGTTGACTCATCACCATTTCAGCTAAATGTAACTAAATTCTCATACTCATAAGAACATCATTCGTTTCTAATTAGAGGCTAATTTGTTGCAGTTAACCATTATAGTTAATTGTTTTTTTAACTTTTCTGAATGTCGCAGCTAAAACTTATATAAAAAACCATGTATTTCAAGTTGGTGTCCGCAACTTCACGTCTATAGTGCGTATTTTTGGTGCGGAAAATATACATGGCAAAGCAAGAAGTGTCCAGCACGCCACGCACACGACTACATGACAGACTTAAAAACTAATAAATCTTATAAGAAACTATTGTTTTTCTTATTTTTGTTGATAAAGTATGAAATTGCCAAATACTGTTGGCGGTGAGAACACGCGTTTGTCGTAGCGATCAACATCGTTTAACACTCACCTTATCATGAATCCAGAACATGACCTCATCGCAGTGTCTCAAGAACTGCACCAGCACCAAAGCCTGCTGCAGCTTCATCCCCTTCTCAGCCAAACGGGACAGCAGAAGCTCCCACAGACGGTGCAACTCATCCAGCCGACGACGGATGGTTTCCGAAGCGAAGTGACCGGCAGAGATCATCTCACTGCCGGTGTTGTCGAGGACTACGATGGCGTTCGAGTGGGCTGCCACTTCGGCCTCGAAAGCCTGGTGCTTTTGGATCTTGGCCTGTTGGGAAAATGTGATATCATCAGTGCAGGTATTATTAGTAGAGCATGCTCATTAGCTTCTTTTCACGATGAGACACCACTGGAGATCACTTGAACAATGGAATGTGTAATAGGGTAGTGTCGGGAGTAACATGGTCGTGTAATAAGCTTGTCGGAAATTTGCGCGTTGTCAAGAAGAAACACTTATTATTTTTCTCTATTTGATTGCTGTTTACACTTACTGTCACTCTTACTTTGTAATATTGTTCTGTTTAAAACATAATTTGTTGAAAACTGTATTGCAAACTCCACATATATAATAGCCCAGCCAAGTATGAATCTTGGAACTTGTTTTAATAATCAAATTCAATAGTTTCAAATCATACCTGAAGGTTAGTGGGATCTTTGTAGCTCTCATCGCTGGCGGCCTGCAGCTTCTCCTGGATCCAGGACTCCAACTCGTCAGCATCACGCTTGAAGTATTGGAACCTGCGCGAGTCTTCCAGCTTCTCTCGCTTGGCGCGGGCCTCCTGCTTGAAGTCTTCATAGCGGTTCAGGACCTGTGAGAAAAATCAAAACGTTAACCACATAGGTACGAAAATAAATTAGATATATTACTAAACTAGCGTCATAATTTTACTGGCTAATACCCACCGGTGTTCCTTCTAAGGCCTTGGTAACTCTTTCGAGCATTCCCATAGTCAAAATACGTTAACCTAACGACGAGATGTCTATTGTATAAAATAAAGTATACTTCCTATCCTATCCATAATAAGCGGAGGTCGGAATTAAGTAGAGTTATTCATATACTTGCATCGAAATGTTGATATTAATATGGATCTTCTCGGGATTTCTAATGAAAAATCCCGTGTGGCCAACAATATTAGAAATAAATAATAATAAAAAGCTGAGGTAGATAAAACAAAGATAATTAACATACAATTTTTATTAGTATTTTTCATTGAAAAAGATCTCTCTACGTCAACTGAGGTGAGGTTAACAAATTACACAGTGTTTATACACTTCGTCCTCCTCGTCATTAGCATAGCATAGCATAGTCGGCCTTATAATGTTCCCACTGCTGGGACTCAGGCCTCCTCTCTAGGAGAGGGAATGGGCCGTAATCCACCACGCGGGCCCAGTGCGGATTGGTGAATGTCACATGTCTTCGAATTTTTGGTTCTAGAACATGCCGGTTTCCTCACGATGTTTTCCTTCACCGTTTTGAGAGCAGTGGTGATGAAATAAATTACACAAAGTAATACGCCTGGCTGGGTTTGAACCCGCGACCTACAACTCGTAAGTCGGGGCCGTTACCACTCGGCCACCACAGCTCTCATTAATGCAAGAAAAAAAAAGTGCTATATTTCTGATCTGTCATAAAAAAAAATCTGCTCTTTAAAATTAATCTCGAAATTTGAGGTATATCCACTTTATTCTTTCGCTGTATGAAATCAGTGTAAGTACTTAAATAACTCTACCTAATTCCGACCTCTGATAATAAGCATAGTAAATCAGCTTATAATATTCCCACTGCTGCGACTCAAGCCTCCTCGCTAAAAGAGGGAACTTACTATATGTCAAGGTGAATTGCCAGACCAGGTCAAGGTTGCTTAGAATCAATCTTTCAATCGTCAATCAATACTGTTCCTGTAGGACCATCGACACTCTGTACATGCGTGAACATCGTGTAGACTCACACAGTCGTACGTCAGTCATACACGTATCAAGCAATGATAGTCCGTTTACTTTTGTAAAATGTTGCTATCTTATCTTTTATTTTTGGCGAAAAGCGGTTACTTAATTAATAGAGGCAATTAATTGCTTGCACAATCTTTTCCAAAAAGATCTACGCTTTGGAACATGCCAATAGCTTCATCTTTGTTTCGACTGACCGACTTGGACTTATTAGAAATGCCTGTAAATGATTTAAAGATAAAAAATATGCACGTAGGGATGGAATCCAGAATAGAACCAACTAATATTGCTGGTTAAACAAGTTTTACCATGTTCGACGTACAAAATAGTTTATAATTGGTGCGAAAACCAACATAAAAGATGTTACCGAAAAGCTGTTACACTTAAATGAGAAGGAAATGTCTGCTGCATGACAGATATTATGAGCTTGACAATTATCGGAGGGGCTAGCCCGCAATGGCCGAGGAGAGACGTGTGTGGAAAAGGAAGAGGGAGGCCTTCGCCCAGCAGTGGGACATGAGACTAACTAGGTACTAGTACTATATTGGACTTTATAAACGAAGAAATAATTAAATTTATAGTCAAAATTTTAATCAATTCAAATATATTATTACATTCAATACAAAAATAAAGTTTTAATTGAAATAAATGCTTAGAGTTTCAGTTTGCGAAACAGTGCAACGAGAAACCTAATCTACAAGATTGCGAATTAATCGTCTTTCAGTCATAAAACAGGCTTTTTAACCAACTAAACGATGAAAAGGAAGGTTATGTGTTTATCCGTCTATGTATGTTTGTTCCTTTATGACGCTCTAATTTCTTCAACGTTTCTAAAAGGTCAAATCTGAATGAATCATACGCAATGTTCCAAGTTGCCACCTATCAGTCGTGTGCTACTTTAGTCCAACATTTATCACTCTAATAATTACTTAATCAATTGAAGTGACGCGTGACTAGACGCTTGGGCGTTGAGTTTGATTGCCTGTCCACATAACGCAGGTTTTCATTTGATTCCATCAAATTAGACGCCCCTGATTTTTTGAGTGCATAAACTGTTTGTTATCTATACCTAGTATTATTTTTTTCAACTTTGCCCCGCACTATGCATTACTTCTGAGTCGTCTGCTTCTCTCAACTTACCCAAACCCAGAAAAACTATCCTAGGCTATAACATTATTGGCTACTAGGCTATAACACTATACATATGATAACACGCCATAACATTATTTGCTGCGTGTGGGAATACTGGGCAACACGATACTCATTGGATAGTCTGATGATCAGACTTTCTGGTGACTGACTTCCTGTAACTGGGACAAACGGCTTTTGATTATACTCGTTTTATTCAGCACTAACGTACCCATCTTCCCATAGAGGCAGGCATGAGTGATTACCAGAGGGTCGGAAATAGGTAGAAGTTATGCATGTACTTGCATCGAAATGTTGATGTTAATATGGATCTTCCCGGGATATAAATAATCCCGTGTGGCTATCAATATTACAAATAAATAATAATAAAAACCTCAGAGATAGTTAAGACAAATAAAATAAGATAATTAACATACAATTTTTATTAGTATTTTTTATTGAAAAAGATGTCTCTACGTCAACTGAAGTAAGGTTAACTTTATACACTTCCTCCTCCTCGTCATTAATGCACGAAGAATATTTTTCTGCTATATTTCTGATAAAGTCATAAAAAAAATTCTGCTCTTTAAAATTAATCTCGGTATTTGAGGCATATCCACTTTATTCTTTCCCTGTATGAAATCAGTATAAGTACATGAATAACTCTACCTAACTCCGACCTCTGGTGATTACTTTCCGCTTTTACAGTTACTGCATCGTAACTGGGTCCGCTGTGTGTGTATGCAAATGGGCGAAGGGGAAACAGATACCGTCTGCATCTCGTTAGCAACATCCTTTATGTAAGCGCATTTTTAATTTGCGATTTCTTATGTAGAAGCAACGGGTATATTATAAATGCTATATATTTATGCTTCACATATAACTCACGCCTTTTTGTCAGTGGCGTAGACAGTGGAACCTGCACTTTTGTCCACTAGCTTCTCATATAATTGTTCACTTGCTTCTGTCAGTGGCTTCATTACAAACAAAAACTAGGCTAGTCGGACTCGTGCACTGAGGGTTCCGTACAAACTTACCTATGAAAACAATTCAATTCCCGCATTGAGTTACGAAGATTTTTCCGAATTGCAAGAAAAGTTTTTTTTTTTGCGACGTAACTACAATTTACAGTTTTCAGATATTTTCCTGTACTTGTACTATTAGACCTTCCTTCATGCCAAATTTCAGGATTCTAGGTCAACGGGAAGTACCCTATGATTTTGATTCCCTTGAGAGTTTCGAAATATATGTTTTGTATAACATAAACGGCCGTATCTTTTTTTTTTCGTTAACTCAGAAGTTTGATTTTTTCACAGCTTCATCATAGGATCGCAGGGACCACAGACCTTGACAACAAAGCGATCCTATAAGGGTTCCGTTTTTTCCTTTTGAGGTACGGAACCCTAAAAATCGAAAAAATACAAATCTTTCCTCTATACATATAATATTAGTACCCATAGTAAGACTTTTTAGAGGTACGAAACATTACTACGTTACGTAATTGCGTATGTACCTTTTTTTTGAGGTGAGAAATCATCAAATAACTTCTGCCGCTCTGGGTGAGAGCGTAATTTAGTGTCCGACTTTCACTGACTAAAACCCACTTGTTTTCCTTCAGTTGCCCAGGGCCGCGGTAACTCTTTCGAACATTCCCGCAGCCCTGCACTACTGCGTACCTTACCTTTCTCCGGGTAAATAATATGTATATGTATGTGGTCCTATTAGAAAGTTCGAATCTACTCATGTACTTGAGAAGAATTAATTATTTGGACGCGTCGAGGAAACATGTTTAGACGGCACAAAATGCAAACGGCATTCGCGTATGGCGATCGTTGGAACATCATAATCAGCCTTCAACAATGTTACTATACTCATGTGGCAGAGAATAGACCATCATCTACAACTCGAAAACTCAAAGCATTTAATAGAAATAAACCATTTACAGACACTTCTGAATTGTCAGTCGTCAAAAATATAAAGCTAATTGCACATCCTAAAGCGTACATATGTAGATTTCTATGGAGAAGAATATACAAGAAACTCCATGGACACTCTTTTCAATTATGGTATGTATTACAAAAATCCTGGTTACATAATTCTTGTCGCTTATATTATGGAAGAAGAGTAAATAAATAAAAAAAATACTATTACTATTTTTACTGTAGATTTTAATACCCTTTGACTGTTTTAAAAACAGTAAAATTATTGTAGCATCTATTATACCTACATTTTTATAACTTGAAGCTGGAGGAAACATCGCGTTCGTCATACGTTGGGACTTAAAAGGGTCTTTTTTATGGGAAATTTACGACAAAATACCTATGGATTCAAATAAGTATATTTACCTGTTCACGACGCTCCTGAATATCCTCGGCGGTCTCGAGGATCTTCACCTCTTTGGGTGGTGGTATCTGTTCCATGATGATGGAAGCGTCAAATTAACTGTAACAATAGAGACGAGAAAGTTAGTAACAATACATTTATTTAAATAACACGTATGTATTGTGCTACTTTGTTTATTATAAATAACAGTAGTACGCAATATCACGCGATAGAACGTGGAGTTCCGGATATCCGGCGCAAACTGTGTGTATTGAATGTAAACATGGAGGTTATGACAAACCCGTGCGTGGCCATGTTCTCAAACACTATAGTTAGAGTCGAATTTTTGTTTAAGTAATTTTGACGAATTAGCTGGATTTTGTTAAATAATAATTGTTTTTTTATTGTATAATAATAATTTGATTTAGTTCAATTTAAATTCAAATTGAAAAAGTGTCGTAACCGTCCAGACCGAACACGATTCGTCGATGGCACGTAGTGTTCCACGCGCACCTCAAGGAGATGTCAGCAAATCGTAGGGACCGAAGCCTACTGGGGCCATAGGTTCGCTTTTGAAAGAAAAACCCGGAGCCCTAGAACGCAAGTCAAAGAAGGAACATACAAGGTTTCAGTCAGTAAAAGTCTGACACGTCCTCCCACTCCGCCCAAGGGCGAGAGAAGTCATTATATGATTTCTCACCTAAATAAAAACTATTTATTATTTTGGGGTGTAGACCTTACTAATAATATGCAGTATCTACATCTCTATTTTCTCCAACTGTCCCTTTTGCAGGTATGCTGGAAGAGATTTCTTCAGGTATAAGCATCACCACCGTACTATTCTTCTGTTTCCTTCTTCTTTTCTTTTATTATTGTGTGTACATAAATTGTTAAATAAAAAAATATTGAAATTGTACTTTAGACCAACGGGGTTACCATGACGTTCAAAGCAAGATTGTTTCATTCTTTTTTCAGTGTGGGTAAGAGACAGAGCTATACAGGTTGTCTAGCGCCATCTCTTACCCACACTGGAAATAAGAATGAAACAATCTTACTTTAAACGTCATGGTACAGGTCCTTGAGTGCACAAGTAACAACTGATAAAACACTTCAAATATCACCTGACTAAAGTAACTAATTTTACTGAGAAATAACTAGGGCCTAAAGGACGGCATTCTTCAAGTAAATAACTAAATCTTTATCAGTAACATGTCAGCTATTCTTTTATCCACTGATCTCATCAAACACTATGCTCATTAACTCAGAAGGTCAGGCTACACTTGACATCACCCATAGATAAAAAATACCGAACAGAAAGTTAACTCCACACAAAAACTGTTAAAGCAGAGATAAAATTATAATTGGAAATACTTATTTAATCTTAGAACTCATCCTTCAGGTTGTGCGAAAGTGTACCCCGGGGCCCTGGAACGAAGGCAAAGAAGGAACAGGAGTGGGTTTTAGTCAATAAAAGTCTGACACGCCCTCACGCTTCGCCCAAGGCAAGAGAAGTCATTGGATGATTTTCTATCTAAAAAAAAAGAACTCATCCATTGGTTTGTTGGTCCAACCCAATTGGGTACTAGCTTGTGTTTATTTTTGTACTAAACAAAAAATAATACTAAAACTAAATCTTCTGAAAACCGCATCAAAATCTATTTTATTTTATTTTATTGTAATCGGAAAACAAACAGTATTAACAACTAATAAAAACAACAAATTATGCAACTATAAACCAACATGTTTTCGCAATTAAATCGCTATATATATATTTATATAAACGGATAGCTGTTCGTTAATCTCGCTAAAACACGATAATGGCTGGACCGATTTGGCTAATTTTCTTCTTGAAATATTTGTGATAGTCCAGGGAAGGTTTAAACAGTGAGAAAATATAGAAAAACTCAAAAAAAAAAAATGTATTACAACGCCATCTCTAATTAAACTGTCTTTTTAAAATGAATTATGCTTATTATAATTATATTGCCTTTGACAGTTTATCTAACACAATGGGCGGTACGAAATTCGTCGGGACAGCTAGTTGGTTACAAAAATTATGCAGCAATTAGAATTTGTTGACTGGGCGCGTGGTGGGAACATCCATCTCTTTCCTACGCACGTAACCTAATGGCGATGACGTCACATTATAATTTGTGCATCCTTTTTCTGTTACTTGACAGTTTCCCTTCCACAAGCATCGAAGACGATTTTTGATAAAGTTACATTTTGATACAAATGATAAAAAATATATTCAAGTAAGTTATGAAACATAGTAATAGTAATAATGCGCACAGAATACGTTGTATGTACCTATTGGGAGACGTCTCACAGGGCCGCGTATGTTTCATTCATTATTCATGGTATAATAAGGCGTTATGTAATGACGCATTGCGAAAGAAATTGTTTCTCCAGCCGCTAGCTCATACGAGTTTAAGTAGATACAGTCAGACAAGCTATTTAGTGATTAGTAAATAGAGATTTTTCTCCCGCAAATAGCGGACACAATAGTCATAAACAACAATCAGTAAAGACTGTCCTTCTTTTTCTTTCGATTTGATGGTTACCTAACTTTTTAAATACTTTGGGCCAAGAAGCTGGTCAGTGATGTTCATCAAGCCCTCTGTAGTACAGGTTTAGCACATGAGGCATTCTAGAGTCACCGAAATTACATCGGGTTTCAGACGACAATATAAAAATCCCCATTCAAGTTGTATAATGAATAGGGCTTTCCTGAGCGGTGTAGAAATGCGGCAGCCCAAAAGCCCTTCCCCGATGTAAAAATCGTCCTGGGATCCCAAAAGCTTGGTGCACCCTAGACAGCTAGCACTCGCAGCCTAGCTGACTAATGTTTTCACCACGATGGTAAACCTATATAGTTAAGACCATAAAAATGGTTCAAGAGTGGGGCCCTTCAGTTGCCCTTTGCGCTCCAGGGCCGCGCTAGCTCTTTCGAACAATCCTGCAGACTGTGAATATTTCTGTCTGTACATACCAAACAGATTGTTCATCTGTACGTGACATGTACAGAATACCATAGAGGCTTCAATCAAAGATGTTATAAGCAAGCAAGATTGGACTTTTATTTCCAGTCTCGATTATCATTTGTTTGGCCGGGAAAAACAAACAAAAGCATGTCGTAATCTCTTATTTACACTTCGTCGTTATCCGAAACTTTTATATCCGTTTCGGATTTTTTATTTTATTCTATCTTCTGCCAGCGGCTCCACCCGCGTGAAAGTAGGTCTCTCCATACAAACTTTGGTACCCCGTTTCATGCTCTCTGGGGATGAATTTTAGAAAATTCTCTCTAGTGCTCACTTTCATCAATTCAATTTCAGTAATTTCGGCTGTGCGTTGATATGTCAGTCAGTCAGTTTCTCCTTTTAAAAAAATAGATAAATATTAAGATATCTGATAGTTTCAGGTACAGTTACGGAGCTCCATAACATCCCTGGTAATAATGTAGTTTAGAGGGTCCTTTTCCACTCGCCTATCGTCAACATCAAGCATTGTTTAAAAGATTGTTGCTTCATCTAATGCAATCCAATGCGATGTTTGATGAAGAGGCAATGCAAAAAAGAGAGAAAGCCCTAAAAACTCTGTGTGCATTCGGAACTATTTTACAAAAGTTGTTCCAGGATATACGTGTTTTTTTTAAACCCAAAATGTTTTTCAGAAAAATTGTCGTCATTCAGAATCTCAATTAAATTGCGCAAGGTTTCTATTGATGTACTTTCTATATTTTTAATATATGAAAACATTATGGAGGGCCAAAGTTCACATAAAATAGCCGATTTTCAGAGGTCTTTCCAAGATTATTTTTACACAAATTTATGTTTTGATTTCTACATTTCTATAGGCCTAGCTAATCCACAAGATAGCTGTGTATCCAAAATATCTAGAGAAAGATGTGTAATAACATCGTAATCACGTAAGAGCCGTTGTATGAAAATGTACCTCGAAAAGGACGCTCTTAACAATAATAGTTACGAGTTGTATTCAAAGCAGATTCATCACATTAGCTTACAAGGCCGCCTATATATTGACGAGGACGACTGTTATTCCTATTTTACGAGCAATCAATGGGTATTGGAAAACGTTTTATTTGGAGCCATTTTCGCCCCGTGCCATAAATAATATGATGGAGACTTTTTCTCACATAGTATTGCTTTTACGACGGCAACATTTAATCAAAACGTAGTTTATCGAAATGTTTTGTTAATAGCTTTATCTCCCGGTTTCTCTCCAGTGAGTAATCCCCAAAGGTCGGAATTAGGTAGGGTTAAACATGTACTTACATTGATTTCATACAGAGAAAGAATAATGTGGATATGCCCCAAATCCTGAGATTAATTTTAAAGAGCAGATTTTTTTTGACATTTTCAGAAACACAGAAAAAAAAAATTAATGACGAGAAGGAGGAAGCTCCTTCTTGTCATTAATCCATGAAGAATTTGTATAAATTTGTTAACCTCACGGGGGTTGGCCACACGGGATTTCTCTGAGAAATCCTGGAAAGATCCATATTAATATCAACATTTCGATGCAAGTACATGAATAACTCTACCTAATTCCATACACATAAACTTTGCGCATTTTCGTAATAAAAAGAAACATGAAAATCTTTAAATCATGAGTGAATAGGTTACTTCTAGGCAAGCATGCTCCAACGTCGACCACATCATCGCTTACCATCAGTTCAGACAGTGTCAAACGAGGCCCTATCAAAAATAATATAAAAAACCCTAGTGGCATACAGCAATATGTGAAAGAATTCTTGCAATATTTGTATTAAATTTCAGATACAACCTTTTACAAACGTATTAACAAACAATTTTGTCTTTTTATAAGTCTTTTTAGATAAAGAACAGAGGCTGAAATTTTTTTTTAAAACAATATATCAATCTATTTATTTATTTATTTAAACTTCATGTACAGTAGTGGTAGATAGGCGGACTTAATGCAACAAGGCATTCTCTACCAGTCAACCTCACTTGTTAAATCTAACAAGTGAGACTACTGCAACATTTCTGCACTGTGGCACTTGTCCAGACAGGGCTTACATCACACGGCCTTGTGAGTCACCCCAATGTAACTTAATATAAACCTCATGATAACATTGTTTCTATCTCTTGAAGCAACTGCACTTAACAACTCCTTTTATACATTTTTCTTTTAAATATTTTTTCATGGAATTATCTTTAGACCATGACAATATTGTTTTAAAGAATTCAAATATATTGTTTTTATCAGTATTAATGTAAGTGATTGTTATCAGTACCTACTTATGAGGCTAGCTATATTTTCATTAATAAAAGATAAATGATTTCACAATAACTTTTATGGAAATAGTTGGAAATTATTAGAAATTTTGCAAGAAGGACTTTATAGAGGAATTAGAAGCAGTGGAGTGAGAAAGGGTTTAGCAGTAGACCAATTTAGACTGTAGATGATTTTATTAAAAAATATTGGTATAGATTTATGTAACTCTTCATCTTCTTCTATGAGCAGTGGTGGCCGAGTGATAACGGCCCCGACTTACGAATTGTAGGTCACGGGTTCAAACCCAGCCAGGCGCATTTTTTGTGTAATTTATTTCATCACCACTGCTCTCAAAACGGTGAAGGAAAACATCGTGAGTAAACCGGCATGTCCTAGAACCAAAAACTCGAAGACATGAGCCATTCACCAACCCGCACTGGGCCCTCGTGGTGGATTACAGCCCATTCCCTCTCCTAGAGAGGAGGCCTGAGTCCCAGCAATGGGAACATTAAAAGGCTGATTATGCTTTATGCTAACTCTTCATCTGATTAATCTAACCAATATTTTCGAGTCTATTTCACCAGGGTCATATATTTACAACCAAATACTCCATCAGTCCATCTTGTTCTACTCTTCAATTCTCATAAATGACAAAAGAGGTGAAACGGAGTATTTGGTTGTAAATATATGACCCTGGCAAAATGGACAAGGAAATTTTTGTAAGATTAATCCCTAAAATAAAAATGGATAGATAACTGGATAATGACTGATGATATTAAGAATAGATTAATAACATACCAAATGATTTACTAAATCAGTTAAGGTACCTTACTAGACTTAATCCATCTTTTTCAATATAACACTAAACTTGTATTATCTTAATGAATAGGCAGAAGTGTACTTATAAGACTTTCTGTAATTTATTTCATTACCATTGCTCTCAAATTATTGTACAAAAAATATCCTTGAACTAAAAATTCAAAGATATGCAACATCCTCTGTACCCACACAGGCATGTTTGATTAAGACCCACTCTTTTCATAGAAAGGAGGCTTGACTCCCGCAATGGGAACACTATGGGGCTGATTTATAGTTTAGATTATGTTCTTTACATTAATTATACATTTTTGTACATATAAATGTGATAGTTGGTTGCACACATAACATACAACCTAGGTAATCAATACCTATGCAACTTGATCTGGCATTGCAATCACTCACACACAGACAGATAAATGTGTGTCATGCTATGGGTGGGGTCACTTGGCATTACCGGTGCAAATTTTTTATTTTTGTATTTACTTCATGTTGGTTTGGTTTTTTCTACATTATTATTGGTTTTTTTTTTTTATTGAAGACCAGTTTGATATTCAAAAAGATATAGAGAACTGTATAGATAATAATCAGGTATAATATGGGATCATTCTGAGTTTTTATCAGATTTTTTTAAGATGTTCAGTTTCTTACTAGAATTAGATAAAAAATATAAAACAAGTATTTTTTGTAAAGTACACAATTTTTTCTAGAATTATTATGAGTGGTTAATTTGCTCTATCACATAGTAGGTATGCTGAAAATTCTTGAAATTTCACAAAAAACACGACAGAACAAAAATAAAACAACAAAATATCCTATCCAAGTAATGTAAATATAAACAACTACCTGCTCAAAAAACATAAAACTGGAGCCAAAAACAAAATCAATACACAGCACTGCAGAGGTAACAACACTACATGAGTTCTGATCACAAAGTCTAGATATTATATTGACGTAGAAAGTACTGGCGACGGACACGGCGACGCACTGCTCCAGATTCTACCGCCCTGCCCGACACGCACCGCCGACACTGTACCGCAATAAAACTGCCGCCGCCGGTGAATCTACTGCTACCTATCGACCCCACATACTTCCCTCTTATGTACAATGACGTAATGCTCCAAAATAAACCTAATAAGGATTATGGCCGGAGCCAATTTTGGACTTCCGCAGGAATCTCGGGAATGAAGTATATTACTCGATAGTCTATACAAGGGTTTCCATTTTGAATCTTGATAGTCATGAATCTGATTTCTTTCGGAAAGTTGGACATTCGTAAGGAATTCGCCGATACATGGGTGTGTCATAGATAAGATTTGAGCACTTTAAACAATTTTTTTCCAGATATAACTTTACACATAGTAGCATATATTATAAAACTCACCTTTGACTTAAAAATAACACAGATTTTACACGATTTAAACACTTTTCTATGAATTTTCTTGAAAAATCGTTCGTTCGACGTGCAGTCGCGTCACTCCACCTACAACCAATGTTGCCAGAAAACTTATTTCATTGACAGCACAGCTGTTGATTGAATCATGAATGACCTCATTTCACATTGCTAGAATTTGAAAATAATAAAATGAAGATAAAGATTTACACTATTGATAATACTGTCTTTTATTTTGAATTCAAAACAACTAAAGTTGGTCAAATAAAAGTAGTTCCCTAAAATGAGAACCAGCACCGTGCCATTGCACATTTATGCTCGTAGATTATTACGGCCCACGGACGTAAAGCGTTAGCTTTACACACTCATTGGCCCACGTTTCCGAGCCAAAACTAAGAAACATATTTAGACTAATGAGTTCACTGCCTTTATCTCAGCCAGATTACAAAATGCCATTGTTTGACGCAAATGGCCTTTTAGTATTAGTATACTACTTAAAGTAGTATTTGAGTAAGTTATAGTCAACTTATTCAAATACTTAGCCCTGCCGAGAGAAGGCTAAGTCGAAACATTCCCGTCTAAATACTGCAAAAAAATCAGAATGTGCTATTTATGTATTCTAATAAAAAACAAAATAACTCAAATTGATTATACAAATCAAAACTTGACAGACACTGGTTAAATGCATAAACCATGCAAAGCCAAAAGAAAAACTTGCTCAGACTTTTAGCCTCAGATTATCAGATACATTATGGGACAAATTATACGATAAGCAACACTGTCAAATTGTCACACAATCATCATTATGAGTTAAAAAATGTTGGAGAGCAAGATATGGGACATTGAGCATCGTTACTGCGGCATGGGAGCGTCAAATAGATTAAGATTTCCGCTGTATGTCAGGTCAGGTGAAATTTTATCCTATTACCTATATTACATGATACTATCTTAGGCTAATTACACATCAACTTTCAGTACTTAATAATACCATATTCCATTGACTGACATGATTTACTTTTTAAAGATAGAAGGATATTTAATCTGTCCGCGGTTATTTTATCGATGTAGCAACTCTAAGCCTTCAGTTGTCAAAAATTCTTATTCTCGCTTGGTTCGTCCTGTGTTTGTTGTATCAATTTGTATGTCAATTATCAATTAACCCTCGTTTAATGATGGCCTGTTGATTATTAAAAAGCAGTGCTTGGTATTGTTACTATCGATGTGCGCTTCGAAGTTTGTGTAAATCATGGCTGCTGGCGGTGAGGATCTGTGGCGCGAGTGCGCGTCCTGGCTGACGAGATGTGGCTTGCTACGTCCCGACCATAAGGCGAACTGGGAAACGAGTTCAATCCACGACCTGGCGTACACCCTGCGCGATGGGGTGTTATTGTGCAACCTGCTGAACGTGCTGCACCCGGGCTGCATCGACATGAAGGACGTGAACCAGCGGCCTCAGATGGCGCAGGTAAGTGGCCCCGCCGCCGCGACCTTCACTCTAATTACTATAAAACCATTAAATTTGGCACATAATAGCTGCACGCGTGTTATGTGGAACTAATTCCTAGGTCGTACATTCGTAGTTTGGAAATTAGATACAAGGTTTAAACATTCGCATGTGATTTCGTGTTTTCGAGTTTACAAACTATTTTTTGGTAATTTTAAATGAATATTTCGTTTATAACGTACAGCAGGACTTCCTCGTATTCAAATGTGTATTGAGAATTACATTAACAGTTATAATGTGTTGGAGTAGTTAATTATGCATGCAATCATGAATGGAGCTTTGCTATTGATATGTGCGTATTCAAGAGCCTTTGAATATATGTTCCGGTGTTATCTGTCATGTCATCGTAAACTTGCAGTGAATGAACAGACGATGGCTATTACTGACTGTCAATTTATATTAAATGTTTATGTCCCTACATAATTATTGTTAGCTAGATGAATAATGGGTTAAACAGAAGACTTCTACTTGGTTCAATGACCGCATGACTTTGTTATCTAATCTATTCTTATCTCAGTTGTAATTTTCTGAAAATTTCCAATTTTCTGTACCTTCTATAAAGTTTTAGAAACCTTAAAAAAAAAGATGAATGAAATCTATAAAGGTGTTTTCAAGTTATGGTGTGACCAAGGAGAACACACATTCATTTTTGTACTTAAAATATACATTTATCCTTTAAAATAATATATAATATCTTTTATCCTGTTACCATAGTAATGATCATAGTTATTTGTATGTAAGTTTTTCCTAGTAAATCTTAATTGTATAAATTTTGTGGCTTCAGTTCTATGGTTGTACATTACCTACCTTTTGTGTTCTAAATGACCTCCATTTCTATTGCTCTGTTCCATAAACTCAAGGTTTTGTTAAGCTAGAATCATCATCTTCCTGCCCTTATCCCGTGTTATTTGGGGTCGGCGCAACACGTTTTTTTCTTCCACTCTGCCCTGTTACTCGTCATGCTATCTTGTTTGTTAAGCTAGAATATATTTGCTTAATGTTAGATTATCACATAAAACATTGTCTTAAAGAAATATGGGTGACATTCAAGACTGGTTATTGTTTACTTAACAAAAAAATTATATTCTTACTAATTTCCAATCAAAGAATCAATCAATAAAAAATAATAAGGTACTTGATAATATAATAATGTTAAGTTCATAACCTATGAATTTCTGTGGGCAGGCTGGGTTCTAGAAAATTACCTGAAAGAAAATAGAGAATATTCCTAACTACTTTTTACTATTACTTTCATTTATTGCAAATTTCTGATTTTAATAATGTTAAAAATTATCCCACCAGATCAGAACCAGTACAAAATCTATCCTACATCCTTATTCAGATCATAGTCTGTCTGTGTTCCAAATTTCATAAAAATTTGTTCAGTTGTTTAGATGCAATTGATTAACAAACATTATTGCCTTTATGGAGATCAAACCAGGGCAGCCCTTACCACTTGCTTACTTGCACTTTTTCATGAAATAGTCTTTTAATACGGTAAAACAAACCAAGTGTGTTATTTTGGTAATTTTACCTATTATAACATATTTTAATCATCATACCAGTTGACGCTGATCTGCAAAATGCAATAAAAAAACAATTAAAAAAAATATCGTGAAATACCTTGAAGCATTGCCTTCAATAAAAGCAATAGCTAGAACTTTATAGCTAACATTTTAATTTTATCCTTATTCATACACACAGATAAGACTTTCAGCTACAATAGAATTGACAAATGTACTATATTTATAACTACTGACTTCACCCATGTGAATGTGATGTGTTTTTCGTTTGAGCGTGAAGGAGTAACAAACACACATACATACATACAAACTGGCGCCTCTAATATTAGTGTGATGAAGGTAAGGGCAGCAACTGTGAGGGTCCCCAGTAGGGCCGCTATCTGCTAGGGTTGTGGACATGGAACACAAAAGACAATGAAGGCCACAGGCAGGTTTTAATCAGTAAAGTAAGTTTCCGGCCACCGTAGACGCGGGCTTGCGGACGGCGAGCAATGGGTAGCCCGCCGTCCGACCGTCCGGTAACCGTCCGGACCGAGCTCAAGTTGTCGACGCCGCGTATTGTTCCACGCGCGCCTCAGGGAGATGTTAGCAGTTAGTTAGCTGTTAACAGGGTCGAAGCCTACTGGGGCCAAAGATCTGATTCTCTAAGGAAGACTCGATCGTGGTACGAAAGGCAACGAAGGAACAGGAGTGGGTTTTTAGTCAGTAAAAGTCTGACGATATCTCCCGCTCCTCCCAAGACCGCGATTTGATATTAGATGATTTTCCTACCTAAAAAAAAAACTAGAAAAACTGAGCTGATGTCGACTATTCTGCCAGTGTCATGTGGTGACGTCAGCGCTTACACCCTATTGTTATTCAGGATGTCTCTGTCTATTTTATGTCATCAAAATCTTTGTTGTGTCAACTGTTGCCCATTAAACTAGTCACCCTATGTTTATGGGCCGTATAAAATAGCTACGGCTTGTTTGTGTTTGCTAACTACATCTTTTTATCCTAGTTACATCTGTTAGTATTTTTCGATTAGCTTTTTCTTATCATAGACATAGGAATTAGTTTGTTAGAATTTCTCTAGCAAGAATGGTTCAAATAGAAGCCCAACTTAAATTGTACTAGTACCACCCAGTACCTTATCGTCGAAGGCGCGTAGTATTCCACGCGCGCCCCAAGGAGATGTCAGCAACCGTAGGGCCCCAGCAGGGTCGAAGCCTACTGGGGCCAAAGGTCTGATTCTGAAAGGAAGACTCGGCCCTAGTATGAAAGGCAACGAAGGAACAGGAGTGGGTTTTTAGTCAGTAAAAGTCTGACACACCCTCTCGCTACGTCCAAAAGCGGGAGCTTTCATTGGATGAATTTTTATTGATCTATGAAATATTTGCACGCCACACGTGGCAGAATGTGATGAGGCTTAATTTTAAAAGCGCGAACCTATCGAGAATAATAAAAAAAAAAAAAAAATTAAGACCATATTATGTACCACTTTCTGACGAAATAAATGAAATGGAAAAAAAAATGATCCCGCCGAAAAGAAAATCCTACATCTTATGCTTTTTTTTTTATTCTTGATAGGTTCGTGCTTGACTGCTATCTCACCTACTTAAAACCAATGTGTGTAATTACAAGTAAACTATAGACACCCGGTGTTTCTCCCATTATTGGCTCTAATTCATGCTTATTATGAGTAGTTAAATGTGTATACTTATGGTTCATGATCATTACAAGCAAATTTTTATGTGATGTGATAACTAGGTGGAATATTTTAGTTGCCATGCCAACTTGCATGTAATATGGCGTTTACATAGTCGTTATTTAAAACTGGTATAATTTATATGTTGCGAGATCATGATCTAACCATTTGTTACTCAAAATTTAGTTGTTAAGGCCCTCATAGACATCTAAACTAAGTAAGACGTGCGAGGGTTGCAATAATCTATATATCAAAGCGAAATACATATCACTGATTAATCGCGAAATCTCAGAAACTATAACACCTACAAACTTAAAATTTGGCAGGTAGGTTTCTTATAAGGTGTAGACATCCACTTAGAACGGATTTTATGAAACTTCACCCCTAAGGGGGTGCACGCCACAATTATGGCGGCAAGGGGCACGCCACAATTATGACGGTAAGTCCCCTCTTTGAGGCGTGGTTGGAAAGACCGCACGGCGGCCTCACCTTTCGCATGACGCAGGTTCTCACCGAACACGGTAAGTTCGGGAAGTTCCTGCACCGGATTCGTGCGGAAGCTACGCCCGGGTGTCGCCACTGTGTGGACCGCCCGGAGGACACGGTGGAGGTGTGCCCCGCTTGGGCAGAGTAACGCCGTGTCCTCGTGGGGCGATCTCGCGCCGGGCGTTCAGCCCATGGTCCGGAGCGAGGAGGAGTGGCAGCCGGTCTATCGCGTGAGGCAACGGTTCTCACGCCCTGACCGCCGCCGGTATTCCGATCCCGATGTCCGCGCGGGCTTGCGGACGGCGAGCAATGGGTGGCTCGCCGTCCGACCATTCGGTGACAGTCCGGACCGAGCCCAAGTCGTCGACGGCGCGTACTGTTCCACGCGAGCCTCAAGGAGATGTCAGCAAATCGTAGGGGCCCAGCAGGGTCGAAGTCTACTGGGGCCACGGGTAGTGCGAAAGCGAAACCCTGGGACGAAGGCAAAGAAGAAACAGGAGTGGGTTTTTAGTCAGTAAAAGTCTGACACTATCTTCCGCTCCGCCTAAGTGCGAGATTTGTCATAAGATGATTTTCCCACCCAATAAAAAAAAAACCCTAAGGTGGTAAAACGGCGGTTGGAAGTTTGTATGAAGAATTCTACTTTCACGCAGACAAAGCCTCTGGCAGCAGCTATGTATCCATTTCAGCCGAAAGATGTCCTCTGCTGGACATAGGCCTTCCCCAAGTGTCGCTACAAGGAACGGTGCAAGGGCCTTAAAATATCAATCAAGCGTGCGAGCGAGAAATAGGGATAGAGCTATACGCCCTATATAGTTGCATCCCTTGAACAGTTCAGTTTAGGTCGTCAAATGGATCGCGTTAAGAGCTCGTTACTACTAACAGATACTACATTATTAGAGGCCCTACGGCTTCTGTGCGTCTCGTATCCATCGGATTGCCTTTAAATGAATTTAAATATTAATTAATAAATAATTATTAGTTTAAAAAAAAATCTATTTATTTTGTACCGCACAACTATTGACCTATTTTATTATTTTAATACTAGCTGACTCGGCGAACTTCGTACCGCCTAATAATGTGATAAATGAAGAACCGCTCGACCGATTTTGTGCAAACTTTACATAAACCAACTACTAAATAGTACACAAAGCCTAAATATTTGGTTGAGATTGGTGAGCCCGTTCTTGAGTTATAAAATTACAACGAAAAGAGGCATTGATTATATATATAATATAGATTAATGAGAAGAAATAATGAAAATTCAAATAATAACAATTATGTTTGTTATTTGAATTTTTATTATTTGTTTTCGTATTTTTAAAATCTTATTGTTTTTCGACATAATTTGCACATCAGCTATGGTCAAACAAAAAATATTTTTGTAACACCTTTATTAAGCATCTTACCATGTATATTATTTACACATGTTTTTACAAATAAACAAATCTGAATCTAAATAACCCAATTACATAAACCATCGTCAGACTATAAAACAGCATACGAAAACAAGGTCTTATCAAACCTTTTACATCGTAAACCGCGGTTAAGTAATGACTATCGTAACAGTAGCACTGTAACAGATAATGTTATCAATAAAAGATCAGGAGGCAATTACAAACGTTCTCACACCGCTCGTCTGAGTGACGATGAAATGAGCGATTTGTGACATGCCCTTTGTCTGTTGCGTCTTCTATGATTAATTGTTAATTGGTTTTTGATGTTATAATAAGGGCGGAATTCACCAATAAAACTAATCGCGTTTTAACGTTTGGCTCGCATAACCGCGTTTAGCCGCTGTCACTAGTGTCACTTGTCTGTATTTTTCTTTTGTTGTATTTTTACAAGTGACACTAGTGACAGCGGCTAAACGCGATTATGCGAGCCAAACGGTAAAACGCGATTAGTTTTATTGGTGAATTCCGCCCTAAGAAGAATAACAGACTGACAGAAGGCTTTCAATGCCCTACGGGTACTCTAGATTAATGGGTTTACAATGCTGATTACTGTAGTGCATCGGCGATGTTTGCAGAAGCCAACACCGATTGCTTTAGGGCAATAGGTCTCCCTGATGCGTCGTGTAGGCAGCTCCAATGGCCTTCTAAACACCATAACGGAAAGGATTGTATGTCCTTATGTGGGGGCACTGGAATAAGGTACACAGTTTAGGTGGTGTCCTTTTTAATATTAAATATAATAATAAGTAAGGCCGCGTTCCCACTACGTCGTAACGGTTAATTTATCGTCGGACGACTATCGTAAAAACTACTATCGTCTCTAGTTGTTCCCATTATTACAACTCGCAACAACGACACATGATTTACCGTCGTGGTTTAGTCTTGAAAATTCTTTATCGTTTTACGACTATAGTGCTAGCCGTTCCCACTAACAAGACAATCAGTTGTAAACAAATTAAATAAATATAATAAAAAAAAATTACAAAAACAAAATAACCGACTTCACTAAAAAAAAAAACAATAAAAAAATTAAAATTACTTTAATTTCGGAAGTCGGTGTTTTTTTTTATTTCACACTTTTTAGTTGCGATACACTTATAAACAGAGTGCCTATTTCTCATGATAATTCCAATTAACCCAAAAACTGCTAGGTTACATTGTTTTATGTAGTTTAGATTGTTTTATGAAGTTCCTGTGTCTACCTTCCACCTTCCGGCTCCATCATCAGATCAGTTCGATAGTACCTTATAGCCAAAGAGCATCTCATGACAATTCTGATAAGTCCAAACACGGCTAGGTTACATTGATTAATTACGGAGGTCCAGTACCTACCTTTCGGCTCCATCATCGTCAGATCATTTTGATGATACCATTTTCAACGTGACTATTCAGAACCATTAATTTATTTGTATTATCATAGTCGCTTAACTATCTTCATTGTGATATCTATGCGAGTATGAAGTTCCGTTGACCATTTCTGGTCTTCTTCATCAGTTCCACTTCATCAAATGTTACTTTTTGTCTGTAAATGCTTAAGTTCTCGATAAAAATACCAAAATCACTATACGGTTGTCTATAATATTTAAGGAGTTCCCTCGATTTCACCAAGATTCCATCATCAGATCCCGACTTGGTGACTATGGGACCATTTGGAAAGTATACCCTTTCCAACAAAAAGAATTTTTCAAATCGGTTGGCAAACGAGGAAGTTATGCGCGAACAAATATAAAAAAAATACAAGCATCCGAATTGAGAAAGTACTGGTTTATATCAATTAAAAAAAAAAAAAAAAGAACCTTCTTTTTTAGAAGTCGGTTAAAAATAAATCAAAGAGAGTGGTATTTTGCTTTTATATAGATTTCTATCGATTGCTTAAACTCTATCGAGACATTGACAAATGTAGTGAGGGCGATTATTTGAAATCGACATTTAATAATGCTAAATGCAGAATCTGCGGCAGAAGTGGAGTACTTCTTTGGTCTAGCGGACGCAAACGCGAGTTCGATTCTCAGGTCGAGCGAAATGTTGCAGGAGTTTCTTAATGGTAGCTTCTTGGTATCTAGAGTTGCATCTAGCTGATCACAATACAGTGGAAACTCGATTAACCGTATTAATTGTTCTCGTAAGGTTTTCGGGTAAACGAAAAAGCGGATAATTGAATGTAGTATTAATTTCAGAAAGATAACCATGTCGATCGCGTATCTTTTGAACTATAAATAAAATATTTGTTTGCATAACATTGAAGTTCGGATACAGAGGTTCCACTGTATTGAAATAGGCTCGTCCCACATCACAACGAACTTACTCATAACTGGTGATATTTGGGTGTGTTGTGCAGTACATGTCTGCATAACCCGTCAAGAAATACAAGCGTTATGTTTTGTCTATGTTCACCCCTTTTTAGGGTTCCGTACCCAAAAGGTAAAAATTGAACCCTATTACTAAGACTCCACTGTCCGTCTGTCTGTCACGAGGCTATATCTCATGAACCGTGATAGCTAGACAGTTGAAATTTTCACAGATAATGTATTTTTATTGCCGATATAAAAAAAAAAAAAACAATAAAATAAGTTGTGTAAAAAAAAGTTATATTATAGGTTCGCGCATGAAGGGTTCTGTACCATTAAAGTACGGAACCCTTCATGCGCGAGTCCAATTACCCGAGTTTTTTCCAACTACCCACATAACACATAATTCTCTCTTGTCCCCAGTTCCTGTGCATGCGCAACATCAAAGTGTTCCTCCGAACATGCCACGAAGTCTTCGAGCTCCGGGAGACGGATCTCTTCGACCCGTCCATGTTGTTCGACCTGTCCAACTTCCATCGAGTGTTGTGCACGCTGGCCAAGCTCAGCCAGTGTCCCAAGGCAGTCGCCAAGAATATCAAGTGAGTCAAGGGCAAATACATGTTACTTTGTTAAGGTCTTTTTTTGCATAGCATGGGTAGGATTAAAGCAGGACAAAAGTATGCATCTTTAAGATGAGAGAAAAAAGGATAGGTAACTACATTGTATGAATCCGACAGCTGTCACCCGCACCATTAGTTAGCACAGGCACAGGGTAGCCAGCCTATCGGTATTTTACAGGTTACATTTTGGAGAGTGTGCGCGGGAATTGCATAACTTGATTCCGCCATCTCCTTTCTACCATCGGACAACCCGACGTACGGCGAGTATCCACCCTTAAGTTGTTGAAAATTTAATGGTCCGGACTAAGTGTTTCGCTTCGTCGTTTATACCGCGTACATCGAAGGACTGGAACAATTTGCTTGCTGCGATCTTCCCGTCCAACTATAATTTAGATGTCTTCAAGGCTAGAGTGAATAGGCTCTTAATAAACTAGTGCGCCTCACCATCAATGATTGCGTCTCTGCTTACCATCAGGTGGGATCGCTGTTAAACACTGGTTTATATCTATAAAAAAATAATAAAATTGTAGTGAAGGTATCAAGCGCTATGTTTCGAGCATGGGTAGGATTAAAGCAGGACGTAAATAAGCATCTCTAAAAGAGAAAAAAAATAGGTAGGCTCTACATTGTACGAATCCGACAGCTGTCACAGGCACCATCCTATAGCAATTATAGTGTATCTGTATGTATCAAGCGCTACGTTGCGAGATCGTCACTTCTTAAAGGTAACATTGATTTATTTAGTTATACTCCATTCGAATTAAGATTAGACATCTAAACAAACCTTTTTTTACTGTCCGTTCAACAGATTTTGACTTTTATTGCGTTACTGTCATGACAAATGGTACCGTACAGTAAATAGTTGGTATTGTTACCACTTTTTTGCTTTTAATGCTTTACTTACGCTAAAGGTCACGAGGCGCGGTGATGCGCAGAATGAACCAAAAAAATAAGTTATTATAAACAAGGAAAGTCGCTGCGACACGTTTGTGTACCGCCTCCCCCCCTCCTCGGCTTTATATTCGTGTCCAGTCGTCTACGGGCACCCCCCCTCCGCGCTCATCGTTGTATTCTCTGTTAAGAGTTCTGTTATAGGGCTTGCGGAACCAGAAACGGAAACGGAAGTGAAAAAGCTTGCGGAACTTCTGCGGAAGCAGAGTTCTGTTACAACACTAAAGCAAACCTCCATACGGACCTATCCTAATATATCATAACATATCCTAATTATCCTAACCTACCTTTACTATTTCTTATTTCAATGTGTTTCAGTGGGAAACTAGCTTCATATTTCAGACTGAACTCTTGACAGTTGAAAACTGCCAGACTCTTTAGTGAGTCGGTCTTTGTTGTAGAGATTAAATGATGATAAAATGATAATTATTTTTGTGAATTAAAGATAAATTCATTAGGCGATGAGATGATTCATAGTTTTCATTGTTATTTTTATAGAAGACTTAATTTCTTATGTAAATGTTTCTGGGAAATAATAAATGATAACGTCCGAATATACTAACAGATTAGCCAATAAGGAAAATGAATTCCTCACTCACATTCCTTATTTTCTTGCAGACCATTCTCCGCTCTCAGAACGCAGTCAGAAGAGGACATATACAAAGACCTGCAATCCGTGTAAGTGCTAAACTATTTTAAACCACATATTTTGTTCTAACTTTGAAAGTACGGCGTAATTTAACGGTCCTTGTAGTAGCGCAAGCGCGACGCTGGCGCCTCCCCCGTACTCCAGCGTGATAGAGCAGTGCCCCGGCCACCCCGCGACCACGGAGGTCCCCTGGGTGCAGTTCACCATACCCTCCGCCACCTGCGAGGACCGCGTCGAGGAGATTTACGAGGACCTCTGCTATGTCAAGTTAAACTCGACAGCGCCAGAGGTGGCTGATTTTGTTAGTCTCTTTTTTTAACGGGTGTTTGTTTTTAATTACGGTCAGATATGGTGATGGTTTTAATTGGCTCGCAAAGAAGAATCCATCTTCTGGTCATGCACTAACCAAGATCATCGTGCGTACGTCTGGTTGACTAAAAGTACAGAAAGCTACATCATTTGGGTACTCTTCTCACATTAAAATGGGTAGCCAATAGATGACGCTGTCCGTACGTCCGCTGATCAAAGTTGTGTGTGAGATTGCGCATTGTCAAGAACGAAAATGATATTGAACAAATTGTCAAGCGTGCGTAAGCGGTGCTGATTGCTATATTAAATTGACAGTCAAACATACCATATTATAAGTAAAAAGTTATGTGTATAAATAAAGTACCTACTAATTTAACAACTACCTAAATAAACAAAACAAAAAAAAAACAAAGAATTAAATGACAAAACAAGAAAAAAAGAGAACTAATAATAATATAAAAAAAACAAAAAGCAAAAAAAAAAACAAAAAAAATGAGTCTGAGGTGGACTCGCGTAGTTTTTAAGCTTAGTTTTTAAGTAAATGTAAAGATGAGGGCACGATAGAATGCCAATGAAACAAATTTATAAACAATAACACTGTAAAAAATGGCGCGGACCATCACGTCTGCGGTAAAATGGATACAAAAAAAAAAAACATACCATAGCAGTTTACAAGCGCTTGGCAAATTGTCACATTGATTTTAAATTTAAAAAAAAATACACTATGCCACAAACTTTCAGCCATATCTGTCCGTAAAAACCGAATATTCGTTCTTTTCGATCGATTAACATCACGCTTGGTACATTCTAATACGGTATACTTTCATCCAACTCGTTAATATTCAAATCATGTTCTCCGGTCGCCGCGTTATCATCAAGCAACAATGGTTAATCCTTTTGTTATTTACAACTAAAAGTTTCTGAGCAGCTTAGTGTCATTTCGTGAGAGCGTTGAATGTGCTCCAGAAAAATGGAAGATGACTGACTAGGGTGTCGTGACTGCTGGAATATCACGCTCAATGTTAGGTAGCTACTTTGACTTCAATTCTAAAGATGCGGATAGCTTTTTACGCTTAAACCACCATTAGCTTAATGGTGTTTCTACTGCTGACACATCCACAGCTCGGGCCTGGTGCGGGTTAATCTCAATAGAAACTAATTTAAAAATAAAATAAATTTCTTTCACTCCCCATATCTTTTAAGCAATTGTCCATATTTGCAAACATTCGGTTGTTCATTCCCACTTTCAGCTCCCCTTAATTTGTAAATGTTTGCACCGATTTTGATGAAACATGTCTAAGAATCATTGCTAAAAAGCCCGGAACAACTACTAAAAATATTTGCGGGAATCGAACCCGCGAATCGCAGCGCAGCAGTCAGTCCCTCAACCACTGCGTCAGCGATGCCGTCGAATGTTTACGGAGTTCCTTTAATTTAATTTGTGCCTTCATACGGCGGATGTCTGTTCAGTGTGAAAATGCCTTTAAAACCCGATTGAATAATTCGCATACAGTTCATTGAACGCCATTCCAATGAGCTAATGCTTCAGTATCTATTAGTGTTCGACCGAAACACGATTTGCAGCCGAAACTGAAACCGAATGTTCGGCTCCTCTTTCAGTTTCGGCCGTAACCGAATACCGAAACCAGTACTGACGTGGTATCTGAGAGACTGACATGAAATAATAGTTATTCCTAACTATATATCGATATAGTTATGCTTAATTATATAGTTTTAACTTTCATAAAATACTAATTAATCGAATAAATCGTCCATTACAGAACAATGAGGGTTTTCAAGAAAATTCTTACCACCAGTTGGCGTCAATTAGCAAGAAGTCTTCTACTTTTGAATGCCAATAACATAAACGTTTTGACAGTTGTCTGGACCTGGCAACTCAGTGCTGCCAACTGGTGGACGTCATTTTAGAAAACCCTCATTATAACACATATAAACAAACGAGTCAGTAAGTTTTTAGGTGTCTACCACAACCGTCAGCTCGAAAACGCTGGTTTTGGTAGAGCCAAATATTTGGCCAGTAATTGTCCAAAATCCGAACTTCAAGCGAGACTAGATTTTTTGCCCCTGAAACGAACCTTTGGCCACTAATTGGCCGAAATCCGAACTTCAGCCGAAACTACATTTTTTTTGCCGAAACCGAACCTATGGCCATTAATAGACCGAAATCCGAACTTCAGCTGAAACCAGATTTTTTTTAGCCGGGACCACAGAATAAGTAATATTTCAAGTCCAAGACCGAACATTTGGTAGGTCTCTAGTATCTACATTAGCGCATAGCAAAGCTCGTTCAATTAATCAGAACAATACAGTTACGATGTTGCTTAACTGTCGCTGTCATCGACTGTTATTTATCTATTTTGAATGCTCATCAATGAATACGCTTTGCTTATCATTGTGCAACCCATCATTGTGTGTATAATTGACCTGACAACTACTGCAAACACGGTATTTTCAACCTTAAATGTTAACTTATAAGATTCAAAATACTATTGTGTTTTTCAGTAACAAGACTAGCTCTCTCCCCCGGAACTGCGCGCGTGTTAAAATGCTCACATTCTTAGCTCGTTTCTTGGCGTTATCTAAATAAAGCATCGCAGTTGGTTTCCCATGCGTTTTGTTACAAACAATGTAGTATGTACTAACATATTTTTTCTTAGAATTAACGTAATTTCTGATTGTTTTAAATATAAACAGCTTACGTCCGCGGTAAAGCTCGCCCCTTTAGACCCCCCCTAAGAGTTTAATTTTGAATAATCTGTTCTTGTTCTTCGTCTACGTTTTATAAAAAACACAGCTTTCTAGATCCAATGAGTCAGGCCTTCTCTTTTTATATGCAACACGTAACTGGAATAATGCACGTCCTCATACACCTCAATTAGAAAATTAAGTTACAATCATAAAACAAGCACTAAAATTTTACTTAATTCACTTAGGTAGTGCTTTTTAAGAAATTAGTAATTCTAATAGGGTATTTTACTCTATGAGAAAAGTCTAAAAATAGTATTATTAAGATAGCTTAAGCAAAAAGCAATCGGTAAGAGTTAGTGTTAGTTCATAAAATAATAAAATAAATTTTAAAATTCAATTCAAAGTTTTCAGTCTTTTTTATCTGTTCTTTGTCACCATGAAATAGTAGCTACCATGTATTACGTCATTCGGCCGTGTAAACTAAAGTGACAGCTGTTAACTGTCAACTGATCGACCATACTGAGTGAATATAAGCGCATTTGTTTACACAGCCAACTGACGTCACGACCACAGAGTAAATATGGCATCCACTGCGTTCTGCATTTTCGTCAAATTACGCGCGAAATTTGAATATGTAAATTTTACATGCATTTTTAGGGTACTTAGCGACTGAATAAAAATTTTGTGGTTTGTTAGCACCATAGAATCTAAATGAGACACTTAAAAAATAAGTGAATAATATGGCAAACATTGGTAGCACATCGGTATTGGTATCTACGCACGCACATACGTACGAGCTAGTGACGCAATCAAGATTTATCAAAATCAGTATTTTTTTATCCTAAAACAATTCTTGATATTAGGATAAAAAATACCTGTTTAATCAACCGATTCTGAACATACCTATTTCTATCAGGATGTGCGGTTTATATTGTTACGTGTTGTATATGTATAGACCAAATAAGGTGATAAAAACTGACCTGGGCATCAAGTCTGCTATTACAATAGTGTCAGAATGGTCTATCATTGATTTCATAATTGTTGGTTTTGACCAGTTTGGTAATCTACTATTAAAATGGCGTCATTATGTCTTTCCAATGGTCAACCACTGATATTCCATTGAAAGAAATGGCATAGAATGGTAATTTCGTACATAATGACAAATGAATGTTTGACGTATACGGTAATCTGCTAAAATTTTGACAGTTTTTTTGATCACTGACCTACTATTAGAATGTCATTGTCATTGCTTTTAATAAGCTCGATATTGTCATTTTACCACAAGACCATTGACCGATCAATGATCGATCATTATGAATTAGCAGATTACGCACTTTTAGCAAAATGACAATGGGATCGTGTTGGAATGACGAATTTATAAAAATAGCAGACTTGGGCCCCTGGTTATTACTGAGTTTTCAAAGGGTTTTCTTTGATATTAGGTCTCACTTGAGCAGTTCATCTTACCATGGGGCTTTCGTGTCATATGTCGTGGCCAAATCTTAGAATTGATCACTTCGTGATATGGCCAACTAAAATTGGCCAGATCGTTTAAACGTTAATATTTGATGATTTGTCAATACTCGATTGGCCATATCATTGATGTAGGATTTTAATGATAATGTAAGGTCTAAAGAAAGTAGGTCAAACGAAGTTGAAGTATCATCAAACTTTACCCTTTAAAACGACTTGCTGGGTTACCATGATGTTTAAAGTAAGATTGTTTTATTCTTATTCCACTGTGGGTAAGAGATGGCGCTAGACAACCTGTATAGCTCTGTCTCTTACCACACTGAAATAAGAATGAAACAATCTTACTTTGAACGTCATGGTAACCCATCTGGCCAGTTTTACTGGGCCATATCATGAAATGATACATTTCTAAGATCTGGCCACGACATTACTATATGTCGTGGCTATGGATTTTCGATTATATTCGTTCCATAGACTGAGAGATATATAGATATACTCTTTATTGTATACCATAAAAAAACAGTAGGAGCTTAATTAATACCGTGTAACAATAGGCGGTCTTATCGCTAAAACCGGTTTCTTACAGACAACCTTTCGATTAATTTCAGAATGATGAATTTTGGAGCCATTTTAAAAAGTAGCCAACGAGTGTCTGTCTTTCTTTGAAGTTCAAGCTTACTCTGTAACAAAATTTAAAAAAATCGATCCAGTAACTGTGAATTCTTAGTAAATAGCAGTAGAATAGATGGCCGTTGGGGCCGAAAGGTTCTGGAGTAGCCACAAACCGGAAGACGCGGTGTTGGAAGGCCCCCTACAAGTTGGACCGATGACCTAGTGAAGGTTGCGAGAATCCGATGAATGCGATACGCACAGGATCGTTCATTGTGGCGACATTTGGGGGAGGCCTATGTCCAGCAGTGGACGTCCATCGGCTGAAATGATGATGAGTAAATAAGACAGATTACTAAGCAGTGTCGTAATGTGCAGGTCTACCTCTCCAGCAAAGTAAAGGAAGAAGTTTGAAATGTACAGTAAAGGGTCAAAAGTGTCCAATGCTAACGTGTCTAAAATCGTCGTGTATATAGGGAATAGTACATAATCCGGGACCGTAACAGACAGACATAGTTACATTCACATTTACAATATTATTATGTACTAGCTTCTGCCAGCGGCTTCGCCCGCGTGACAGAAGGTTTCTCCGTACAAACTTTGGACCCCCGTCTCATCCCTCAAGGGGTTGAATTTCGGGATCTCCTTAGTGCTCGCCTACGTCATAAAAGGAATCCTTGTGCAAAATTTCACGCTTCTAGACCCAGTAGTTTCGGCTGTGCGTTGATATGTCAGTCAGTCAGTCAGTTTCTCCTTTTATATAAATAGATTACAATATAATTGTACTATGTATGAATAAAATTACTAAAAACAACTCAACACAAACACATTAACGTAATTTGTATATATCACACCCGCTTATTTGGTTGCCCAAATTTTGAAGTCAACAGAGTTCCTTTTAAAACAAAGATGGATGACCTGACCTTTGTCACGCGCACCCCTACACATGCATTCTCATAATGTGGTCAAAAGTTTTAATTTAATTAAACGTACCGAGCGTGGGAGCCCGTACAACTTTCTACTTCATTGTGTAGATAGGTACGAGTACGTGGAATCTGCGCGAGTCCTTTGCGGATTACGTAGTTCGACACCTACGCGTCTGAGTGTACGTGTTTTAGGTTAAAAAACCGGGCCAGTGCAAGTCGGACTCGCGCACTGAGGGTTCCGTACAAACTAACCTATGGAAATAGTTCAATTCCCGAATTGAGTTGCGAAGATTTTTCCGAAACGCAAATAAAACGTTGTTGAAGTTCTTTGAAATTCTCGGCTTTTCTTTACTGTGATATGCATATATTATGAACATTCCATGGCTCCGAAGCGTGGTCGGTCACAATGATCCTTATCAGAAGACTTAGTCACCCAATTCAACAGACAATTTCTATACTCTCTCATCACTACCACTTTTAGCACTTTCCGCACTAGTGCGGAAAACAGTAAATTGCGTGCCGTAAAATGGGCACACTCTCGCCTCTGTTTTTAATAAAAAAAACCCTTGTCTCTTTGAAAAATAATGTAAATACTGATATTTACAATTGAAATTTTTAAGTTTCTCAGTTCAATTTTAATTTGGTAAGCCATAATAATATTTTAAGTGTAATTACCAATTATGACGAATTTTTGTGGAAAATTTCGATTTTTTTTACTTTTGACTTCAAAAATATGATCAGAAACGGGTCCGGATAGAGCCCCATTTTAAACTAATTAAAAAATTATTGTGTAGAATCATGGACCCTTGGGAACAACCTGACTTTGTTGTCCGCTAAAACCAACATTTAGGTGAACCAAGTTGTAGGCAAAAGCTATTTAGTACATAAAATATGAGGGTTTTAAATTGGATAATAATGATTTAGTTTTTAGGGTTCCGTAGCCAAATGGCAAAAAACCGAACCCTTATAGATTCGTCATGTCTGTCTGTCGGGCCGTCCGTATGTCAAAGCCACTTATTTCCGAAACTATAAGAACTATACTGTTGAAACTTGGTAAGTAGATGTATTTTGTGAACCGCATTAAGATTTTCACACAAAAATAGAAAAAAAACAATAAATTTTGGGGGTTCTCCATACTTAGAACTGAAACTCAAAAATTTTTTTTTCGTCAAACCCGTACGTGTGGGGTATCTATGGATAGGTCTTCAAAAATGATATTGAGGATACTAATATCATTTTTTTCTAAACTGAATAGTTTACGCGACAGACACTTCCAAAGTGGTAAAATGTGTGTACTCCCCCTGTAACTTCTAAAATAAGAGAATGATAAAACTAAAAAAAATATATGATGTAATTATGATGTTATGGTATATGATTATGACCATAAAAACTTCCAACGAAAATTGGTTTGAACGAGATCTAGTAAGTAGTTTTTTTTTAATACCTCATAAATCGTAAACCGCAATTTACGTTTCAAGTTTGTACGGAGCCCTCAGTGCGCCAGTCCGACTCGCACTTGCCCAGTTTTTAATTTGCGTGACACGAATGGACGAAGTACGCCTCCGTCCAAAGCCTCCGTCACAGTTTTTCTACTGATCGATTTTGCGAATGATAAAAAAGGATAACCTATATATTTCCCTCGATGACTTGTTATCTGTAGTTTTGTCGATGGAAGACTATAAAGTTATTCTGGAAATATATATATTAACGGCTAGCTTTTGCCCGCGACTTCGTCCGTGTGAATGTCGTTTATTTCGGACACAAATCGAAGTCGAAGCCAGATAAGAAGTATGTCCTCCCTTCGGTTTCGAACTTACTTCGTACCAAATTTTATCAAAATCAGTTCTGTAGTTAACCGTGAAAGCGTAGCAGAGACATTTACTTTCACATCTATGATATCAAGTATGGATATGCACTAAGATACCTAGAAGTATGTTTACTTGTCTAGTCTAGTCTCTAACTAGGTTCAACAATGGTGAGCAAGCATACAAAGTTTTCTATCAGTTCCGACTTTCAGCCTACATTCATCCTCTGCAGAACTAGGTCTGTGTGCCATCTGTTCCTGTCTGAAAACGAAAATTTTATTAAAACATAGGTTTTTTTTAAATTCACTAATGTCACGCCCCAGCTTCACCCGAGTCCAAATTATATACATAAACCTTCCACGTTAATTGCATCTTTATATTACTGAAAACCACATCAGAATCTATTTTGCGATTTAGGAGTAATAAACAGACAAACGCGGAAAGCGACTTTATTTTATACGGAACCAGTTGCTGCCAGCAGCTCCGCCTGATCTGCGTGATAGTAGAAAATAGTCCCAAGTAAACATACTCCTGGATAAAAAGTATCATTAATAAAAAAAACGACGAAAAATTCCACCACTGGGGGCCCAGAATCACGTACTGGATCCATGGTATTCGTTTGTGCGTCGAGCTCAAAGACACCCTCTGTTAGCATACAAGATATTGTTTACCCGTGTGCTAAATTTAATCCAAATCTATTCAGCCGTTTGAGCGTGAAGAAGTATCAAACATACGAACACACTCACAAATTTTCGTGTTTATATGATATGATGTAAAGATAAAGAAGAGTGGTTGCGTATGTTTCGCTATGTTTAGAACGGATATTTTAGTTATCCATTGAAGAACACAACCGCGAGAATCTTTGTTTATATTTTCAATGCTTTTCCAAAGTTTAGACGTGAGTATCGTCTCTTTAACCGATTACGTTGGTCCAATTAGATAAATATTTTCATGTCCATTTTGCCAAGGTCGTTTATTTACGACCAAATACTCCATCTTGTCAGCTCTAGAATTGAAGATGTAAACGAGATCCATCTCGTTTCGGTAAACGAGGGTCCAGGGGCCAGGTTGGTTCGACCCTGCTGAAATGGACACAAAAACTTCAGTCGGATTAATCCGACGTACGTAAGCGGTTACAGGTTAAAAATGCTTGCATACAGTGAGGCAATTAAAAAACGAATAATAACAAAATTGGGGGATACAATTTGATGACGCAGCTACATATTTATCATCTCCTGTTAAAGGATCAAAGAATTCGGTACGCTAAGTGAGGACTGTGACGTTATCTCGCGCGGTGGAGGAAGAAGCGCCACCACTTTGAAGCTGCGTTTTTTTTACGATGAAATCGTATCTACATGTCCATTTGTTAATATTTACATAAACCAAAAGCATTAACAAACTTCACAAATCCGACTTAAAATATTGTACAAAGTCAAATGATAAAATCTAAAGAGCAGACAATGCATTGAGCAATTAATTCATTCACATATTTTTCCCATTCAAATCATTTAACTTATTAACTCGAAATGCACCGCTAGAAAGTTTTGAGACAACGTAATTTTACCCAACTACCCAGTAATATTTTAATTCACAGCAAATTATCAATTTACAACGGAAGTAATTGAAATAAAACCGTGGAATGACGTAATGTAAATTCTTACGATTACGACAGTTACGACTATGTCAATTGAACGCTTAGATGCGCCCGCGCAGCGACGTCAACGTGCCGTTTTCGCGAACTCGATAACACAGCGCAAGATAAGCTTGCTCGGTACTTCGCAGAAAGTTTTAGTCATGTTTTATCAATCTTTTGAGTACTTTTATCTAACCGTTATCCTTTATAGCAGGCTGTCAAGTGGTATTAGTACAACAGTACTGCATTTTTTGTTTATCTCTAGGGACCCGTCTCACCAAAGCATGGGTTTTAGATTTTTTTTTTTAATTCTCGTCTTTTCCTTGCTGTAATATGCACCTTAACCTTCTTCGTGAATCACTCTGTCTTTAAGTGACAACCGCACGATAATTCGTTCAGTAGGTTTTAAGTATATCGCGTTCATACAGACAGACGCGGTGGGGAGGTGTGGAGGGTCCCGTCTAAAACTTTGGGTACGGAACCCTAAAAAAGAAAAAGAGGATATGTATTTAGATTCGTGTAAAGTGGCATCATTACGTCGCGTCCATGGCATAGACCAGGGAAGCACAGACTTATTGAGACTAAAGGCCACTTGGGCAAATGATGAACTAAGGGCGGGCCACCAGCAAAAATTAAAAACAAAAATAGCCAAAAATTTAATAAAAAAAATTAAAGCATGGTACTGCATTGTGCTCACATTTTTTTTTTTTAAATTTGGCTCAAATTTACTTTTAAAATTGCTTACAAACTTTCATTCGCAAGGCGGTTTTAATTTTTTATTTTGTTATTATTCAATACCGAAAATATTTGTTCACATATACATATAAGTAGAAACAAGTCTTTGTACATAGTTTTATCAATGCATCGGTAAAAGTTCGGCAAGTCCCCTTCATTGAATTTGTTGCAAAAATCTTGATCGTTTTGAATATCGATTAATTATATTTGACTCTGGTGTAGCTTCAACTGAAATGGTTGCTAAATATGTCCAATAGAAGTTTAACCTTTTGAATCTCAGAAAATCGTTCACGAAAAGATTGTATTAAAATACCTAACTTTTCGGCAAAGCTAAGTTTAACCGCAGTTTTATTGAATTTTATAGCTATTTTCTTGAATTTGGAAAATGATTGTAACTACCCGAATTTATTTGTGGTCCAACTTGCTGCATATCGCAGGGGGGGCCGGTCTGTGGATCTCTGGCATAAGACACTTCAAAGATGAAAAGAAAGAATATGGACACATTCTTAACATGATTACTTAGCAATACTAGCGAGGCTCTCGGGAGTAGATCCTTTCTTCGCCTAACATTCGCTTGTTTATTAATAGCCTAATTTCTTAAAAGGTTTCCTCCCACGCCTATTAACGCACGATTTGTTTTCATACCAATGTTTGCACACAGACTTATTTCGGGAACATTCTTTTTCCGATATTTCATTACATTTCAGTGGCCTCTTTAGCAATCTGTTACTTGATATTATAAAGCTGAAGAATGTAATAACCCGACTTACGTGTTGTAGGTCGCGGGTTTAAACCCAGCCAGGCGCATTACTTTCTGTGATTTATTTCATTACCACTGCTCGCAAAAAGGTGAAGGAAAACATCGTGAGGAAACCGGCATGTCCTAGAGCCAAAAAATCGAAGATATGCTACATTCACCAAGCCGCACTGGGCCCGCGTGGTGGATTATGGCCCATTCCCTCTCCTAGAGAGAGGAGGCCTGAGTCCCAGCAGTGGGAACATTTACACATGCTTATGCTATGCTTATAAAGCTGATTTTTGAGTTTCTTTATTAAAATGAATAATCTCTTAATCTTAGAAACTACTAATTCAAAACGAAAATTTCTTTTAATGCTTTAACCGGATACGTCAGATTAGTCTGACGAGTGTTTTCGTGTCCTATTCGCCAGGGTCGTGTGTTTACGACTGGGTACTCTATCTCGTTTAGTTCCTCGCAACGGTCGCCTCCTCCTACAGAGCAGTAATGCTAGCAAAGGAGGCCGCACATGCACGTGCGAGGTCGCGACCCTCACGCCCCAGCCGCCACGATCCCGATCCCGATTTCCGGCCACCGTAGGCGCGGGCTTGCGGACAGCGAGCAATGAGTAGCTCACCGTCCGACCGTCCGGTAACCGTCCGGACCGAGCCCAAGCACAAGTCGACAGTGCGTACTGTTTCACGCGCGCCTCAAGGAGTTGTCAGCAAACCATAGGGCCCCCCAGTAGGGTCGAAACCTACTGGGGCCAAGACTTTGTTTATGAAAGGAAAACTTGGCCCTGGGACGAAGGTAAAGAAGGAACAGGAGTGGGTTTTTAGTGAGTAAAAGTCTGACACGGCCTCTCGCTGCGGATGTCATTGGATGATTTTCTCATCTCAATTAGCTCTTCTATCCCCATAGGTGACGGAAGAGCTGAAAAAATGGAGTATTTGGTCGTGGCCGTACGACTCTGGCGGAATAAACGCGAGAGGGTTGATCGGATATATCCGTCCTAGACGGTTAAAAAGTTAATATTGGATTTATCGAGCCATATCCATTTATTGAGGAAGGCTACTGGCTATATCAACGCTACGATCCACGGGAACGGAGCAATAAACAAAAACGCGGGTGAAATCGCAGGAGACATCTAATAAAAAGATAAACGTGGCCGGTGTTTCCGTTAACCGGCCGGCTTAAGCAAAACTGAATAATTATGTCCATTTCTTGATTAGTATGCTACACTGACCCTCAAGTATTCAACGCAATGATTGGCACGCAAGATAATAATAATAGCATTATAATACTTCTTACTTAATACTTTCAAGGTAGTGGGCCTTGAAATAGCATGCAATTCTAGAGAAGTCATTTGCTTGATAGCATCCAGGAAAGAGTACCCACTCTACTGTTTCGTTGTATACGTAATAAAATTCCGCTGTTGTTCGATCAATCAATTGAGTTGACGGATTTTATAGAGAGCGATACGGTCTGTTATAGGTTTGTTTAGTATTGCTGTCCCGTAGCCTCGCTTCAGTGGTCTATCATACAGAAACCGTGCATTATGGTGCGTTTCCATTGACGTGGAGCTTGGCGGAGTGTTGAGAGGAGCGGCCAATCAGTGCCCGAAACCTTCACTCCGCGGAAATAGTGTAAATGGAGCGGAATGGAGCTGACAGGACTTTCAATTAAAAAAAACGAATACGCGGCCTCGAGCCAGAAAGAACGGAATCGGGTACCAAGTGGAGAGCACGAAGTGGAGGGTACTTAGTTCAAATTCCGCTTCAATAGAAACACTTGCCTTTTTTCACTACTCTTCTCCGCTCCACTCCAACCAGCTCCGATTAAGTAGAAATACACCCTTATCAGGGAGCCTATGAAACTGAGCAAATAATTATGTAACTAAAATAGAAAGCTTTTTGTGACTCGCACAGGTGAAACAACAAAATATTAAAATAAAAGAATAAAGCTTCGGAATTATTATACAAGGTGTAAGGGACAGGTCTCCGCAAACTTTAGAAATTGCTCAGTAGACGAAACTGAAAAACTTTCCACAAGATTTTTTTCGTTGTGGAAAAATTCTTGTGGAAAGTTGTTCAGTATCGTCTACTGAGCCATGCCCTTAAAGTTTGCGGAAACCTGTCCCTTACACCCTGTATTAAAAAAAATATATAAAAACACAGCGCTGATATCCTGTGATGCCACGGACACACTCTCAAAATATAGACAAAAGTTAAAAGATTAATTAGTTAAATTAGTTTAGATCTTTTCTCAGTGATCGTTAAACCTGACTTGGGGGAAACTAGTCAGTAACATATCTTAATTAATCAAAGGCGAAACCAAAAAAACACTTGTGTTCCATACTAATATTACAAAATAATATTAAAGTAACTCTGTCTGTATGTTACGTTTTCAAGGTTGGTATTACTGAACAGATTTTAATTAAATTTAATACGAAGTAAGATTAAACCCCAAGGAAGGACATAGGCTACTTATTATCTGGCTCCGACTTCGACTTCGCGTCTGCATAACAGTTATCATGCAGACGAAGTCGTGGGCAAAAGCTATTCTTCCATACATCTCAGCTTCTTTGTTTCTTGTTCGCGTATGAAACAAAAACAAAAGACGTAAGATACTCAGCCGGGAGCCAAGTTTCCGAAACACTCACGTTTTACACGGCTGCCTTACATTATATAGATGTATATTGTACAGTTCTAAATCATAAATAGTTGGTTTCTTCCGCGTGCCATCGCTTTGTGTAACGTAAACGTGTGTAACTGGGAACGAATAAATATTTGACGTATTGGCGGTACGTGGAAAGACAGATTACCATTTATCGTTAACTACTCAATACAAAACCTCTTCTCTATCTTCTAGACTTTTTTTTTTATTGGATGGGAAAATCATCTTATGACATCCCCCGCTCTTGGGCGGAACGGGAGTAGTCAGACTTTTACTGACTAAAAACCCACTCCTGTTCCTTCGTTGCCTTCGTCCCTGGGCTCCGGGTTTCGCTTTCACACTACCCGTGGCCCCAGTAGGCTTCGACCCTGCTGGGCCCCTACGATTTGCTGACATCTCCTTCCAGACATCACATTTTTTAACATATAAACAAATAAATTTACGTCGATGTAAAGATAAATTAGAAGAAACCTTCTCAGATTTGTACCAAGCGTGATGTTATTACAAATTAGCGGTGATCGCTGTCCAGCTTCCGTCAGCTAGCTAGCTCGTCGTGTAGATATGCTTCATAGGGGCATGATAAACAGCGTGTGTTCTGATTTGTAACGGACCTACTGAATAGACTTTAAAACTATATATATTGATCTAATGCTGAACGAAGGCTTCCCTTACTCTTTTCACAACAAGTTTTTTTATACTAATGAGGGCAGGCGTCAAAGTCGTCCCGCCATTTTCTACTAGGTCTACCACCATATCTTCTGGCGTTTAAGGTTAAATCGCGAAATTCAAATATTCGTACAATTTGCAGTTCATTACCGATTACAACGATAATTAAAAATATATATGCGTTAATAAAATTTCTGTATTTACGCTATTATACTCATTAAAATCGTCAAAATAACATAAAATTTGACGTTTTCCCACGTCGCTAATATAATTCTTTTTACTATACCATCCAATACTAAGCTTGAAATCGCAAAAAACTTTCGAAAATTTGAATTTCGCTGGCTACCCTGTCGCATTCACCTTAATGGGACCCATTCGATGATTAGTTTTCTCTGTTTCGCATCTGCTATTTGACAAATAGTAGTACAAACATTTTGACACCATTTATACGAAGTACTAAAATCAAATTAAAACTAGGATAGCCTTTGCGCTTCAACTTAGAGGTTAAAGTTTAGATATACATCGCCATATCTTTGAAAGTTTGCCTGAAAACCGGGGACGCGGTCTAGAAATAGTGGCCCCATTTCTGATGCTCACCGACGAAGCTAAACTTGTGCTATAATTAACTCGTCGATTAAAGATGAAAGAGATCGAATAAAATTTGAAATGTCAAATCAGGTTGAACTTCCACAGAATATTCTGCAGATTATGGCACTTTTGGCAGTTCAAAATACCGTCGTATTTGATTATATTATTTCTTCTTATTATTTATTTATTAAAACTTAATGTACAGAGTGGTACATAGTGGACTTAATGCAACAAGGCATTCTCTACCAGCCAACCTTTGGGTTAAAAAATACTAAACGGTGGTAGGTATGCACAGTAAATAAATACTAGGTATTTCAAATAGAATGAAGTATCATTAAATTATGTAAATATATATATATATATATAAATTGTTTCTACTTATGTGCGTTATATACTTAGACTTTGAAACCCACCGATGTGCCCCAAAATGACAGCTTCATTAGAAAGAAAGGCAAATAATACGAAGATGGTTTTAGAACATTTAAACAAAGCATTAAAAAAAAGACAAACAAACAGTCAAACAACAACAGTCAGTCAATCTTTTTAGTAGCGTAGTAGGATATCCACTTATTGTGAAAAAAAGTTAGTTTAAGACCTGGTTCATATGATACAACCACTGTGGCCTAATCGATGCCATCATCCCTCCATAACCTTGCCCCAAAAATGTTATGGATACGTAATTTAGGATCTGAATGCGGATATGAAGTTATTTCGGATTATGCGCTTGTTTCGGATAGCATATTTAAATTATAAAAGTAATGAAACAAATAGCAAGATTTTATTTTTATTTCTAGTCTAGATTATCAATTGTTTGGCCGGGCAAAACAAACAAGAAACTTTCATTTAGACTCCGCTTTTATCCGTAACTTTTATATCGGATTTCGGTTACAGTTTATTTTTTGTTTCGAATACATTCAATAGCTGCTGTGCGCTAGAACTACTTATTGGTTCCACTAAAAGCAAAGAGACATCGCTGTAGACCAAGTTGAAGGTGGAGAGATGAGCTTGACAACTACAGGAGGGACTGACTCGTAATGGCTGAGTTCAGACGTGTGTGGAAAAGGGAAAGGGAGGCCTTCGCCCAGAATAGGCTAAAAACAACAATAACATCCGATAGTTACGGTAACGGTTACTTCGAAGTGGAAGTTTGAGTTTCTCACATGTTGTTCTTAATTTTCAATATCGACGGTGAAGTGCCAATAACTCCTAACTGTCGAAGTCAAAAATCTTCTGTCTTAAAAACGTCAGGAGGTAATACTATAAATTGACATGCTGGTTTAGATAAGAGATGTTTCCACAATTTAATTTGATGCAGTAGCAACTAATATTCACTTCAAGACATTTCACAAAAACATGCAGAAACACACATTTGAATTAAAAGCGCTAAAAAGTAATTATCTCGAAAAATGTCAGTTAGAAGGTATTGGCACTTCACCGTCGATATGTAAGAATCAGTTAAAATTATCTATTGGTCTACTTATCAGTACACACCTGAAAACTATTGTATTTAGGTGTGGTCAGTTGTGCAGGTTCTGTGAATAATTATTTAAGGATTGCTTAGCTGTTTTAACATTGCTTCTTGTAAAAAGCACAGAATGAGAAAAAATATAATGGACTTTTGTATAATTTATTTACACTTCTATAGTTAAGAAAAATAGTTATATATGTATTGAATTGGAATTGATTAAGCGGCCATATTCCCACGGTGTCGCGTCTGACCGCGGGACATATTGTCGCATTGTGCGACTTGCCTGCAAAGAGAGGCACTCTTTGCCGAGTTTGTTTTACGTTAATGCTATCGACGCTTTTGTGACGTTTCGTGCCCTGATTGGCCCGCTCCAAGCTCTTAACCAATCAAAGCCAAACGCGGTGAATGTTTCAATCGCGTTAACGTGTAAATAACTCGTATTCAGTGCCAATGTGACGCGTCGTCTAAATACTCAACAAAGAAACATCGCAAAACCTTTAAAACCCTTTGGTTGAAGATTGATTGCGAAATTTTGACGAAGCAACGCCTTGACAACACGGTGTCTTGAATCGACGCGGCACCCTATATTTGCACGACACGACATGATCTGAATATGCTCATTGTCACGTGAGCTGTAGGTGTGTCGCCAAGTTTAAATTGAGTTTGGGGACTCCCCGTAGCTAAAAATTCAATTGGCCACTTATTTAGTATAATAAGTGGCCAATTACTTACTAAATAGGCGGTGTGACCATCTCTGGATTCTGGAAGTGCCATTATCATTTGGAGCCCATATTGTTATCATGGAGCGATGTTAAACTATGCTAGCGTATCCTGTTATTTTATTTATCTTTGTGTATTTTTGTAGCTAGTTTTTTTGTTGTCATCTAGTTGTTTAGCTGGTCACATCTTCGTTTTTGACATATAGGAATAGACATAATATGAAAATCTACAACTCACCATACTATTTTCGTGTTTTGATTTTTATTGATTTGGTTCATATATTTTGTACATTTTATTTTAATCGCATAATTGTACACGATGACGCTATACTGACCGTCAAGCAAAGTGGCTGCACATTTCTTCCAAAATTAAATTCTAAATTAATTTTTCAATAACTTTGCCTTTTGTCGTTTCAACGTCAACGTGTACAGAACTTGATGGACCTCGAATTTTATTTTTGTATTCGCTTTTGTATCATTAGCTTCTCCGTTTCATTTAAGTTTAATTTGCAAACGTAATATTCATTTAGTTTTTGCACTGCAGCTGAGCTTCTTGCCAATATCATGGAATACCCTGAGAATGACTTTAAAATTCAGTAACAACCTTTTAGGAGGTGAAGGTACTAATGTGAACAAAGGCCAATGCAAACTATTGGCATGTTTTAATTTTCTTTTCGCCAAAAATAAAACCTATGTTATACGTTAGAGGCCAAAACGAGGAATCAATAACAAAAAGAACCAGGTCTTTAAACCGTAACCGAACGAAGATACGCGAAGATAAGTATATTTTTGTCAGGCGTTACCTATTTTCGTTATATTATAATGAAATGGAAATGTAATACGTAATATTTTGAGGGTTTCCTTTGATAAAATAGATTAAATTGGTTGTTATTGTTATATTTTTTCACACTCGCAGTTTTTTATCATTAAAACTACAAAAAAAAAAGTGATAAACGAATCGAAAAGATACGGGTTAGTGTTGTGATGGTCATTGACAATATTTAATGCGTACTAACCATAAAAACCGAAGCTAAAACTATATTTAACAATGAGAAACTTAAAATATCAGACATACAGTATTTTTATTTCAGAAAAAATAACGCCTGATAACAAACTATAGCAATATACTAAATAGTCCCTAACTGCGTTTCGTTACGGTCGGTAGACATAATTCTTTTTGCTATTGATTTCTCATACAGTCCTCTAAGATATGTAGGTTTCACTTTTAGCGAAAAGAAAAAAATACATGCCAGCAATGTATGGGAAAAATTTCATTCCTTTTTATTATGGGATTAATTTTTAGTGAATAAAAACATCTGTTTCCGGCATTTTGTCAAGTACTGAACAACTAGGGCTGCCAACTTTATTTTTGAAATAATTTTGGAGGTATGCGAAACAGAAAGTAAAGTCCCACGAACCTCCGTTGAAAAGGAAGGATCCTCCGACCAGACGGGTGTTATGTCTAGTGGGCAACTGCCCCATAGATGATTTCGGGCGGTTCTATACGTAGTTACGCGCGTAGAACTTTGATTGCGCGATGCAGGATTAGTTCTTATGTGACGCCATAGATGTCGCTACAAAATAAACTAAATCTTGTTTTAGAGAATTTTATGCAGAGTGGGTCTTAGAAAAAAAGAGTAGGAACCGTTTATTGTTTTACTACAAACATTTTTTTGTTTTTAAAATAATTGTAGAGTACTAAACAGCTTCAATGAAGTCATTTCTTTTACCACTACTTAACAATTGAAATTTCTTTAGTGAAATATCTTAATTTCATTCAAATTGGATCAATCTTCAAAACAAATAGCAGTATTTAAGTGTACCTACCTTATTACTTTTGTGGAACATAATTAAACCTCTGCAGAGAAGAGATACTCTATAACCCTATGAGCAGTTGATTTTGTTTCATATTTCAGAGTATATTAAAAAGTAAAAGTAGTTTATATTCAGGTGTGTTGTCACCGCTTAAAATATTACTAATAAATCATCCTGTTCTCATTGATCGTGGCGGTTTCCCGTCCCATCGGACTATGAGAGTAAAGGAGCAGACGGAAAGAACACCTGTGTTTGCGCAGATACTATTGCACTATAATATCTCCTGCAAATTATACGTGACAGTTTTTTTTACGAGGCTCAGTATGACATTACGGCCGGGTTCTACGTATATTGGCAAGGCAGCTCACTAGCCTATCAGCAAACCCCCTAAAGCTGGTAATACAAAAGCGAAAAGTAGCTTACGCATGTAAAATAAATGGTGGGTCGCAAACGCAGCGGTGGCGCCATCGCTCCTGCGGCGGACGTGGGCGAGTACGCAAGCTACTGCGCGCGCATCCACGACGAGGAGATCTACCACGACCTGTGCGCCGTCAAGAACAGCGTGCGCGACCTACCGCCCATACAGCCGCCTGCTTTCAACACAGTAGGCTCCTGTTTTTTTTTTTTTTTGTTTATGCTTTTGTTTTGCATTCGGTGGTGAGAGGAGGTGATTTTGCTTGACATGCTGGTGCAGCCCAATATTTTCAGTCGAAAAAAAAAATCCTCATTCCACAACTTTCACACAACGCCATCTAGTCCCAAACTAAGCAAAGCATGTGATAAAAGTACTAGACAACTGATAAACATACTTACATATTTCTAAATACATTCATATTATAGATAAATTGCACCTAGACACAGAAAAAATTATCATGCTCGTCACACAAAAATGTGTCTTGGATGAAAATCGAATCCACGACTTCCAGCATAGCAGCCAGGGCCACTGAGCACTAGACCAAAAGGCCTGTCGAATGAAGAAAATACTTTAGATGCTTTTAGCAAGCATGTTTTTCTACGTCGTTCTCATATTATCTGTATAATTTCAACATTAGAGTGGGCTGACTGTATTAATCAGTAACAAAATCAATACTTGTACTCGGGTTCTGTGTACACACATAATCACTTACGAGGTAGGCCAGTAATTCATTTTTAATGACGCGCGACTGACTGAAATATTTAGTGATATTGATAGTAATTTAGGTACCTACTATCAGGTAAAATTATGATAGTCACACAATATTCGAATGCTCAATATTTATTTTTTAAATTGTTAATAATATTGTAGCATTTTGAATATTCTGTATACAATTATTTATTATACCTGTATATTTTATTAAGTATTTTATTTTATTACTTTATTGTAAAATTATATAACTGAGGTTATTTAAATTAAAAGTACCAAGTACAGGGAAAATATATTATAGAAAAATAATAACACAGCTATTGAGGTTTATTCCCAGTAACAGAGTCATATCAAGTCAAAAATGACGGGAACTGAAATATCTTAGCCGAGGTTTCTCACACATCCAAAGCCCACTTAATCAGGCTTCACTGTATCATCATCCCCTTGTCCTTATCCCATTATTTGAGGTCGACATTACATGCCTTTTTTCCATCCATTTAGTCACCGAAATTCTAGCCATAACAAAACGTGGCTCTAACCATAACGAAACATCTCTCACACTGTCCATCCAGGTTCCCGTTCACCTCAAAACATTCCTCACTTCATCACAGTGCCACAAAACCGGCAAACTTAGTACAATCGTAGAATTCTCAACAAAAAAAAAAGCCGTTCACGGATGACGGACGTATTAAATTCCAACCGGACAAGTAAAAGTTTAGCAAATCGGTCCGTACGACGATTGAATTATGCATGGCATGGCTGTTCCTCCAATCACGACGTGTTTACAACTACCGCTAATAGTTTTGCTATCACTTCTTTTATAAACACCAAGTTTCTATAGCGTTGCGTTCCTCATGATAAAAATAAGTGGATATCGCGATGTAAGTGGTTAAAAATACGTTGGTTATTTATAAAGCGGATGTGCCGGAAGACGGTTTTGTTTTTGGGTGCTCTAGATTGTCCATATGGCGTTGTGCGATGTTGCGCGGGATTTTATCGCTTTGTATCGCATCATATTGCATTGCACTAGGGCTATATTTTTTTCTGCATTATAGTGTTTAAGAATTGTTGATTTTATCTATCACGGAACTTAACGTTATAGAAACGAATGAATGTAAATTGTAGATAGTAGATGGGTTACGGTAATTTTTTACGCTTTCGCTTTCATTGTATGAAGCGGGACGAATTTAGAGGTTCAACTTAGTTATAATATATATATTTTTTTGTTATTTTTGCATGTAATTCCTTTAAATTCGTCCCTCATTGTTATTTTTAGAATTTAATTCAAAATGATCAGTTTTTTTTTTATATTTTCAGCTAGCGACATCATCTCATAGTTTAGAAAAGAGGGATTATGTTATAAGAGAACTTGTGGATACGGAGAACAACTACGTGGATGTTTTAAGTAAAATTATCAAGTACTTCCTGAGGCCACTGATGCCATACCTCAAACCTCAGGATATGCAGGTCATATTTTTTGGAATTAAGGTGAGAACAAACTTATTTAACTAGATTTAGTCTGGTCAATTTAGACATCCCAGGTTACAATAATTCACACCCAGCTGAAAATTGGTAGGATTGTTCAAAACACCATCATAAAAGAAACTTAAAAAGTCCTAATCGATCCGACACCTGGAAAAAAAAAGGTCACAAAAACAGCAAGTTTTATCATAAAATTAGCTCAGACAAAAATTGTAGATCTGATCTTGTCTTAGACTTCCTAGTTTCTCAGTCAATTCCAGTACCCTTCGTAAGTTTATCAGTCCACATAGTTGTGAGGCTTCGAATGTGTACAATAACCTTTAATATTAACCAACACTCTAAACTTTTGCTTTAAACAGGAACTCCACGAAACCCACACAGGCCTACTCCGGCAGTTAAAACTAGCAACAGAAGCGTGCGTCCCCGGCAACGGCGCGCCACGCCTAGCAGACGTATTCCTAGCGTGGCGAGAACGACTGCTGCTGTATGGAGACTACTGCTCCAACCTCACTAACGCACAGGAAACACTGAAGACGCTAGACGCCAGGGATTCTACTTTTAATAAACAATTAGCGGTGAGTATTTAATTCAAAACATTCCTAGCTACGTCAAGCAGACGTAATCTTAGTGTGGCGGGAATGATTACTACTATTCTGAGACTTGTACACCAACATCACTGATGCGTAGGACAAGCCAAAGTCACTAAACGCAAGATATTCTACGTTTAACAAACAGCGGTGAGTATTCGGTAGTAAACTACGTTGCTACACCTTAGTACACGTAATCTTAGCGTGGCCGTAACGATTACTACTGTACAGAAAATTCTACTACAATATCACTGATGCACAGGGCAAGCTAAAGACACTATGCGCAAGAGATTCTACGTTTAACAAGCAGTTAGCGGTGAGTATTCAGTAGTAAACGACGTTGCTATATCTAGCAGACGTAATCTTAGCGTGTTCGTAACGATTACTACTGTACAGAAATTTTTATTACAACATCACTGATGCACAGGGCAAGCTAAAGACGCTCAACGCAAAAGATTCTACGTTTAATAAACAGTTAGCGATAAGTATTCAGTAGTAAACAATGTTGTTATATCTAGCAGACGTAATCCTACCGTCCAACTTTAGGATTACTACAGTACGGCAGTGACTACTGTACTATACCCATTACTCGCCGTCCACAAGCACGCGCCTACGCCTCCTAACGCCCAGGGTGTCTCCGGCGTGGGCCTGGACAAAGGGTAACTCTATGGTTTGAATGGATATGGTTAGACAGACTTAAGTCTAGCTAAGGTCAGTTAAACAACAGGTCCAAATCCTTCTATATCTTTCTTTCATAAGACATAACTTCGTTTTTCCGCTGTCAACAGAAATGTCAGAAGGAACACAGCGACGGTCGGATACAGCTGCGCGACATCCTGTCGGTGCCGATGCAGAGGGTGCTCAAATACCACCTGCTGTTGGACAAACTGGTGCATGAAACACAGCCAGTAAGTACCCCACTATTCTTTATTAAGGATGTTATCAATGTTATCATATCCATATATGAAATGGATCTGAATACGGATATAGGAATAATATCATACCGGTTTCGGATACTGTTACGGATATTAAAATCGACTACTTTCTAATGGTTTCGGTTCCGGATATTTTTTTTTAATTATTAAAGAAAAATTCAAATAGCAAGATTTGACTTTTATTTGTAGTTTAGATTATCACTTGTTGGGTCGAGAACAACAAAGCATTTAAAGCATTTTTTTTTTAATTTCGAATAAACCATTATAGGCACTTTTGAAATGTCAAGAGTCAGAAAAAATTATACTAATTGCACATTCCAAAGCGTAGATCTCTATGGAGAAGAATGTGCAAGAAACTCCATGAACACTCTTTTCAATCATGTTTTGTAATTACAAATATATCTGTTACATGTTTCTTTTCGAACAAATACAAACTTAATGTAATCTGTTGTTTAGACTCCGTCTTTATCTGAAACTATCCAAAAGTAATAAAAAAGCAGACTACACAATATAATTTCATTTCCATAACTGTATCCGAAACTTCCACACATTTTTTCAGAAATATTTTTTTCCCCATAGAAGAAAATAGAAAATAGGTATAAATTGAGGATTAGTTAAACGAAAAATTAAGGAACAGTTAAATACTATCCAAAGAAAACCGCATTCATATCGGTTCATCCGTTTATGATTTACGTTACTACAGACAGACACACGTAGCTGTCAAATTGATAACACCCTTTTTGGCGTATTAAGTTAAAAAATAAAAAAGTCGAATTCAAAGCTTATGGTTTCAGAAATTAAGTCCAGGCTCCGTCAAGACCTACAGAAGGCCATATTCACAAGTTCATATTCGCAATTTAAAGGAATCTTATTAAGCTTAACCTGTTTATCAACAGAATCATGAAGAGTTCCGAGGACTAGAACGAGCGAAAGAGGCCATGGTGGACGTCGCGCAGTACATAAACGAAGTGAAGAGGGATAGTGAAGTGCTTGCGCTACTCGCTAAAGTACAGGTGAACACTCGTGTCTTCTTTTATTTTGAACTAGCTGACACCTGTTGTTCCGTCAGCGAAAATTTATAAGTTGTATGTATGTATGTCGGGCTGGTGTCCGAAATTCCACGTCCAAAACACGTATTTTGCGTAAGGGTGGGGCATGTGTCATTCGATGGCCCAGCTCCTCAAGGCAAGCCAGCAGCGCCTTGCCTTTACAAGTTATAGCATAAGTGTTAATCCAGATTATAAATTATCGAGTTACCACATTTCATCCAAATCAGATCAGCAGTTTGAGCGCCGTTCAAACGGCGAAAGTTGTGTTTGTATGTGTGCGTGTGTACGTACACACACAAATTCAATTTCTGATTGATTGCTAATTTGTAGTATCTTCTATTTCATCGTAATCTTCTCTTCTCCAGGAGAGTATAATAGACTGGGAGGGCGGCGCGCTGGGCGCGGGGGGCGCCGGCCTGGCGGCGTACGGCCGCCTGCTGCTGGATGGCGAGCTGAAGGTCAAGGCGCACGAGGACCAGAAGCTCAGATCACGATACGTTTTTGTCTTTGATAAGCTCATGCTGCTCTGCAAACCTGTGAAGGTAAGGTGTACTAATGTTGGATGTACTGCATAAATATCTGAGTAACTTGATACTATAATGGTGAATTCGACTATATCTTTAAATCTGCCTCAAGACAGCCTGTGAAAGCTTTTGTTTTTTTTTTTAGTTTCTCTAAGCAAAAACTGTCGGAAATCAATTAAAAAAAAAAAAAACGGTTAAAAGTTGTAGGACTTCGTAGTACTAATATCCATACATTAACTCAAATCTCGATGTTTAACAGCAAAAAATCTTGTCATAAGATTGCTACATACTTAACTAGTATGTTACCAAAAAATTTGAACTTACGAATATTTTATGAAAACTAACGAGGTCATTTTGAAGAGTCCAATCTGTCTTTCATTGTCCTATGACAGCGACATCGTCACAGGCTCAAACAAGTCTATGGGACTTATAGCTTTAATAACTGTTATACTATAGGTTGTCCCAAAATTAACGCAAGATTTGAATTAAATAGAAAACACAGTTTGTAGTCTTCAAATTGTGATTTGTTTTTATTAAATCATAAACTAAAGGTGTCCCACAATTAACGTAAGATTTGAATTTTCCGCCGTTTGTGCAGTAAAGTGTTGGCAACCCCCCAAAAATAAACTGTGTTTTCTATTTAATTTAAATCTTGCGTTAATTTTGAGACACGCTATACTAAGCTATTAAAATCGCCCTACGACCAGCCAAAGAATGAGATAGTTCGGAAGAGTCACTGCGGCCCTGGAACACGGGCACTTGAAGGGACACGGTTTTTTTTTAGGTTCAGAAATCCTCAAATAACACCTCTCGCTCTGGGTGGCACGAGACAGGCAACATCATCATTATCATTTCAGTCTTCAGACGTCACTGTAGGCCACCTCCAAGTGTCGCCTTAACGAACGGTAATGTGCTTGCCACTATCGGATTACCGCGACCAGTTCATTGGTCCGGTGAACCGATGAACTGATGAGGGTTGCGGGAGGCCTTCCAACACTACGTCTTCCTATACTTGGTCGCCACTCACACTTTTACTAACTAAAACCCGCCCGTATTTCTTTTGTTGCCCAGCAATACGGGTGGCTTTTTAGTAAAAGTCTGACACTCCCTCTCGCTCCACCCAAAGTAGTTATTTGACGAGTTCGACCAAAAAAAAACCTAACATAACCCAACTAACTTAGTTTTCCTTTCCTAAATCCCACACCAGCTCCTCTCTTCCCAGGACAATCAGTACTCGTACCGCGTTGGGGTCCGCTTGGCCGAGTACCGCGTAGAGGAGGGATGTGGGAGGAGGGCGCTAAGAGGCGATGCGCGCTGGGCGTCACACTTCTACCTCGTGCGACGCACCAAAGACGCCACGTTCACGCTGTACGCACGCACCGACGACGCCAAGCGCAAGTGGGTGAAGGCCATCAGGGACGCCATGTGAGTATATTGTCGTAATTGGGTACTTCACTCATTAAACGATTTTTTTGACTGACTTTAAAAAAAAGTGGAGGTTCTTAACACGTCTGATTTTTTTTTTATCTAGTGCAGCAATATCTTCGCCAAATGTGAACCGATTTTGACGATCCTTTTTTTGTTTCGAGGAGGTTATCTGCTAGGTGGTCCTATTGTTTTTCGGTGAAGATCTAATGATAAGAACAAAAAATGAAGATGAAAAAACGGAAACAAAGATTTTCGAAATAAAAGTCATTTTGTATTTTTTAGTTTCTTTTTGAAGTAGGTTGTATTTTTTTGCAAAAATAAGGTTTTTTTGTTATTTGTATCAAAAAGTAGCTTTCCCCAAAATTAAGAAATTTATAGAAATCTTTCAAATCTGGTGAAAGGGTAAACTGTCAAGTAACAGAAAAAAGAGGCACAAACTAAAATGTGACATCACCACCTTTAGGTCACGCGCGTAGAAAAGAGACAGTGAGAGGTTTCCACCGCGCGCCCACTCTTCCTCATACAAATATTTGAAATGCTAATTGTTGCTACATATTATTACCAATTTTGATGCGGTTTTCAGAAAAAGATGTAATTTTATTGTTTTCTGTTGTTTAGTACAAAAATAAACACAAACCCAATTAGCCGTGATCTCAGAAAAAAAGTTTTATAAAACTAGACAGGTTCATTGAAAAGAACTGTCATTAAAAAAAAATCTACACTTAAAAACGCAAAAACCATAAATGTGTCATCTAATTGGTCATCTTGTGATTTGACAGATTATACATACTACCCTATTTCCAGGAGCTTATACGCTCCAAGAAAATACGCCTCTTGTGGGAAGAAAAATTCATTAAAATTAATATTGTCTGTTTGTCCATAGTGATAACTTAGAGCCACCTGGTTGTCGGAGTACGAACCACAAATTCGTATTACACACGTTTGAGAAACCTGCCACGTGTCACCACTGTTCCAAATTCCTCAAAGGCAGAATATTTCAGGTACCTTTATAAATTAAGTAATAATATTTAAAAAAAAATGAATTAAAATCCTTATTTTCAAAATTACCATTATAATTCATTGTCTCTCAAATACCATTTGCCGAACTTTTAGTCAATCACCTAAGTAACTAGGTAAGTAAATGCCTCGTTGGTGTCGTGGGTTGCAAGCGCGACGGCTGAACCTGGGTTCACACATCTCCAACCAGCGTTGGTCAATAGTTCGGCTCCGCTGATCCTGCATGACAACCCGCGACCTCTTACTGCACAGCAGACGGTCTCCAAATTACAAGAGCTGGGGTCGGAAGTTGTCCGTCATCCACCGTACTCACCAGACCTTGCCCATACAGACTTCTACTTTTTCAAATTTGGATAACTTCTTGGCGGGGAAAAAATTCAATAACCGAGAGGCAATTCAAAATGCCTTTGAAGAATTTGTTGCCTTCCCTCTAGCAGACTTTCAAAAGAGGCATCAATAAGCTACCATTACGTTGGCAAAAGTGCATTTATTGCATCCGGAATTACTTTGATTTATAAAAATAAAAAATGTAAGAGAAAAAAGAGCGTTAACTTATTTCATGAAAAATGGCAATTTCATTTTCAATAAAGACCTAATATTATCTAGGTAAGCCCTAATTCCACGCGGCTGAAGCCACTGGCAGAAGTTAGTCATTATTATAAATGCGAAAGACTAAGTCCTTTCACGTTTTAACAGCTGAACGGATTCCGATGAAACTTTGCACACTGGTAGACCATGTCTTGGATCTTGGAAGATTCTTTACATCCCGGAATTACGTTCTTTTGAGATAAATTTCGATTGTCGAAGTAGCTGGCATCAACAAAAGGAGAGTGCCAAAAGTGGTTAGTGATGTATACGGATTCGTTCTTTTAGAGTACGAAAAGTGGTTAGTGATGTATACGGATTCGTCCTTTAGAGTACAAAAAGTGGTTAGTGATGTACACGGATTCGTCCTTTAGAGTACAAAAAATGCTTAGTGATGTATACGGATTCGTCCTTTAGAGTACAAAAAATGCTTAGTGATGTATACGGATTCGTCCTTTAGAGTACAAAAAATGCTTAGTGATGTATACGGATTCGTCCTTTAGAGTACAAAAAGTGATTAGTGATGTATACTTTTTTTTTTTTTTTTTTAATTGATATAAACCAGTGCTTGACTGTGATCCCACCTGATGGTAAGCGGTGATGCAATCATTGATGGTCAGGCGCACCAGTTTATTAAGAGCCTATTCACTCTAGCCTTGAAGACACCTAAATTATAGCTGGACGGGAAGACCGCAGCAGGCAAATTGTTCCAGTCCTTCGATGTACGCGGTATAAACGACGAAGCGAAACGCTTAGTCCGGACCGTTGAAGTTTCAACAACGTAAGGGTGGATACTCGCTGTTCGTCGGGTTGTCCGATGGTAGAAAGGAGATGGCGGAATCAAGTCATGCAATTCCCGTGCACACTCTCCAAAATGTAACCTGTAAAATACCGAAAGGCTGGCTACTCTGCGCCTGTGCTCGAGGCTTTGAAGATTGGACTTAACCAAATCTGGATCCCCAATTAGCCTCTTTGCACGCCTTTCCACTGAGTCCAAAGCTGCTAGATGGCATTTTGCAGCACCAGCCCATATGTGACTGCAGTACTCCACACACGATCGGACCTGTGCTTTGTATAACATTAGAAGCTGTCCCGGTGTGAAGTACCGTCGGACCTTTGCAAGAACGCCTAGTTTTCTAGCAGCTACCTTAGCTTTGTACTCAATGAACCGCCCAAAATTGAGGTCTGAGGAAATTTCAACTCCTAATAGCTGAAGGCGGTCGCTGCACTCCAGGGATACATTCTGAAAAGCAGGAGCCAAGGTGAACGGGCTCCTCTTAGCGGAGAACAGACACGCTTGTGTTTTGGTGGCGTTGAATTTTACCAGATTGGTTTCGCCCCACTTGGACACTGCCTGAAGTGAGACATTCGTACGCTCTACCATAGCCTCTCGTTCGGACCGGATTAGCTCCTTACTAGCCCGGGGACCTGGCAGGTATCTCTCTACAACAGTGCTATCGTCTGCATACCCATAGATACCGGGCATCAGCAGATCGTTAATATGCAGCAGGAAAAGAGTTGCAGAGAGAACTGACCCCTGAGGAACTCCGGCATTAGTCGTCATGGGCTCTGATGAGCATCCATCGACAACAACTCGGAGAGACCGTTCACTCAGGAAGTCTTTTACCCAGTTAATCAGACCAGGGGAAATGCCGTACGCTGGAAGCTTACTCAAAAGGCTGGCGTGCCATACCCTGTCGAAGGCCTTCGAGACGTCTAAGGAGACAGCAATCGCTTCTCCATTCTTCTCGAGGGCCTCGCCCCACATGTGAGTGGTATACACTAGTAGGTCCCCAGTAGACCGATTGTGGCGAAACCCGTATTGTCGGTCACTGAGGAGATCGTTACCTTCCAGGTATGCCAGGAGGCGCGAGTTCAATACACGCTCCATAATCTTGCAGAGTATGGAGGTTATTGAAATCGGCCGATAGTTGGCAGGATCGGCACGACTGCCCTTTTTGGGCACGGGTTGCACGTTAGCAAGCTTCCAGGACTTGGGCACTATACCAGTCCTAAATGAGAGGCGATACAAGCGCGTCAATACAGGAGACAACTCGGGCGCACATGCCTTGAGGACTATTGCTGGTATACCATCTGGTCCACTAGCTTTATTCACGTCTAGACGACACAGTGCTCTCAAAACTTCTCTGTTCCTTATGTAAATCTCGGGCATTGAGGTGTTGCAGTGTGGTAGAGTAGGTGGAGTAGCACTACCAGTGTCAAGACGAGAATTGTGGGCGAAGAGAGCTGCAAAGAGACCTGCTTTCTCTCTCGCCGTGTGAGCCAGTGTTCCATCAGGTTTAACCAGCGGAGGCAATGTGGGTCTACAGAAGTTCGCTTCGACCGATTTGGCAAGGGACCAGAATGCTCTGCTACCGGACGGCTGTGCAGAGAGCTTTGCGCCAATATGGGTAATGCGGTCGAACCGAGCCTTCTTCAGAGCCTTTTTATAGGACTTGGCAGCATGGTTGGAAGCTCTCTTCTTTGAGCTCAGATCTGGAGCCTTGCGATCACGAGCGTCAACCCATGCTAGAAACGCCGAATGCTTACGCTCTTCAGCTTGAACGCAATCGGCGTTGAACCATGGTTGAGCTGAGCCTCCGATGGGTACGTCTCTATAAGGGATGAAAAACTCCATAGCTTGACGTATCACATCGGATATGGCATCTGCGCAGCTCGACGGACTTTCAGAAGAGAAGCAGACCCGCTGCCAAGGATAGGACGCAAAAAAGTGCCGCATCTCATCCCAATCTGCTGACCTGTAACGCCATATTCTCCGTTGACCACGTGAGTCGCAGTCAGGTGGGGAGAAGCACGAAACAGACTTCACCAGACAGTGATCTGAAGTTCCCAGTGGTGAGAAAACTGTTACAATACATCTGTCCGGATCAGTAGTCAGCAGAAGGTCTAAACAATTGGCAGTATGACCAACTACATCAGGCACCCTAGTCGCTTGCTTAACCAGCTGGGAAAGGCCCATCGATACTGCAAAGTTTCGTGCTTCTCTCCCAGCGTGGTCGGTCTTCTGGTATGGGAAAAGCCAGTCTTGGTGGCAGGCATTAAAGTCCCCCAGAGCGACGAGCTGCGCATCAGGGTGCCGATGCAGAGCCTTATCGGCGGCCTCACTAAGGTGGTCGAACAACCGAGCCGTCTCCTGATCTCCGCTGTGCGATCGGTAGACACAGGTATAAACAATTTTGTCCATACCAGTGTCCACCAACAGCCATAGGGTAGAAAAATTTGGGTCTTCAAGGTGACGGAGACGCTGGCAGCAGATGTCATTACGGACATACACACAGACCCCGGCACGCTGCAGGAAATGATACTCCAGAGAGTATCCCGGGTAGTTGAGGTACGCCGTATCTGACGGACATCTAATTTGGGTCTCCGTCAAGAAAAGCAAGTGCGGCTTGTCAGTCTCAAGATGGTGGTGGACCGCATCGAGATTGGAGTGCAGCCCTCTAATATTAGAGAGGTGCACTTGGAATGAGAGGACGTGCATCCGCTGTTGACACTTGCTTTTCCTTTTAACTTTCATTTATTTATGTGGAGTGAATAGGAGAAAGATGGAAGATGGCAGTTGAGCGAGGTGATGCGAAGTTAAACCCAACAACACGACCAGAGTTGCTGCGCCAATGGAGGGTTGATCTGGAGACCGCGGGGACGCCCGAACCCCCCCAGGGATCGCCATCGGGTCCTCTCGCCCGGTCGCCAACCGGCACGATGGGGCCACCCTGGGATTTTTCGCAGTTGGCGGGGCAGCCTTTCGTGAGTGGCTGGCACACTACTTGGGCCCCCAACTACCTGCGGTCGGCCAGCGGAGCACCGTGCTTCGGATCCCGCTACCCTCCACGGTCAAACGTCCGACACAACAACAGCTGGCGCATCATACCCGGTATACGTCACAACACAACTGCTCAGACCCATCTTCCACCATACGGCTTCACCAGACATCACGCCGGAACACGACGGATCGCTTGGCGGCATGGCTTTGTCTGGTGGGTGGTAACTATTAAGCCGGCAGCCGATACTATGGCCTACCACCGCATTTACTGCTCGTTTAGCACTACCCAGGGGACACGTGTAGGGTGGTCAGAACTAAGTAAATCCTACGGACGCAAGCAGTTCATCCCCCTACGGATTCGTTCTTAAGAGTACGAAAAGTGGTTAGTGATGTATACGGATTCGTTCTTAAGAGTACGAAAAGTGGTTAGTGATGTATACGGATTCGTTCTTAAGAGTACGAAAAGTGGTTAGTGATGTATACGGAATCCGTATACATCACTAACCACTTTTCGTACTCTTATTACGGATTCGTCCTTTAGAGTACGAAAAGTGGTTAGTGATGTATACGGATTCGTCCTTTAGAGTACGAAAAGTGGTTAGTGATGTATACGGATTCGTCTTTTAGAGTACGAAAAGTGGTTAGTGATGTATACGGATTCGTTCTTAAGAGTACGAAAAGTGGTTAGTGATGTATACGGATTCGTCCTTTAGAGTACGAAAAGTGGTTAGTGATGTGTGCGGATTCTTAAGGGAATCAAGTTCATAGGGTATAGCAAGGTATCATAGCACAAGTATAGGAAAAAAATCTGAAAACTGTAAATTTGTAGTTAGTTACGTCACAAAAGAAAAAACATTTTTTGCGATTCGGAAAAATCTTCGTAACTCAATCCGGGTTTTCATAGTTAAGTTTATACGGAACCCTCAGTGCGCGAGTCCGACTCGGACTTGTCCAATTTTTTTGCCCTTTAACTTGGCACTGTTTGTGCATCTAGCCAGTGTCATGTTAAGAAAGTATTTTGTTTTTGATACTATATACAGACACTGTTTTCCATTAGAATGCAGATGTAACACATTGTAATGTTTTTGAAGTATTTAGCAGAAAATGTATCGAGTCAATGCTAGGGCAACATTCTCGGCTCCATTTTGCCGACACAAGCTCTGCTTAGTTTGGGACTAGATGGCGTTTAGTGGAATATCAATATTATTATAATGTTTCGTTACCAGGGTTACCTGTGTACGGTATGCAACGCATGCGCGCACAAGGAGTGCATCGCGCTGTCCGGCCGGTGCGGCGGCGGCCTCGCGCCTGCGCCGCCGCTGCCTCCGCACCAGCACCAACCCGACCAGGCGCTGCATTACTACATGTGGTAAGTTGTACGTTGTACGGTATGCACAAGGAGTGCAGCGCACTGTCCGGCGGCCTCGCGCCTGCGCCGCCGCTGCCTCCGCACCAGCACCAACCCGACCAGGCGCTGCATTACTACATGTGGTAAGTTGTACGTTGTACGGTATGCACAAGGAGTGCAGCGCACTGTCCGGCGGCCTCGCGCCTGCGCCGCCGCTGCCTCCGCACCAGCACCAACCCGACCAGGCGCTGCATTACTACATGTGGTAAGTTGTACGTTGTACGGTATGCACAAGGAGTGCAGCGCACTGTCCGGCGGCCTCGCGCCTGCGCCGCCGCT